>CM062276.1:28556114-29756114 GCA_031216635.1 Dissostichus eleginoides | reverse complement strand
CAAAACAAGTGACATTTGACCTTTTTAGAGAGGTTTAGAAAAAAAAAACACTTCTGGGGTCATTTGGATGCATTTTCCATATCTCTGGAACCCATCGGTCGATTTTGATGATTGACATCTCTTTTTAACCATTAGAGCCAATAGAATCGAGGGGAAGTTCCTAAAATCCATCTAAACATTACCCATTGGAGTGATGCGTAGCCAGAATGCCCAAAACCGGAAGCTGTCATACATACACTCTCGTAGCTATCATAATAGCTATATATGAAAACTCAGTTTTTGCCATAAATAAGACGATGGATTATCAGTAATCTCTTGTGAGACTTGTGTTTTGTTTCGGTAAAAATCGTTCATATCGTCAGTTAGCTGAGTTTCTTCCCGTTAAGTGGGTATGACACATTCATACGTTTTTAAATGTTAAGAAGCCCTGAGACACAGTTTCGGGAAAAAAAACCCGCAGGTTAAAAGGTTAAGCTCATTTGAAACTAATTTACGTTTGTGGCAAATGTACCAAAAGGTTTCTGGCTCTTCTGGGTTTGTGTACTTTATCATAAGTAGCTTTGGATAAAAGTGTCAGCTAAATTAGTTTTACGACTTCCAAAATAGAATATTGAATACAATACAACACTTCTGACCATCTTGGGATGACATGACACCGGCTGCGATGCAATCTGACTGGACAAAAGGCATAAATTGATGGTGCCAACGACCCAATCCTTAATGCCCCCTACTTCCAGAGCCTTTGCTCAGACCAGACACATTTGACCCATCGTCAAACACAACCTTTATTTCATCTGAACAACACATATTGGGTATTGTGAAGAAAAACGTTTGCCCCCTTTGAACATGACCTTAATTTGTATCTAAACTGCATTTTTTTTTTTATGACGTGACAGTGCAACGGTGAGTCACAGAAAGCTGTAGACACACACACACACAGACTCCCAAGGCAAAATCAATACCTGTTGCTGTCAGGGCTGTTAATTATACAATACCTACTGTAGTAATTATTGGAAGAGTGAGTGATTTAACACTACAACAACAATGTCAGTATTTTAGCATTCAGTGCACCAGGTAGTCATTCAACCAGACAGGCTTTACAATTGCAGACATCACGAATCAGACATCACTAAACCCATCACATCAACACATTGCCCACGTTGTGTGTGTATGAAGGGCGGTGTGTGGTCTGCAGGCCATCACACAGCATCCTGACTCTGCTGTCAACACTCCTGCTGTGATCAACACTTCTATTACCATCACGCAGCTCTCAGATGCTTCAAAATACAACGAAAAACACAAAATCTACTCATCAGTTATTTTTCCAAAAAATACGATAAATAACACAAAACTGACAGAAACACATATATTTGTCAGCGAAATTGTGTCGACTTCACGGTGTCTTTCCAAAGAGGCACAGCAAGAGGAAAGCAACAACTTCGCAAAGGTGTAAGTAGGGATACTCAAATACTTATTGCACCATTGATTACTTTCGGCACATTAGGAGTAAACAAGAACAATCTCCCTTCCCTACCTAAAAGTCATATCAAAAAGGTGCATAAGTGTCATTTGCATTGTACTTTTTATCTGATGATATATTCTAGTTGCAGTATCAATCAGATGGATTCTGCTCAGGCGTGACCACTGTTGCTTCAACTCTCTGGGACGAACAGTGTTTTATATGTTGGAAACTTTCATAAATGACCCAAACTGACATTGTAGAAGCAGTCACTCACACAGGGAATTATCAAATAAGCTTTTGCAGCTATCTGGAGCCTCTTTGAGCTCCTCATTTGGTTTTGAGGACCCCAAAATATGCTCTCAACAACCTGTTTCCAGCAGCAGGAGTGGCAGCAGCACCTCTGATTTGACTTTGACTGGCTGGTGCAGCTCAACAGTCAGATTCTGTTCTCAAGGGGCGGTGGAGCCCCAAAACAGAGCTAAAAGTGAGAGGATTTAGAATATTATCTATCAGGTGAACACGACGACGACTCCAAATGGATGCTAATGTTGATCAGCTTCTGCTGGATGTACAGTCAATTGAATAGGCAATGTTCAAAATGGAAAAGCGAAGGATTGGAATGAAACACTATTTATTTATCACACACATGTACATGTTTAGCTGCATTTACTCTATCCTAGTTCTTGGAGCACTGGGGAACTAATGTACAGCTCATGGGGGGAGCAGCAGGGTTATCGGGTGCCTTGCTCAAGGGCACCACGGCAGAGCCCAGGAGCTGAATTGGGACCTCCTCAAGTGCCAGTCCAAGCTCATTACTTTGGCAACCATCTAGTTACCAAGCTTAGCAGAGACTGAGCTAATGCTAACAACAACTTTCTAAAAGATTATGAAAAAAAGCTAGCTTCTAACTCGAAATAATTATCTGCAAAGATTACTCACTCAATCAGGCCCCGGCCCCACGAGGACGCATACGGTAGTTTCCTTTACAGTTTTGTGTCATATAGACCGTTCGGCCACACTAGGACGACAGAATATGGCAGTAAACGACAACGGTAACAATAACGGGTCCCGAGGTGGATAGAACGGCATACACAACGCTCTGGGGGGTCCAACGGCTCCTCTATTACGCCCTATGCCCCATACGATCATTTTCTGATAATGCAATAGCCCCGCCTCTCCCCATCTCTCCTGCTCACCTCCGCGTACCCCGCGTAGTCTAATGTGACCCTAAGTAGAAGTTCTACCTCATCATCAGTCCACGAAAATACCTCCTTTCTTGCACAAATATCAGCCATCTTCTACCTTGTTTGTTTGTTTGTTTGTTTGTGCCTTACACATCCGGGGGGGATCTTATACTCGCTGCTTTTGGTGGAGGAAGTTACAGCGCCACGTACAGGCTCGGCATATGTACTGCAGCTTTTCCAGCAGTTGGAGCTAAATGGAGCTGTCTCGTGTGAACAGACACTTTCCGGTGTCTATTGCGTGTGGACGGAAGCCTTTTTTGCGATTGCGATTGCGTTTGCGTATGCGTTTTACCGTATGCATCCTCATGGGGCCAGGGCCTCAAACACAACCTGTAGATATCTAGAAGCTGTATCCATGGAAGCTCAAACCATGAAGAGTTCAGGCCGGTTTTGAGGTCACTCAGTGTTTTGGGAAATCAATGACCTTGTTGATGGTGTAGCCCACACTGTGACACTGGGGTGGGGTTAGTGACTGGAACCAGTCAACTGGCACTGATACCTTGTTGCTGGGAGGGTCATTACGACAGGCTTTTAACTCTCTGTTTGTTTGCTTACAATGTCTCTGATCAAAGTAAATAGCATGTTATTAGAATCATCTGAAAACTGATGAGCTACCATGTCCCCTATGGTGTGTGTGTGTGTGTGTGTGCGTGCGTGCGTGCGTGCGTATGTTTGTGTGTGTGTGGGGTAGAACATGCCAACATGGCCGTGTGTGTTCATTAAATGTATATTGAATTAAGTGAGGGAGTTTGTACAATACAGAGTAAATGAACATGGGTTGTTCCCTGCTGCAGAGTGAATGACATGCAAGCTTTGATGTGAAAGGACATAAAACACGATCTAAAGCTCTGAGCTCTTCCATTATACTGAGGCCATTTACAAGCTTTTAGTCGAGTGTAGCAGTTCTCAGGGAGCGACAAAGCACACAACAGGACATGTACGTTGTGGGTCATGTAATCCCTGCCCCCTCTGCTTGACCCCAACACACACACAAATATACACACTGCACATGCACACACACTCTTTGGGTGACCCATTCCCAGCAATTACACATTCCCATCCAGCCTAATCCCCCATGCATCCTGAGCTGCTTAATCTCAACAAAGGGGAGATAATAGATGTTGAAATCTGTGTGAGTGTGTGTGTGTGTGTGTGTGTGTGTGTTGCCTTTGCAATCCATCAGAGACCAGGTTCAAGTTGTACACTTTTGTAGATTTGAAATTGTTCTCATTTGGTCTGTAAGAAGGAAAGTCTGCACAAGGACACACGTGTGTGTGTGTGTGTGGCCTAGCATTACTATCCTTGTGGGGACCTACATATGTTTACACAGTCACGTGTGGGGACTCGCCGCCTTATGGGGACATAACGGAGGTCCCCATGATGGGAATCATTAATTTTAGGGTGAAGACTTGGTAAGGGTTAGGCATGTGTTGGTTATGGTTAAGGTTAGGATAAGTCTCCAGGAAATGCATGTAAGTCAATGTAATGTCCCCTGAAGTGATGTATACATGGTATGTGTGTATGTGTGTGTGTGAGTGAGAGAGAGAGAGAGTGAGAGTGAGAGTGAGAGTGAGAGTGAGAGTGAGAGAGAGAGAGAGAGAGAGAGAGAGAGAGAGAGAGAGAGAGAGAGAGAGAGAGAGAGAGAGAGAGAGAGAGAGAGAGAGAGAGAGAGAACGCTCTGATGATTGTTGCCTTGTGCATCATCAAGAATTAGTGATGGATAGTGTTGTTGCAACCAGATGGTACTTTAGGATTTACACTGTTATATAAGCGGAGGGGAGCTGGGGGTGGAGGGGTGTGTGGGGTGGGGGGGTCAGCAGGCCTGAGGAAGATGAGAGACCTGACACATCATGAGAAGCTTTTATCACACACCAGCAGACCCAAGACACAGCAGGACACACTTTGGGAAATCATTGACCTGAAATCCTGGAAGGGAATGACTCGATGTGAGGAGCCTTTCTCTGGACAAAACAACTGTCAGACATCAACAAATCTGTCTCTCTTTCCATCAGCTATATGAATATTTTGGGTCTATAATAGTCAAGTTAAATAAATGTAGTCTTTGATATAACAAAGATGTCTAAATCCTCGGTTATCGTAGAATATACTTTTCACCTTATGTTCGTCAAAACACAAAATTCCCAGAAAGGTAATCTTGGTGGGGAACCTTGGTGCCCTAAATAGTATCTGAGGCTCCGAGTCACATCCTTATCTTGTTTGTTTTTGCTGACCAGCCACTCAAAACCCAAAGATACTCTATTTTTGATGAGATAAAAAAGCTAGCAAGAAGGAAGGTTAAAATATTCAGTTTTGTTTCCCAAAGAGTGACTTAAATATTTGAACTGAATGAAAATAAGCTAAGTGTTCCAGCATGTTCTGCTACTCATAGTGTTACGGACCAGAGGCAAGACTAACTTGTCTCAAATAGTGACTGAAAGTAGAGATGACATCAACATCTGAATGTGAAAATACCTGTAGATATACAATATCATTGACAACAATAATTTTATTACAACATTTTTCTATTTGATACAAATGACAAAAAAGAAAATTACATTGAAATGTTGGATAAATAAAAAATGGAAAAAATATTTCTCGATCAGAATGCCTCAAGTGTGGTTCTTCAAGAATCTCAAGACGCAACCAATCAGATGAGAGCTGCATGAAGCTGTTATTACTATAGAAACAAAACATAACTAGCTGTTTTTACCACACGGGTCTGCGCCCAATCTTGCAGTGAGCATAGAGTAAACTGAGTATTATTAATACAGCTGGAGTCAGAAAATATGGAAACTATATATGAGGCTTTAAATATTTGTCATGCCTTAAACTAACAGTAGACCAAGGAATGTTTTAAGAAAGCGTAACAAGAAGTAGCATTTACTTAAGTTGTCACAGCTAAACAGTGTGCTGAACATGCTTTAGTCTCTGTCAGAGCTTATTTTAAAGCACTGTGTCTTCACAGTGTTTACGAGGGTCTGTAGTGGAGCTCTGTTTGCAGTGCTTTCATTCACAAGGACATTTTATCATGAGAAGTCCTGTTTTATGGCTGCCACAGAGACGAGGAACAGCAGGAACACACACACACACACACACTGACAGTGCTTTTGTCTTCCTCCTTTGGAATGTAGCAGGCCATTACTATGTAAATGAGCAAACATCTACCAGCCTTGTAAACTACTGTGTGTGTTTACATGAGTGAGTAAGGAGCGTGGATACGGTTAAAGGTCCTTACACACTTTGCGGTGTTTTCCAGTGCGAAACATGGCCAAGATGCAGGAGACGTGAGTCGACTCGAGGCAACGTGAGTCGACGTGAGGTGACGTGAGTCGACGTGAGGCGACGTGAGGCGACGTTCCGTCGGGACGTGTTCTTTTGTGTTCTTTGGTGTTCTTTGGTGTGTAAGGACCTTAAAGGCCGCTACACACCAACCTGAGACCAAAGAACGCGTACCGAAGGCGTCCCGACTTTTACGTCAGCTACGTCGCCTGCGTCGGCTACGTCGCCTGCGTCGGCTACGCCGCCCGCCTACGAACACACCGCAAAGACTTCAGTCAACGAGTGGCAATAACTGTCCTTACCAGCAGGCAGCGGTAGTGTGTATTCGTCATTCAGAAGAGGCAACAACCGGAAGACAGACTGGTTATACACCGAGAGAAGAAGAACAGATTGCGTGATATAAACAAACAACAAATAGCGTCTGGGTTCCATTTTCACTCTCTCTCGTCGATCGAAAACATGTATCGTACGGTACTGGCGGTACGACGGTAGGGCGCCGCGAATGCCCGACTGCCTCTGACGGCCTCTGACTCCCAAAATCGGGTTGGTGTGTCAGGGGCTTAAGAGAGTGTGAAAACATACTGACGGGACAAAAAAGTCTTTATTTGAGATGAACATGGAAGATGTGGTCCAGCTATCCACTTTAATTTCTTTAGTAGGAACATGGGGAGACTTTTCCCACACATTGCAGCCTCTTCACTGTGGGAGCTTCCTTTCAACCTAATCTGAATCCAATTTGGAAGCAGTTTAGCAGGAGTCTAGTGAGGAACCTAGACTTGTTCCAGAAAACACAATCAAATATTTATGTTGGGCCAGCTCCCGCTTCCAGGCCACTCGTTTCTATGTCACATCCCAGAGTGACCAACATCCAGCTCTCTGGTGACCTTTCAGGCCAAAGACTAGATGAAAAAAAGGAGGAAGTGTAAGTTCCTACTCACAAAGTTTTAAATATAACCACTTCTACAAAACTCCCAAAAAAAGCTCTCAGTTGCCTGTATATTTAGAAGATTTGCTCAAGCTGTGTTATGACACACCCTTTATTTAGCTGATTATCTGTTAAATCTTTGTTAACATTGGCAAAGAGCTAAATTAAGTTAGTCTATCTCTTTCTGGAAAAAAATATTTACTGATTCCACTGTTTTGAGTTAATATTTGTATTAACCGATTGTACATTTTAACGTTTTCATGATCTGTTCAAGTGAAGTCATGTAAAATGTTGTTTTTGCTGAGAAAATGCAGTTGTTTTAATATGCTTTCACAGCAATATAAAACATAGATATTATTATATATATGAAATATAGGAGAGGGAAATATGACCTGTTGAACTTATAACTATAAGCAGCTAATAATACATCCTTTTAAACTATTAATGCCAACTGCTTTTCCTCATACGGTCTGCTCTTTCTGGGAAGATGATTTTAATATTTTGATACCCTGGGAATTTTTTTTTTAGAACTATATACAAAACAACAATTGATTCTTATTCAAGAATCTTCCAACTGAAGATTTTTTCCAAGATTACCGCTTGAAAAAAACTACTCAACATCTTTAATATTGAACCATCACCATTATGTAGATTCTGTGATGAGGAAGAGGAAGACCAGATGCATTTATTTTGTTATTGTCCATATGTTGGAAGTCTGGGGTCTAAGATTCAAAATTGGCTGAAGACAATCAATATTGAATTTACATTTACACCCTTTAATATTTTATTTGGGCTTTTAGATGAAGACTCCACACAGTTAATAAATACAACTATTCTTCAGGCTAAAATACATATTTTTAAAACTCAATCAAGGAGTAATCTCAATTTAATGTGTTTGAAGAGTAGATTAAAAATACAATTTATTTTGGAAAAAAATGATTGCCACAAAAATTCAAAGGGTGGCTCAACACGCCATGAAATGGGAAATAATTAGCTCTAACGAAGAGTGGGATTAAAGGAACAATAAATATGCTTGCCATGTTGTGTTTTTGGTGGTATTTGGTTGTCAACCTATTTTTGTTTTTGAAATGTTGAAGTGATCCTACTGACTGAAAAAAAAGTACAAAAAAAAAACATATTTAATCAAACCAAATATTTAAATAAAAGGAAATCACTTAATTGGTATCAAAACGCCTGTGGGGGATATCTCAGTGGTACTTCACTGGTATTAGTTTGGAATAATACATTTCTGCCATGGTGACATCCTTCAATGCAGTACTCAATTTAGAATTGTTTATCGATTGCCAAAAAGACAGATACATACATTTGCATACAGCAAACTCTTTCAGAATGGATAGTCATTAGTGTCACAGATCTGACCTTTCAGAAATGTACTGCTCCATGGTACCCTTATGCTGGTACAGCCTATAGAAAGTGGGTGGAGGGATTGGAGATCATTCAGTGAGCTGCCCACAGGCTTGGTAGTGGGTGGTGGCTAAAAGAGGAGAACCCTACAGTATATTATCTAACTGAAGAGTATAATCTGTACAAGGCCGGGGCGAGTGGAGAGCACTTGGCTTTATGTGCTCGTATTGTCCTCGGGGATAAAAACCTTGTTATTAACTCAGCCTGACCCACAGGCCTAAATAAACGGTCAAACACCTTTATTCTATTCGGGTTAAAGCTCCAAACAACACTACATGAATGTGAATTACACCTGAACTGAGGAAAAATAAGATCAAACATGACCAACGCCCTAACACCAACCCTAAATGTCTACTTGCCAGCAGTGAGAACAAGGAAATGTTGAGTACCCAAAGTTTTATGTTAGAAAGGTATAGTACGGGCACAGCACATAGAAACTGCTGATTGCTAACTTGCATATGTTGGGCAATTTGCACAATTAGCATAGTTTCATTATTCAGACGATAGATAAAATATGGCCCGGCCAATTTTACCAATTTCAGTTTGGTCTTGAGGATGTTGGATAGATTCGGACATTTCAAGGATAATAACTGGCCGTTTTGAATCCCCTAAAACTTTAAAATCAGCCCAACGAGAGTACAAACATGGCCACTTTCTGGTTAGAACTGCAATTTGTTTCATCCTGAAAATGTCAGAAATGGATTCAACATCCTCAAATACCTCTAAAACCACTCCAAAATGGTCAAACTGGGCCAATACATTGTTAAGCTATTGTCTGCATATGCTAATCAATTCTCATCAATGCAACTTATGCTAATTGTGCAAAGTTAGCATCCGGCAGTTTCTATATGTTCACAATAGGACTCTATGAGCTTGCAAATAGACTATAACCTTAATGTTGACGTATAAATAGAGTTTATGGTTCCGTCTTTACCAATGCCTCCAAAACATTTAAAGAACCACTCGGATAAAAAGCTGACAGCCCAGCTAAGCACAATATTAAAAGCTCTCTTTGAATTACAACCTCGTTAATTACCCTGTTTTATCACAGCAGCATGTCCTGTCCAATCCAATAAAAGTGAAAAATAATCAAAAAAGGAATAATATTGAACAACATAACCTTTGACTTTGTACTCTTTTACTGTCCAGCTGTTCTCCACAGCCCCTGGAGACAGACACTGGACCATTAACCACAGCCCGGTTAGTTTTTGACGGAGTCTATTAACTTTTCAACTTTTAGCCAACATTTACATTTTTCTCACCTACTCCCGCTTTCACCTCCGACAGAGCTGGTGACGAGAAGCACTTCACACCAAGTAAATAATAGTCACATGTACTGTATAAAGTGTCCTTGTGTTTGCCTTTCTGCTTTGAACAGCCTAACAATGTTCCTACTTTTTAGTCATGTCCTGCATGTTTTCTGTTTGCCACTCTGTGAATTATCACAGGTCTGGAAAAAATTTCTATCTGTGTGAATCACCATGAACACTTCTCATTGTACTTGCCGTTATTATCCAGTACTTATCCAGAGTTTTTCTCCAACACAGTGCAATAAAACCCCTCAAAATATTGATTTAGAAAATTCTTACCAATTTTTGCACCTCGGTGACGGTCGATGCAGCGTTAGTCCCGATGCTTGTTATTTCCTGTTACAGCTGCAGTGTGAATTTAAAACATGGATGATTGTGACAGTGACTGATCACATCCACCTGAAGGAACACACCGCAGACAGTATATATGATTTTAGTAACACGTTCTCAACACTTGAGGCTTGAAAGGTGGTTGTACTCAGTCCTCTGTGAAGGGTGTGACAGGCACAATGGTTCAAATTGATTCCAAAGGAGACTCGCTGTCACACAGACTCGCTAAAAACACTATTATCAACTTCTTCCCCTCGCTCCATAAACTGTATCCAGCATGTCTCTCTTCCTCTGGGTTGTGCTATTGCCTCGTCATGGCCCACTACTGCACTACCACCACTATCTTCCATGGACTTAATGACCCAAAATGTTCCCTCAGCCTACAGGACGTAGCCTGTTGATTCTCGAAACATATATTTTCGGGAATGGGCAAAGTATTTATAATACTAATTGATATTTTTCTAATGACTTAAGAATGACTTGTAATATCATCCACAGAGAAGATCAAGCACCTTTTCTTATTTGGTTTTCCATACTCCTAACTTGGCTTCTATGAAATTCATTTTTTGCAGCTCTTGTCGGTGAAACGCCTTTCTACACTACATACTCAGCAAAACACACACACTATGAGAATATCTGGTGAACACAGTGGAACATATACACTATCTGCTTATTAACTAGATATTCAGACTCAAGAGTGTATTATTAAAAGGAAGAAAAAGCTCTTTAGGGAACATTCAGAAATGTTGCTTTGCTCTCAGCAGGCGAAGGGTCTGTCAGTGTTTGATTGACAGCCGAGTGCCGAGGTACACCGTAGGAGTCGCAGTACACAGACCTGCGCTGCAGCCTCCATGTTGTGGGCGGACAGTGTGTTGTTGGTGCTATTAAAGAGTAAGAACCCCGTCCTGCCTTCTGACATTAACTCGTACATGCTGTTTAATGTGCTGCAGCCTGCTAACTGACGTTAACTCTGTGAGTGTTGGACTTCTTCAACAAGCTAACGACCAGGACAAGACGCTATGTGTGAGATTAATAGAATGGGGCAGGAATAAATACTAAAACCTGGAAAATTTGTTTGCATTTCATCAATTACAGTGTCCTCGTCTTCAAGTCATGTTTTTTTTATGTGCTTTTTTTGAGAAGCCTGAAATTGGAAATGTGGCCAACAAAAGCTAACAAGTTACGATTCCCGCCTTTTATTCTACCACATAAAATAGGTCAGTTAATACATGTTTCATAATATAGCAGTTGCTATCAAGAGACTAAATGAGACACATACTCAACACACCAAAACATTAGCCGCCTTTAGCTTAGCGGTGGTGATGCACAACAATAATAAAGCAATGTAGTTCTTTTAAAATTAAAATAATAGATATCCATGAAAGGTTTGTTAATGTGTAGCGATTATCATATACAGGTGTTTGCCACATATTTAGTTTTCTGGATTGTTTCTAAAATCCACAGTAAAATTCCCATTGCTTTTTGTCAAAGGATGGATTGCGATGCTAACTACTGGGTTAGCATACACAAATATGTCATCACTGTACCAATCAATAAGGAGGACACTTCATCAGTGATGGCTGTCTGGCTCAGTGTGACCACAAAACTCTGATCTCTCAACTTTATGAGACATTTGGCTGTATCTACATAAAGATTGATTTGCATTTAACAGATACCAGAAAATTCTGCTAAATCAATGCTAAACCTTTGCTTTCTGGTTCCTCCTGAGGACTCGACACACATAATACAATTTAATATTGAATTAACACGTCTCCACTTCAGAAGTCTGGTATTTTGTCAGTGTGGAAATAACATCTAAACCAGAGACTAGCTTAGCAAAGTTACATTGTGTACTCCCCTTTCACTGCTTATTTTCCCTGCTCTACTTTCATTTTTTAACAAAGTTCTCCCCTTTGTTACCTCGGGTTCGCTATCAGACACTAATTAGATAGCTTGCATGTAGGATCAAAAAAGCCTCTCATTTGATTTCCGTCAAAACGGTAAGGCTGCCTGCAGAGTTTCGAAGTTCTTTCTGAACCGGCTTTGATGAACAGCGATCTACTGTATTTGCACAACACAACACAGTGGGCAGTGAGCTGTAATTGGAGGAGCTGTCAAGCCAGAAGAGAGGATCGCTGAAGTTGTCTTCCAACAACAATTTAGCGGCTCCCTTCCAGACAGATGCAGCTGAACACCTGTCAGAGGAAAACTGTTCATTTGAAGTGAAAGCTTTTCTGCACTGTGGTAAAAGCTGCTGATATTCACATGCACACCAATTTGGTATCTGCCGTAGCCTCCAGTCATGGACAGGAGGTGATAGTTAACTGTTAAGGTTGTCTCGTATCACAACCATGCACACAGTGTATTAAAAGTTCCCGTGCTATTATACACAGACGTGCTGATCGAGGTCTACAGGTCAAGAAAACACAACTGCCCAATAGGCAAATAGTCTGGGAAAGTGTGGCCAGGAAATGTGCTTTCCATGGAAAAATGAGGATGGGGAAGAAATAATGGAAATGAAGATCAAAAGGCTACACACACACACACACACACACGCACACAAACACACACACACACACAGCCACACTTCCGCTAATCCACTTAAAGTACCTGACGATGCACCTGGACTGAATCAGTGTTATCAGCCTATATACACACACACACTCACACACACACACGCATACAGAGCACAGAGCCTTTTGTTAGGGCAGTTGTGGGTTGTCAACACAAATTAGCACACAGAGCCAAGTGTGTGTGTGAGTGTGTGTGTGGCTGCTGAGACCACATCATGTACTGAGTGGGTATTAAACATTGCTTTAATAACACTCTACCATAACTACTGATGTCTGATAACAGCATTTGCAACTACTACATGTTTCTGTTTCTTGTAGAGAGAAACAGCACACAGTAACCAATCATGGGCAACTGGCAGTATTCCAAGAAACTTTGTTATACTACATTTTTAAAACTTACATTAAGCCTTGTGGGAAGAAGCGTTTTATCTGTTCCACTAATATTCTTAAAAGCCTTACAGTGTACTAGTCATTCAAAATTACTTCAGTGGTTATACATTCTGACCTTTTTTTTTATTGCTAAATATCACAGGATCAAGCTGGATGTAATATCGTATCATATTGTAATATCTCATTATTAACTGTGTCCCCATGCACAGCCATGAAGAACTGCCTTGCTATGACAAGTTACATCAATAAAGACGTGTATTTTATGTTTCAATTAGGGATGCCACCATTATTTTAAACATCATTTAATCTTAGGGTTATTTCTGTTTAATTATTCAGTCTATGATATGTCAAGAGAAAAGAAAATTAATCATGAAAGCTATGAAGGTCCAAGACAACTTAAATGTAAATATAATTAATTTCCAATCAAATATGACAGAGAAAATAAGCAGTTGAGAAGTTCATAGTATAGAATATTTGTCATGTTTCACAATCATTGCTTTAAAAATGATCTAATTATTTAAAAAGTTGCATCTCTTCCTTCTGTTGGCCAATCACTAAACTTTACATCTGGGTTGTCATAGTCTTTTTTTAAACTAGGCTACACCCATCTTAAAAACAATCCACACACAATGCAAGGCAAGACAGAGTAAACAAGTGAAATTATTTTTAGTTTTATGTGGAACAAACCAAGAGGGGTTCAAAGAGAGAACCCTGAAGAAATGGAGCCACATTTTCACATCTCTTGCCTCACGATCTCAATAACAGCTTCTCTCCATCTCACTGAAATCAAGAGGCCATCAGCACATCCTCTCTGAGGATGAAAGTAGTGATTCAGAGCTGAAAGAAAGCTACAAGTACAAACTTTGGGTAAACACCAGCTAATGAAAGACACACTATGATCACATACTTAAAGATGGAAGATGAAAACCCTGATTAAATCTTCGGAGCAAGACACAATAATCCAAGGTTTATATCAAGTACTTATCAGTTGCAGACTGCTTGTACGTCTTATTCATTAAAAGGACATAAATCCAATTTCTTCAACATTTTTTTAAAATTTGAGTCGGTTTGAGCAATACAAAAAAAAAGGCAACAACAGTTCAACTGACAAATCAAGAGTGAAGGAATGAGTTTCAATACCCAGAAAGACTAATAGATGTCATCACGCCAGACATTATCCACCTTTAGCTTAGCGGTGACGCAACCTTGCTGTAGTTCGTGTATAACATAACGTTAGCTTTTAACTTCTAGCGATTACAATAAACAATTCTTCAAAATCATAAATGTTGTGTTAGCATGTGGAAATCATCCCACTGAACTGCAATATTCCAAAATTCACACAAAACACTACAAAACAACATCATCATTGCAACTGCAGAAACTGACTTTCCTCTATTTCCTGAATTAAATGTGCATATGTTAAAGACCTGTTGTAATTTGGTTACAAAAAATCCAAGTTTTTAAAGACAAACGACAGAAGAAAGCCAATTATGTTTACATGACATTCAAGCAATCAGGCGACTGTAGAGAACAAAACAGTTACATTTTTCCAGCCAAATTGAAGGTTCCCTCAGCATCTTAAAAACACTAAGGCCTGCTCCAGCCCTTACATTGGACTGTTCCACTAAAATACTTCATTCGGGTTTCTCTGGTCATCTCTGGAGACTTGCTATACATAGGTCCATCCTGAGTTCAGCGATACGGAGGATTACATGCTTTTATCTGGTCTCGCCTTTACTGCTGCAGTGCCCTGTTTGCCTTTCCCAAAAAGAGAAGGCCTCCAGTGGGTGAGAGTGCTGGAGCAAGGCTTTTACCTCCAACCAATATCTCCCTCTCCTCGCTGAGGGCTCCACTGATTCCCGCAGTGATTATGTGCAAATGTTTTTCTGGCTTGGCTGCGGGTTATCTCTCCGGACCTTTGACTGCAGAACACACTCGGTGCTGCGTGACTGAGCTCCTTGTGTCCAGACTAAAGACTAAAGGTGACTGAGCTTTAGCCATCAGGGCTCCTAGTCTAGAATAAGAGGCCTGCAGCGTCTGTATCTTCTTCCGTAAATGTCTTCCTCACACTCGTCTGTATGTATCTTTTGATTGTCGCAACTGTTATTTGAGTAACCCTATATTCTCTTTTCAAGCAATATGCTTTCCTGCTATATCTTGAATCAGAATTCCTTTATTTGTCCAGCAACAGAGACATGTATGGTATTACAACAGCAAGAATATAGTGCAGAATAATTATAAAGAGTAGACTTACATATATGAAAAAGTAGAAAAAAAACAATTAATGCTCTTCATCATTCCTATTTACAACGCACAAAAACACAGAAATAAAATCCTTGAGCACCTCTGCATCTCACAGAGTTCAAGATGGAATGTTGATTAGGTTGTAACTAATAGACAATAGCAATACAAGAGAGCATAAAATAGCTATTTTTTTTCAGGAATTAATGTTCTTGCTCATTAAAAAAGGTGATAATATATTTAAACTGATTAAATTTGCCACAAACATGAGTGAGAAGCAGAACCACTTTGGTGCTAGTTTGGTAGACGCAGTTTGCCATACATTGTTGATCTTTGTCTCATATTTTTAAAAATGTAGGTATGCTTTAGTTTTTTACATTTGTTGTACTTATTCTACTGTGTTTTTGGTAAATGTTGTGGACCTGTAAACTGTGAAATGATTGAGTGTTAACAGGAACACGACAAGTAACAGTTCTCAGGATTTCGGGGAGTTTGGTGAAGCCACTTGTTATTTTTCCACCCTCTAGTAGAGATGGGTGAGTCCTGATTCATCCGGATCATTAACCCGGATCCTAGTAATGAGCTGGTCGTGACGAGTCTCCCCTCTCGATTAACCCGAGTCCTTTGAGTCCTACACCTGGTGACGTACAAATTAAAACTATAAATTGCGTCACTCGCTACTCTCCTTTTAACATGTAAAATCACATTACAACGTACCCCAGTCCATCTGCCTAGCTTTTAGTAAGTAGGATAGCTGCCAGAAGTTATCGTTTGGCTCAGGGGAGTGGACACGGATCAGTGAAACTTCCCGCAGACTCGTGCAGACTCAGAGCCGTAACCGTAGCAGATCCAGAGGTCCAGAGATCCAGGCAGACTCATCATGGACGAGTCAACAGCAGACTCAGATTCGCAAATCCTGACTCACTGAATCATGAGAACTTCCTTCACTTCCTGCAGACTCGTGAGTCGTGGGGACTCAGAGCCGTAACCGTATAGCAGATCCAGAGATCCAGACTCGTCATGCACGAGCATAGCCGGGAACTGGGAAGTCATTTTACTTAGGGGGTGCGGACAAAAGTGGGGAGAGATTTCAACAACAGTAACATGAAGTTTTTCAAATGTACACCACTCGCAGCCCCGCCTCCAGCACCCCTACTTCCCGCGGCTATTGTGCACGAGTCAACAGCAGACTCAGAGATTCGCAAATCCTGACTCACTGTGCAAAACATAGCAGACTCGTGCGGACTCAGAGCCGTAACCGTATTGCAGCAGATCCAGAGATCCAGCAGAATCGTCGTCATGCACGAGTCAACAGCAGACTCAGATTCGCCAAATCGCAAAATAACCCTTTTTTTGTGATCAACATTTTTTATTGGGCAAAAGACACTGTGTAGCGGAGGTTAATGTAACGTTAGTTTAATATGCTTGTGAAATGCAACAACTTTTCGGTTTCACCGGTAGGATTTCTACGCTCTTGGTGATCATATGACTCAAAGGACTCGTATGATCCGGATCTCTTCAATGACTGACTCAGAAGACTCCGAGTCTGTAAAAGGATCCGGATTTGCCATCTCTACCCTCTAGTAGCCCATTAGCTAAGTCAGTTTTATACAGCCGTATAGTCGCAATGTACCTCTAACACAGGGGTGGGGACCCTCCGGCCTCCGGGCCGTATACGGCCCGCGAGGTAATTTATAAACACACGCAAAAAAAAAAATTATCGAAATCTAGACCACAAAAGAATTAAACAAGCGATTGCCTGTTTTTCCTGGCCAAGGACAGGTTCCTTGAACACAACACAAGCCTAACGTGTCATCACGTGGTATATGTCTCACCTGAAAGGGGTGTAGAGTGCTGACGGAGAGCACCGGAACGCCGCTCCAGCACTTCAAAAATTGTAGTACCCATAAGGAGCCGTACACATGCCACATTTTTTGCGTGGCTGTGTCTTTAGTTGAAAGCCCAGTGGCGATCTGTTCATCTGTCACACTGATCATACAGTCAATAACGCCATCGAAAAGAATATGCTACATTACAGTGGAACTACTTCTGGGTCTTTGTGTGTCATTCAAGCTCGGCTCTGTGCGTGTGTGTGTGTGTGTGTGTGTGTGTGTGTGTGTGTGTGTGTGTGTGTGTGTGTGTGTGTGTGTGTGCACTAGCGCATTTTGTTTGAGCGAGCGAGAGAGAGAGAGCGGTACCGAGGATTGTTAGCATATGGTTAGTTAGCTATGCTAACGAATATAAGGAGCTTTTTCTACAACCAGGTGGAAGAGAGCTCTCTCCTGACAGACTGAGAGGCTCAAATAACCTCTTTATAACTTTATATGATCAAAAAAATAAGAGAATAAATGAAAAACAGTAAAAAAAAATACTATATGACAGTAAAGAAAAGTTGTTAAGTAATAAACAAGAATACAGTTTAAAGGGGGAGTGATTTGTAAAATATCCATAAGCACTTTGGTCAACGTGGGTTGTTTTTAAATGTGCTTTATAAATAAATGTGATTGATTGATTGATAAAGAAAAAGAAAATCTGCTTACAGTTCTGTTTCAAATGGGTGTTGAGATGTATCCATAGATCTTTTAATGTTGCTCTCAAAGTGCACCAGATTGATGCTTTTAACCTCAACATTTAAAAAAAATCTTCCCGGGGGAGCATGCCCCCCGGACCCCCCTAGAGGATGTTAGGTCCACCCCCACTTAAATCATGTACACATGGATAGGAAACTAAATACATTTGCACACATCTTATGTCCATATCTGTCTGTTTTGGTGGCCACTATTGATAACAAGTGATGCTTAATTTGAGATTAAAGACACTTAAGGTCAAGGTCAGCGTTAGGACCACCCTGGGGATTGTGTGAAAAGTAGTGTTGCCTTACAGGCTAAACTTTGGGAAACAAAGCCCCCTATTGTAGTTTTGAGAGTTGATCACACAAACAATACATGGTGGTACATGCAGGCACGGGGAGGGGGGGGCAGGCTTTCTGAGTCTCTGTCAGTGTCAATGTCAACCAAGTGCTTGTACTTTTAATAGACTTCAAAGTACACCAGCATGAAGTGGATTTCCATACCATTAGCAGCAGAATCATCTATTAATGTGCCTGTTGTTAGGCTGGAATATCTAGAAGAACCAGACTTAAGACCTTTCACAAATTGGCTTCTGTATGGAGGTAGATTTGAATACTATTTATGCAAACAGATCAATAAAAAACGCGTTTTGGATGTGTAGTTTGTAAATGTAAAACACCTTCCACCTATATTAAGGTAGGCAGTAACCGTATACGTTGAAACGCAGAAACCACTTAATGCATGCCATCACATACTGTTCGAAAATGGCTGAGTGATAGAAATAGATTTCGGGACAGAGGAAAGTTTGTTCAAAATTACGTTTGTGTAAAACGTATAATCACACATTTACTTCTTGATAGACTTGGTGTATTCGTTTCTTGGTTGTTTGTCAAATGTATTTGTATATTAACAGATCCATTTCATATTGGCCAAATGTTTTTGGGCAAAAGAAATGTCCCGCATTTGTGGAAGGTGTATTACATTTACAGATAACACATTTACAATCTACCTCCATACATAGCATTTAACATACTGACAAAAATGAACATTTGCCAAAATTAAGTTATGATTTACAGATCAAATTCAATACTATTTGAATGTATATGAATATATATGTATTAATTACCTCAATCCAGCATGTACACATTTGTGTCATTTGGAATAATTGTTACATTTCTAGGAAGTTTGAAATTACGATAAAATACCAGCTGCAGATTTAATTTCTGATACATTAGGGGACACACTGTCTAAGGAGTCATTAACAGGAAGTGATGAAAGATTGTATGATCAGTGACGTCATAAGGTATTTTTAAAAAGTCCAATGTTGGTTTTCTTGCAAGTCAACAAGTCAATTTTCGAAGCTCTTGTCTCCAGTCTCTTTTTTAAAGTTATCAAATCTACAAAGTCAATTTATACATTTATTAGGCCTCAGAAGTTTACTTGTACAGCACAGTGGGTTGGATGCATAATACTGAGGAGTTTCAATAAACTCAACAAATCAGCAGCACACCTCGGCTCCTTTAAGTTAGGGTCACAGAGCTGCACAGAGGTCACATCTGAGTTAACGAGGAATGTTTGTGAGCACTGACTCACAACACGTAATCGGGATGATGGATGCCAGTGCTAAATACATTTCTAAGGCACTACCATGCATGCTGGGAAACCCCAGAATCCTACACAGTATAAATCAATGGATCCCAGCATGAGGTCTGAATTAACAAGCAGGGCCTTGGATTCCAACTGTCCATTCAGGAGTTTCAACAGTTGGATATTCTGGAGTGAAGAGTTACATTTCACCATGGTGCATCTCCTCGTTTTTATTCAGAATTAATAAGACTATTGACTTATTTAAATGCTACCTATCGATTTGTGTTGGTTTCCTGTTCAAAACCAAATCACTAAATATGTTCCTGCTTTAAGAACTTCCACCCTAACTTTCATTAGCATTATTTCAGTGGAGAGATTTATGACTTAGATCAGCTTTTAATAGGTTTTTACAGAAAATTAAAGGCAAAATGACATGGTACACTCTGAATCCTGAATACACTGCTGAAAGGTTGACTTTAATTAAATCAATTATGTCAACAAATGTCACATCACTGTATCAGTACAGTGATGTGAAATCTGTTGACATAATACATTTAATTAAAGTCAATGTTTCAGTTTTTTCAGTGTACATATGAAGCTGATCATAAAACAGAAAAACGTATAGAAACATGTCTACACAAAGTCTTGGTCTCTTAAAATTAGCTTGAACGTTCTGGCAGTCCAGTAGCAGAAAAACAGCGTTTAACAGCTGATTCAACCTGACACACACTCTCATACAGCAAGCCAAAAGCCAACACAAAATGACAAAACACTTTTACACAAGACAAAATAGCAATGGTTGGAAAGCTCTTACTTGTAAATAAGGGGGGTTGATATTTTATTCTGACATGGAGGCCAAATTGCTTAAAGATTATGTATCCTTTAATGACATGCTACCTCAGGACCAAGGTGGAGTCGAAGGGAGGGAGAGAGAGAGAGAGAGAGAGAGAGAGAGAGAGGAGAGAGAGAGAGAGAGGTGAGTCTGAAGAAATCAGCATCACTCCATTCTGCCTCAGTCACCCTGCCTCTCCACAGAAACCACAAAGAATGAACTTTAACATCATGCCATTAAAGCTTTGATCAGCTTTGCTTAGTGACCTAACCACGATAGAAAATGTATTTTAGTTGCATAACATCCGTATACTGTGATATTACCACGCACAATCACATTTCCAAATGTAGAGAAATTACCAAACGGAGAAAACTTCACAACACACAGAGCCATTATTCCCACACACTGAAACGCGTCCTCTCCTCACGCTCCGTCACAATCAGACATCCCAAATGCACCGATCAATTCACCATTCACACAAGTTCATTAAAAAGTGAATATTTGTTTATTATACACCTATCAAGACAACTTCCATGCAAGTTACAGGTTTACCTGTCAACATTAAAACACGAAAATATGTTGGACAATAACTTTAAGATACTGTAGCCTAAGTAACGCAACAAATGGAAAACATTTGGAATGATTTAAGGATAAAAATGTCTGGTTTTCAAATGTCCCAGAGAGACAAATATGAAATAAAGTTCCCTACTAGTTTCCCTAGAATTTCCCCTCATGTTTCCCATAAATAACCTTCCTCAGTGCCCTGCGACGCACCGCGTAGAGACAGGCTGCGCAATAACACATGGAATTACGCATCTCCTACAAGAAGAGCTTCTAATGACCAAGACTCCCAGCACTGAATCAACAACATAAAATAACATGTAGATTAATATCTATAGACATTTTTACCATGTAAGGATAGTTAGTGCCACTTACCGCTGTTCCGAGGATGGAGCTGTAACCAGCAGCAGCGCATCCACCGAGACCGACTGCTCTCTGCCTGTCCCCCTCTCCCCTCACTCTGGATCTGCCTCTCTCTCCCCTCGTCCCTCCCTCGCTCTCTCTCTCCCGTGTAGCCCCTCCCTCTCTCTTCCTACCCCCTACCCTATAGCCCCCCTCACCAAATCAACAAATTGACGAGTTGAAATGGCTGCTTATTGGCGATTACTATGCCGTCGGCGATTAAAGGGATATTCGCACGCACACTAACGCGCGCACAGGAACACACACCATGTGTTCAAAATTCAAAATGTTCAGAACTGAGTGCTTCCTAAAAGGAGTTATTTAAAGACCTTTCAGCAACAAGTAGCTCATGAAACGGCACGTGCTGCTTCTGATGGGCTTTAATAATCTGGCAGCATGGTGACAACAGGCTATTCTAATGTAGAGGATTAAAGATGGCGCTACCTGATTTGAAGTCCCCAAAATGAAATTGAAGCTCAATTTTTTTTTACCTGAAACTGCATAATCCAATATTAAATAACATTACATAAACACTTTTATCCAAATAAGTGCAATCAACCTTACAAACTCAACAAAGAAGAACACCTGCAGCTTTCAATAAGACAAACCATTGTTAGTGCTGGTGCATTGCTTTAAAAGTGCATAACCTAAAATGCCATATTTTTTTACTTTTCTATTTATTTATTTTGTTAGTTTAAGGCCAAGGTTCATTGAAAACAGGTGAGTTTTTAGTAGACTTCTCATCCATCCATTCAATCATTAATGGCTCATCCGGAGTTGTTTTCTCTGAGGAAGCAGTTCCAGCAGAAGTAGAACTTCCCTTTCCTTAGCCACATCAACCAGCTCTAACTAGAAGATTCCAAGGCCAGATGGAGATATAATCCCTAGACCTGGTCCTGGGTCTGCCCGAACCACCTCAACTGGCTCTTTTCCTCAGATGTGATTGGTCAATGATGTGTAAGAGCATCTAATTCATATACACTGATAAAACAGTGTGAATATGATACAAATCATTTTTGCTATAATTAAGTATCATTTATCTTTTGAAGACTGAAAATTGAACAGCCTAATTTTTAAGCAATTGTGATGTTTTGTCTTCGTCACACACACAACAAAGTGAACTATTAATATTCCTATGATAAGAAGGAAACTGGGCAAAAATGTTATCCATAGGAGAGTTGCAAGCCCAAAACCTGATAGAGAAAAACAAAGTCTACGTGAAAAAGCTGCCATGTGGTCCCACCTAGGAAAAGGAAACAATTTGGAATATCACCCATCTAACGGGGAAGGAACCAGAGCTAGCACTAAAAGTGTACTTATACCAACAGCATGATGTAAAGTTGAGCTTACCCTTTATGCATGGCGTTGATCCTGGAACCAAATTCCTGGAGAGGGGCTGGATTCCAACCCTAACCCTAACCCATTTTGTACTGGTGTTGCCTACGATGTCGGCAACGTGTGAATATGAGCCCTAGTTTAAAAACTACGTGATAGGGTTCCCTCTGTTGAATGGAAGGGTCGCCTCTACGTACAGCGAGTTACTGAAAGACTGCTGTTGATACTAATTCAATGGTCATGTAGACTGATTTAGAAACCTGAAGGGTGGTGATTGGCCCGCCGAAAGCTGATGCTGAGTGGTGCTTTGTTTTGGGCCTTTCTTGTAATTGATTGGTCATACAAACCCCATCTTTTATCATTAAGTGATGCACAAGAGTTCTTGGTACAAGAACACCTTAAACCAAATATATTGATGACCCTCTTTGTCACAGTATCATCACATCTGGGGTCCTATGTTTCGGACGCTCAGGTTAAAACAACTGAACAGACTTTGCAAACCCAAACAAGCAGTGAGGGTGACCTGGGAACATCTGGCTGAGGCCCCTGTCTGTGAGGTCATTTACTCCAACTTCTTGTGCATCTCATGGGAATTGGGGACATGAAATTGAAGTAAATGCAAGTCAAAATGGGAAATGTTCTCCATTGTGGAAGCAGCTGTTAGGAGTTGTGGTCAGAAGGTGACGTTATGAGCTCTAAAAATGCTCTGTGCTGGGTGTATCCTTTTCCTATAGGGAGGGCAGTGCTACTACTCGAAATTTGCGCTGAGCGCTGCACTCAAAGTTGAAATTACTCTAATTGTCAAAAAAAATGTAATTAACTTTTTATGCTAAAAATAAAAATGTAAGTTTGCTGTCTCACTGTCTCAGTTAAAGCAGTGAAATAGAAGGGTATTCCTAGATTTAGGGATCAGGATTTAATAAATGTCCCAACAGCTTAGTTCTTTAAAGTGCTGCTTCTCATTTTTAGACATGTGTAATTACTTGTCTTTATTTTTATTCAATTACTAATGTGTGCTTTTTATTTTTATTTAAAAGTTAGCCTACTCTTTATTATTGCATGACTTTTACCTGCTATGCCACTTTTGCTGTAACACTGAAAATGTCCCCGCTGTGGGACTATTATAGGAATTCTGATTCTGATACTAGCAAACTTTTGTGACTGCATGAAATCATACATATACACTTCATTATTTGAAGAGATGGCCCACTGCCACATATTTCATCCTATAGTCTAAAAGGCTTTGTAGAAGAGGACAGAAATCTGTGCAACAGTCACCACCTTGATCCTCTCTGAGCTCTCTGTGTGGCGCCACTCGAGCCTGCACCAGGGAAAGCACACGCTCTCCAGGTGTGGATCCACCGCTCTCATCTCTTCCAGCCCTTTACCCATCAGCCCTCAGATGATTCTTGTAGTTTGATGTTGTCACTGCATAAAATGTGCCGCTGACTGGATTTATACTGTGGTGGGCTTCTACAGGTTTCTCCGTTATACTCTACAAAGGATTATTCTAATCCCTAATGACATTTCAACCAGTTAAACCCCACGGCCCCACAGGCGGGGGCAAAACGCAACATCTTGTAAGAAACAGCGTCTGAGGGCTTCTTAACATTTAATAAACTATGAATGTGTCATGCTCACTTAAGTAATGTTTTTTTTTTGGACGGACACCATAATTTAATCTTTTTTACTATGTTCAATCTGAATTTACTTTAAAATAAAACAATTCTATATTGATTCTGACTTTTCTACATCCAACTCACAGGTTTATCATTGCTTTGAGAAAAAAGATTATTAATTTACCCCTTTTAGAAGTGAAGATATAGTCAATTGTTCTGGGAATATCCTTTTCGAGCCTGAGGCCTGAAAAACAGGCTCAGGGCTCAACATTTATTGACACATGCGCCATATGATAAATATGAAGTCTTTGGCGATAGACCCCAATCCTGAAATCGTATATCTAAAGGGGGAAATGCAACCTTGAGCATATAGGAAAACCCCCCGGGGTCTAGACACTGGTGATGATGCTGAAGATCTGGATTTGATGAGGAGATGGGATGAAGAGGAGGTGTGATGAAGTCTTTGGATTAGCTCTCCTGGCACTGGATATGATGAAAGGAGGTGGATGGGGAGGAGGCGGGCGGCAGCATGAACACCTGACATCACAGCTGACTGCAGGAGAGAGGAGAACCATTTTAAAGTTTGACTTCAGCACGATGATTGGCTGCTGGAGATTGAAGTGAAATGTAATAGGTTAAAGAGAACGCCCACGATGAGCTGGTTAAAGAAGCTGTGGAGTGTCTTCCTGAAAGAACTTGCGCTGAGCTTAATTTAACTAGAATGTGCTTTTAATTTAAGGACAATCCCCATTCACAACATTTACAAGGCAAATCAGAGGTGTACACATACAAGACACTGCGTAACCACTTCAAATTCTGTCGGAAAATACTTGAAAGAAATCCTTGAAAATATCAATTAAATACTTAAACTCAAGTGGGAATAACATAATATTTTTAGGGAAAAGTTTATAGTTGTTTTAAGCATGGAAGTTTTTTCCTGATCTTCTAAAATGATGTTATAATGAATTACAGAGGTGGGAGAAGTACTCAGATTGTGTACTTAAGTAAAAGTATTAGTACCAGAGTGTAGGAATACTCTGTTAAAAGTAACAGGTTAAAGTCCTGCATTCAAAATGTTACTCAAGTAAATGTAGATAAGTATTATCATCAAAATAAACTTAATGTACCAAAAGTAAGACTGGTCCATTTCAGAATAATATATATGATATGTTTTATAATGATTGATCATTAAAGTGTTCTCAAAGCTGGTAAAGGTGCAGCTAGTTTGAATGACTTTGTATACTGCAGGGTAGCTTGAGAATTTACTCCAGGTGGAACTAAAGTCTGATTTAACACTTGATTATATTTCACATCATTCATCCAGATCTGTGAAGTAACTAAAGGTATTAAATAAATGTAGTGGAATAAAAGTACAGTGAATTGTAATGGAGTAGAAGTACATACATGCAAATACTCAAGTAAAGTACAATTATCTCAAAATTGTACTTAAGTACAGTACTTGAGTAAATGTACTTAATTACTTCCTACATCTGAAGATGTTGGGCTTTCAAGCACATCTCAGTATTTTCATTTAGCTTTAAAACACAGTTTAAGTTATTGAGAACGTTTGCAATGTCAGCACAGAGCTCTTTTATAGCTCTTCTTGTGAATGCAGCAAAAAGCTTTTTTTAATACTGTGTAAGCACTATGCCCTCTTGTGTAACGTGGAATTATGTTTCAGAAGGTATGCATGTCCTCTTCAATCAATCAATATACTTTTTAATTAGGTTTTTTGACAGTTGTAACTTGGTGAAGACATGATGAAGCTCTCGGTGCAATCCTTGTAGGACCGAACAGTCCGGAAGCGATCAAAGGAAACGTTGTTGATGGAAAAGTGTTGTCAGATATATCCTGGTGAGGCCATGTTTCTGTAAAGCACATTAAACAAACCTCCAGATATTCCATCTGACTCCTAGCTAGCATTTTCAGTGGGGATGGCCATTGTTTCGACCACCATGTTAGCCGGTTTTAGCGCGATTAGCTTCCCCTGGTGTAAACATGGCAGCCATGCTATAACAAGTAAGATTAAATAAGAGAGCTTAGAGTTAGAAGTAGTACAAATCTAGCAGGAGCAACTGAACAGGCTGCATGCACGGTTGGCACATGCACACTATAATGAATGTTCTAAGGAGAACCATTTAGGGCCTGTATGTGTACCTGTATGTGTGTGATCTGATCAGCTGAAGGTAGAGCAGCCAGTCATTATATTCTACACTCTTCCTCTTCCTGGGGATGCTGTTGGCTCTGTTATCGGGCTAACACATTAGAGAAAAAAACATATTGTGGCTGATCACTTTTGTAAGTGTTATTTATATTTTGACAGAGTCCTATGTATGCCATCCAAGTTTGCCAGTTGGCTCACTTGCACTCTGAATAAGTGATGGACTCAACATTACTTCTGCCTCCTGTCCTGAGCAGCTCTGCCTCTGAGAAATACTCAACACAGCATCACAACACTGCCTCTGATCAGTGCCTTCAGCTCTTTTTGGAGAGTTTTTTGCTATAATTTACCTTTGTGGTGGATTCTGTGAAACATTCCAATTCAATGTGTGTCTTGTGTACAGTTAAAAAACCCAAGGTAAGAATCGTACATTTACCTTCCTGCTATTGACACGGCTCAGCTGTGAATGTAGGCCATGAAAGCATTTTCATTTCAAAGAAAAGCCAAAACTTCTTTATGGATATGCTTTCATTGAACAAAATGGTACCATCCACATGTTGGTGTTTGATATGCTGCCAGGTTAATATTGTACATTTAAATACAAACTGTTTAACAATGAAAGTCTCTATTTAACTGCAGGTAATCGAATAATGATGCTTCATGCTGCAGTACATTATCGCTTACAGTATCTCTAATTGCCGATTATCACTGGGTTAAACTGAATGTTGTTGGCTATTGTAATAATGCAGTCAGAACAAGTAAGCCACGGCTGACGGTTTTTGCATTTATTGTAGGTCTCTTTGGATAAAAGTATCAGCTAAATGATATGTTATGTAATGTAAGTGGCCATGCTATAACAATGACAATACACCCGAATGTTTTCTAATAAGCAATCATTGTGAATTTTAGAAGTGATATTTTAAATGATTCTGTTACTGTGATACTGTATGTTCAGCTTGTTTGTTACAAGTTACAAGTTCAAGCTCCATCAATCAGGCACCCCTTTTTGAACATTAAATCATGTAAACATGTTACAGCAGAGACACTAAATACAAATTTGAACCTGAAAATGTGCAGAATGTCTTCTTTAACTCACAGTTTTGAATATGTGAAAAGCCTAAGTGGATGGAAGATAAACTCCATGTAGTACCGCGATAGGATATTTAATCTTTACATAATATACATACGTTTGTGTACATTGCTTTTAGAGCTGACTAGCATTAGAATAAAACAGAGTGCTGGCACATCTCAACTGTAGTTAACCAAGAGCATTTCACTTTCTTTTGAGCTGAACACTTTCCCACAAAATAGTGAAAAGTCACTGTTTAAGGAGGAAACAAGAATATCAGGCTTGAGGAAAACAGTTGCAATGTTTTTGGTAAAGCCAGCAATGTCTATTTATAAAATGTGCTCTTTTTCAGATATCATAGGGACATGTAAGGCTTTGACTGGCTTTAAAACATAATCATGTCACATGTTCTTGAGTCTTAAAGCCAGCCACCTACAGTGGATGCAAGTATCACAGGACACAAACATTTGACATATGATGCATTGAACAAGGCTAATGTTTCTTTCACTAATTCAGTCCGTCTGTGAATATTTGAGAGGATTCTCTCAGGCTTAGCACAGGAATCTCTAATCCGCCTTAAATCAGTTACACCATATTGGCTGACTTGCTCTGGCAGAGCTGTTTACTGTGCCTTGGCAAGACATAGTGAAAAACCGGAGCCCTGACTGAATGAGGATGCTGGGATAGAAGCAGGAAAATTAGCTTTTAATTCGCCTCTTTCTGTGGCTATATAAAGACCAGATATTATCCACAGCACGATGGCACAATTTCAGTGAATTATTTTCGATAATGGTATTGAAACTGTTGATATCCATTAAAACACATTCTATAAATTCAGAAGTGTAACATTCTCCTCCTGAAAAGCAGTAATCAGGATCCGATGCGATACAATATCCCTCCGCTTGGCGTCGGGATCCTGATCACCCTGTCGGTGTTATCTTTTCCTTAAGGCGAGACACTGCAGGTGAATAGGGTACGTTTTTTAACTTCAGCTTTTAGATATCAGCTAGAAATTTCTCCAGTTAATTACTTACATTAAGACAATTGTTTTTTGTATTACAGGTTTTCTGAAATAGCATGTTTAAATATGCAAATTAGCCACAATGTCATTAAATATGCGCATATTTTAATACATTTCAGGAACACAATTCTGTACATTGGAAAAGTCAGGTTCAAAATTCTTGTTTCATTTTGTAGTCATATTAGCATCTAAAGTTTTTACAGAAGGGATTTTGGATATCTCTTTTTATCACTCCATAAATCAGAAAATACTGTCAAGAGCCATACAATATCAATTTTCATATGAACAAACCCTTCTGTAAAAACCTTCAGAATATTGATAGGAATATAACTGGAAGGTTTGGTGTATGTAAGTGCTACTGAAGTGGACATTTCTCACTCAGAATATGAGAAAAAACTCATTTTGAGAAAACGACCTTTAAAGATTGCTGTGTGGCGCTACCTAAACCCTCCTGTTCTTTGGATGACAGCTTGCGCCTCGACGCACTCCGTGAAGGTATTTCATGGTCAGGGTCATTTGTTTTTTGTCTAACCTTGCTTCGTGCAAGTGACAATTGTTGTCGTCTTCTATGTGAACGTTTTTTTCGCTGTTCTTTTGCCATTTTGAGATTTACATTTCCAGCGAAAGCTAAACCAGGAAGTGTTTTAGCACACCACGTGACGCATCTGAACGAATCACGTTGTCAGAAATTGACACCAGCCAATGAGATTTCGTTTTTTGGTTTAAGACCCTTTGTACTTTCACGATTGGTTGCTGATACAAAGGAAATGACCATATTTGGATCCGATGAGATTGTGCAGGAGAGACGGAGCTTTCCAACGATACCTCTGATTACATGGTGCAAACAGCGGTCGCGGTACTTTATGTTATGTTAGAATGCTAACTTTTGGTGAATTTAGGAGAAATCTACAGACGCAAATAGACAAACTATAGTAAAATAAACACCTAAATGTGTATTTTGTACGTTTTCCTTCCAAAAGCCTGAAAGAAAACATGTTATGGAATCAAAATAGCACAAAATCTCAAAATTGACCAGTGCATGAAAAAGAATGTTTTTGCCTGCCGTGTCTCGCCTTAATGATCATTTTCCTGCACAATATTGTGTAGATTCAATGGCTACCTACTTAATAAACCAACCAATTGACTCGAAATATTGTTTTAAAAAGGATTTTACTGATTTAAAAGTGATCGCATTGCTTCCACCAGATTAAATAGTCCGTTCCACTGTGTACCAACAGGTGGAACTGCAGCAACAGCAACGTAACTTAAAATGGCAGCAGCACTTATCAAGGTTTTCTGTAACTTTCCAAGTCTTTTCTTTTCCATTAAAAAGTCTTTAAACAAAGCCAGAGCCCATACTGGGTGTTTCTCAATGTCAAGGAAGGATCCTTCAGAGCCACTATTTCAAGGATGCTATGTCATCGAATCCCGCCGAAGGACTGTTCCAATGTACAGGATCCTTGGAATTCTACCGAGTCCTTCTTGCGGGAAATTTCGAGGATGCACATTTGTATCCTCGGCGGTCTTAAAATCCCCACAATGCTTTGCGCACGGACCAATTTCCAAAATCTTTGGCGGAAAATGGCTGAATCCAGGCAGTACACATTTAAATGTAAGTATGTTCAGTGGCGTAGTAAATGTGCACATGACTTGTGTTTAAAGTTTATAGTCCGTTTGAGTTTTGCCCGTGTGAACGCAAATCGAACCTCCTGAAAAATGAAACAATATAACAAACTGTCGTCTGGTGCGCACCAGAGAAGCAGACTATTCGATTTGAATGAGACCTTAGAGCGTTTTGCACCTAAATAAATAATTTAAATGAACCTTGTTTTGACTTTGCCTCTTTTGTTGATATTGTGGTTTATGCTACAATGTGCACCAATATGTGTAAAAAAGGTTTGCAGACATCAAGTATGATATGAATACAAATGTTATTATTGATTGGTGATGGTGATTTTATGATTTTCTAATGGCTGCTTATCCTCCAGGACTTTTTCAAGGCTGCAAACAGAAGGAGAACGTTTTATGTTAGTTTAGTGGTTCTGTCCTGGAGAGATGATCATTTTACAAAATACAGTTACTCAAGTACATCTTCGATCTTCGCAAATCAGTTATGAGTCTTCAAACCAATAGCGCTCAATTTAAGGCGGGGCCTCTCATATGACGCACACCTGCACACTTGCAAGCCTGTTCCATTCTTCGTTCTCCGAATGCCAGGAAGGATTCTTGCCTAGCCTCTGAAGGACCTGACTCGGAAGACATGTCCTACCAAGGAAGCGTCCTCGACATTGAGAAACACCCACTGTGTTCCTGTTAGTGTTTACTTCCTGTCTGTCTTCTTCTGCTTTTCCCTTTAGTGTTCACCTTCTGTCTGTCTTCTTCTGCTGTTCCATTTAGTGTTTAATCTCTTTCCTTCTCTTGTTCTCTTTTTCTTTTCTTTACTTGGCATAGTTTAGCCATCATGACTCCAAAGTGTTCTGCTTTTGACAAATATAGCAATTAATTTTCAAAAAGGATTCCATGGTATTTTCTGATGGAGAAAACTAATGTGTGTTGTCCACAGCTGGCATTACATTTACCGGACCGCTTTCTGCAGATTGATATGACTGCACATAGTCCCTAGATCCTTCTTGGCAATTAGTGGGGCAGATAACCATAACAGTTGTGCATTGTAGAAACAGCTTCTAATATCCGTTAGCGCAGCAACAACTCTCTCTCTCTCTCTCTCTCTCTCTCTCTCTCGCTCTCTCTCTCTCTCTCTCTCTCGTGCCACACACACGGAGCCGAGCTTGAATGAGCCACCGAGAAGTAGGCTACTTGTACTGTACTGTAGCATATCATTTTCGAATCAATCATTTTTCAAATGATGAATTTCACATATATAAAAAAATGTGATACAAGCATCAAACACTTGGCACTTGTAGCCAAAGACATATAGAATTTTTTTTGATATGGAGGCATCATGGATTTTCAATATGGCGGCCATTTTTCAAGATGGCCGCCAGCGACAACTGTTGTTCGATGGAATTTCATATTCACGATGAATATTATGTGATAGAATCATCACATTTGGTACGTTATAGCCAAAGACATGCAGAACATGAAGCCATCATAAATTTTCAATATGTGACAGTGAGAACTGTTTTTAGATCAATTTTCATATTAATGATGGATATAATGTGATATAAGTTGAATGTATCTACCATGCATAGCACTTGGGAACTATCATTTGGATGATACCTTTTTCAAGATGGTGGCCAAGATGGCAGCCAATTACCGAAAAATGTTAGTTGCAATATAGCCGCATAGACTCATCTGATTTGGATGATCTTTGTGTCAATTCATATATTTTTTATGAATCTGAATTCAAATGTATGAACTTCAGAATTGCTCAGAAGCTGCAATTCAAGACTCAAAATATGTGATAATGTCTAACTAGGTCCAGCGCGGGAAAGTCCATTCAGCACTCCCCTTCACAGTAACAGAGAGCTGTGCACTCTAAGGCAGCTTTTTTGCACTTGCACTGCCTAACACAACCCTTCTTACATTGGCAGGAGACAAGTTCATAGCTGGACTGGCCTGCATCTGGTAGGCATGTCCAGAAGGGTGCATAGTAGCCCTCAGATGTCTTAGACCAGCCCCATCTACATGGTGAAGGTAGTTTTGGTGTAGACACAAGCATCTGGCCCCACACATGCCCTCCTTGGTAAACTGCTCTCTTCACATGTTCCTCTAGGCTAGGGCAGCCTTTGTTGGTGGGATTGACAGCACATTGTGCCTCTTCAAAAATAACTTCCTCCTTGCAGTGTCTATTTCTGTGCATGGGCTGGTTCGGTCATAGAGCAGTATAACAAACCTCTCGATCATCGCCATTACCTCCTGTGGTATGTCATCTGGGGCAGAAGATAGTTTTAACAGGCCATATGTAAGCTCTGGAAAGACAGTCCATACAGCCCATGCAGTCTTCTTCCCATGGATACACTGGATACAGTGTCACAGCCCGTCAATGGAACACTGGAAGTGCACGTGCCTTCTCAGGCCCCAGCCCTGCTGCAATTGCATGGGCTGCAAGGTAACCCTTTCCAGTTCCAAATGCCAGCCAAAGCTCATCTTCTGCAAAAGCACATTGAGATATGGGATACAACTAGGTTCAGATGTGGTAACTGCCCTACACCTAGCCCGATCATTCATCCAGTGGCATTTAATTCCTGTGCGATCTGTATACCATCCGGGTAACTAAATGAAAGTCATTTAAAGCCCCGTTACCCTTGGCTCGGCTCTCCCGCGCTGGCACTTCCTGTCAATTCAGGTGCGGCTATCTAACTACATCTTAATGTGCATATTAACTAGATGTGGGGCTAACATTAGATAGCATTTAGGAAACTAAACTACACTACTACTAAACGATCACTAACAAGTAAAGCATTATAAAGCAGAGTGTATTTAGCTGACACTGAACCCCATGCTGAGTTTCACAGCAGTGGTGTCACCAGTGTGCCCTGGTTGTGCTTTGACATCCACTCTATTCTGGGCAATTTTATTTCATAGAAATGTGAATGGACACAACTCTACACACACTACCCTAACCCTAACTCTAACCCTAACTGATATCCAAATCAGATAAATGCAATGTATTGCTAGTACAATTTTCATAGGCTACTAGGCATGGCCGCCATCTTGAAAACATGTATTGTCATGACATATTTTGAGTCTTGAATTGTAGCTTCTGAGGAATTCTGAAGTTCATAATTTGAATTCTGGACAGGGTTGCACCAGTTTGTCTTATCTTGTGACTAAACCCAAGCATTTAGTCACGCCTAAACCCTGACTAAACCCTTAGTTGCTACTAGTTAGTCGCATACTAGTTGGTGTCTAATTTTGGTTGCACCACGGCCACTTAGGCGTTGTCTTAACTAGTTACTACTAACTAGTTACTCAAATCCAAATAGCCAATCGGCAAGCAAGTAAAATGTAAACAAGGAAGGTGATCACCCTTACTTGGTTACTGTTGCTAGCTAGCTAATGTTAGCTTCAATGTTTCAGCCCACCTCCGTCCTAACACTAACGTTATAGTTACTTGCAATGACAACCTAAACAGATATTTGTCAAAGGTGAGCCAAGTTATAAATGATGGTATGTGTTATTTGTTTGTTTTTCAATATAATCAGAGCTAGTGGAGAAATGTACTCTTTATCGTCTTGCATGTTGTGGCACATAGACTTCAACATTCATAGAGTGAACAAAAAATACATTCCATACATTTTAATGAAAGTTCATCAATGGCAACATTGCCAGAAAGCCTTCACAGGCTTCTGCGTTTCTTGTCCAAACACAAACTAGAGTCCTTTATTAGACTTGTTATCTGCACACACATTCACATTCCAAATGTTATTGAGACGAATTTGGATGTTGGCGGGATGATTACAATTCTGATAGAAGTATCTCAGAAAATGTATTACGTTTTTTAGCTTTTTGGACCAGTATGAATTATGTGATTCTTCAACATTGAAGGTAGCCACTGTGCTAAAATCCCCTCACAGCCCAACCTGCTCCTGGGGGCTCTGCTCTGTGGCCATGCTGCTGTACGGCCTCTGAGGTGCCAAAACAGCAGCTTTCAGATGGGCAGCGTCAGAAAGCAGGTGACCTTCAACATGTTGGGAAGATTGTCTGTTTTTGTTTTTTTGCAGCTACTTGGGGCAAGGGCAACCTGCCGTAGACACAACATTGATATTCTATCACCCTATGAAGACAAAATGGCTAACCTGTACTCATCAACCAGACAATATTATTAATTTAGAGTCATGTTTTGCCCCTTTCAGTTCCATTCTAGTTCCATGCTGGGGCTAAATTGGTTCTCAGTTGATGCCACTTAAGATCATCTTAAGAACCAGTTTCCACCTACCAGAGCCCTGCAGGAGCCTAGCTTGACATTACTGTTTACGCGAGCATAAATATCCCTCATACTAAGAACAATGGCGGACTGCGTTGGAGCTGTGCTCATGTTGCTATTACACTTACAAAGCCGTTTTAGATTGCGAGCATGACTTCTCCAACTTTATACTCACTGTTCTGTGGAGGGACTGTTTCCCTTAACAAAAAGCTAAACGCGGTCGCTATACACTGTCTACCCAGTCTGATCCGAAGACAAAGCAGTTAATGGGCTTAGATATGTCTCATAATTATTTGTGTGAACATAAAAATTATTTGTGTGTAAATATGTGATTTGTAAATGTAAAACACCATCCACAAATGCATTTAAAAAAATTGCAAACTCACAAATAAATTTGCAAATGTAAAACGGATCTGCAAATACGCAAATATTTTTACAAATAAAAAAAAGATCTTTGAATATCTCTTTAACATTTACATTTTGTATTTGTCGACCAAAAATGCGCTTGTGGATCTCACATTTCTGCTTGCAGATCTCAAATCTCTGCTTGTGGATCTCAAATCTCTGCTCGTGGATCTCAAATCTCTGCTTGTGGATCGTCTTTTTACACACACGGAGTTTTGAGACAAACTTTCCGCCGGTCTCGGCTAAAATCTACTCGTGTCACTCGGTTATTTTCGGAAACCACGTGATGGCCTGCTGATGACGACATTTCCGCATCGTTTTCAAAGTAAGAGCATGATGGTTTGTTTAATGCGCTGTTTTTTTAATGAACAGTCGAACGTTAGATGCATTCTTTATCACCATCATCATCATGTTATAGTGATACAGTTAGTTTGTGTTAGTTTATTGGTTCAACTTTCTTCATTGTTTTTTGTGTATTCAGTCAAGCGGGTCAAAGTTACAAAGCACTTCACATCTTAGTAATCGGCCTAGTTTTACCTTACCAGTGCAGTGGTAAGCTAATCTGTAGAAAAGCACCGTATTTAGGTTAGCCTTCACAGTAAGGCTACATTAAATGTTATAATATTCATTGTGTCCTTTCTACTGTATATGCATATATTCCTGTCTATTGCTTTTATTTGTATTTAATGTTATTATGTTTATACTTGTTTCCACACATTTCACAATTTGGGATGAATGAAGAATCTATCTATCCATCTAGGGGCGGAGCCAGGCGGTAGCTTGCAGTTGCTACAGCAACACCAACAATTGGCCTAGCAACTGCTAAGCAACCCCAAGAAATGTATGGGTTTTTATTTATATATGTGAAATTCATCATTTGAAAAATGATTGATTCGAAAATGATATGCTACAGTACAGTACAAGTAACCTACTTCTTGGTGGCTCATTCAAGCTCGGCTCCGTGTGTGTGGCATGAGCGCACGAGTGAGCGAGCGACAGAGAGAGAGAGAGAGAGAGAGAGAGAGAGAGAGAGAGAGAGAGAGAGAGAGAGAAGAGAGAGAGAGAGAGAGAGAGAGAGAGAGAGAGAGAGAGAGAGAGAGAGAGAGAGAGAGTCAGAGGATATTAGAAGCTGTTTCTACAACTAAGTGAAAGGAAAGTCCTCTCCTTTCAGATAACGTCAGCTCACTGAGGTAAAGGACTCTCTCAGTGTTTAGATAGTTAACTTTAGTGTAAGTTATCTCAGTGGGTCTCAAAACAGTTTGATCACCATTTATGTAAACAAGTATTTCCGAGGCACACCTTCATATGATCATTATAGTTAGGCTATAAAACAATAAGAGAATAAATGAAAAACAGGTATGAAATACTTTATGACAGTAAAACAAGAATACAATTTAAAAGGGGAGTGATTAGTAAAATATCCATAAAGAAAAAGTACATCTGTTTACAGTTCTGTTTCATATGGATGTTGAGAGATGTATCCATAGATTTCTTAATTTTGCTCTCAAAGTGCACCAGATTGATGCTTTAACTTCAATCATTTAAAAAAAAATCGCACTTTACCCTTCCTATATGCCGTGAGCTGATTATCGAGCCTTCATTGTAACAGTCGAGCCTTCATTGTAACAGTCGCGGGTGTAGCTACTGTATGTGCGTGTGGGGAGTGTTGCAGTAGCAAATTTCACTGTAGCCCATAGCTACATTAATGGGAAACCCTACATCTTTGAGCAACCTCTATCTATCTATCTATCTATCTATCTATCTATCTATCTACCTACCTACCTATCTATCTATCTATCTGCAGGCAGGCGGGCAGGTAAGTGGATAGATAGATAGATAGATGGATGGTGCTTTTCTACAGATTACTTTACCACTGCACTGGTAAGGTAAAACTAGGACGATTACTAAGATGTGAAGTGCTTTGTAACTTTGACCCGCTTGACTGAATACACAAAAAACAATGAAGAAAGTTGAACCAATAAACTAACTCAAACTAACTGTATCACTATAACATGATGATGATGGTGATAAAGAATGCATCTAACGTTCCGCTGTTCATTAAAAAAACAGCGCATTAAACAAACCATCATTACTTTGAAAACCATGCGGAAATGTCGTCATCAGCAGGCCATCACGTGGTTTCCGAAAATAACCGAGTGACACGAGTAGATTTTAGCCGAGACCGGCGGAAAGTTTGTCTCAGAACTCTGTGTGTGTAAAAAGACGATCCACAAGCAGAGATTTGAGATCCACAAGCAGAGATTTGAGATCCACAAGCAGAGATTTGAGATCCACAAGCAGAGATTTGAGATCCAGAGGCAGAGATTTGAGATCCACAAGCGCATTTTTGGTCGACAAATACAAAATGGATTCACAAATGCCTGATCGAAAGTTGTAAATGTTAAAGAGATATTCAAAGATCTTTTTTTTATTTGTAAAAATATTTAGCGTATTTGCAGATCCGTTTTACATTTGCAAATTTATTTGTGAGTTTGCAAATCTTTTAAATGCATTTGTGGATGGTGTTTTACATTTAAAAATCACATATTTACACACAAATTATTTTTATGTTCACACAAATAATTATGAGACATATCTAAGCCCATAGCAGTTCAACAGTTTTGTTTTGTTTTGTTCGCTTGACGCTACTCTGTGTACACCTGGTAGCCCGGAGCTAACCCTGTTGCTAAAAGAACCAACCTGTAGTGGACTGTCGGGACTCCTCTTTGTTCTCTGTGGCTGGATTGCACCGCTACTGAACTCTCTTCACCCCAATGTGGAACAGACTTATCATATGGACTGCATTGTGTACACCAAAGACAGCAGTGGCGCAAATATTCGCTCATTCTGGTCCAAACAGCCCTGCCTCCCTCGCGCAGCCATACTGTCATTCACACTGTGTTACTTCCCCTGCACAAAGCACACAGCTATGAGCCACTTGACTGTTTCAAACTGGCCCTGAACAATATCAGATCTCTTACTGGCAAGGCCTTGCTGGTGCATGAGTTTATAATTGCCAAATCATTGACTTCCTATGCCTCACTGAGACCTGGCAACAGCCAAATGATTTCTCACAGCTTAACGAAGCTGCTATACCTTGAGAACATCAAAGTCACTGCTGTAACAGTCCCCCATCATTCCTCTTTTGAATGCTTGGTTGTAAAACGTACTGGTCCTAAACCCATCATTGTTGTAACCATCTACAGACCACCAAAGCCCTCAGCTGTTTTTCTCTCTGGATTTTCATGGCCCTTACTGTCATCGTTCATGTTGACGATTCTTCGAGTGTTCTTGCCAATGTCTTAATTTCCCTCCTTGAATGTCTTGGTTTCACTCAACGTGTACATTTCCCAACACACATCAAGGGTCACATACTCGATCTAATCTGTTGTATGGTATCACTCCTGATAACATCCACACAAACTTTTGCTCTTTGAGGTCAATTTCTCCCTTTCCAAAATAAAAGAGGAACAAACCATCTCCTTCAGAAATCTAACAAACATCAACCCCTCAGATCTTAACCCCCTCATCAATTCCTCCCAACTAAAACCCAAAAAAAACTGTAGTGCTCAGCATCACCTGTTTCCCCAGAATATCCTGTCCCCATAATTTGTGTCCACTTTGTCTCCTCGATGTTTTCCTGTTTGTGATTGGATCATGTTCGGTTGCTTTTAACCTCTTACATTACATTACATTACATTTCATTTAGCTGACGCTTTTATCCAAAGCGACTTACAATTACCAATTACAGGGACATTCTCCCTGGAGTAACTAAGGGCTAAGTGCCTTACTCAAGGGCACACTAGTGGTGGTGTTCTTAGAGTATTTATTAAACTGTATGGTGTCCTTGGGTGTTGTGAAAGGCGCCCTTAATAACATTTATTATTATTATTATTATCTCTTTTCCGAACCAACCCTGGACCCACCTGGGTGGCAAAGGGGTATTTGTGTCCTCATAATGAGAGGTCTAATAGCCTATTCACAACTGCGTGTAGTTTTGTGGAAAATATCTGGCTCTTACATTTCATCTCAGTTTATGTGATTTCATCACTATGAGTGACAGATGTAAGGATTATTGATAGTTTTTAAGAAAGTCTTAAATATTGTGGTCACACCTGATCACACCTTGTTAAGATCCATGCAAGCCAGACCACATACAGACATGGTACTCGCCAGCCAAATGTCAAATTCAAATGTTATGCTTATGTTGTGCTCAATTAAACAATATGGTTTAAATGCAGACTACTCAATCAATATGCAACTGTAAAATATTTTCTGCTAGCTGAATGTAAAACATTGTTGTAAATATAATGAGGCCATCTTTATTCATCTCCCCTGCCCATTCTGTTTATGGGCAGGAGTCCATTCAGTCATCCATCTTGGTTTTTGTTGTGGGGCACAGCCTTGTCATCTTTAGTGACTGCTCTAAACAACAAGAGTATCAGAATATCTGCATAACTCAAACTGCTTACACATTATTTGTACAGCATTAGCTTGTAGGCCAATACCAACACACATTGTATTTCAGGGTTAATATTGTTAAATAGACAGGCTACTCTTAGCTCCATCACTTGGATTGTTTGAATCCATGGGGTCATTTGGGAGCAGAATCTGTCAAAAAGAAGAGAGAAGTTATTCTAAAAACAAACAGAATGACAATACACGTCATATACATGCATAACCCAGTGGCCCTGCCAGGCATGTGAGAGGCAATCGAGCAATCATACAGACAAGGTCAGGCATTGCAAACAAGGAAAGACAAAGAAACAGTAAGAAATGGTGACTGGATAGAAGGTTCAGCCACCCTAAAATAATTGTTTTGCTTCCAATCAAAAGAGTTCCTGGTGATACTGCCTCAGGACTTTTCAGAAACTCAGGATTCGATAATACAATTTGTTATGTTAAGTTAAAAAAAAGTATACTATTTTCTCTAAAGTATTTTCCAAAACATGCATGCAGATTTTAAGAAGTATACAGTGCGCTAAAATGTTGTTGATTTCTAGAGTTTTAGGCCGTTCCACTTTTGAAATGGTATGCCAGAAATGTTGATGTCTTTATTATGCAGGTCAGAATAAATCCAGTAAAGAACAAAGATAAAATGGTTTGCTTAGAAGCACAGAGACATTGTGCTTTTCATGATAAGTTGGTCATAATTGAGACTAATGATATGAATCTCACAATAAACCAGTTGGTGTATTGCTTGGCATAATTTGTAGGTTAGTATCACTGAAAACAGGTCATTCATTTTAAGACAAATTAGAGATAATAAATATTCTGCCCAAAAGGGAAAAACAAGTGTATTTTCTGCTCAGCAAAAGTCTTAAAGATTCGGCTGATTATTAACAACTGTATGGATATCCTTATTCATTGTGCAACTGAAGTTCAGTCATGTTAGCTTCCTACTCTGTTAATACAGGGTTGTTTGTGTCTCAAGCCTCCTAAGGAAATAATACAAATGTTCATTTTATGGCTAACCCTATGTATCCATCGGCAACTATGCTCGCAATAAGTAGAGAAAAGGAAGTAAATGATGCGTTACATACTCACAACAGATTGTTAGAGTAGTTTTTCTGCTTTGGATGGAGATAAAAGTCTGGTTTGTTGGCAGGTAACTTTTCTCCAACCAAGTGGGTTCCCTGCTTCTCAGACTTAAACCCCCATAGGCTCTCTGTGTTTCTTCTCCCAATCTTTTTAACGTCAGTCTCTTTTCTTATTTAACTTTCTGGCTGGTATTAAGCGTGACTTATAAAGTCAGAGCAACAGAGCATATAGAATGAGATATTGCCCGTGGGTAACTGTATATCATTAGGTAAATCATGTGTGATATGTTCTTCCTCTTTCCCGCCCGTCTCTTCAAACCACTTGACAATAGAAGACAAACGCAGCACTGCCAACAATAAGTTGCACTATCCCCATTTTTGGGACCATTGGGGCAAAATCATGGCCTCAGAAAGACTAAATACCAACAAAGTGTTCAAGCTTATAAGGCTATATATGTTTAAGCAGATCATTTACATAAAGAAGGTTTTATTTTTCAATTTAAAGTCAGAGCATCAACAAAGTCATCAGGATGCATCCTCTGGGGACCATGAATGTTGAAATGCCGATCAAATCAAATCATCAAAAAGTCAAATAAAATTGTATTCATACACCTAATTACACAAAACACATTTGTCTGAGGGGGCTTTACAGATAACAGATTAACAAACATGAATGACACTGTGTAAGATATAACCAAAAACAAGAATATAATGTGTTTATATAATGTAAAATACAAATAGAGTCAAATCAAATGAAATACATTACAATAAAAATATAAACCAGGATAATATAATAACCATAATAATGCCATTGTGTGCAAAGATCAACTCTGCATAACGAGTTATTTTACTTTTGATACTTGAAGTATCTGAAAATACGTCTGTACTTTTACTTAAGTAACAATTGAAATCAGGACTTCTACTTCAGTGGAGTGTTTAAAACTATATTATTTGTGCTTTTGTTGAAGTAAAGGATTTGAGTACTTCTTCCAACACTGGTCGTTAGCCTTCTGTTGAAACTGGTACCTCATTCACACCAACGCAACTCCGGTTCAAGCTCCGTGCTAGAGCTTTTCAGGTTCAGAACCGGTTCTTCGGTTTAGCTCCGGCTCTTTTCACACCGCCCAGAGTCCGACTGGTGCTGCGTCATTGCGTCATCGTTTGCGTCATGACGTAACCGTTTGCGTCATGACGTAACCGTTTGCGTGCCTGCTTCATAAAGCCAAACCGCGCGGAAACCCCTCACAGCTCACACCGACAACAACAACAATGGCCGATTGTGTTGAAGCGCTACTCGTTTTGGTTTTGCTCTGTCGAAACGAAATGGAAGAAATGGGACGACTTTACTACCAACTTTACAGTCGTTACATGCTACATTCAAAACTGCTTTACAATCGTAATCATCAACTTCAACGACGATTCCGATTCCGTAGGCCCCTGCCCCCGCCTCGACGTAAGCGTGACGTATGCGGTGCTTTTGCTCTAGCCGGACAATTTTTTGGTGCTTGAAACGAACCGGATTCCGGAGCTAAGAGGCTGCTCCGCTGCGGTGTGAACAGGAAAACCCGGTGCTTTTCAAGCTCCAGCTCCGAACTGGCCCTGAAACACCGTTGGTGTGAATGAGGTATGGGATTTGGTTCCAAAGAATGGGAGCTTGGTAACCCAACACTCTGGCTCCTGATCTAGTTTCGCAGACTCTAGGAACCACTAACAAACCTGCACTCTGGGATCGCAATGGCGTGGTGGAACAATAGGGGGTAATAATGTATTGAAGTACTGTTGGTCCAACTATACAAGGGGTCATGGTTCTTCGAGGAGACCAAAAAAGCCAGAGGGACGTCCCCAAGAGCGGAAGTGGAAATAAAAGCCAGAAATTTCAACTGTAACGCACCCTGAGGTCGGACTTCCCACTTGGAAACTCGGAGATACCTTGCCATACCCGAGATCATCATTCAAAATGGAGTCTCCGATCAAGTACACTTTGATAATATAACATGTTTGGCTCTTCTGTATTATTTGTGTCACATTGAATCAACTGAACATATGGTAATGCTCATCTTCTATCTGTGGATATGTTGCCACGGTGTTTGTAATCACAAAATACAAAATAAAGGGTAGTTATCAACCAGTATTGCTAACATTGGCTAACACGAGGTGACTGCTAAAGCTGTAAATATGGCGAACAACTGTCCTGAGTGCGTCCATCTTTTTCCCACGTGTATGACTAGAACGCAGTCAGCTCGGATGAGACGTCACTCCCACTTCCGACCTAGACGTTCAGTGTAAATGGAACGCAGCATAACACTCACGAAAATGAACTGGGCAACATGTTTAATCAAAGATGCAAAGACAGTTTAAGTCAGTTGTGTTCTTATCAAATACAAACAGAAGTTGAGCCTTGCAGGTCTTGCAGGTGCGAGCGTTTGAAATACCTGGAGCTTCCTTTGGATCAAGTGGTGTATTAGCCGCGTGTAGTAGGTGATTTGGCCTAATTCATGGCATAGGTGTCTTGGTACCTTTAATATCCTCTTGCTGTTTTGTTCATGATCGGAATGATGACACATTTCTGAATATTGCTGTAAAACATTTCAATGTTGAATTTTACAAGAGAAAGAAAGGCAGGCCTTCCGCCTGCCTTTTTTTTTTTAAGAATTTTCACAGAGCTCATGAAAGCATGTTACTGCATTTATGGGAGCGGGGGAGGGGGCTAACAAAATCCTGCTTTAACACCAAAAAAGCTTGTATGACAGTGTATTTATGTAGGAGATGTTGGGCTGAGACATGGGTCTGTCAGCTTCAGTCTCCACACGAAGCCTTTGGCTTAGTCAGCACCGCGCTCCCAACAAGTAGAGGAAACCCCCGCCGCGCATACCAGACAGGAAACATATACATATAGAATAAAACTTACAGTCTAAAGAGAGACAAAATGCATCCAGTACTTCACAAACACACACACACACACACACACACACACACACACACACACACACACTTGTCAATTCATCAGCTTAGCCAGTGAAAAGCGGACCTGCCAGTCTGCCACCACTGTGTGTGTGTGTGTGTGTGTGTGTGAGCATCTCTCTGTTTTCCTTTCACTGAGTGGAGCATCTTGGAGACCTCTGATGTCCTGTGCGATTACCAATAAACACACAAATACGTGAACACACACACCTCCCTCATGTATTTCTCCTGTGAAAAAGCAGATTGAATGCAGTGTTTATAAGCATAAGTTTCCTTCTTAGAACAGGTTTCATTTAATGTCCCTTTAAACTGCTTTCCCTGCACAGTTGTTTGAGGGGAACATTTGTTGCAGCTCTCACCTCCCATTATAGTTAAAGATGACATACGTGTTCTGCTCATTTTCAGGTTCATACCAGTATTACGTGCCTCTACTGTGACATATCTCCATGCTTTAATGTGGAAAAAGCTCTTTATTTTTCTCATACTGCCTGTGCTGCAGCACCTCTTTTCACCCTCTGTCTGAAACCAGAGCCCAGTCTGCTCTGATTGGTTAGCTGGCCGGCTCTGTTGTGATTGGTCAACCACTTACAGATTTGTGGGAAAAGTGCCCCTGAGCCTATCACGTACAATGTGATGGAGCGCTAGCCAATAGAAGAGTGAGTGCTACATAGTAGGGGTGTAACGGTTCACAGAATTCACGGTTCGGTACGTACCTCGTTTGGGGTCACGGTTCGGTATGGGTTCGGTACAACAAGAAAAAGCAAAAAAAAGTCCCAAATGCATAATTCCAGGTTTGTTGTTATTTCTTTTTGAACAGTAGTGCAAGTTTCAGTATAAAAATAAGGACCTAACATTTTGAATAATTAACTGTATGACACAGTTAAAAACAAAACACAAACAGTACCACACACACTCAGATGGCCATATTATCTATAATGGCTGATGTCAAAGAAAAAGGTTTCATTAAGCTTTAAAACTAAAAAGAATGTCTTGAAAATATTACAAAAATAAATAATAAGAAAGTGTTTCCAGGGCGCATTGCCGTTGACGTATATATGCCAATAGCTTCCGTTATTTATTTTGGTCTCTCAGCTTTCATGTCTATTGGCTTCTTAAAAACAGCGGGGATAAGCTGTTGAACTGCTGTTGTCTTTTGCCGGGCTCCGGTGATTGGCAAATCTGGCTGATGCCTTCTGATATGATTTAGCATGTTTGGCGTGTGTTACCATAGCATACCGCACCGCTGTCGAACAACACCAACACACCGTCCTCGTCCGATCCACCACTCGCACTAGTGATGGGAATTATGGCTCTTTGAAGAGAGCCGTTCCAAAGAGCAGTTTTTATTAAGGGGGCAGGGTTAATAGGTTTATCTGCAAAATATAGCCTACCTTTTATAATTCAATCAAATGTAGCCCTGTTTTGACTAATGATGTATATGTGTACACATATATCGCTTAAATTATTCAATACATCCTTTGTACTGAAGTATTCAAAAGTACAAATTAAAAAATTTATATAAATGATTTGCTGTGTTCAAGTGTTTTCATTGCATTTACAGACCCTTGTAACTCTCTGATTGTAGAACCACGCAAAAAAAAAAGAAGATAGCAACACCTATACAAACTAACAACAAATCTTTGCTGAGCCTAAAAATAATCATAAATAAATAACATAAAAATAAATATATTGCAATGCTCAAAACAGCAGTATCCAACAGTCTCTAATCCTTGGATATTACATGTCACTGCATGCATGCACGGAGCACCCGTAGCACGGAGATCATCATATCATTCTGTCTTGTATTACTTAACAACAACAAAATGGCTCGTTGGCGGGCACGAGCCGGCTCCCGTCGTTCACTTAAAAGAGCCGGCTCTTTGAGCCGACTCGTTCGCGACCGACACATCACTAACTTGCACTCCATCGTCATTGTAGTCCACAGGGAACCCGAAATGTTCCCACACAGCTAATTTAAAAGAAGCATGTGGGTCTTCTAGCTCCTGTGTGTTATCTGAAATCGCGGTACCACTTTACAATAAGACTACCCTTATAAAGGATTCATAAAGGGTTTATAATTAGGTTATTAATTAGGTTGTAAACACTTTATTAATCATTAAGAACCATTTATAAACCAGTTCTAACGTCGTTTGCATACATCAACACAGGCTCACTATTTGGCAAGATGACTAAGCCTTATATTGGCTACCTAGCTTACTTCGTCTTCTTCATCAGCCAACATCCTTGGTATCTGTTGTTCACTGAGTTGATTACCCCCTTCCCTTTCATGTTTTCTTGGCATCTCTTATGACCATTTATTTATGAGTTACTAACATTTATAACTGCCAAAAGGGAGCCTTATAAAGTGTAAAACACATTCCCATTTATTAATGAGTTACAACCATTTATAATTTGTTTAAGTTATATTAAGCCTTAACCTGTTAAGCCCCATAGGATATTTCTGTGTAAAATACTAATAGCATGCTAACCGCTAGATGCTAAGCTAACGGGAGTTATTTCTATATACATTTCCATTGAAAATGCTAACTGCTAGCCGCTAAGCTAGCGGGGCAGGTTCCGGACAGTTTTCAATAATTCTAAACATTTTAAATACATTCTGCCAACACAAGACTCACCGCTGATTGCAGCAATTGTTAACAAAACATGAATCGTTGAGGAATCGTGGAGGGATCACTGTATGTAGCAACTAGCATCAATCTAGCAACTAGCATCACAAACGCCGACCAGCAATGGAAGCGCAAGTGACCTGGCTGCATTTATACTGAGCTACGGAAGCCTGCTAGGATTGACTGCGCAGTGTGTTTTTAACCTGGGTTAACCTTTCCCCCCCTGATCTCATGTACGTCTCGGACATGGAACTGGTTTTGTGCTAATTGGTTGCTGCGATGTGTGCAAGGGAAGCTCAGTGTCTGTTGAAGCGTATGTGAAGGCAGTAGCCAACCCATGAAACAGTGTATGTAAGGTGTCTAATACTGGTTGTCCAAGTTTTGCGTAGCGAAGTCGTTCTGGTGGTTTCCTGTTCCTAGTTGAACGTCTTGGAAGTTCATCCACATCCACATTGTCTGAAGTGGAGATTGGCAAGTCGTCGTCTTCAGAGGAACGGGTCCTTTCCTCTTCAGCAATGTCCGCTTTTTCCTCTTCAGCAATGTCCACTTGTTCCTCTTCAGTTTTTTCCAGTTCAGAGAGGTTCTGAGCAGCATCCTCTGCTGCTGCACCACCAGAGGCTGTGCTATTGGTAGTTGGTAGTATTGTACTGGAAGGAGAACTAATGGGATCTGCTGGTATGTCAAGTATGGTGGTGAATCTTGAAAGCTCAGAGATGGGCAATTCACTGTGCCAGTATATTGGGTTTTCATCTTCATCAGTGTCGACATGATTTTTTAGATGTTCTGTGTTGGAACGAGTTATGAGCTTGCGGATTTGTGTCGGAATTGGGATTTCTGGGGCAGATAGGTACCCACAAGGAAGAAGAAGATCTCTATGTAATGTACGTTGCGGACTATCTTTTTTCTCTGGCCTGACTGTGTAGACAGGCAATGTTCCAGCCCTTTTGGTAACAACATACACTTCAGATTCCCATTTGTCTGATAGCTTATGTTTTCCTCTCAGACGTACATTTCTGACGAGGACACGGTCTCCAACGGAAAGATCAGCAGCAATGACTAGTTTGTCAAATCTCATTTTGTTCTTCCGCATGATCTTTTCTGCGTTTCCAGTTGCTATCTTGTAGCTCTCCTCCAAATGAGACTTTAGATCTTGGACATATTGAGAGTGAGATGTATGCTGTTTGTTTATAATAGGTAGTCCAAAGGCTAAGTCAATTGGTAGGCGTGGTTGCCGTCCAAACATGAGTTCGTATGGTGAGTATCCTGTAACGTCATTCTTTGTGCAGTTGTAGGCGTGTACAAGGGGTTTTACAAAGTCCTTCCAATGCGTTTTGTCCGACTCTTTCAAGGTTCCAAGAATACTCAAGAGTGTGCGATTGAAACGCTCAACCGGGTTTCCTCTTGGGTGGTATGGTGTTGTCCTTATTTTATGAATTCCTGTGATTTGGCATAGTTCCTTTATTTTCCTGGATTCAAAGTCCGGTCCCTAATCGCTGTGTAGTTTGTCTGGAATTCCGTAGTGAATGAAAACGTTTTCCCATAGACATTTAGCCACTGTCCTGGCCTTCTGGTTGGGTGTGGGAATAGCAATGGCATACTTGGTGAAATTATCTGTGATGACAAGAATGTCTTTAGTTCCACTTCTGTCCGGTTCTAACAACAGGTAATCCATGCAGACAAGTTCAAGAGGTCTTGTGGTTCTTATGTTAACAAGAGGTGCAGCTTTTTCAGGCAAAGCTTTCCTTTTTACACACCTCTCACACGTTTTTATCTTGTTGTAGACATCAGTGGAAATTCTTGGCCAATCAAATCTGGCACGAACCAAATCTAGAGATCTTTCTATTCCCATGTGACCCATGTTGTCGTGTAGACTGGTCAGGACTTGGTGACGGAATTCAGGCGGCAGGACAATCTGATGAGAGCGTTGAGTTCCTATTTGCCTCCTCTAACAAGAATGTTGTTCTGGAGCTCCAAACGATTCAGTTCTCGAGGAGAAGGGGCAACTCAGGGAGTTCATCCCTCAAAGTAGGTGGTGCTGTTTCTCCATGTTCCAATTGAGAGATGATATGCCTGATGGTTTGGTCTGCTCGTTGTGTTGCTGCTATCTCAGTCTCAGTAAGCTGAGGAGTGAATGAGGATCAAACTGACTGTCATTTACAAAACTGTCCGGTAGTACATCAGTTGAAGTGGACATGGACTGCACAAGGGCAAGTATGTTTGCTGTCGTTTGAACTGTAAATGAGCTGTCTATCAAAATGGCTTGTATAGTGGATTGCTCAATGGGGATCAAAGCAGGATCAGACAGATGCTGTTGGGCGAATTTTCAAATCCTCTCCCTTTCATTCATTGATTTCTGATCATCAATGAGACCACCATGCGGTCTGCGGGAAAGTCCATCGGCATCTGCGCTTTGTTTCCCAGCACGATTATAGGATTTTAAAAGAAAAGGTGGATAGTGCTGCAAGCCATCTGTAACTGGTTGCATCCAGTTTGGCTGATGTTAGAATATAAGTGAGGGGGTTGCTGTCGGTCACCACTGTGAAAGGATTGCCATACAGATAGTCACTGAGTTTTTCTGTCACGGACCACTTGAGGGCAAGGAATTCGAGTTTGTGAGCTGGATAATTGGATTCACTACGGGAAAGTCCTCTGCTGGCATAGGCAATTACTCTCTTAACTCCTTCTTGCTCTTGATATAACACAGCTCCAAGGCCAGTGGAGCTGGCGTCAGTATGAAGGATGTAAGGCTTTTGAGGATCAGCAAAAGCAAGAATGGGGGCAGTGGTGAGTTTATGGATGACTGTTTCAAAGGCATGTGACATATAGGCGTCCAACGGCCATGAAAAGGCTCTTTCGGATTCAGGTATTTTTCTGCACGTAACGTTAGTTTTAATTTCTTCTGTGATGGTGTATACCCAGACGTGAGATCGTGGAGGGGTTTGACGATTGCAGAGTAGTCTTTTACAAATCGTCTATATTACCCAGCAAAGCCAAGCAATGACCAAAGCTCTTTTAAGTTTTTGGGTACTGGCCAGGTTGTGAGTGTTGCGACTTTTTCTGGGTCAGTTTCCACGCCATTACTGGAAACAACATGTCCCAAGTAGCGGACGGATGTTTGAAAGAACATATACTTTTCAAGGGACAGTTTCAGACCAAACTCTTTTAGCCGATTAAGCATTTTCATCAGCCTGGCTTCATGCTCTTCTAACGTTGGGGAAAACACAATTAGGTCATCGATGAAGACGAGGACCTCTTTCAAATTCATGTCTCCCATACATTTCTCCATGAGGCGCTGGAAAGTGCTTGGTGCATTCGTAACTCCTTGGGGCATGCGATTAAACTCCCAAAATCCTAAGGGACTCAGAAAGGCGGTTTTCGCTTTATCTGCTTCGTCCATTTCGATTTGATAATATCCACTTTTTAGATCGAGTACTGAGAACCACTTAGAACCGAGAGTGCTGTGAATGTATCTTCAAGCTTTGGCAGAGCATAAGCATCTTTGATTGTTTGTAGATTTAGTTTTCTGTAATCAATACAGAGTCGAACACTGCCGTTCTTTTTCCTAACCACCACAATGGGTGATGAGAAGGAAGACTCAGATTCCCGGATTACTCCTGATTCAAGGAGTTCCTGCAGATGTTTCCGTACAGCGTCGATGTCTTGAGGATGGATGGGTCTTGCTCTGTGCTTGAATGAGGTTTCTTCGGAAAGTTTGATGTGATGAGTAACTTTATCAGTTCTGCCAAAATCAAGATCATGTTTGGCAAAGACTTGTTGGATGCTATTGAGTTTTTCCGTAATGCGATTTTTCCATTCAGGTGAGAGTGGGGAGTCACCAAAGTCGAAACTCTGAAGTTTTGAGAGTCCAACGTCTGATGAAGAGGTTTGAATTGGATCAGAAACACTGTGCTCCTTTAAGATGGTCTGAATAGCACTTAATTCTGCAACAACAGATCTCCCAGGGATGACGATATCGTGATCGGATTCATTCGTAATGACTACTGACAACTGGCATGGCTTAAGTCTGGGAAGGTCAACAAGACAGGATTTAACCATCAAGCCGCCAGGCAAAGAGAAAGAAGACGGATGCTCAACAAGGACAGATTTCTCCAACTGCATAAAACGTGAAGCGACAATTCCTTCCAGGACAACAGTTCCTCCTGCTGGAATAGTTTGTGGGTTCTTTCCATGCATTCGGATAATGCCATGATAACCATTTCTTGACTGCTTGTGCCTTAGTTCCAGGATTTTCAACACAGCTTGGTATCCATAAGGAAGACGATAATTTTCTGGCACGTTGTGATCCGTGTATTTTTCGTAAAGGACATCCAATGTGTTAGTTCCAATAAGCACAAACGACAGAGAATCTTTTACATCAGGCACCACCAAGGCAAGAGTGTGTACTTCAACTGGTTCACCAACTAAGTCAACAGGAAAAGTAATGTCAAGCTCAATGTAGCCCATGTATGGCACAGTTTGACCCTTGGCTCCTTCAACTTCAAAAATATCCATTAAAGGTTTGATTTCTTGATCGGATAGATGCTTGCTGTAGAAAGAATGGGGAACTGTAGTCACCTGTGAACCTGTGTCCAACAGACAATTAAATTGTGTTTCTTTTATGCTCACTTGTGCTGTGCTCTTAGTGCAAACGGGTCCTTTTGGTAACTGGTATGGATATGGAGGAGACCAATTTACAGGACATTGATCCACTGCAGCCCTCGTCTGTCCTTCCTCAAGGGCTGCATTTAGTTTGATGGGTTGGAAGATGTGTTTTTTCCGTCCCACATATGTTGCTTTTGTTGCAACTGCTTACGTTTTGCCATGACCAGATTTGGATTGGGTGCATTACTACATGATGTAGCAACGTGACCATCTTCTCCACACCTAAAGCAATACCAAGGTTTAGGCTTGATTGAGTGTTGTGTCATGGCAGTTCTCGCAGGTCTAGTGTTGAAACGACTTGGTTCAGGTCTTGATTGTGACTGTGTCTGAGAAATCAGGGTTGTGAGCTGGCTCTGCAGTTTATTCATTTGTGTTCTGAGATCCCTCGATTGCCTTGAAGTCATGCTTTGATTTTGAGTCACAAGCGCAAGTGCTTTGTGAACTCACTTGTACTCGTTGTCTGGACGAACTGATGTGTTTTTTCATGTGGCTCTCTTTGGATAGTTGTCTGTTTTCTTCTGTGCGTAACAAGAGCAAAAGCTCTGAAAAGGAAGGAGGATTGTCTTTTTCCTGTTCAAGTTGTAAGTTCGTTATGACAGCATTGTTATCCCAGCATCCACGGCAGAATTGTTTAATGAGATGCTTTTCTATTTCACTTGTCAAAATGCCTCCTCTTTTGACGGCAGAATTCAGGGTAAGCTGCAATCGCTATAATTGCTTATTTCTCGTGTCTATCACTCCCTGCCGTCAATCTATTTAATTCCCATACACAGCGAAAAGATTGTTCTGCTCTAGTTTTGTGTTTCTGCCATCTCCGTTGCCCAGCCGATTATGTTTGGCTGCTGTTTAGCTCCTAACCTCTGCCGTCCTGCCATTAGCAAAACGAGCTCACCGTCGTGCTCTGCTATCCTTGGAATCCCCGCTCCAGAATACTCTGACTGGGCTCCTCTCTGCCACACTCCCAGGACTATCCACGAACCATCCCTCAGTCCTGCCATCTCAACTGGGCTGTTTTCCATCACCGCTGCTGATGTTCGAGGTCCGGTTTCTACCAGGCTAATGGTGCTAGCTGCTAGCTGGCTCGCTGTTCTTCTCATGGTGCTCCTTCAATACTCCCCGCTGGAACTTCGAAACCTTTTCTGCCACACTATCCCTGACTGCCACATATTTATCAAATCCCTTGGGCTTCTGCGTCGTCCCCGCTACATACACCGGGCATCCCGATGCAAGTTTTTCTACTCCGAAACTCCTATCCCCGCAGTTGTTTCCGACAGATGGTCTGTCGCACGGCGATGTCGTCATCACAACAAACAACGTCATCCGACCGAACCTCCCGTTTGCTCTATCTACCTGAGGTCCCTGGCCTGTGCTGACAGTGTGCTGGTTTCTCCCTCCTCGTTCCCCCCAGCATCTATGAACAACACTGTGACATTTATGCTGCTGAATACCCGCTCCCTCAACAATAAAGCACTACTCATCCTTGACATTATCACTGACAGAAGCATTGACATCCTATGCTTAACAGAGACATGGCAAAATCAGCAGGACTTTGTGACACTCAATCAAGCCACACTCCCAAGCTATATGTACATCCAGAAGCCCCGCTCCCTGGGTCGTGGCGGTGGACTGGCTGTTATCCACCGAGCTGGCATCCTGGTTAAAGAACTCCCAGCACCTACTACCACCTTATTTGAGTGGGTTGTTTTCAAACTGGCTGGGTCTGCTCCGCTCCAGGTTGCCCTCATTTACCGCCCACCTAAAGCTTCCACTACCTTCTTGTCTGAGCTGTCTGAGTTGCTCACCTCTCTCTGCTCCATGTCACCATCAACTCTCCTGCTCGGTGATTTTAACATTCACGTGGACTCCAGTAACTGCACATTTGCTGCTGACTTCCTTTCACTTCTGGACTGCTTCAGCATCAAGCAACATGTCCAGGGCCCCACCCACACCAAAGGCCACACGCTGGACCTGGTGTGCTCTACCGGCTCTCCGCCCCCCGACCTACAGCGCCTCGATCTAGCTGTATCTGACCATCACGCCATCCTCTTCACTGTTCCGGTCTCCCTGCCCAGGAAGCATCCTAAACGCACCATTATGTTTAGGAACATCAAGACTGTGAGTGCACCGGCCCTATCCGACCTGATAGCTACCCACATGGCCTCGGCTCCCTCCGACTCCACCGTGGACGGCCTGGTAGCCCATTACAACACTGCCCTATCCCTCAGTCTCAACTCTCTCGCCCCCATCAAAACCCGGACTGTCTCCTTCACCCGCCCTGCCCCCTGGTTCACCACTGAACCCCCGCCGCATGAAGGCCTCTGGTCGCCAGCTGGAGAGGCTCTCTAAAAGAACTGGCCTCACGGTCCACCAGCTTATCATGACCATGTGAAAGCTTATAAAGAAGCTCTCTCCCACGCCAAGACTCATTACTACTCCCGTCTCATCGGTGCCCAGCAAAGCAACCCCAGAACACTGTTCTCCACCATCAACCGCCTACTCCGTCCCCCTGTCGCCCCCCCAGCCCTCAGGGGCTCCCGATCTATGCTCCAAATTCCTTGACTTCTTCCAGGCGAAAGTCGAGGCCATCCATCAGCAGCTCCTGGCGCCTCTCCCATTGCAACCTCTCCTCCTTCTCCCCTGTGGATGCTCTCCAAGTGGCCAAACTGGTCAGCTCGGCCAAGACCTCCACCTGCTCCCTGGACCCCATGCCCACAGCCCTGGTCAAGGACTGCCTACCCACCCTCTGTCCCTACATGGTGGTTATCATCAACGCTTCTCTGGCTCCTGGTATAGTCCCCACCAGCTTCAAAATGGCTTCAGTCACCCCCATCCTCAAAAAACCTGGCCTGGACCCCGACGACCTCCACAACCACCGGCCGATCTCCAACCTTCCCTTCCTAAGTAAAACTCTGGAAAGAGTGGTCGCCGGCCAACTTCATCTGTATATGTCCAACCATGAGCTCTATGAGCCCTTCCAATCCGGCTTCAGACATCAACACAGCACCGAAACCGCCCTCATCAAGATCACCAACGATCTCCTCATTGCTGCTGACTCTGGCCGCCTCAGCATCCTCATCCTCCTGGACCTCTCTGCAGCGTTTGACACCATCTCCCACACCATCCTACTCACTGAGTAGGTGTCACTGGCACAGCCCTGTCCTGGTTCACATCCTACCTCCATAACAGGGAACAGTTTGTAACCATTAATGGCTCAAATTCACCCCCGGCCCCAGTCAATCACGGTGTACCCCAGGGTTCTGTGCTTGGTCCCCTCCTGTTCACCATTTACATGCTCCCCCTCGGCCAGATCATCCGCCATCATGGACTCAATGAAAGGCGCTATATAAATCCAAGCTATTATTATTATTATGTGTATTAAACTTAAAAACAACGCACCCTTTCAGTAGTTATAAATGTTAGTGACTCATCAATAAATGGTGATGTGTTTCACACTTTACAATAAGGCTCCCATTTACCAATTATAAATGGTTGTAACTCATTAATAAATGGTGATATGTGTCACACTTTACAATAAGGCTCCCTAAATGGTTGTAACTCATTAATAAATGGGAATGTGTTTTACACTTTACAATAAGGCTCCCATTTACCAATTATAAATGGTTGTAACTCATTAATAAATGGTGATATGTGTCACACTTTACAATAAGGCTCCCTAAATGGTTGTAACTCATTAATAAATGGGAATATGTTTTACACTTTACAATAAGACTCCCTTTTGGCAGTTAGAAATGTTAGTAACTCATTCATAAATGGTCATAAGAGATGCCAAGAAACATCAAGATGGAAGGGGGGAATCAACTCAGTGAACAACAGATACCAAGGATGCTGGCTGATGAAGAAGATGAAGTAAGATAAGTAGCCAATATAAGGCTTAGCAGTACAGATAAATGTGGGCTCACTATTTGGCAAGCAACCGGTCACAGTCGCCCTGTTTATCTCATGTCTTATAAAAGCTTATTAATGATTTATAAAGTGTTCACAACCTAATTAATAAATGAATTACAAACTATTCGTAAACCCTTTATAAGGGTAGTCTTATTGTAAAGTGGTACCGAAATCGCCATACTAACTTTCTTCTTCTTGTATTTTGTTCGTTTTGTTGTGTTTTCTTCTTGTTCTTCATTTGTTGTTTAAGGGCGGCTGGCAAACAGCTTTTAGGCGCAATACCGCCACCTGGATTATATATAGTGTAATGGATAACGTGACGGTTCGGGACGAATATGGATACCGTTACACCCCTACTACATAGTGATGTCACTATGTTACAGAAGTAAACAAAGGAGTCCAATGGAGGCGTTTTAGACAGGGGGAAGTGTGTGGGATATAAACTCCCTCTGGAGGGAACACAGGGATATAAGCCGTTGCAGACCATATACATGCAAAACAAACCTATAACACATTACACTAAAAATGACATTGACATTTTTCCCAACGTTCAATTATTAAAACTGATATTTTTCTCCCTTTGTACTCTCAAAATTAAGTTTACCCATTACAAAGCTTCTTCTTTCAGGGAGGTAAACACCACAGGTTGGTTCACTCCCTCTCAGCCTGCAGTGACCCGGGATAACGCCATGTTTGCTGTCGGCCTGTCACCCCTCACATGAACAGGGTTTAACACGGCTCTGACACCGCTGCCGTACCAAAGGGCGAACACATGCTTCTGTAATGACTATAAGTTCAGTAAAGGGTTGTAGAATTACTGAAAAAATCACATAAGATATTAATCTTGACTTGTAGTTCTCAAACATAAATTCCCCTTGAGTCAAAGCAATACTGTTTTACATTGAACGATGGAATTACATGAACCCTTTTCTGTAAATTGAAATGGTAGTGAACTCATCAGCATTAAAATATTGAGAAGGACAAAAGGGAGGGAGAACTGATTTGATCTCAAAGAAAAGTGCAAATTACTCATTAAAGTTGATTAGTTACATAATTCAATCAAGGCTGTATGAGAAAGCCCTGTAAAATCAGGAAGTAGGTGGATAAAATGATAATGTTGTGTGCTGAAAACGAAGAAAGCAAACACTAAGGAGACCAGCACAGGCAGTATGAGAAAAATAAAGCACTTTTTGAACATTAAAACATGGAGACATGTCACAATGAAGACACTTAATACACATATGAACCTGAAGATTTGCAGAATATGTTCTTTAAGGTGTAATATGAGCTAGTGAAGATGAGGAGCACGTTCAGCCACAGACTCATCCCTCCTCGGCACAGCACCAAGCGCCCCGGACAATCCTTTGTGCCTGTAGCCATCACGCTGCACAACAAGGGGTCAACAATGTGACACAAACTGGACATAAAATAATACACATTGTTTTCACACACACATGTAAATAATATGTACAAATGACTAAATATGTATATATGTTCATTTTAAGTCCTTTCTTATTTTATAGTTATTTACCATTTTTTATTTTAATCTTTTATTTTATCCTTAATGTTATTAATCTGTGTGAATATGTGCTGTCCTGTTTTTCAATCTTACCCTGTTGCTGTTAAACTACTGAATTTCCCCACAGGGATTAATAAAGGTCCATCTTATCTTATCTTAATATATATTGCATTCCTCAGATTTATTTTATATTATCTTCCATCTAAAACCTTAATTTCCAAATGTCTGCACTTGATGATTTGACAGTTAAACGCTGCCCTTAAACCTCAGACTTTACAGGTACATGCATTAAAGTCTGTGCGTTTGTTAGTGTGAACATTACACTCTTAATTCACAAAGCCAGTGGGTATAGGCTGTATAGGCTTTGTATTTTCCTCTTAGGACAGACTGAAAGAGCACTTCAGTGGTTACAATTTTTAAAATAGCATCTCAATATGGCCCCTTTACACTATTATCCAGTTGTCAAAAAAAACAATGTCAACCGTCATATCACAAAAGTAAAAACAGGAAGTAACACTTCGCACCTGCTTTTTGTTTCCTGCTTATAGTCCCATTCCAGCTGCCTTCAGTCAGGTCTCCTAAGCCTTTTTCATAAGAGTTATTTTAGAATGAAACTGAATAACAGTTGCTATTAAGCTGCTTCAGATTCAGGGTCCTGATATTGTTCATGATGGCTTACATAGAGTCACTAGTGTACATTTTTTGCATAACTCAACCTTCTTATTTTATTAAGGCTTAAAGTTATGCTTTATGGCCTGTTTTGAATGACAGATGGGTTCCATCCCAAGATTTTAGCCACAAATAATTTTTAGATTATTCAGGTTGGCGTCAAGGCCAAAATGAAGACACTGTGAACTGGTAACTATGACCTTCACACTTGCTCTTTAGAAACCTCTGGTTGGAGTCATAGAGGCCATGTCCATATTTTATACAGTCTTATAACATCACATGTTCTGTAGTCGAAAGGTAGATCTTGAGCACAATATAGGCGAGCTCCATATACAGTCAATAAGAAACAGTCAAGGCTACACCATTTTGTCACAGAAACACAACCTCCCTTATCCTTAAGCCCTCATAAAAACCATAAAAACATGCTCTGTGCTACAACATAATAGCCCTCTCTCTTCTTCCTATCTTACTCTGTGGCGTGGGGGTTCAGCGACAGAGATTAGAGACCCCCCTCTGACTCTACAGATGGAACTGCCATCCCCCTGCCGCTAAATTCCTCTCAGATCACACTACTTTACACCATTAGGGCTGGGCGGTTGGCAGGGTCAGGAAAAATACCTGTTTATAAATACATTCATTTAAAGGTATACAATGCAGCTTTTTCCCTATAAGAAATAATATACAGTCTCATACAAAAATAATTCCTCTCAATCATTACTTAGGACACAAGTGTGTGGAGGTATCAGTCTTTATCCTCATCCTGGGAATAATTGAAAGGGCAGTGTCAGAGAATGTGATGGATCTAAAGGGAGTGTACATAGAGAGCACGTATTCAGATGCTAGTCCATGGATTCATTGAAATACATTGACAGACAACCAATAAAGACACTTTATGGCAGGTATTGGTAACTACAGATGCTGCTGAATCTGGCAACAGCTTCAGCCTCTAAATAGTTTTTTTTTTAGGAAGACCAGAAAGTAGCAAATTGCAGTAATCAAGCCTGGGAGAGAAACAGTTGCACTTTAGCAATTGTATCAATTTAACAAAGTGCTAAGAAGCCTATGTGAGATCCAAATTCTAATAAAGGTCTAATGGCATGCCAAGACTTCTAGCTAGGGGCTTTGCAGTTGGATGTTAGTGCCCAGCAATTCTCTCTGGTACTTTGCTCCAATAACTAGAGCCATGGTCTTGTCTTTTTTCAATTGCAAGAAAAGATGTGACATCCATAGGTTGATGTGATCGTTGAATTGAACCAGTTAATCCATATGGCTGATGTAATTTGGTCATAAGGTGCTGTACAGATGTGTATCATTTGCATATTTCTGGAATTTGAAAAAAAAAAAACTGATGGTATTTCCCAATTGCAGCATATCATATAGGAACTGAACAACACAGGTCCCATAATGGAGCCTTGAGGAACACCGAGTGTTATGGTAATGTTAGCATTAGCAAGAAGTTCATTGCTAGCACTTGAAACCTCTAGAAAATGTGACAGTCTTTGAATAGTTAGTGGGATCAAGTAAACATGGCCACATTCCAGAGCATTTGTTAATCTACAGCAGCAGAAATAATTAATAACTGTCTTTGGCAGATGGAAAGTATCCAAAAAATGTCACATAGCATGGGTTAGATCCAACCTGATGTTGCAAACTCTTTGTAGAAATGTGACGTGATGAAGGGGAGGCGTTTTGGAGTTCACCATGGTGGTTTCTGTTTAGATTTAATCTTCTTGACTTTAGCTGGTGCCATAAACATATACAATGGCATTTGTTTTCTTTGATCTTATCATATTCTTTACCAACACCATGACTTTTCTGATGAAGAAAGGGGTTCTAATGTGAATATCATGATTGAAATACAGAGTCACAATTAAGTGTAATGATCTTCGGTTCTTCTTTTCAAATAAAAAAGCTTTGCTTACATTGGCAAAATCAACAGGGAATTTTTTTTGGTAAATATTTTAATATACAGATAATTATTTGCAGTTAATTGCTATTATCAAATTGTTGTACATTAGTGTTTCAATTTAGTTTCTCTGTTCTGTTAGTGACATGTATCTGTGCGGTTTTGTCCGGGGAAAAAAGTGTCAAAATGTTGTAGTTAGAAATTCTAACTTTCAATTTAACAGTAATATCTAAAACAATTCTAGCATTAGCTTCCAATGTTTATGATATGTCAATCCACTTTTAGCAACATGAAAGTAATGAACATTTTTTCAAGAACCTGATATGTTTCTGGTCTTTAATTGCAACATAAACTAATCCCATCACATGCTATAGTTACTACAGTTGCTTACATGTTGACCAATAATACAATTATCTGGTATTTAGTATTTTTGGCATTGGATTGACTGGCTAATGTTAGGACTGAATCCACTCATCTTTGGGCTCACTGCCAAGGACAGATTTTTCAGACAACATTTTCCAAAAGAAGATGTTATTTTGGCACCTCCAGCCACCCAAGGGGCAGGAAGAACGACAGAAATAAAGAAAATAATGAAAATCCAATCATGCTTGTCACCAAACACACGGCTGTCTGCCACCATTTCCATGACTGCCAAGTGATTTTTATTCACAAGTTGATGAGGAATGTCCACAGTTGAGCTGTGGAGAATCCTCTCGCTTTGTCTTCCTTGTCCATTTTTGGAAAATCCTCTTACTCAGACAAGCGTGAAACGGGATTAGATTTATGACATGGAATATAAATTGAATAGATCCCTGTATTCCTGTGAACTACCTATAGAGGAAGCATGAAAATGTGTACGGCAGGCCGGTGGCTGCTGTGTGTCCTTTAGAGTTTGTCTAACGTAGGCCCTTTCATGAGTACAGCCTTAATCCAGAGTGTGTGTGGTTGTGAGTCTGCAGGGGGGTTAAGCTCCTATTCAGACCCCACTATTAACTATTAACCCCCTACCTTCCGTTCTCTTTCCCCTCCAGCCGTCACTTCCTCCCTTCTTCCATCCCTGGAGCTTTCCCCTCTTCTGCATCCCCCCCGGTGACGCCCTCCAGTCGTACCTCTCCCCAGTTACCTTGCCCCCCTACTGACTCCGTCCCTCCTTTCACCCCATTCTTCTTTGGTGACAGTTTAACTAGCCAGACATGAGAGAGACAGTCATTTAGTAACGGGAATGCTCTTTAAAACCATGACATGGCAAAGATCAGCAGATAAGAGAAACAATGAAGTTAATAGAAAGGTTAAACAGTATTTCTGGAAATGGATTTTAGTGCTGCTTTTAGTTGCAAAAGGAATTTTAGCCAATGTCCAACCATGATATACTTCCTTAGAAAACCAGCCCCAACGCGTGGGTGGAAAAGTGCATTGAAATTATTCACTTAAACTCCCTTACCGGTTGTTGCGCCATGTTAACGTTCTCAGACAGGCTGATAATGTCATGGTTTTGGATTTATGTTTTCATTTTCCACCTTTTATTTTGAAATGATTTCCTCCTTGTGTCTTGTCTGATCCTACTTCCTGTGTTTGCCTTCCTGTCTTTAGTTTCCCTGGTGTGTCTGATTGTCTGATTGTGTTCACCTGTTGCCCTTGTGTTTCTGCCTCCCCTGCCCAGCTGTGCCTTGTCCTGTGATTACCCTTCTGTGTATTTAGTCTTGTCTTCCCCTGTGCTCCATGTCTGTTTGTCGTCGTTTAATGTCCATGCTACCTGTCGTCTCTTCATGTCCATGTTCCATGCTCGTCTATGCTTGTCCATGTCACCTGCCTGTTCCCATCCGTAAGTTTGTTCCTGTCTGTCGTGCTCCCCAGTTTTGTTTATGTTAAGTAGTTTCTTGTTTTCCTGTCTTCGGCTTTTTTAAATAAAGCTCGCTTTTTGTTACCAAACCTTTTTGTATGTTTAACTGCATTTGGGTCCTATTTCCCCCCAACCTAGACAGTACGAACAGACCAAAGATGGACCTAGCAGTATTTTTTGAGGATGAGGTTGGCAAATTATCCTGCAAACTTTTATGTATTCTTGGAGAGTGGATGAGGGCTCATGGTAAAGAGGCTCAGGAGGCTGCTCTACTCAGTTCTGGCCCCAGGAGTGGAGTGCAACAGCTGGGCGTAAGCTGGGCGTAACTCTACGTCCGACATCGAACCGAAGGTTTAGACCAAATTAAAGTTATGACTAGTGCACCACTTAAGCCCTGTATGCGTTGCGCCCGGGCAGGGGCGAACTGGCCATTGGGAATACCGGGAGTTTTCTTAGCGGTACCAAGTTGGGCCGGTCGGCCGGTCGAGTTTCCCGGGCTGATTTTTAGTCCCAGTCTGCCCGGGTGTAACTTTTACGCCTAGTATGGAGCAGGCGTAAATCAGAAAGACAGACTCGTATCTATAGTAACGTAAAACAGGCAAGAGGGAAAATAATGATGGCAGTGCGTCTTGTTTACATGTTTAACAACAAAAGGGCATTAAGAAGAGAAAGAGTCATCCGTGATCGAACAAACCCACTAGACATCTATTCAGTGAGCTGAGGTTTCGTTTTGAGGAGATCGCCCCTCAACTACAGCACGGATCAGACAGAAACGCTGCGCTCTCCCCAACCTTGCAGGTGCTGATTGCGCTCAGATTTTATGCGAACGGGGCCTTTCAAAATACTGTGGGAGACATGATTAATGTTCATCGCACAACTGCATGTTGGGCAATTAGACAAGTTTCCTTGGCTCTCCAGCGCCGCCTTAGAAATTATATTCACTTACCAACACAAGAAGAAGCAGCAAAATCCTCCTGGCATCCGTGAAGATATCGGTGGACGACTTACCCACAATCACATAATAAACAACCTATAGCCCTGTATATTTGTAACGCTGTTTTTTTGCAATTGCATTTCAATAAGCTCCCATTGTGACCACATATTTTCATTAGGCCGTTTTATAGCCTATTTTATTCAAAAAACACACACAAGAACATTAAATAACAACATTTGGAGAACTAACATGAAATTGAGATAAAAAAAACAAGTACAACAAATATGATTAGAGAATGGTGAATGACACATTTTCTTCTTCAGTGATTCTTTGCTGATTCTTAAGAATTATAATTTCGAGTCTTCATTTCTCCTTCTCCAGCTCAATTTTGTCATGTTCCACTATCAGTTTTGCAGTCTCCACCTCCACACGAACGATCTCTTTCTCCACCAGTTCACGTTGTAGCTCTGTAAAATCCCTTTATTTTTCGGGGTGTGGCGTCATTTTTCTCTTCTTTTGGTTTCCGTTATCCATGACTTTGTTATCCAAGTGTTAGCTTGCTCTGAATGGAGGAGTTTGAGTGTTAAATTATGTACACGTGTGTTGCTTGGCAACAAACTTTCGCGTGTATTCACGTGGACGCGCATCTTAAGACCAGGCGCAGCTACGACCGAGACTAGTCAGGCTTGGTGCACTCGGTGTAAATTCGAATCACTAAGTCGGACGTAGCTAAGCCCGACGTTAGAGTTAAGACCTACTTTTCTTACGGCCAGCTGGTGCACTCCACTCCAGCAGCCATGGTTCCAGCCCCAGTTCCGGCACCAGCAGCCATGTTTCCGGCTCCAGTTCCGGCTCCAGTTCCGGCTCCAGTTCCGGCCCCTGCAGCCATGTTTCCGGCTCCAGTTCCGGCCCCTGCAGCCATGTTTTGGCTCCAGTTCCGGCCCCTGCAGCCATGTTTCTGGCTCCAGTTCCGGCCCCTGCAGCCATGTTTTTGGCTCCAGTTCCGGCTCCAGTACTGGCTCCGTGGCAGACGCCAGTCCCCCGTGTCCTGTCGGCGTTCCGACCGACGCCAGTTCCCCGTGTCCTGTCGGCGTTCCGAACGACTCCAGCTCCCCGTCTCCTGTTGACGGTCCAGCCCTCTCAAGTCCCTTCTCAAGTCCCTTCAAGTCCCTTCTCTAGTCCCTTCTCAAGTCCCTTCTCTAGTCCCTTCTCAAGTCCCTTCTCAGGTCCCTTCTCTGCCTTGATCTATGAATTCATGTCCGTGACTCTCACAGTATCTGCTATCTGCGCGCAGAGAGCTGTGCCTTTTACGCAGCGCCTTCACTGTGTTTACCTTCATTAGAACAGCTGAATAGAGATCGAGGCTGCTACGTTTTAACCACACACAGACCTCTACACACATCGAACTGCCCGATTATTCCCGCTATTACTCGTTTTATGAAGGAGATGTCCGGTCACCAGGGTGCATGATGTGGGTGTGTTTGTGTTTGTGCTCTGCTCTAGTGATGTGATGTTCGCGAACGATCCGATTATTTTTGAACGGCTCTTTGGTACGAACGAAGGGAACCGAGTCCTACTTGGTGAGAGCCGTTCCTTTTATCTGTGGTTCACTGCCTGTCATAAATCCACTCGCCTTTAAAGGAACTTGCTTTCCTGAATGCCAATTTGCCATAGATGATGGCATAACGCATGCTGCTTCAGTAGTAGTTTGGCTGGCTGAGAGATGTAGCAAGTTATACATTTTCTGTGAGTAAAAGTAGATTTGTGGCAATACAGTCAATCATTATCCTGGTGATTATTTCGCAGAAAAACCTATTAACCCCGCCCCCTTAAAAAAAAAAAACGGCTCTTTGAATGGCTCTCGGAAAGGAACGGAGCCATAAGATCCGGCTCCCTTCAAAGAGCCGTAATTCCCATCACTGCTCCGCTCTGTGTGTGTGTGCTCAGTGTATGTGTATGTGTGTGTCCGACACCGGCATTTGTTTTCAAATTACCATGAACAGTAATTTACACACATCTAACTCCATAGGTATATGTGTATTCCCAAATGAAAGAAGTTTGTTTAATCTTAATCTCGATGTAGTACTTAGTCCTGTCGGAGTGCACCAGAACGAACGACACTATCATAATATCTTCTGAAAACAAATGCCCACACAAACACACACACACCCTGCCGACCGGACATCTTCTTCATAAAACTAATAATATGGCGTAATAATCGGGCAGATGTGTCTAACCATAAGAAAGTATCTTGTGCGCACGAGAAAGTGTATCGTGCGCACAAGATACTTTCTTTTTTTTCCATGACCCTTTAGGGGCTCCGTACCATAGAATAGATTCAAAAACTGCATTTTTCTTAAGCCCTGCCTCCAATCTCCCGGTCTAGGCTCAGTCAAATAAATGGAGATAGAAAATATCTCTGGATTCAGCTTTAAGCACATTTTATAACTGATTAGACTCACAGACTATAAAGTTGGGGTCAATGAAATCACGGACTGACAGTGAAATTGTATGAGATCAATTTGGCCGCTAGGAAAAATGAGCTTCAACAGCCTGCACACTTCCTGGGGACTTGAAATCAATCTGTGACTGATTCTGACAAGAGTATTCCCTCAACTCTCATGTATGCGATCCAATTCATAAACAGGATATATATTATATTTTAATTAAATCCACTGGTTTTTATTTAATTGAGTTTGATCATGGCAAGGCAAGGCAAGTTTATTTTATATAGCACCTTTCAGTACGCGACAATTCAAAGTGCTTTACAAAATAAAATAAATGACATTTAAGAATAAATACAGTAAAAACACATTATATAATGGCATTTAAAAGGCAAAGATAAGATAAACACAACAGTTATACAATACATGAATAAAAAACAAACTGCAGTGTGAATATGAGCAGTTCAATTAAAAGCAGCGGCAAAAATATATGTTATATCTCTCACAGGCTCCGCCCTCTACTGGACTCTATGGGTACTACCTTATCATGCAAGCATTCACCTACTGAGACTTCTATAGACGTAGCCGGCCCCGGGGCAAATGCGGTGAATGCGCGCGCATCTCACCGTATAAAAGGAGGCCTCGCCTCCTGACCGTCATCCCTTTCTCTTCAGCGAGCGGAAGTGAACACAGAGAAAGAGATTGAAAACATGGAACCACTCCTCGAACACCGAACCTGCCCGACATGCCCTGGCCTGATCGCGGGGGCTGACTCGCACAGCCTGTGCTTCCAGTGCCTGGGGCCGAACCACGCCGAGGAGGGCCTAAACCAGTCGCCGGCCTGTAATGCCTGCCGCATGATCCCGCAGCTGAGCCGCCGGCATCGTGGCGAGCATTTCCGGGTGAAGTTCGGCCCGCAGGTGGAGGTGGAGGATCAGGACCTCGAGGTGGTCAAGATGGATGAACTAGACGAGGTGCCATTTGAGTTGTTCAGGCTCGGAGCAAAGATGGCGGCTGCGGCTAATAATCTCGGCTTGTTGGGCGTCTCCTTGATTACCCCTCAAGCAGACGCCCCCGCCTCAGGACGGGAGTGATTATCCGGACCGCTGCATCGTTCAGATGAATAATCTGATCCATGGAGTGGCCGCCGCAGCGGGGCGGGTGATGTCCTTGGCCACAGTGGCGTCGCGTCACGTGTGACTAAGACTCACCGCCCTATCCAAGAAGGACCGAGAGGATTTCCTTGGAGCCCCCGTGTCCGCGGAAGGGCTCTTCGGATCGATATCCTCGGTCACCCAGCGCTTCAGCCGCCTAGAGCAGGAGAGCCGCATGCTACCGCTGGCTCTTCCTCAGGCGCCGCAGCGTGCTCCTCCACAGGCTTCAATGCAGGCGAGGGAGCGCAGCACGACGGTGAGACGAAGGGAGAAGCGCCCTCCACCTTTTCGGCCCGCCCCGTGGAACCGGCGTACTGGCACTCACGGGGGCGGGCTGCCCAACCTCGGCAGGCTCCGCAGCAGCAGAGAACGGCCGGGTGGGGTGCTCCGTCTTCGCGGAGCTGACTGGCGGGGGGAGGAAATCTCTCCACCCAGGACGCCAGGGCAAATCCCGCCTCCTCCCTGTATAATGCACAGATCCCTACGTTATCCAATAAACATGAGGTTGATCTGTATCCAAGTCTGAGTGTCATTTGTTTCCACAATTCTACACTCACACACAATATTGTGTTGCGTACAAATTCCACACTCGCTGCCCCGGTTGTAGCTCCTGTAAAGGAGGTAGCTAGTGGGCATGCGCAGATGAGAGTGATAAACCGCAGGAAGTGCTATCAGAGCAGTAGAGCAGAGCAGATCAGTCTGTCAGTCATCCTAGTGGCTCCGGATCGCGTCGGGGCACCGTGGTACTCAGAGATGACACAGATTAAGGTGGGCCAGCCCTGAGCGGTTCCCCAGTTCTGGGGGGCGATGTCTCAAGAGGCAGGTGCAATCGGGGCGTTACCCACTCTGGGCCAACCTCTCCAGGCTTGGCTCCTGAGAGGGACAGGCTGAGACAGGGTGGATTGTCTGACAGTGTTATTCAGTCTATCCAGGCAGCTAGAGCGGGATCCACCAAAGCCTGTTACAGGCCAAAGTGGCTGGGATTCCAGCGATGGTGTGAGGAGCGGAGAATAGAGCCGCTATCTTGTGAGTTGGGCTCTATTGTATCCTACTTACAGTTACTGGTGGACAGAGGGCTTGCTCATTCTACAGTGAAAGTGTATGCAGCAGCCATCTCGTCCTGCCATGAGGGATTTGACGGCAGGTCAGCCTTTTCTCAGCCACTGATGTCGCGGTTTTTACCCGGTAGTGCACGCCTCCACCCCGCAGTGGGACCTGCCGTTTGTGCTCGAGGTTTTTGTCACAGAACCATTTGAGCATCTGGAGCTCTCCTCCCTGAAAGCACTGTCATGGAAGACAGCATTGCTACTTGCCTTAACGTCACTTGCGCTCTCCCCGTGCTCCTTAGGGACTCGGGAGAGGTGGTGCATAGTGAGCCCATACAGGCTGGGGACTCTCTCCGTCTGCCTACGGGCGGACGGGGGGGGAGCCCTCAGCACTGTTTTCCAAGCACACTTTTCGCAAGGTAAGCGCGTCAGGGTGTGCTCCGTCAGCCGCAGCCCGGACTTCACCACGGTTACAACCGAGGAAGAGGTGAGTGAGGCGCAGCGGCTGCTAAAGCTGGTCAGGGACAGTGAGGTGGAACGGTGTTGTTGGACGACAGTGCGTGTATACATCGGGGCTCCGCCCAATGTACCCATAGAGTCCAGTAGAGGGTGGAGCCTGTGAGAGATAACGAGGGGTTACGTATGGTAACCCTTGTTATATAAGCACAGGCGGAGCCCTCTACTCGGGGCACTGTCTGTCCTATACCGCTCGCTGAAGAGAGGTGTAGGATGACGGTCAGGAGGCGAGGCCTCCTTTTATACGGTGAGATGCTCGCGCATTCAGGTAGGCCCGCCCCGGGGCCGGCTACGTCTATAGAACTCTCAGTAGGTGAATGCTTGCATGATAAGGTAGTACCCATAGAGTCCAGTAGAGGGCTCCGCCTGTGCTTATATAACAAGGGTTACCATACGTAACCCCTCGTTTTCAGTCTCGATTTGAAAATAGTACGAGTTTCTGCGGACGTGCATGATTCAGGCAGTTTGTTCCAGATTGTGGGGGCATAATAGCTAAACACCGCTTCTCCATGTTTTGTTCTTACTCTCGGAACCGAGAGCAGACCCGTTCCAGAAGACCTGAGACACCTTGATGGTTCATAATTATTGTTTGTTTGTTTGTAGCCTTTATTTAACCAGGTAAAATCCCATTGAGATCAACGATCTCTTTTTCAAGGGAGACCTGCAGCACATTGGTTACACATAAAAACAACAGAAAACAAAAGGACATCATACAACATAATTACAGGGGTACAAATTACAAACCTATTCACAATGACAGGTAGCAAATAACATTTCATCTAGCCGAGCTTTAAAAAGATGCAGTTTAAAAAAAAATTGCATAGTGTTCCAAGCTAGAGGAGCAGTGCACATAAAAGCTTTAGTACCTAAAACAGTCCTAGCACTTGGCACATGTAATAAAAACACATCCTGGGATCTCAGGCAATAGCTACTTGCCACTCTCTGTGAGATCATAGAGCAGATATAAGTTGGTAGTTTACCCAACATGGCTTTATAGATAAACATGTACCAATGACTGAGCCTCCGTACAGTTAGTGAAGGCAAACCTGCCCTGGCATACAGTACAGTGATGAGTAAGTACTTTACAGTTAGTAACAAATCTCAGCGCACTGTGATAGGTGGCATCTAACTTGATCAGGTAATGGGCAGGTGCATTCATATCAGATCACCATAGTCCAGCACAGGTAAAAAGGTCACAGAGACTAGCATTTTCCTGGCCTCAAGTGAGAAACAGGACTTGTTTCTGAAAAAGAAACCTAGCTTCACCCTCAGCTTTCTAAGCAGATTGACCTGAAGTTGTTGTTGTTATTATTATTATGCAGGAGATCGTTGATATACTTTGGTCCTAAACCATTTAGTGATTTAAAAACTAGCAATAGAACTTTAAAATCAATTCTTTGGCCGACTGGAAGCCAGTGTAAAGACTTCAGAACCGGACTGATGTGATCCACTCTTTTAATGTTAGTGAAGACTCGAGCAGCAGCGTTCTGTATCAGCTGCAGCTTTCTGATGGATTTTTTTGTCATTCCTGTGAATACACTATCGCAGTAGTCGAGTCTACTGAAGATGAAAGCATGGACAAGCTTTTCTAAGTCCTGTTGTGACATTCGTTTTGTAATCCTAGATATATTCTTCAGGTGATAGTATGCAGATTTAATAACTGTTGAAATGTGACTGTTAAAATTCAGGTCTGAGTCCATCACTACACCTAGATTTCTAGCTTTATTAGTTGTTTTGTAGTCTGCCAACTGAAGCTCTGCGATTACTTTTAATAGGTCCTTCTTCGCTCCAAAAACAATGATCTCAGTTTTTTGTTTGTTCAATTGGAGAGTCATCCAGTCATTGATTTGCTCAATGCACTTGCTCAGTGTTCTAATCGGGGAATAGTCTCCTGGTGTAATTTTAAAATAAATCTGGGTGTCGTCTGCATAGATATGATAGCTTAGATCGTTGTTTTTAATAAATTGAGCCAGTGGTAGCATATAGATATTAAAAAGCAAAGGTCCTAAGATGGAGCCTTGAGGAACCCCGCATGACATATTTGTCAAGGTTGATGTGTAGTTGCCTATCGAGACAAAGTTTTTTCTGTCCTTTAAGTAGGAACTAAACCAATTTAGAGCTGTAGCTGAAACTCCCACCCAGTTTTCTAGACGGTCTAGCAATATGTTGTGGTCAACAGTATCAAAGGCAGCGCTGAGATCTAATAATACTAACACGGATATTCTGCCACTGTCTGTGTTTAAATGGATGTCATTTAAGACCTTAACAAGAGCAGTCTCAGTGCTGTGGTTTGGTCGAAAGCCCGACTGAAACACATCAAAACCGTCATTTAAAAACATGAAATGACTCAACTGTTGAAAAACAACTTTTTCAATCAATTTGCTTAAAAAAGGAAGATTTGAAATTGGCCTGTAATTATTCATTACGGTTGCATCTACTTTATGCTTTTAGCGGTTTAATTACTGCAGTTTTCAGGGCCTGTGGAAATACACCCGAGTGGAGAGACTTGTTTACTATGTGTAGTATATCTGAGGCCAAGCAATGAAAAACAGTTTTGAAAAATCCTGTCGGAATAATATCGAGGCTACAGGAGGAGGATTTCAGATGTTGAATAATGTCTTCCAGGTCTTTAGCATTTATCAGACGGAATTGTGTCATGATGTCTGAATTGACTTTAGGTGAACACAGGGACAACACATTTGCTGTACCTGATACCGAGGAACTGACTGCTTGTCTAATTTGCATGATTTTGTCAGTGAAGAAGGAGGCAAATTCATTGCAGGCCCTGGTGGATAGAAATTCTGAGGCTACTGACACTGGGGGGTTTGTTAGTCTGTCGACTAACAAACAAGGCACGGTAGCAAACAAGGCACGTGAGTTGTTTTTTATTTTTGGTAATGATGTCAGAGAAGAACGATTGTCGTGCCTTTTTATTTCCTGATTATAGATGCAGAGTCTCTCTTTATATATTTCCAAGTGAACTTGGAGATTTATTTTTCGCCACCTGCATTCAGCTTTTCTGTACTCAGTTTTTGCTGTTCTCACGGTCATGGCTTTTCTCCATGGAGATATTTTCTTGCTAGATACTTCCTTTTTTTTTTTTTTTTTATAAATGGGAGCAATGGTATCCATGACATTTGTTATTTTTGAATTAAAATGATCTACTAGCTCATTTACTGCAAAGTTAGCATGGGCAATTGAGGGAGAAAAAATCTGAGCAAAACATTTACTGTGCATGTTCAGATAAGTGACGTCTAACGGTTACCTCTTTCTTAGCAATTGTTTGGACGGGAATAGAGCTGTCAGGGTTGAGTGAAGCAGGCAGGACCCAAATGCAGATTTCAAAGAAAAATCCTTTAATCCAAGGCTCAATGATACAAACAGAATACTACCCCGTGACACAGTCAAAGACAAACAATGAACCAACAATGACAGACAGAAAAAACAGAACTTAAATACACACAAGACTAATCACACAAACAAGACACAGGTGAGGAGGGAGGAGAAAACAGGGGCACAAGGTGAACACAATCGGGTAATCAGGTAGGAGGGAAAACAGACAGAAAGCAACAGGCAAGACAGGGGGGTGAACACTTTTCAAAATAAAACAGGAAACCAAAGACACGCAACATCAGTCACCACAAGCTTAGAGATGTTCAGACCCTTTTATACAATTAAGTCCAGGGTGTGCCCCTTATTGTGTGTCGGACCCTTCACATGCTGAGTCAGTCCATAATTATCGATAATACAAAACAGTTCTTTAGCCCCTCTGTCCTGGGGATTGTCAACATGGATATTAAAATCGCCAACAATGAATAGACGGTCAAAGTCAATACACACTATAGACAGCAACTCGGTAAAATCATCTAAAAAGCTTGCACAGTATTTGGGTGGTCTGTAGATGTTTAGGAAAAGAGCTCGAGAGGAGCATTTCAACAGAAGGGCCACATATTCAAAAGAAGCAAAGTTTCCAAACATAGTCTGCTTGCATTGAAATAAATCATTAAACAAATTAGCTACTCCACCCCCTTTCTTATGCAGTCTTGCCTGACTCATAAAACTAAAGTTAGGAGGGGTTGATTCTATTCTGAAGGCTTAGACGAGGCCGTGAAGTCACCCCATTCAATAGGCTCCTGCGCACCACCTCAGAACCATCATGATTGCTTTAACCTTATTTAAAGTGGACCTATTATGCTATATTGGAAAAATATATTGTAGGGCCATACCTATACAAAACATTTCTGTGAAGTTTTTTGCTTAAAATACCAAACAGTTCACCCATTGTAGCCATGCCTCATACTGCTCATACCCCTCTTTTGCAGCCCTGTTAGAGAAACGCGGAGGAAAAAGGAGGCGGAGCTAATCTGATCAGAATTCTACCGGAGATAAAGTTAAATTCTGCTGTGATAAAACGCCATCCTGTTCTAAACCACATCAAAGATTATTTCTGAAACAGTATGGAGCTCAAATGCTTTTTCTCTTGTGGGTTTATCACAAGGTGAGTTCCTTTTTTTATTTCCTGCTTTTTAAACACATGTGCTCTACAGCAGGGGTTCTCAAACTTTTTGTTTATGCGGACCACTATTTATTATCAAGGATTTTCGCGGACCACCTCGTATGCAAACCGTAAAAATAAGTACATATATAAACGTAGTGTTAAAACGCCGATATTTTTTTATAAAATGTCTGTCTGCGTTGTGTATGTGTCTCAAAGAGGACGGCGGACGGTATTTTAATTAGGTCATACCAAACAATGCCACAAGTGCGCACGAGCGCAGTGCACTCACAAAACGGGCAGACAGGTCTACAAAAAACTAGCGGTATGCTCCTACTTTAGTTACTGTACTGCAAAAAGCAGACGGCGCTGCGCTCAACACACACACACACACACACACATACACACATACACACACACACACATACACACACAGACTCAAAACCATGGACACACAGGCATATAAGTAACATAAACAATGTATAGGCCTAAGTTGCATAAAGGCTTGAGCTACAGTATTGCAACTAAGCAGACAGCGCTGCTTCTCTCTCTCTCTATCTCCACTTTCAAAATCTATTTAAATCTCAAAACAAACAAAAAACAAATTAACTTATTAAATAAACGAAACGAAAAATATAGCCTACTCAGGGGTGGATCTAGAAAAATATTCATGGGGTGGCAAGAGGGTGGCAGGAGATTTTGAGGGGTGGCATCCCCTGGCAGAAGTATATGCTGATTTAATCGCAGTCATATCAATCAATGTTAACTTGGAAAGCCACAATATTGTTCGCCAATCATATTTCCACGCTCGCGCCAGGGCCGGGGGAGGGGTTACAAGGCTCGTGTCTTGTGGTGCATTCAATTGCACTCGGACATTAGAGATTTTCTCTCATAAATGTCCGATGAGCCCAACGACCACTACCCCACTGCCTGATATCAATAGAAAGCTAGGAATCTCCTCTTTCCAACAGTGTATACAACTCAAAATGTGTCTTCGGGTCTCCAAAAATCCTTGATAATAAAAAGTGGATTTTATTTAGCTTTTTTCCACGGACCACCTGCACTACCCTCGGTACTGCAGGTGGTCCGTGGAAAAAAGCTAAATCCACAGTTTGAGAACCGCTGCTCTACAGTACAGGTTAGCTCTGAGTGTTAGCGAGGCTTGCTAATGTAAACAAAGACGAGATTACGTCCAAAACACGTAAGGCATTGTTTCTGATAACAACTTTCTGTGGGTCCACTGCCGATTTGACGTCAGATCGGCAGCAAATCTGTATCCGCTCGTTGTACACCCGTTTTTAAAAGATTAGGGTATGGAGGAAAAGAGAGAGGGTTAGATTTTCTGACGCTGCGTGAGTTCCCCGACACACCGGGGACACATATTTATGTATAAAAGACATCACAAAGTGCATTTTACATGATAGGTCCCCTTTAATCTATACTTATTTGTTGATTTAATTTAATCAAAGGCACAGGTTTCCCCCATGTTTAAGCACTGTTCAAGCTTTGTAAATAAAGTTAATATTATTTATTTGATAATTTGATAAGATTATGATTACTGACACATTTCGTGATATACTGTTAATGATAATGCAGAAGTAGCATATTTTTAAGTAGCCGTAGTTTATACTGTAACAAAGGACATAAAATGATGACTGACTCTTAGTCAGGGCTTTAAATAACTGTTAATTTTCAGTCTAACCGTTTGGTCTGTCCAAACAATGTGTATAACAAATATATAATAAAAACACATTGAAGTGCAGTGCCTCTTTAATTCAGCTTTTGCTGCTGATTTTGCACCAAATATATATTCTTATCTTTTGGGTGATCTCTGCATTCCTTCCAAAAGTTTGATGTTCAGATTAACACTGTGAACTATCTGCTCGTAACATCTCATTTGTTGTTTGATTTACATGTACTGATGGTGATGATTATTTTTGTTATTTAATAAAAATCCTGTGGGACTCTTTTATCAGTCCGAAACATGTGCCTCTGTCCCTCAGTCACCTTGAACATTACCATTTCCCTTTCCTGCCGCCTCTTCCTGTCTGCTTCTCTTTATTACCCCACCCTGTCACTCATCCTTCCTGAACACACACTGAGTTCTCACAAAACAACACACCACTGATTGTATTGGTAATAATGTGAGAGTTTATACATATGAGCAGGTTTCAGGTTGTTTTCGGGGCCTAGGCTGTAATTGATGAGTCATTGTTTCTGCCAATATCACCTGAAAGTGAATCAGTTAACATACTAGAGCAGGGGTGTCCACATTTTTTTCACAGAGGGTCACATACAGAAAAACATACGAAGGGCTGGGCCCCTCACTAGAGGTATATTGCCTCATAAGTTCAGTTATAAGTTAGCAAAATCAATCAAAGGTAGGTAAATTATGCTTGTGAATTTTGGCAGCTCATCCCTTAAAACAGAAACCTCAGATTGATTATTATAAGGTGAAATAGGAAGGGTGTATTTCAAGCTTGTTATGTAAATAAGTCATTGGGCTTTTTTCTTATCAACTAAGATATGTTAGAAAATGTTTCCAACTTTAATTTACTGAATTTATTTGAAAAGTGGTCTTATTAACACATGAATACTGTGTAATATATTTTTACATTTATATTTAAGAAGTACAAGCACAAGTTTCATTTGTGGGCCATATTCCATTATACTTTTTTAATTTGCTGAGTGCTGATTCAAAATGGTCCGCGGGCCGCATTTGGCCCCCGGGCCGTAGTTTGGACACCCCTGTACTAGAGACTTGGAGGGAGCTAAGACTTCCAAAAATTGGCATCAAAATGTTGTGCTTAGTAATATTAGGCTTTTCTTTTTAAATTACTTGGCTGACCGACCAACATCTCTCAATGGTGATGGTTCAGTATCTCTTTTCATTTAAGTTTCTGTCTGTAACGTTAGAAATGTGTTTCTTTATTGTCAACAGATGAACGGATCCTACTTTTGGGGTTCCCCTTTCTTGTAGTGTGTTTTATAGGTTTCTGTGCATGTAAATGGTCTGCAAAAGCTAAATCCCTGTGTTCCCTCCAGAGGGAGTTTCTCTCCCACACAACCCCCCCTTTTCAGAGTTAAATATTGCAGCTGCGGCCTCAGATTGACCTTCAGTAGTGACAGAGACTCAGTGTCCAGGGTCTGACCTCGGACACCTCTGACTTCCTGTCTGCTCAGCAAACATCTTGTTGCTGTCGTTACACAGGTTAGACCAAGCATGCCACCAGCCGGCTGTGACCCCTAGTGCTGGGGGAAACACTGGCCGAATTTGTGGGGAACAGTGAAGTATCCTGAAGCTGCCTTCACATGATCAGCAGTGAAATCGCTCTGCACTTGCTGTGTCGTTGTTCTCCCATGTGGTGGAGAGTGGTGCCGCCCAACTAGCGCTCAAATGATTCTGACATTTCAAAGTGCAACCAGAGATAGATTAGCTCTATAAAGCGTCACAGGCAAGCAGGGGAGGAAACCGCAGCGAGTCAACCTTGCACAAAGATAACACGAAAATAGGACATTCTTAATTGTGTGTTGGGATAAATTCAGTGGATTTTAGTATAACTGTATTCACAATTTCCTTTTACAATATAAAACATTTAGGCTACTAAGCCCTATATACTTTCCCATTTAGGGGATACTGTATAGTGGTTGTGAATCCCACAGGCTGTGGCAGGCAGATTCATATTGGGCTGACAGAGGAACTGCCGTCCTGGACATTAGGGATATCGACTTAAGATCCCTAAGTGAGGGAAAAAGTGAATGGTATTGGTAAATGGATGGCATTTATAAAGTTATTTTCCAGTCTGTGCAACACCTCAAAACTATTTAACATATGCAAGTCAGCATTCACACATGGATGCTGCCATACAAGGTGCAGCTGCTCGGATCACTATGGGGCTTGGTGTCCTGCCCAAGGACAAATGGAAATGTTGGCTGCAGAGCGTAGGGATTGAACCACTGACTACCTGATTGGTGGACGATCGTCTACCTCCTGACCCACAGACGCCTCTCACGTTCACGATTCTCCCAGGGCAGCCATGCTTTTCTGTGTCTTCATGTTTCCACTGACGCGGTCTTGGACAGAAATCACTCTCTGTCTCAGATATACAAAATGTATAGCTATTATTGTATCATGCAGTGTTAGAGAGCATCATCAGATGGCATCCCAGCCTGGTATGGTAACTTGACAGTAAAGTGGTATTCACAGATTGCCTGTCTGATACAGACTGCTATGAAAAATATGGGGGTTAAAAAACATCCATCCTTCCAAAACATCTCTGATCAGTCCATCATTAGGCGGGCAAGATAAAATGGTGTTTAATTTCTCCCGCATTCTTCACCAAGACTTCCAGCTCTATCTTCTAGGAGATTCAGACTGAAGTGCTAACCACACTCTCAACAAACAAATGTAATGTTATATGGATGTAAACGTTGGCCATAAAGGTTGTGCAATAGGTCACCATTGTCAGTAGGTGTGTCTGTGTATATGTGTACGTATGTGAAAACTGTGTATATGTACATAAGTAATTTGTTAATATGGTAATGTATTTTATTGTGTACTTTGTAGTATTTATGACTTATCTTCGGAGTACCAAACATATTTCCTGATTGGGAGAATAAAATATACCGTATCATATTTGCTTTCAAAACAATCATTTTTTAAAGAAATGTTCAACTTTTCAATTAATTGGTTTCATTGGTATGATAGCTTTTAAAACTATTTTGCCAAAGCATCAGTCATCATCTCTTTGTCTGGCAGCACTGCTCATGGTTCTAGCACGCTCATTATCAAAGGCACTGTTGGAACTGACCAGCTTTGGTGAAATACTTTTTGAACAAATGTATCTGTAATCTAAGATAAACTCATGTGTTACCATGTCATGTGACCTGTCTACGCCTGCATGTAGCACTTTATCCTCTTTTTCTGCTAGGTGGAATTATGACTTTTTTAATTGGCTTTCCCCATCTGTTTTGTATTTTGGTGCCCAGTGCACAGGTGGGAAGAGAGAGATAAACAGGTGGGAGGTTCTTTCAAATGAGGCAGCGCAGAGGTGATGAGCTGTTGTTATTTTTGTGGAAACTGGGTCCAAGACGAGGTGCTATGAATAGATGTCCCCGAACAATGTCGCTCTGTTAGGGATTTTATGAACAGATATATGCAGAGGTAGAAGAAGCACTCAAATTCTTTACTTCAGTAAAAGTAGTAATACCATGGTCTAAAAATGAAAGTGAAAGTCTTGAATTGAAAACTTTACTTACTTTAGTTTGCACAATAGCTCAACATTGCTTTAGAATATTATTATCCTGTTTTTATCTCCAACATATACATGTCAAATCTTTTTTATTGACTAATGTTGTTCGTAAGAGTTGAAATACCGGGTAGATTAGTTGTACAGTACTGCATCATGTCATGAAGGCATATCATGTGTTTTTATGTAAAAAGTAGCTAGTAACTATGAGTGTTAAATAAATATAGTGGAGTAAAAAGTACATTAGTGTTATAAAGCAAAACAATTGAATACAAGAGTACAGTACAAATATGTCTAAACAGTACTTAAAGGGGCCCTATTATGCTAATTTTCAGGTTCATATTAGTATTTAGATCCTCTACTGGGACATGTCTCCATGCTTTAATGTTCAAAAAGCTCTTTATTTTTCTCATACTGCCTGTGCTGCAGCACCTCTTTTCACCCTCTGTCTGAAACCAGAGCCCAGTCTGCTCTGATTGGTTAGCTGGCCGGCTCTGTTGTGATTGGTCAACCGCTTAGAGATGTCCCTGTCACGATCTGTCTGTGTTGTGTTTTGTCTTGTCTTTTTCTGTCTTTGGTTTCCTGTTTTATTTTGAAAAGTGTTCACCCCCCTGTCTTGCCTGTTGTTTTCTGTCTGTTTTCCCTCCTACCTGATTACCCGATTGTGTTCACCTGTGTTTTCTCCTCCCTCCTCACCTGTGTCTTGTTTGTGTGATTAGTCTTGTGTGTATTTAAGTTCTGTTTTTTCAGTCTGTCATTGTTGGTTCATTGTTTGTCTTTGACTGTGTCACGGGGTAGTGTTCTGTTTTTTGACAGTTTTTGCCTTGGAATAAAGGATTTTTCTTTGAAATCTGCATTTGGGTCCTGCCTGCTTCACTCAACCCTGACAGAATGAACCAACCAGAAATGGACCCAGCTGATGATCCATTTGAGGTGGAGTTACGTCATTTTACCCATTCATTGGCTTGCTGCTATGGCAGGTGGAGGAGAGCGTCCAGTGTTCAGCAGAAAGAGGCTGCTCTGGCAGAGGCTCACCAGGTGGCAACAGTGGAGCCATGTTTAGTGAAGTTCTTACCTGACTGGATATTGGACTTCCTCTCGACATGTGCTTGCAGGCCTGCTAGCCCCCTGCCTCCCAATTCCCAACCTGACACCATACGTCTCGGTGTGTTCCGTCTGGAGTCAACCCCTGCTTCTTCCCCTTTTCCTGCTCCTGTCCAGGAGCCGTTCGCGGGTACTCGTCTGGCTTTTGGAGGTCCACGGAGCCTCCAAAAGGCTCCTAAGAGAAGGAGTCGCAAGTCCAGGCTAGCAGCCCGAGCCCCAGAAGCCATGCTTTGGGCTCCAGTACAGGCCCCAGCAGCCATGGTTCCGTGCTCCAGTGCCGGCCCACACAGCCATGGTACCGTGCTCCAGTACCATCCCACACAGCCATGGTTCCGTGTTCCGGTTCCGTGCCCAGAAGCCATGGTTCCGGATCCAGAACCAGCCCACACAGCCATGGTTCCAGCCCCAGTTCTGGCCCCAGCAGCCATGGTTCCGGCCCCAGTTCTGGCCCCAGCAGCCATGGTTCCGGCCCCAGCAGCCATGGTTCCGGCTCCATTTTTGGCTCCAGTACTGGCGAAACGGCCGACGCCAGCTCCCCGTGTCCTGTCGGCGTACCGGCCGACTCCAGCACCTCGTCTCCTGTTGGCTCTCCGGTCGACGCCAATCCCCCGTGTCCTGTCGGCGTACCGACCGACTCAAGTCCCAACTCAAGTCCCTACTCTAGTCCCTTCCCAAGTCCCTTCTCCAGTCTCTACTCAGGTCCCTTCTCTAGTCCCTTCCCAAGTCCCTTCTCCAGTCCCTACTCAGGTCCGTTCTCAAGTCCCTTCTCTGGTCCCTTCTCTAGTCCCTTCCCAAGTCCCTCCTTTAGTCCCTCCTTTAGTCCCTTCTCTAGTCCCTCTCAAGTTCCTTCTCAAGTCCCCTCGAGTCGCTTCTCGAGTTCCCTCTCGAGTTCCCTCTTTAGTCCCCTTTCAAGTCATCTCTCGAGTCTCCTCTCGAGTTCCCTCTCTAGTCCCCTTTCAAGTCATCTCTCGAGTCCCCTCTCAAGTCACCTCTCGAGTCTCCTCTCGAGTACCCTCTCAAGTCCCTTCTCAAGTACCCTCTCAAGTCCCCTCTCAAGTTCCTTCTCCAGTCCCCTCTCGAGTCTCCTCTCGAGTTCCCTCTCAAGTCTCCTCTCGAGTTCCCTCTCGAGTTTCCTCTCGAGTTCCGTCTCAAGTCCCCTTTCAAGTCACCTCTCGAGTCCCCTCTCAAGTCCCTACCCAATGTCCTGGTCCGTTGGAGGTTCCGCTGGGGGTCCTGCCAACTCCATGTCCTGTCCCGTTGGGGGCCCCGCCGACTACTCTTCTGCCGGGGGTCCTGCCAACCCTATGTCCTGTGCCGTTGGGGGTCCAGCCCACACCTGTTTCGTCGGAGGTCCTGCCAACTCCATGTCCTGTCCCGTTAGGGGTCCTGCCGACTACTCTTCTGCCGGGGGTCCTGCCAACTCTGTGTCCTGTTCCGTTGGGGGTCCAGTCGACACCAGCCCTTGCTCCATCCGGGGTCCCATTGACACCAGCCCATGTCATGTCCAGGATCCCGTCTACGCCTGTCCCGTCGGCTCCGGTTCCTGTCCGGCCGACACCGGGTCCTGCCCGGCCTCCTGAGCTGTCCCGGCAGCGCCTTGCTGCCCGTCCTCCGGAGCTGTCCCGTCATGGCCTTCCTGCCCATCCTCCAGACCTGTCCCGTCACCGCCTTCTTGTTCGCCCTCGAGCCCGGCCCCCTGACTCCCCCAGCCGCGGCCTTCGCCCTCGGGCCCGGCCCCCTGACTCCCCCAGCCGCGGCCTTCGCCCTCGGGCCCGGCCCCCTGACTCTTCCAGCCTGGGCCCTCGGGCCCGGCCCCCTGACTCTTCCAGCCGCTGCCTTCCCCCTCATGCCCGGCCCCCTGATTTTGCCCGCTCTGGCCTTCGCCCCTTTTTGAACTCTGCCTTTCCCCCGGGCCGTCCGCCCGAGACCCCCTTCTCGGCCTCTGCCTTGCCCCCGGGCTGTCCGCCCCCGTGTTTTCTCCTCCCTCCTCACCTGTGTCTTGTTTGTGTGATTAGTCTTGTGTGTATTTAAGTTCTGTTTTTTTTGTCTGTCATTGTTGGTTCATTGTTTGTCTTTGACTGTGTCACGGGGTAGTGTTCTGTTTTTTGACAGTTTTTGCCTTGGAATAAAGGATTTTCCTTTGAAATCTGCATTTGGGTCCTGCCTGCTTCACTCAACCCTGACAGTCCCACCTCTTAGCCTATCACGTACAATTTGTTGGAGGGCTAGCCAATAAAAGTGCGAGTGTTACATAGTGATGTCCCTATGTTACAGAAGTAAACAAAGGACGGTGTTTCAGGTGTGGGAGGGGGGAGTGTGGGGGAGAGAAACTCCCTCTGGAGGGAACAGGGATTTTAGCCTTTGCAGACCATTTAAATGCCCTCAGTCTTTCTCAAAGAGTGGTCCGAGGTTCATCCGAGCGACCCCTGGTGGTCCGCGAGTATATTTGTAAAATGCCATATTTGAAATTAATGTATATTATAAGTTTGAAGTGTTTCTCAAACTGTTAAAAAATTACTAGTATAGAGTGTATCATAGATGTAGCGTAGGTTCGTCTTACTTCATAAATGATCTGCGCGGTCAATTTGAGCGGTTAACTAAAAAATAAACAAAAGAACGGTCAACTGACAAGATGGATCGATGGCTAAAGACATGGTCAGTCAAAAGAAAATTAAATCAAAAATCTGATGCGACAGTCAAGGTGCATCGTCCTGATGCAGGTGATTCAGCAGCAACAAGTGATTTTGTGTGCGTTACTGAGTCCCAGGAGAGTGGTTCGCTGTCTAACAACCACCCGGCTGAAAGCTGTGAAACTCGGCTTGAATGCAGAACGTCCAGCGCTAAAGTGAAGAGAAAATATCACAGCGACTACATCAAATTTGGCTTTTTTTAGACAATCCACAATGTGTTTTCTGCTACGAGTCGTTGGCGAACGAGGCTATGAAACCTGCAAAGCTCAAGCGACATTTTGAAAGTAAACACAAGGATTACATTGGGAAACCTTTGGGAGTTTTTGAGAGAAAACTTGATGAATTTAAGAAACACATGACGAAGGCGCCTTCACAGTTTTTTGTACCGGGGGAAAATGCGAAGGCTACAGAGGCATCATACAGGGTATCCCTTCTAATTGCAAAAGCAGGAAAACCTCATTCGATAGGTGAGAATTTAGTCAAACCAGCTGCCAAAGTTATGACTAAAATATTGTTTGGGGAGAACGCAAGTGACGAAATTCTCCAATGACACTGTCCAGCGGCGAATAACAGCCATGGCTGAAGATGTGAAAAATCAGCTGATCACACGTTTACGCTAAAGCCAGTTTTTCACACTGCAGCTGGACGAGTCAACTGATATCGGGAATGAGGCAAATCTGCTGTGTTTTGTAAGGTATATTCATGCTGGCGGTGTGCAGGATGAATTTCTTTTTTGTCGTTCCCTGCCAACCAACACCACAGGGGAAGCCATTTTTGACTCGGTCAACAATTTCATCGTGCAGAATAATATCGACTGGACACGATGTGTTGGTATTTGCACAGATGGTGCAACTGCAATGACTGGAAAACATAAGGGACTGGCAGCGCGCATATGCGCAGTTGCACCTTGCGCCACAGCAACACACTGTTGCATTCAGAGAGAACAGCTGGCTGTGAAGAAAATGCCACCATGCCTCAAATCAGTACTGGACCAGTCTGTCAAAATTGTGAATACAATAAAAACCAAAGCACTGAACACACGTCTTTTTAAAGCTCTGTGTGAAGAAATGGGAAGTGAACACACAAAACTGCTTTTTCATACTGAAGTTCGCTGGGTGTCGCGTGGGAAAGTTCTCGACCTTCTATTTGAACTGCGCGATGAGGTGATGTTATTCTTGCATCATACTGATGAACTTTATGACAGACTGCATGATTTCCAGTGGCTCTCACAATTGGTATAACTGGCCGATGTCTTTAGCGTTCACAATGCTCTGAACTTAGCGCTGCAGGGAAAAGCTGTTACTGCTTTCAATGTGCAGGACAAAATTAAAGCTGCACGCCTCAAGATGGAATTGTGGTGTGTCCGTCTGGATCGCCAGCAGTTTGACTGTTTTCCAACGCTGGCGGATTTTCTCCTCGCTGCAGATGAAGAGCCTTCAAGGAACATCTGCAAGGCCTTCACTTTCAGCTGGGAAGATATTTCCCAGAACTAGATGCAGGCTTTGAGTGGATCAGGAATCCATTTGGGGACCAAACACACATCGAACACGTCAGTTCCAAGCTCCCACCGAGACAGGTTGACAGCCTTGTGGACATTGCATCTGATGGGACACTGAGGACGACTTTCAGAGAGAAAAGCTTGACAGACTTTTGGGTCCACGTCCAGCCTGAGCACCCAGAGCTGGCTGACGCTGCTCTGAAACTGTTGATTCCGTTTCCAACCACCTACAACTGTGAAGCTGGTTTTTCTGCACTTGTTGTTCTGAAAACAAAGCAGCGTAACAGGATCAATGTGGACTGTGATATGAGACTAAAACTCTCCAGTTTGGATCCCGACATTGTTTCACTGATGTCTCAGCACAAGCAGCAACATTCCTCCCATTAGTTGGCAACAGAGACGCGCAGTGTATGAGTGAGTAAACAATGCTATTTGTAAATGTAACAGTGTAAATAATTATATGATGTGTCAAATCTATCAGCATTTACCGTTTGAATCGCAAATGAACAAAATGCTTGTAGAATCTGTAGTTGTTTTGTATTGTCAATTTAATGTGTGAACGAGCGATAGAGAAGTTCACACAAAGCTGTCATTATTAGGCTGTAATTTGTAATATACTGTTGGAGTGGTAAGCAGGCTTATTATTTTATTTAGGATATTTGGGGAGTTAGGTGGTCCGCGAGTGTTTTATTATTGGTTAAGTGGTCCGCGGTCTGAAAAAGTTTGAGAAACACTGCCCTATATAGCACACTACAGGAAAGGGAAAACCCTAAAAGCAAAATAGGGCCTCTTTAAGTACATTCCTTGAACATTTTACATTCCACACCGGCAAATATGAAATAAACAATGAACATTTGATCAAGCAACTCTTCTTATAAAATATGTAGAAACCAAATGTATCATTAAACAGCACCATGGCTGAAGCTACAGGATAAACAGCAGGACAGCCTGTTCTGTATGTTGGCTCGTTTACGATGCCCTTTTACCCTGTTTCTGACAGAATACATAAACAAAATTGTATTTGGCTGATTGCATGCAAATGCCATGGACAGAGGCAAACTGAGAGCTATGTAACTCCAGGCAGAACAAAGTGAGGTGAGGAGGAGCAGATCCTCAGCATGAAGTTTGTCCCCCACAGCTTTCACTGCAGCTCACATGCTCATTGTCGGTTTGCTCGGACCAGTGACATATGACCCACACTCTGCTAAAAGCTCAGAGCACAACGGTGGTGCTGCCAAGCTATATCGAAAGTACAGTTTTTTTGTAATAAGATCACTCGCCCTCAATCTGTCAGAAGTTTGAATTTTAAACAGAACTTCTCAGGCTCTAATATGAAGCTTCATTTGAACTATTAAAACACAGCACAATACCCCAGATTGATTATTCCAGCATTGCTTTACAATTGCATTTAGAATACAGTTTATTCTTTTCTCAATCCATCCCATGGAAATACTGCAAACATTTTCGCTTAGGTCCCGTATTTTCCGGACTATACTGTAAGTCTGTTTTTTTTACCTGTCTGGCTGGTGCTGCGACTTATACTCCGAAGCGACGTATATATTGAATTTTGTCTGACTGCATTAAAACTCCGGACAATAGATGGCACTGTATACAATCGTGACAACTGAAAACTGCTGTACCACAGAAGAAGAAAAATAGTCACGGCAACTGGGAGGATCATGGATGTATAATAAGAACTGGGAGGATGCGTCACGTAACTTTCCAGGATGTTGTGGGATGAATCGACACAGCATGGGCTTCAGTGACGACCGACACAATGCTGTCGGGATTCAGAAAGGTCTAATCGGAGCTGATTCTGATGGAGAGTCTGAGGACAGCCCGGAGCAGGACATGCTACTTCATCGACACCTCTGTGTCGCTGTTAAACACTTCCACCGGAGTTGGCGGAAGTGTTTAACAGCGACACAGAGAATGAAGACTTTAGTGGATAAATGCGACTTATACACCGAAGCGACTTATATGTTTTTTTTCTCTTAACGACATGTTTTTTGATAAGAGCGACTTATACTCAGGTGTGACTTATAGTCCAGAAAATACGGTAAACATGCTTCTGATCACAACTGATTAGCTTTTGGCATGCTACCATTAGCTTCAGTCGTACTTCATGTTAAGTGCTAATCAGCAAATGCTAGATTGCTTACATGCTAAACTGAAAAAGCAAACATTACACCTTCTAAGTCATTAGCATGCGGAAGTCATAATGATAATTTTAGCATTAGCTTAAAGCAGGGGTGTCCAAACTACGGCCCGGGGGCCAAATGCGGCCCGTTGCCCACTTTTAATTGGCCCGCAGCAAATACTAAAAGTATGAATGAATATGGCCCATACCAGAAACTTGTGCTTGTCTTATATTTTACGTCTTAAATATATATGTTAAAATAAACTACACACATATTCATGTGTTAATAAACCAATTTTCAAACATATTCCATCAATTAAAGTTGAAAACATTTTCTAACAAATCTTACAAAAGCCCAATTACCTTTTTGTATAACAGGCTTGAAATACATCTTTCCTATTTCCCCTTATTATAAGCAATCTGATGCTTCTGTTTTATGGAATGAGCTGCAAACAAGATAAATGAAACCCTATGGAAAGCTGTAATGTAGGCTGTTTTTTTCTTAAAGCATATTCAAGTGTCAACCCTAATTTACCTACATTTGATAGATTTTTCTAAATTCTAACTTAAAGGGGACCTATCAGGCAAAATGCACTTTTTTATGTCTTTTATAAATAAATATGTGTCCCCGGTGTGTCTGGGAACTCACGCAGCGTCAGAAAATAAAACCCTCTCTCTTTTCCTCCGTACCCAAATCTCTAAAAACGGGGCTACAATGGAGCTGATCCAGATTTGCGTCCGATATGACTTAATATCGGAAATGTAGGCTGGCTTTACACCCACGGCCCTATCAGAAACGTTGCTATCAGAAACAATGCCCGACTGTTTTGGATGTAATATGGTCGGTAGTTTCAGAGCACATCGAGTTTAAAATACCATCTACAAGCTGACGCTGACAGCCCCGCTCCTGCCGCCCGCTTGCGGCAGACCACACTTCCACGCTCACCGGCAGGCCCGGACTGGCCATCGGGAGGACCGGGAGGGTGTGTGTATGTGTGGCGCGAGCAAGCGAGAGAGAGAGAGAGAATGCGCACACCTTACCTGTATTGTTGTTAGCATCTGGTGCTAGCTAGCTGCGCTAACGGATATAAGGAGCTGTTGAAAACTGAATGAAAACAGAGGAGCGACATTTCGCCGACAACTGCGCCGAGCACTTGACTTTATGCAGGTAGCCAGACAGTGGGACATTGTACGAAAAGTCAGCACGGATAGTGCGCGCAACATGATTGCAGCGTCCAGGCAGCTCCCGTTCGAGCATATGCCTTGAGTTGCACATAGCTCCAACGATCCATCACAGTGTCTCTCCACACACACACACACACACACACACACACACACACACACACACACACACACACACACACACACTGTATTGTATTATTGTATTTTATGAGAGAGGTTCCAGGTTGAATTGAGGTGAATATTTGTAATGTTCAGAGGTTGTTGTGTTTAATATTCATGAGAATATTTGTCATTGTTCAAATGATAATAAACAAACATTTGCATAAAGCATATTTGTCCACTCATATGTTGATAAGAGTATTAAAAACTTGAAAAATATCCCTCTAAGGTAAATTTAGAACAGATAAAAAATGTGCGATTAATTTGCGATTAACTATGGACAATCATGCGATTAATCGCGATTAAATATTTTAATCGACTGACCAACACAGTCTCACTCCCTGAACGTCCAGGAGCGACGCTTGGTCAGGGTCCTATGGCGTGCAGTTGTGACGCGCCGAGTCTCCTTCAGCTTCATAAACGTACGCAAAGAGCTTTCAACTGATTGCAATGTATTCCCATCGGCGGCGGTATTTGACGCTCAGGGAAGCACCGCATCGGTCCATGCCGGCGGCATTTAAAAGCAATGTGAGCATCCATTCCCATTGGATAACGGAGGATTTTACACCCGGAAGTAAGTATTCTCTTTACTGTTGATTGATTTTACAGTGATATGTGACTACTCATCAACTCAAAAACACCAGATTATCCTTGTTAATTACACAACATGGATTGGTTTAAATTGTGTACAATACTTTTGTATTTTTCCCCTTCGATTCGGAGAAACAAATATTTTTTCGGAGTTTAGGATGGCAGAAGACACTACACTACCCAGAATCCTCAGCTTTCGTTTGGGACTACAACATGTGCTTTGCTTCACAAACCCCGTGATTCGTCCTCAAGCTCTGTGATTGGTTGACCTCGATATTCCATGACCCCCCGGTACTCCAGATGGCCAGTCCGCCCCTGTTGGACAGCCCTGGCTTAAAGGAGAGGTGTCATGGCCATTTCCACTGATGATAATTCCATTGTTGAGGTATACTAAAATAGATTTATACTGTGCATTTTTCCAAACTCACATTGGTTTCGCACACAGCATCTCTGTAAAGTGTGTGTATTCAGCAGTATTCACTCTCTCCACTAAACGGCTCGTTGCAGCTCTTGCCCCCCCCCTCCCTGTGAGCCCAGTGTGCTCCGATTGGTCAGCTCGGCCACTCTGTTCTGATTAGTCAACCACCAGAGAGGCTCCGCCCATGTCTAACAGTGCTTTTTTCGGCTCGCTCTGAGCGGAACTTCAGTCTTACAATGGCGTCGGTACAGCCGTATATGTTATACGCTAACTAACCGAACTGTACCTACAACTGTTGTTATAGAAGAGTAAGTTATTTTTACCTGTAATAAACTACTACTGTTTGATGAAAAATCAAATCATGGTTTGCTATATATGAATGATATGTTATAGGATCAAATAATTCAGGGAAGAAAGGCTACCTAAGTATTTCCATCAAACTTTATTTTTAGAAATGTACAAAGGATGGCAGAAGACACTACACTACCCAGAATCCTCAGCTTTCGTTTGGGACTACAACATGTGCTTTGCTTCACAAACCCCGTGATTAGTCCTCAAGCTCTGTGATTGGTTGACCTCGATTTTTTATTTTTTTTTAATCCGACCCGGCCACTGGTTACGGTTACTGGCACCGTAACCAGTGGCACACTAGGAATAAGTGGAATAAGTGTGCAAAATATTTAAATTTTGTTTTTCGGATCCTGAACGAGACCGCCGCCAGAGCACGTCTCCCCGTTACCTGCCATGCGCAGCCCCGCTCTCTTTAACTCAAGGCGACTTTCTGCCGCTTTCCTCCGTAGTGCAGTGCTGATCGTTTCACCACAGAGGAAAGCACTTCACAAATTGCATTACCCATAAGGAGCTGTACAAATGCTGCAGTTTTTGCGTGGCTGTGTCTTAGTTGAAAGCCCAGTGGCGATCTGCTCATCTCTCATCGAAATAACATGCTACACAGGGGCGGACTGGCTATGTGTGTTCTAGAGAATCACAGAACGGAGGATCATCCTTATTATTATGCCGTTTAAACCAATTATTTAAATGTGTTTGTTAAATCCGGCATCATGTAAGTTAGGGATGCTCCGATCGATTGGCCGCCGATCGATATCGGCCGATACTCACTCTGCCGATCGATCGGTGCTCTCTAAATATGCCGATCGCGAGAACGTAAAAATACATGACACTTTTCTCTGTGCGCGGCAAAACAAGCTCGCCAAAATGGCTTCACCAGTCTGGCAGTATTTTAAGGTGTCCGAAAATGACAATGAAATAGCGGTATGCAACGTGTGAGAAGCAGAAATCCTGCAGCTGCACCCGCTGTGACGGACCGGTGAGCGGAGCAAAACACACAAGAGTTAGACCTTACACACTTAGCTATTTTATCTACCTCTTGAACAAGCTAAACTAGTTATAAATATATTTATTCTTCACTGTCGGGTCACTCATTACTGGATCAGTGAGCTGCATGAGATACTGACAGCCTGTCAGGAGAGGGAGAGAGAGGAAAAGAGAGCGCTTCAGCTCATTTCTCCCGTGTTATATCCAAAGTTAATGTAAACTTGAATAATGTACTTCATTTGAATGTAATAATTATGTTGGTTGTTGTTTGTGGAAGCCCCAGTGAATGAGCCCCATTAACTGAGTTTTAAACATCACTTTAAATGGAAGATCCCCATAGGCCCCGCCCACTCGATCGGATCGGCCCCAAAATTGGCGATCGGAGCATCCCTAATGTAAGTTGCGCTGACAGGTAGACACACTGCTTCCCCGCAGCGAGGCCCCCCCCGCCTTCCTGTTGACAGATCACGAGCGTTGAGCTCTTCACCCCCCCCCCCGTTGATAATTCACGATCGTCGGCACGCTGATAAAATATATTTTTTTTAATGGCACTTCATATCAAAAAGGTTGCCGACCCCTGCTGTATATCATCCATTCCTCCCCTTATAGGCGTTTTCGGCATCTTGCCTATCGCAGCTTTGTAAGCTGCTGCCGGGGCTTTTTAGGACGAGGCATCAGAGTGGTCATCCCGTGTGTGTGTTGTCCGCCAGATACGCCAGGAGTTTCCTGATCTGGCTGGACGAAATCAAATGCAAATCACAAAATATTAGAGAAAGTTAGTTGTTTTAGATTCGTTAGTAGTAGTTGTGGTAGGAGTGTGTATCTATCTAATCTATCTATCTAATCAACACAGTTAGCTTGCCAGCTAATATGCTAACCTACGTTTGCTAGTTGTTCAGTGTAATATGCCAATCTACTATGAACAACAGCTAGTCTAGGCTAGCAAGAACATGTTTACAATTGCAATCTTATACGGGTAGTCTGCTACGTTCGGTCTTTAATTGTAGCTGGCATAAAAACAGTGTTTTCCCTATCAAACTCATGTCTAGCTCTTAGTAGCCTTCTTGTTTACCTCGGTAGCATACACGCTAGGAACGCCAGCTATAATGTAATTACGTTTCGCGACCGACCGTACGGTAAATCACCCGGAGTATACTGTCTATGAGTATTTCGTGTGTGAATGCAGACATTCTCCTGCTATGAGACACATGTAAGGCATCTGCTGACATTGGAGTTGATATATGGAAACGCTAGACACTTAGTTAGCCCTGTTAGCACTGTGTCAATGGCTTAGCAGCCAGAAAAACGTTTACCCATTTACACAGTCGTGGTAGATACTTACAGGTTGTGTACCCGAATCTCCCGCTGGTCCAAACAAAGTAGGAACAGCATCGTCCTTCAGTGTCCTACGCTGTGCATATCTGGAATGATTCGCTCCAAGGTTTGTGAAGCTATGGTCCGTGAAATGCCGCGCACACAGTACAATACCGGCTCGAACATCTGAAGGAACAGTGTTAAAAAGGAATGCCAACCACTGACTTCGTCGTGGTTCTGCCCTCGGTAAGGCATGCATTGAAGATTTCCCCTCAGAAGACAGGAAACAGACCCTCTTTGGCATGACTGGATACAGTTTTGAACTGAACCTGAGATTCCAACAGTATGCTCGGCTTGCAGAGGGTGCGGTCTGTTGGAGCACCACCCTTTGGAGTGGTTGAAGGTTCGAGCCTGCTCCGCGCCGTTCGTTGATGAGTGGTCTGCTATAAGAGGAAGGACTCAGACACCGAGATATGAGGTTAACAATAAGCTGATTTAATGGTAAAACAACAGTACAATATAACAAAGTACTTCGGGCCCCGGTTCTACTACCGTGCGATATACGTATCGGGACAGTCAGACAGAATAGGGGCCCAGAGTATAAGGAAGTTACAATATTTATACACACAAACGGGGAGGGAGTTGTGTGGGAGGAGTTGTGTCGGTGGTGGACTACTGGTGGATTCACTCCTGGGCGAGCCCTAGGCAGCGAATCAGAGTGAGTCAGCCATTGCTGCCCTGGAGACCGTCTTCCACTCCTGGACAGAGCATGGGAGATTTGGATCTACTGCGCCCGTTGATAAGTCCAAGGCCGTCTTCATGGCAGCCATGGGGTGAACAATTCATGGGGTCAACATGGGGTGAACATAACAATCTTTATCTTTGCACCTGGCGCTACTCCCTCTTCCTAGGGGTCAACATTGGGTGAACATAACAATCTTTATCTTTGCAAAAGCCGGTGCGATGTGCTGTTCTGACTACCTCTTTGTATTCTCTCAGTCTCTGCACATGACCTTGCTACTTTCAATGTTGCAAGTTAAACACTTTCCCATGCAACCACTCCCCAAGCTCCTGTCCACCCCATCAAAACCCGGGGGGGGCGGCGGCGACTGGGTCCATCCATTCCCAAGTCACGGCACACACAATGAGCACAGCAAGCAAATAATGCAACAATAAGAATATTGCCCTAGTTTCATAAGCAGTTTCACAAGCATACATTTTACACAGACTATTGGCGCCTAAGATATGTCGGGCCAAGGTTATAGTTATTGAAACAGGTTATACAGGTTACTTTAGGCCATAGCTCTGGGCGTGGCTACGGGCCATTCCTACGTCACGATACCCAGGAAGTAAACAATGGACAATGACGTATCTCCAACGAGGCGTTTTGGGGAGGTATTTTCTGTGTTAGAGTTTTACTCCCTACAGGGTGTACTTTGAGGGTTTGTGACTCGGCAGACCGTTTACATGCATAAAAACCTTCATAACACACAAGGGGACGGGTAATAACCGGAAAAGCATGACATGTGTCCTTTAAAGCAATACTGTGCCCATGCTACCAAAGGGGGATGCCAATAGTAGGTATGCTCCATATTTTGCAAGCTAAATGTCACTATTTAAAAACGTTGGCAGAGGTGTACACAGCAACATTGTAGCAGATAAAAAGCCATCGTCCGTGACAAGCAATCAAGCTTAAAAGCTAACAAACAACATTATAAGAGGTGATAACCACTGTTGCCATTCTGATACATCTGCTGGTTGCCCATTTTGGTGGACCACAGACTCGTCATTAAACATGTGGCTGAAATGAGGGCTTTTTATGAGGGAAACCATGTTCATCGTGTTTTTACATAGTTTACTTTAAACCGTGTCTAAAGAATGGCTTTAATATTTCAGCCCTGGTTTATTTAACGAAACCAATGGTTACTGTTCCCATGGTAACCTCGGAACAATAGCTAGTTTCTAGTGGTAGCCGTATGACAAATACATTGCGTTTTGTGTGACTGCTTCATAATTAAAGCCACCCTGTGTTTTTGCCATTTAAACTTTGGTTGTGAAGCAGCAGTGTGTTGAATTAGCTTTTGGAAAACACAAGCACCAATAATACATATTTAACACAATTATAGAAGAGTAAACAGTGAGAAAAATGTACACACTTAACTTTTGATTATATAATGCACTGTTTTTGAGTCTTAGGTAGGCAATTTGACCCAGCATGGGAATTGTGGACTGCACTACTCAAAACAGGGTTTGATTTCAAGAATATCTCGTCAACGAAAAATGCTCAAGATTTGTAACTTGTGGCTTTTTCCATCATGGCTTCTTAACTGAGGAACGAGCTATCAATCAAAATCCACATTCAAAATCTCATTGTTATTGTGGTTGTTTTCTATTTCCACTCCTTTCATGAGTGTGAGTGTTTTCATTCTTTGTCCAAGCAACTTTACTTTCTTAACCTGTTAGACCCCGAGCCTGTTTTCCAGGTCTCCGGCTCGAAAATGACATTCCCAGAACAAATGACCATATCTCCCCTTCTAAAAGGGGAAAATTAATAATCTTTTTTCTCAAAGCAATGATAAACCTGTGAGTTGGATGTAGAAGAGTCAGAATCAATATGTTTTTATTTTTATTTTAAAGTAAATACAGATTGAACATAGTAAAAAACTGTAAATTATGGTGTCCGTCCAAAAACTTTTACTTATAGTGAAAACTACCCTTGGATGATGGTAAGGTAGACTAAAAGCTTTAGGAATCCAAAGTACAACATGTAATAAGTACCCTGTATCAAGATTGATGCAAAACAAGTGACATTTGACCTTTTTAGAGAGGTTTAGCAAAAAAACTCCACTTCTGAGGTGATCTGGGTGGAAAACGCCTTTTTTACCGTTTCTCTGGAACCCATTGGTCGATTTTGGTGATTGACATCTCTGTCTGACTGTTAGAGCCAATAGAATCGAAGGGGAGCTTTCACATACACACTAACCTTAAAACAAAAAGGTGGGGGTTTTGCGCATGCAATTTCAACCCAGTCTCACGGCATTTCGTGTTATAGTCACGACATTTAATCTATTGATTCGTGTTCACCAACGCGATTTTCCCCTTTTTTTCGTGTCACACAGAATGATTTTAAAAGCAATGTATTTCTATTGGTAGTATGTTTCGTGCCTGCAACACGTCTTTTTGTCCGTTCGGGTCTTGGAAGACCGGAAGCTGTGGGGTTCATAAAAACATCTTCTTACTCAATATCAAGCCACGATTATTGTTTTTATTTTAAATCGTATAATGTCGGACTTTTTTTGTCGTCTGTGAGGAAAAGAAATGGGGCTCAGAGCCTCAAAATACTGAAATCTGTATTTTTTTAAATCTTTTTTTCCTTCTAATTTGTTATTCTTTTCTAAATAACACACTGTTATTTACTCAACAATAACATACAATTATCCTTGTTTTTATTTATTTGTTTAATTCCATAATCTCGGGCTTTTTTGGCGTCCATCAGGAACAGAATTTCAAAATAAAAATAACCGGAAACAGACGTAGGCCTATAAGGGACATTTCGAGCATCATCGAGTTTAGGATGGCCGAAGACACTACACTACCCATAATCCCCAGCTATCGTTTAGGACTACAGTCCCAGTGATTAATCTTCAAGCTCTGGGATTGGATGTTGGAGTGGCAGTGCACCAAGGTTACGCCGAGCGTCAAACAGCTCTTTGAAATGGAACGAAAACCACGGCAGACTATCCAAAAGAGACCCCCCCCCCCCCAGAACTACACATGCTGGCTATTGTGTTTCGCAACATGTTCTATGGGACGTCTCTACTGGGAACGTTTTCGTTTTTCCCACAATTAGAAGTTGCCAGTATTAAACACATTGGTGTTATCAAATGTAAAACATATAATTAATAAATGGGTGAAAATCGATTGTATCCATAATGCGCAGCATTAATATATACCCACATGACAGCTCATTGTTACTTTGTAATTCTACTCCACTACAATTCAGAGGTTAACCTGGTATTTTACTCCACTACATTTATTTTAGTTACTTTGCAGATTCTGATTAATGATGTGAAATATAAACAACCCTTAAATCACGCTTTAGTTACACCTGAGTACAATTCTGGGAAGGTGATTGTCAAGTGCCAACAATCAGGAGAGATATTTGATAGTTCGTGCTTGAGAAGACTAAACATTTATCTGCAGATCCCTATAAAGTATATTCATTACTCGTTATTCTCTAATAGTTAAAGACTGTATATAATGGTTATTTTGCACATCCCCTTCACGATTTCAAGATTTTCTAAGGTTTATTGACATGTGTATCATATACACAACTACGGTGTAGTTATGCAATGAATGAAAAACTTGGGTTGCAGGTTCCTCAACAGTGCATTACAAGACATCTATCAATATGTGTGTATACCTCCACCATTAAACTGTTGTATTCTGCACATTTCTTATACTATCTACATACATAAGAGTATAATTCATATGTATAATATCAGTTAAAATAAGTGCTTCAACATAGTTAACATTGCAGGAAAGCAATATATTAGACGTTAATATTTAAAAGAAGACCTTAATCTAAAGTATTATTTAATGTTTAAATAAAGGTTAATTAGTTTGTCTGTTTTGTACATCCTCCTATTAATATCTTTGTACATCCGGCACTAAACTGTTTCATTGTAGAGATCAATTAGAGCAGGGGTCTCCAACACGTCGATCTGAAAAAAAAGCTGCCCACGAGCAGCTTTTCAGTAGCTCGCCGCTCGATTATCGATTATAGCGTAGTAACGTTGCTTCTTGATTTTTCGGCCGCGGCTGGACAATAACGTTTTTTTATTTTAGAATTTTTTCTGTCACACGAATATAAAATTGGTCCGTGACGCAGAGATCAAGGAACAGACGTGACAGCGGCACAGCGACACCACACATGGAGCAGTCTGCTTTATCCACCAACACCAGCAACACCAGTCCAGAACCAACAGCAGAATGACCCGCTCTGAATCAGTCCGCGTCGCTGCGGCTCAGAGACACACAGCAGGGATTTGTGTTTTTGAAAAACACTCGTTATCGTCATGTCAGGTTTTTGGTGGATTTAATCAAGTCTTGGATTGCAGAGTATGAATGTCCTCTTGCTATTTTCAGTTGATAAATACGTGTGTAAAGTTTGTGAAGGCAGGAGGAAAGCTTCCGCGATCACCGTCTCCTCTGTTCCTCCAAACCCCGCCCCCTCCTGAAAAATAACTACTAATAAGAATGACAGGCTGATAGTAACCTGATAGAAACGTTATTATTCACTTAATCACTGATTGAGATATGATGAAGCTAACTTAATCTCTTACATTCATGGGATTTTTGCAACAGTAAGACAGAGAATGTAAGTGTGCACCCACATGCACTATTTTTGTTTTTATAATGCAGTTATACTCCTGTTGTCTGCTGTGTTCAGACCAAGTCATGTTTTCGATGCCACATTCAGGACATTCAGTGTCCTTTTTTTAACAGAAGTCCATTGCTAGAAGCTGCAGCTAGAATACAGAAGCATTCATTTTTTGTTTTTGAGGATGGAACCATTTCGCACACAGATATAGGGAGGCTAGACCTATACAATTGATTTATTATGGTTTATAATTTAATGTCAAGACGAAGAAGAAGAAAAAGATGGCTGCACTGTTCAGTGTCAATCCTGTGGAGATGGAGGTTATAAATCTCCAAAATCATGTTCAGCTTAAGTCTCAGCAAAACTCACAACATTTCTGGAGCCTTGTAGACCCAGAAAACTATATGAACATTCACCAAGCAGCACTGAACATGTCTGCTTTATTTGGCTCTACAGACCTTTGTGAAGCAGCTTTTTCTGACATGAATGTCATGAAATCTACATGAAATTGGACCTTGATGTGAAGGTAAGATTTTTGATAAGCTTTAGGTATTGCAATTTCACACGTGTACAAAAGTAGCTTAATTCAACTGATGAGTGCTATGTGAATAAATGTAAGCGATGAGATGCAAGTAGCTCTTGGCCACTTTCATTTTTTCAAAGTAGCTCTCAGATGGAGAAAGGTTGGAGACCCCTGACTTAGAGTATCTTCTTGGTTTTTTATATTCTATATTTCTATCATTGACCTTTTACTTTCCCCCTATGAAAGTATGTACTCTTAATATGTTTTTCATCAAATATAACACATAAAAACAATAATTCAATAACGTGCTTTAACCACTAGGCGGTGCACACAAGGTACACACAGCCATAATAACTTTTTATTATTAGTGTTGGACACTTATGTTTGTATAACATCTGAAGATGTTCATGTTTTCACATAATTTTTACAGCATATTGCTATATTATTTCAGACTCAGTATTTACATTCTTATATTCAAAGAAAATCAGTAATATCTTCAAAAACTACAAGTCCTTTTATATCAGCTGTGCACCGTTATGGTGTAAATATAACCTATCTACGAATTAGATCAAATGTAAAAGTCAGCCGAATTAGTGTTGATACTGCAAGGAGACGTATTGTGTGAAGAGAAATTGAAGATGTTGTTTAATTGCTGATAGATTTATGATCCACGTCAAGTATTCAGTTTCGGCGGCATTTCTTCCAGTTTGTCCAGAAGTCTTCTAATCAGGGCTCTATAAATAAAGAACTACGGCAGATGTGTAATATGTAATGGAGCCGAACCGTGTATTACAATGCCGTTATGTGATGACTTCCAAAGAGAAAAGCAAGCACACTCGGAATAAAGTATTATTTTCTTTTAAAAGAAAATGTTTTTTCGGATTTCATATCGCATAAACAGCATATCCCAGCGTGCATTGCGGCTAAAACATCCAATCAACGAGCTTAAACCATAGCTGAGGATCTTGGGTAATCAGTTCAGTGGCTGTGAATCGCAATGATTCTCGAAATGTCCCTTATAGGCCTACGTCTGTTTCTGGTTATTTTTATTTTGAAATTCAGTTCCTGAGGAACGGCTAAAAAACCAGAGATTATGGAATTAAACAAATAAATAAAAGCATGGATAATTGTGTGTTATTGTTGAGTAAATAACAGTGTGTTATTTAGAAAAGAATAACAAATTAGAAGGAATAAAAGATTTAAAATAATTCAGTATTCTGAGGCTTAAAGTAACCTGTATAACCTGTTTCAATAATTATAACCTTGGCCCGACATATCTTAGGCGCCAATAGTCTGTGTAAAATGTATGCTTATGAAACTAGGCCAAATGTTCTCATGATGGTATTATTTTGCTTGCTGTGCTCAATTGTGTGTGCGTGACTTAGGAATGTAGAGAACCCAGTCGCCCCCCCCGGGTTTTTAATGGACTGGATGGGAGCGTGGGGGGGTTGCATGGGAAGGTGCTAAAAGTTGCATGGGAAAGTACTAAAACTGACAACATTGAGACTTTACAGAGATTGTGCAGAGATAAAGATTGGGATACGGAGAGGTACTGCCAGGTGCCGAAGATAAAGATTGGTGCGTTCACCCCCTGTTCACCCCAGAATTGTTTACCCATGGCTGCCATAAAGATGGCCTGGGACTTATCAGCGGCGCAGTAGATCCAAACCTCCCACGCTATGGCTGACTCACTCTGATTCGCTGCCTAGGGCTCGCCCAGGAGTGAATCCACCAGTAGATAAACACCTAGGGAGGAGCAACCGACACAACTCCTCCCACGCTATGGCTGACTCACTCTGATTCGCTGCCTAGGGCTCGCCCAGGAGTAAATCCACCAGTAGATAAACACCTAGGGAGGAGCAACCGACACAACTCCTCCCACACAACTCCTCTCCGTTTGTGGGCATAAATATTGTGAATTCTGTACACTCGGGGCCTCTGTTCTGCCTGACTGTCTGATACGTACGTCGCACGGTAGTAGAGCCAAGGCCCGAAGTACTTCGTTATATTGTACTGTTGTTTTTACCATTAAATCAGCTTATTGTTAACCTCATATCTCTGTGTCTGAGTTCTTCCTTTTATAGCAGAACTCATCAAATGAACGGCGCGGAGCGTGCTCGAACCTTCAACCACTCCAAAAGGTGCCCCATTCCAACAGGCTCTGAGCCCATTTCTTTTCCTCACAAGGAGATGTTTTCATGAACCCCACAGCTTCCGGTCTACCAAGACCCGACCGGACAAAAGACGTGTTGCAGGCACGAAACACACTACCAATAGAAATACATTGCTTTTAAAATCGTTCTGTGTGACACGAAAAAAAGGGGAAGATCGTGTTGGTGAACACGAATCAATAGATTAAATGTCGTGACTATAACACGAAATGCTGTGAGACTGGGTTGGCAGTTTTGCAGGAGAGTGAAGCTGTCTCATGCTCTGACATCTGAAAACGGAAAAGCAGGGTTTATTCCTTATGGATTATCAGAAATCATTTCAAAGGGACACAGACATTGGATTAACCTATGGATTAACCTTCAGCAGCGTTTTTATCGTTTTAATGCCATTGAAGACCACTTTTGACCAGACAACGACACAGGTAAGCCATTTTGCCGTTTAAGCTACCTAGCGCCACATGTTTTGATGTACGTTCTTGTTAATAGCTCCACGAGTTCTTATCATGGAGTGATAATGTATGTACCTATCGATTCTGTGTCATCTCACGATGCTATTCAATATCTTGGATGTGCAGCTACGATAAGTAATAAGGGTGTTATGAGTGAGTTTCTGTGCAGTAATGCGTTAGCGTTTTTCCGCCCGGTACCGGGGGGGGGGTGTAGAACAGGTCAAGAAAAGTTATAATTGTATTATTCATATAATCAATATAGAATGAGCAATGCTGCAATTTTTAGCTTGAGTAGTCAATGTTCATTTGAAAGCAAAATAAATGCAGTTTTTCGGTGTATTGAAATAATCCCACTTCCTCGACCACAACAATGGAGCTGAACACTCCACCTTCATTCGAACACAGTCGGTGGGTGGCTGGAGGGTGAATGAGGTCACAGATAAGAAGTTTGAAAGATGTGTCGCCAGACTGAGGTGGGTGGGCAGGGAGGAGAGAGACAGAGTGAGAGAACATGAGGAGGAAGAAAGAGAGGTACGTTTTCATCTTTCTCCTTCCATAACTCTTTTCACAGTTTTTCTTCAGTCTCTGCAAACCTATAGAGTTCAGTCTTCCTTGATACTGTCAGTACCTCCGTGTTCTCTTTGCTTGATTTTCTAAACTCTTGTCAAACATGTCAACGCGTCAGGACCTGATCTGTTAGTCTGACAAATGACAATACACATAGAATACGTAGAACACTTAGACACATATAAATGTTGAGTGGTATGATCCTGCATAGGTCAATGATATCCATTAATGTAATACAAGTATTCAAATAATGTGGCTGCTGATAATGCATGTTACAGCACACAATCAGATAAATGACCAGTGAAATAGAATAGCAGCAAGGTTTTACTTTATAAATGTAGCAAGATTAGACCAAATAAATAGCAGCAACAGCAAAGTAACTTAAAATGACGGCACTGACTTAGGTAACTGTCCAATCCGTTCACATTGTCTTTTCCATTAACCAGTCTTTAAACAAAGCCAAAGCCCATACCGTGGCCGTTTCTCAATGTCGAGTATACCTGCTGCAGAGCCACTATTTCAAGTATACTACGTCATCGAGTGGCGCCGAATGCTGGGCATTTAACATGCATTTAAACAGTCTTTCGGTGCCACTCGATGACGTAGTATACTTGAAATAGTGGCTCTGCAGCAGGTTTACTCGACATTGAGAAACGGCCAGTGTTCCCTTTAGTGTGTACTTCCTGTCTTCTTCTGCTGTTCTCTTCAGTGTTTACTCCCTTTCTGTCTTCTGCTGTTCCTGTTAGTGTTTACTTCCTCTCTGTCTTCTTCTGCTGTTCCTGTCAATATGGTCCATCTGCAGCCGCAGCAAGACGGTACACGACACGCCCCCTACACGACACGCCCACCTAACACGACACTACGGTGGCTGAGAGACATTGATACCGTACATGGCAGATTAAAAACGAATTGCAAATGTTATTGTAGCATTTTAAGCAACTATTAGGCAAATCAATGAATAACCTAGTCTATCCATTTGAGACACAACAGTATATGACTTTCAACACAAATCATTTTGTCTAATTAATAAATTGGCTTAGTAAACTTTTTTTAGTACATATAAAATAGGTAATAATGAGATAATCTATTAATTATGTTTGTCTAACTGCTACAAATGTATTTATACATAAATGTAGATATTTATGAACATCTAAATATAATTGTTAAAGGTTTTAAGATATAAATAATCACATCGTAGGGTCATCAAAGTTTCAAACAGGTTCATGTAAGGTAGGCCTACTATAACATGAAAACATGATTTTTAAAACTAATTTCTGAATCTCACATTAGCCTGTAGTTTGGTATGTTATTGATATGGGCTGGACACCCCTTCACAATGATCATCATTGACTTTTTTTTAGACCAAATTAGGAGGGCCAGTCAGGCCACTAATGAGCTCAATCATTCACATGTATTATTATTACGTTATAAATTAAGAGTACTAGGGGTCTATTACAAAACCTTTGAAGGAATCGCATCAATTAAAATAAATGTATGGCAAGTATGATAAAATGAACATAATGTCAAGATATAGCCAATAGACAATCAACATGCTTGAATATAAAGGAAGAAGAACAATAAACAGATGAACATTTAGGTTTTATGTGTAAATTGTGATAGAGCAAACCATCTTAATACATCTAGCAGTCTAAGACAGCAAACTAAGCTTCTTTAACTGCTGCTAGAACACAGTTTTACCGTGGGGTATTTCTAACAAGACCAAAAAGATATACAAGGTTTCCAAACAGAAGAAACCAAATCAATACAGTATTTTAATTTCCTTCAAAACGACAAAAGCACCAATAAAAACCAAATAACAATAACATAAAGGAAAAGTACTTGAAGTGGTTGCCTTTTATAAATACCTTGGTATCTGGCTTGATGATTGCCTCTTTTTTAAACTTCAGGTCAATAATCTGCTTAGAAAGCTAAGGGTTAGGCTAGTTTCTTTTTCAGAAACAAGTCCTGTTTCTCACTTGAGGCCAGGAAAAGGCTCTGTGACCTTTTGACCTGTGCTGGACTATGGGGATCTGATCTATATGAATGCACCTGCCCATTACCTGATCAAGTTAGATGCCGCCTATCACAGTGCACTGAGATTTGTTACTAATTGTAAAGTACTTACTCATCATTGTACCCTGTATGCCAGGGCAGGTTTGCCTTCACTAACTGTACGGAGGCTCAGCCTCAGTACATGAAAAAAATAAAAAAATAAAATCACTGGACATAAATATACACTGTTTCCACAACCCATGTTAATATATTAGTAGTAGACCAAATATGTAGATAGATATGTCACTATATGTACAGATGTCCATTTTCACTTGTCACTTTAACTCATTTCGTACTTCATAATTTATATGACCAAATATGTATATATGCTGACAGTTATTTTACTCTTATTTTTACTCATCTCCTATTTCATAGTCTTTTATTATTATTATCATTATTATTTTAAGTTTTTTCTTGATTTGATTTTTGATTTTATTAATCTGTGTGAATCTCTGCTGTCCTGTTTTTCACGCTTACCCTGTTGCTGCTTTGTACAACTGAATTTCCCCACGGGGATTAATGAAGGTCCATCTTATCTTATCTTATGTTCTACAGTATAAAGCCATGTTGGGTAAACTACCATCATATATCTGCTCTCTGATCTCACAGAGAGTTGCAGGTAGCTATTGCCTGAGATCTCATGATGTGGTTTTGTTACATGTGCCAAGTGCTAGGACTTGAAACTGAGCAATTTGGTTCCACTGCATGATTTTAAAGCTCGGATAGATGCTATGCAATTTGATACTGTTGGTCATTGTCGATAGGTATGTAAATGTAGCCCTGTAAATATGTTGTATGATGTCCTTTTTGTTTTCTGTTTTCATGTGTAACCGACTTTGCTGCAGGTCTCCCTTGAAAAATAGATCGATGATCTCAATGGGATTCACCCGGTTAAATAAAGGCTTGAAATGAAATGACATCTGATGTTAGAAATATGAATATAAGACTAACAATTATAGTATGTTTGCTAAAGGAGAATATTTGTATCTTATAAAATAATTCCTGTAACATCTTCTGTATAACAAATTCTATTTGCAATGACCTAAAAATTGTTTTCAGCGCACAGGTTAACCCTTCTCTTGCGTTCGGTCATACCCCCTTCCCATACTATTTTCGGTCAAAATTGGCCGTTGTGTTTTGCACAGTGATATTTCTGGAACCCCTTATCCCATTGTGATGGTTGACATCTCATTTGAACAGTCAAAGCCAGAATGACAGCAGGGTTGAATTTCATGTTATAATTTTGCAATAAGTCAAAGATATGTTTACTGTACATTACTGTATATCAGGGGTCGGCAACCTTTTTGATATGAAGTGCCATTAAAAAAAAAAAAAAATTTGTATCAGCGTGCCGACGATCGTGAATTATCAACGGGGGGGGGGGGGGTGGTGGTGAGGAGCTTGACGCTCGTGAACTGTCAACAGGAGGGCGGGGGGAGCCTCGCTATGGGGAAGCAGTGTGTGGACCTGTCAGCGCAACTTACATGATGCCGAATTTAACAAACAAATGTAAATAATTGGTTTAAGCGATGAGCAGATCGCCACTTGGCTTTCAACTAAAGACACAGCCACGCAAAAACTGCGGCATTTGTACAGCTCCTTATGGGTACTGCAATTTGTGAAGTGCTTTCCTCTGTGGTGAAACGATCAGCACTGCACTAAGGAGGAAAGCGGCAGAAAGTCGCCTGGAGTTAAAGAGAGCGGGGCTGCGTTGCGTGCATGGCTTCTCGTTCAGGATCCGAAAATACAATTTTAATATTTTGCACACTTATTCCACTTATTCCTAGTGTGCCACTGGTTACGGTGCCGTGTGCCAATGGAGGCACGCGTGCCAGGGGTTGCCGACCCCTGCTGTATATTATAAAAATGCTTGCCATGTAGGCTGTGTTTACTGGAGAAATGGAAATGCTTTAGTTGGTGTTGTAGCTGAGATTCTTCCCGTTCCAATGATGTATGGGATGTATTAATAATAATAATAATGATAATAACTTGGATTTATATAGCGCCTTTCATGAGACCCAAGGTCGCTTTACAAGGAAGAACAGGAGTAGAAACAAACATAACAAAAACAAAAGGCAGTCAGACGAACAGTTAGTCAGACAAAACAACAAATAGATTTGGGGCCAAAGGCCTTGGCAGACAGATGGGACTTGAGGGCCCTTTTGAAGGCGTCAAGCATGGGGATGTTGCGGATCTCCACAGGGAGAGCGTTCCAGAGAGTGGGGGCTGCCATACTGAAGGCTCTATCCCCGAAGGTTCGCAGGTTGGTGCGGGGGGCCAGAGTCTGAAGACCGCAGGTTCCGGGGGAGGGCATGTGGGAATTGTATTGATTTGATACAAGCAAGCCAGTGTTTCATTGTGGACTTTCAACTACAGTATATGGCAGTGTGCGAAAAAGCACACGTCCCACCGTCCGGGACGTGTTATTTACAATATCGGACAAGTAGATCTTTCAATTGACTTGTCCGGCGGACAAGTGACGTTTTTCGCCCTCATTTATTGACAAATTATTGATAAATTCAGTTTACAAAAGGCAGAACTCATTCGCAAATTGTCCGTGTCCGCCATTGTTCGTTTAGAAATGTTAGTTTCGGTTCTGCTTGTCGATTCCTAAGGAAATGCATCTCGCCGCTTTCTGTACTGTTAGGCGGGGCGGGGCGGGACGTGTAGCACAGAGGCAGGGTTGGGAAGCAAAACTCGGTTCCGAGTAGGAACAAATAACAATTGTCCAGTACCGGGATTAATAAATTGTGAGGACAGGAGGCGAGGCCAAGCCCCGTGGACCGCAGCTCTCTCTCTCTATGCTCCGGATCATCTGATCGCTGCATGGTGCAGTTCAGCGTGTCTCTCTCTCGCTCTCTCTCGCTCTTTCTCTCTCTACACACAGCGGATCCGCTGCCCGTTTAACAGCCTCATCTTTGTCAAACTTTCTTATGTTCTTTCTCTAACACGTAATGAAGGTTATTAAGCGTTTTAGCTCCTATGTTGTTAATATTGACCGCCATTTCCTGTAAGCGTGCAAGCGTCTTTGAGTTGTAGAAAAGCGCTAGGCCTATAGGCTATAAATATAATGTATTATTATTATTATTAGGCCTATGTGTTGGACATGTGTGGTTGGACTCTGTCTCACAGGCAGGTTGCAGTGTAACATCAGAGGAGACTGGGCCAATTGTACATTCTCAAACTGCACCACTTAGAACTAATTAAACAATGCAGAGATTATTTTTATATAATTTTATTCAATAACCGTAACGAAATTCAACAGTATGAAGTGATTTGATATGTTTTCATAAATATATTACCCAACGATACCCAACCCTATGTGTGATGCAGTAAAATCTTAACGCTCACTTACGTTAGCGGTGTCGTAAAAACCGTGGGAAAATGTAAAATACGATGGTGAAGAAGAAGATTCCAGTGGCCCCAATTTTTGTCCATTCTGGACAAGTGAAAAATGTATTCGGACAAGTAAATTGCCAAACTCACTTGTCCATGGACAAGTACTCTCTAAAAACTTTTTCTCACACTGTATGGTCCGGCAAGTTCAGCATTCACTGCATTCACTGTGATGAATATAAAATAAGACACTGATACTGTTTTCCTCAATGAACATTTATTGAAAAATAATTTAAAAAAAGACCATAACAGAACATCGTGTGTGTGTGAAAATCAGAGGGGCACCATCCAAGCTGATCTGCTTAAAAAATAATCCTTCCGGTCCTTAAAAAAAACAACTAAAAATAACCTTTTAAATGTATCCCAACAGCAAAGTCAACATGATTTAAAATAAAAATGTAAACATAACAGCCAACCTGCAGGAGGTTAAAGCCTATTTAAAAAGTCCTCAGAACCCAAAGCTCTTCGGAATTTTTCACTGATGTCCTTCAGCCTTTGGCGCGCTTCCTCACTCATGTTTTTGGCGAGGTCATGGGCACAAAGTTCCTTCTCACTGATAAGAAAAGATGGTATAAAGAAGTGATATATGTAATATTATAAATTCACATGCATCAGGGGTTGTACACTTTAATGGAAATTGTATTAGCATTCTCCTCATGTTTCCAGCTTACCTCCAGTCAAACATTTATATGTTTCCTTGGCTCTTTCAAGGGAAACCGAGAGTACAGCTGCGAGGGCGGGGATTGTCGCCTGTGTCATGAAGGGATTAAAGCCACACGTTTAACAGTTAGAGTAAAATGTAGACATCCAATAAAGGTTGTGCCATTCTGCACGTGACAATTATGCCAGACCAATTGACATCAACATTCTACTGGACATTGACCATGAGTTTAAGTGCAACATATGTAATTTTATATAATGTGTAGTCGACAAATACAAATAAAAAGTCAGTGAAATCTAACCTCAGGCAGAAGCACATCCATGACGAATGCCACCTCATCTGCGAACCTTCTCTCTGTCTGTTTTCTCAACCACTTGTGACAGGAATGACAAGACTCGGTCCACCTGGTCATCATCTTCATTGAAGATGATGACCCTTTCCTCCTTCTTTGCCCAAGGAGACTTGACTTGTCCAGTGATGATTGCCTGCAAATGCTATATTGTACAGGGAGAATGCTACAAATACATGTATATTTCACTTTAATTATTTATATTGTGCTTAAAATGAGTCCCTTTACTTAGACATTTCAATTGCAAACTCACTTCAAGATGTTGCAGTAAGCCTTTGTCCTGAGTGATACAATCCATTAACAAGCCACTGGTCAGTCTTCGATGGTGCTGAGCTTGTTGAGCCCTTTCCTAAAATGTAATTGACAATGCTTAAACATGTTTAAATTCAACTCTGAATAAGTCATTTCCATGAACATTTGCACTTCCTTACTGACCTCAAGCATCTTGAAAGATGCGTTTTCGCCATCCAGGCTTCCGTCTTCTTTGTCCATGGTAACATGACTTTCCTTAATGGGTACACAGGCCAAATATTATTGAGTGGAATGCTCTGAATATTAGATACTCCTGATACTAGGATGGGTTGAATGCAGAGTCTATATTTCACTGTGTCTGCTGTGCTGTGTACATGTGACGCTAAAAAGAGGATTCAAAATTCTCAATTTCAATATGAATGGCGGATAGTATGTTTGTATGCAATAAACTCCATTCACACTAACTGACTCTTTAGGAAGGAAGCTGTAAGGCCTCTTGTTATAGGAGTGCTCCTCGTCAGTGTCCAGGGGCATCTGTAGACAGTCAACCATTATTTTAACAGTGTTTTACATGCAAGGTTTAACTCCTCCAAAAATGATCCAGGCTCGATTCAGAATAACACAGTACCACACAAAACAAATTGCATGTACCATAAGTTCTATGTAGTATGTGTTTTAGGAGTAGTAACCCATTCTGAAACAGGCACACAGAGTCATAGATACGTTGAGCGATACACTGACCATGGTGCTGCTTGCATGCGTCCTTTTACGACTGATCCTGAATGTAGGTGGGACATTGTCGCTAAGGGTAGCCCTGCCTTCCTCACTATAGTGAGCAAACTTCTTTCCATTCCTGCAATTAAGACACATTTTCTTCACCAGAAGGTTGAATTTTAGAGCCAGGTGTTCCCCCCCAAATTCCTCTTGATAATACAATTACAAATTCAAATGTTTTTGTAGCACTGCAGCATACCCTTCCAGTCCAAAGTTTTCCATCAGAATAACACACCACCACCTTCTCAGGAGAGACATGTCATGCTAAAGAAAGAGCATCAATTTTCATTAAGTTTGTTATAGCATTTTAATGTGACTTCTTTCCTTAATACTTACAATGCTGAAGTCAAAGCTGGCCTTCATGGCAAAATACCAGGCATACTGTAATGAGAATGTCATTTTATTAAGACAAGCAAGACATAATTTACATGTGACGGCTTATAACTCAGTGAGAAAGTAGTCACACACCTCCAATAAAATGTGCAGGGTTGATAACGCCACAAGAAAGATGCACGAGAGGCCTACCTACGTGAACGTTCCTTAAATCCTTTTATTATTGCACACCTTTTTATTTGCAAGTGCATATAGTGAGAGAACATTGGGGTTCAAACAGAATGTTTGTCAGGTCTAAATGGTGGTGAATCCCTATTGCATGCATTTACAAATGAAAGGTGTTAAGGAGCAATCAATTGTGCCATATCACTATATTATGGCCTTATCCTTACTCACCACTATCACCACTATCATGAAGACACCACAGTCATTCCCATGGGTCTGCTTCGGAAGCCCCTGTATGAAGAAAAGTTAGTAAGAGCATAATAGCCAATTGTGACAATACGATAGTGACATTGCAAACACCTCAATATCCAGAGCAGTCTTCTCTGTCCAGGATCCTGCAATAATTTTCTGTGCAACACCCCTGGGAAAGCAAGAGCAAAACTAGGTCAAACATCAGAAATTAGGAGTGAAAGAAAAGAAAGAGGGGGAACAAAACGTTGTTGATTCAGAACATGAACCGCCAACTGTAGTCCACAGAACGGGGAACACAGTTGTAGAAAATAACAGCCAATAACACGTTCAGACCATGCAAATAAAGTAAATCATGTTATTGGAAAAAGTTCAACGAGGAAGATTTCTCTCGGCCTCCCTTTTGATTGTGTTTGACACTTGGCTATTTCATTCAACTTCAGCTTTAAGGAAGCCAATCTTTTATAACTATAACAATCCTTCCGTACTTAAGGACTACAGTGCCTCCTGTTTGAACTTTTTTCTTTTTTTAACAAATAGTCTTAACATTATAGGCAGGTCAGGGTAACGTGACCGCCAGAACACACACATCCAGGGTAACCTTAATAGATTCCTGTAGGGCTCACAGGGGAAACCCCCTGTTCTTCTGAAATATTGCAAATCCAGAAAGAACTGTTCTTTCTGGAGTGGCCTCATCACCTACAGGGAATATGCAGTCTGGACAATAAGCAAATAGTACACTTTGGGGGTAATAAAATTGCCTCAACAAATTCACTCAGATTGTTAAGGCCTCACATTTTTCTGAACATTGGTCCATGTTCTGCGTTTCTATTTGTACTGTAATAAAAAAGAAAATGTAAAGTAGATCATCATACGTTGATCCATACACATCTTTGTCCACCGGAACCAGTTATACAGATATTCCATAACCGGCTGTCTACTCACCTTTGGGGTGTGCTGGAGTTGAAGTGCCACTTGGAAACAGTGCAGATGCTATAAAATATAAATAAGAAACAAACACAATGTGAAGACATTATTTAAAATCAAAATATTTTTACATTAACGCTTACATACCCATTACAGCCTTTCCAGTTGGATCAAGAGTGATCTCCTCCGATGATATTTTCCTAAATTCGGTCAGGGTTTTCTCATTTCTTTAGATGTTATGATGATGAATAGTACATCGCATGAGAAGCACATGGCTTCCCGGAGACATCATGTTCAGAAAATAGTTATTTTTTCTCATTTTGGAGAATAACTGCTCAGCTGTTTGAGATCAAGCCGCGGAGTTCTGGGACAAGGCCAATTGTTCTTAGGCAATCTTTAGGGTCTTTCGTGTTTGCCTCATGGAAAGTGTCATAAAGAGCGTAGTGATCGGCAGATCCTGTAGTAGGGTCTCCATTCGTGTCCGCTGGCTCCTTCTTGAACTTTAACAAGGGCAAGTTTATTGTCAGCGCACTTTTCGCAGCAGACAGGAGATTTTCTGGTGTATCATCGGTCAGTCTGCCTTCATTTGGCCTGAAAGGCATTTTTCTGGCTCACGCAAGTTGGTGTGAGTGACCAAACCTCTGGCAAAGTCATAGATCGCCACATTTGGCATGTGCTTAAAAGATAGCAGCATGTCTGCATAATCTCGTGGACTTTCTGCTCTTACATTGAATTGAACTGCATTCAGGATCCCACAAGGGCACATTATTACTGCCCAACCACCTTAACAGGAAAATAAATTAAAATATTAGTATATTGACTATTTAAAACTCTAAAAGCAAAAATCTCATAAATTACGATAATTGTGTTTTGCAAAACTTACCAGATGCACCCCAGACCTTTTGGAACACCTTGTCATATGTACTGCAGCTTTTCATTTGCTCCCTCAAGCGGATGACAAGATCCATTTTTGATCCAGTTGAGTCAAGGCCACAGCTCTTCACCAAACTTCGCACTGCATCAACCTGTGAAAACATTGGCAATTACCATAGGCAATTGCACATGGTCATCTAAGAACAATTACAGTTTGGGGGAAACATCTTGTTAAATTAATGTCACCTTCAAGTTCATAATTTCATTTGTCAATCTGTCCTCTGTGATGTCCATCTCTGCCTGCTCTGTCAGGTTGGCCCGTTTCCTGCCTTGACCCTTCATGTATTCTGTGTTGAACACAATGTTGTTGGCCCTGGTCCGAGAACCTATCAAAGGTGCCCATTTATGGTACGATGGGGATACCACACATGGATTTGCAGCATTACCTAGGAAAGAGCCAAACAGACAAATTATGGCCAACATTGTTTATATAAGGCTATATACACAAACACAAGCTTATCCTGAAAAAACTCAAACTAAATTGTTAACAAATGCCTGCAGTTTGACCTACTTGGTACAATGCACTCTCTAAATCATCCCCTTTGAAATTGCTCAAAGTTGACTTACTCTTCACAAAGCCTCGACAAAGGATCTCTTCGCTAACCGAATGGCAGAAGTCTTCAATGTCAACCTGTCCATCAAATTCAGGTGATGGCTCTTGGAGGTCACTCACTGAAAGACAAACAGTTGTCTAAATAACAGTTGGAATTGTAACTGACCCCATAAGAGATTTGAAGAAATGAGCACTCACTTGTTATGCTGAAGACTCCCTTTTCATGCAAATCCATAATCACCACAGGAGGATGATCTCCTCAGTTTACACATGAGAAGTCATATGTATGTGATGACAGGGCTTCAAAATGAAGGTACCCATGTAGTATGGAGTCACGGTCTGGATATTTTTGCTTTTTTGACGCTTGTAAAGCCTCTACAACTCTTCCCACTGCTGTATGGTTCTACAAGTGGATGTGGAGGAAAAACTGTCAGGTTGATATTACAATGGATAACGGTTAACACATACAAAATATCAAACTTTTAGTACCTGTATAGAGTTCCTGAGAAATAGGCAGAAATGATGTGTCAAAATGACATGATCATTACAATTATGCAGCCCCCTTGTCCACTCCTGGTATCGGTAAAATGTGCCACAAAGAACACATTTTTTACAATATGTTGTAATGCCTGTAAAAAAGGATGGTGAACTTGTGTCAGCATCATGATGGTTACTGAATGACAAACCACATATTGGTCATGCATGGAACTAAACACTTCAGCAATAACTATTACTGTCATGAAATGCAACCTACCCTCCACAATTCCAGTGACTGTGACAATCTTGGCTTTTTTAGAGATGGCAATCGGGTCAGAAAGAGGAACACTGATTGGCTACCGCGAGAGCGCGTCAGGCGAATTTGACGCTCGAGTTGAAAAAATGTATTAAAGAGACTCTCATACACAACCACACACACACACACACACACACACACAGACTTTTTCATTTCAAAGTATCGCTTGTTCATACAGTTGAATGTTGGAGCTTTACTGTGCACTGCTGAATGATTTATGTGCAGAGTTTGACCCTTGAAGGCTGTTTCTTCTGCTCTGAAATTGAATATATTTGTTACATATTAATAGAATTTTAGATTTTTTTATTTGATTTCGGATTTGTGAATGGGAGAAGTAGTAGATGGAAAACATACCAAACACTAATTATTCAAAGTAGAGTATTTCATTTTATATACGGTGATACTAAGGAGGCATAGGCCTATATGATGATATAATGTTTGACTTTATTGATGTTAAAAAAGTGATTTGTTTTCCATGTCATTCGTGTGTTTTTCTTATCAGAAAGTGAAGTTATTTATTTGTAAGCTCCAAATCCTAATTTGTCCCTCAATGGCCTTTGTGCCCTGGCATGTGGCCTTTGTGCCCTAAAAAAATGTGTGACACCAAAGGCCAAATGGCGTTGCCCCTAAAATTACAAAATTCCAAGCCTGTTGTCCACAGCTGACGTTAAGATGACTCCTTTCTGCACATATTCCCTTGATCATAGTGTCCTCCTTAGCCATGGTCTGCTCTACTTAGCAGTAGTCTGCTGGGGAAAAATAGCAGACCTCTGAAATGTCCAAATTGACCGATCAGAATAGATTATTCATTCATATAAGCCATGTTATAAACATGTTCATTTACTTTCTATACAATTGGTGATGAAGTTAGGTGTGATTCTACATTAAAGGTCAGACAGAACATATCTCATCAGGTCACTTAAAGAAATGTTAGGTCCCTTCCTAAATGTACGAATTTAAACTCATGCTTGTGAGGCTGCATCCCACCGTCTGACATGTGACCCCACACCCGCTAAAGGCAGAGACTCTATCCTGCCCTTCGTCAGGGTTCACAGGAAAACACTTCACAGTGCATGGTCATGCTAAGTTCAAGTTTCATCTCGTAGTTGTTTAATACATAATTTATGCTTAAAATTTCAGTTTACACAGAGGTTGAGTTTCTTTATGTCCTCAGTGTGTTTCAATGTCTCACTGCAAGTTCTACTGAAAAGATTTTAAAGTAGCAACTATAGTTGTATATCTATAGCTCATGCATTCTATAATGTATTATGTATGTCCCAATAAAGACACAAATACAATAATGAAGCCAGAACATTTGCATACTAGGGCTCCTTTAAGTCATTACTCTGCCAAAAGCTCGGACAATTGTATTTCTATTGTAGTGTTGACACCAGAAATTGAGGTGAATTTATGCTTCCAGCCATTTTGCAAAAGCAAGACTCCATAATGTGTGCTCCTTTAAGATGCTGCCTTCAAGGACACCCCAACACCTGAGCTCTCAGAAGGAGATGACAAACGTCTTAACTGCACAAAGCTGAGAAATTGACAATCTGTCCTTTTCACTACATGTTTGCCTTTTGTTCATCTTCTGGCTTAGATTTTCTGACATAATAGATCAATGAATGTAATATACAGTTAGTCTTAAATCTTGGATGTGAGATCTGGTGGTGCTGATTTTTTCTGTTAGTGCTGATCACAGCTTAAGTAAGCTGACTGGTTCCCACTGAGAGCATGGCAAATGACCCTGAGCTTTTCATGGCAACTTCAGAGGTTGTTCAATAAACGGATTTCTATACTAGTACATACCTGAAGGAAGTTCTGAGTTATGAGAGGTTTCACTTTGCTGGCTTCAACTTTTACAGAGAAGTTAGGAGCAACTTAATGTAACCGCGGCCGCGCACACAGCCTAAAGTTTAGCTGTTCTACTGATCAAATTTGCCCTTTAACTCAAATTTAACAGCAAAAACTCCACAGATTCAATTAAAGAAACACGATACAGTTGGCAGTCAACAAAAAGGTTCAAGACAAGGATTTTCTCCCAAGAGTATGATATTTATTTATCAATATCAGACACATACAAACAATACTTTAACAAGTAAAAACAACAATTTATTATGAATTCACCTACACCAAAATTAACTACACACACACACACACACACACACACACACACACACTTAAGGGGCAGTGAAGTGCACGTGAGGGCCTAACACTGCTGAATCCCAACTCCCAAGGCTGCCGCTCACGTCAGGGATGCTGGATCCCTCAACAAAAGACACAAAGCACAACAGTATATCAATTCATTGGATAAGATTCATTGAGATAATAAAAACACTAATACTCCTGGGAGATTAGGAATTGGAGCAACAATGTCCAAAATGAACTACTATAACAAACCAAAATAAGGGAAACAAAACATTAAAACAAAACAGCAGTGGCGGACAATCTATAAAAGAACAAAGCACATGTTACAGAAATGCTGCCATAAACATAGTCTTTGTAAAAGTCCCTCACACACACACACAATACCGCTGGTCTTGTCACCGTCACGGGCAAAGCTACAGTCTGCTTGAGTAATGTGTAAAAGTCAAACACCCAGAGCCTAACATGCCACTAACTCGATAATTGTGGAGACTTACCGGAAACGTCTCGGTTGAACGGGAAAGAACTATCAGGTATCAGCTGTTTAAATATTGTTTACCAAGTGAAGGGAATGCGGAAGTGGGCGGTACCTCTGTAGCGCAATACTACGGTGGCCGAAAAGTGGTTTACCTCTATGGTCGGCTACATTAAGAAAGTTGTCACTATCAAATTAAAAAATAACTAATTTGTTATTATTTGGTGCAGGCACGAAAAATACTACAAATATAAATACATTGCTTCTAAAATCGTTCTGTGTCAGAATACCGAAATCTGTATTTTTTTAATCTATTTTTCCTTCTAATTTGTTGCTTATTTATTACTTTTAAAATCGTTCTGTGTGACACGAAAAAAATGGCGAAATCGTGTCGGTGAATAAGAATCAATAGATTCATTTTGTGACTATAACACGAAATGCTGTGAGACTGTGTTGCCATATTGCAATATCTACGTTAACGTTATTTCTGGAACCAACTGGAAATGTGAGATTCATATTTTTTTAAATACACAGATCTTATAGTGAGGTTAATCTCATATACAGTACGCTGGTCTTCAACACTACTGTGACGCTAGCTGTCTGCATCGTCGAGCATAGCTAATTTAAATTAACAATAACAATGCATACAGTTACCCAACTAGCAAACTAACGAGGATGACCTTATTTTACCAACGTCACGCAGAAGCCTTTTGTTCTACAGTATAATCCTTCTTAATGTTTTACACTTCTCTATTATGTACTTCTCTATTATAACTTGGACGCATAGCATCATTAGCACAGATGTAGCTTAGCTGAATAAAAACACCGGTAAGAAATAAAGTGCTTGAATTTCCCTTACCGAAGAAACTGCATTTATGGACAGTCTGTTTTAACCGCAGAGCCATAAGATAAGTCCGATATTTCAATGAAGAGTACTCCACCAGGCATCAACACAACAAACACGTCCGAGTTCAAGTTGTGTTCTCCGGATCAGCTGAGCCCCTGTAGCTGCCTGGAGCTTATGAAGCTAACGGGGCTAGCAGAGAGACCACTAGCAGTTTGGTACTTCCGTTTCATTACAATGACTTCCATTACAGCAAGAATCCCCCTCACACACATAGGTGAAACACATGCACATTCCCTACTGAGAACCTTTCAGTAAAAAAAAATTCAGGAGTGTGTGTGCAAGGTTTGATTTTCAGTTGTGTGTGTGTGAGGTGTTCAGTAGTGAATGTGAGAGGATTTCAATAGTGTGTATGTGAGGTACATTTTCAGTTGTGTGTGTGTGAGGTTCATTTTCAGTAGTATGGGTGCAGTGTTAATTTCGTCAACGAAAACTATGACGAAAAATGTTCGTCAACGACCTTTTTTACATGACTAAGACGAGACGATGACGAGCTCAACATAGATTCTTGATAACGAAAATTTTGACGAAATGTATATTTAGTTTTCGTTGACGAGACGGGACTAAGGTGTTAATGGTGGAATATCGGATATTCAAAATGCAGGGTATTTTCCCCCAATTGTCCGTCTTGTCTGTCAAAATGCATCTTACGTTTCTAACTTGCAATATCATTGTTTCCGCTCTCTTCACTCCAGAAGAACGATCTCCCTGTGTCTCTCTGTGTGCGGGGGGCGGGGCCTAACAGACACGCTGCAGCGGCACACAGCGTTCAAAAGTATAGAGACACTCTACAAGGCTCGATGTGGACAAAGCTCGTTTGCCATTAGTGTTTTCGCGTTAGCGCGTTGACACGAGTAGAGTAGTCTGTCCAAACAGCTGGCCAAAAGCCGTCATATTCAGTCGGAGAAATGCACAATTTTCGACTTCCTTAACTCGTAGCTCTGTTGCCCCAATTACGAGTAACGTTATCACATCAGGTGCGCAGAGGTGGGAGAAGTAGGCCTACTCAGATCTTGTAGTTAAGTAAAAAAAGACCATAGTGTAGGAAGAGTTCCTCAAATAAAAGTATGATCATCAAAATATAGTTAAAGTAGCGACAGTAAAAGTAGTGATTGTGCAGATTGGTCCATTTCAGAATAATATATCTGATATGATTGATCATTAAAGTGTTATCAAAGCTGGTAAAGGTGCAGCTAGTTTGAATGACTTTGTATACTGCAGGGTAGCTTGTGAATTTACTCCAGGTGGAACTAAAGTCTGATTTAAGAGTTGATTATATTTCACATCATTCATCCACATCTGTAAAGTAACTAAAGGTATTAAATACATGTAGTGGAGTAAAACTACACCATGTAGCTCTGAATGTAGTGGAGTACACAGTAGCAAAACATTTAAATACTCCAGTAAAGTACAAGTACCTTAACATTTGTTCCATTGATTCTGATTTCAGAAACCTGTATTTGCCTAACTGAATTGGTTTAAAGAGAGAAAACATTTTGATTAAAAGTTGACTAAAATGTCATTTTTAATCGACTAAAACGTTTTGAGTTTTCGTCGACTAAAACTAGACTAAAACTATGAACGATAGGAATGACTAAAATGTGACTAAAACTAATAACCATTTTCATCTTAAGACTAAATCAAAAACAGCTGCCAAAATTAACACTGTATGGGTGCAAGGTTTAATTTTCAGTTGTGTGTGAGGTGTTCAGTAGTGAATGAGAGAGTATTTCAGTAGTGTGTGTGCAAGGCCAGATGTTTTCAGTAATGTGTGCGCGAGGTTAGTTAGAATTTTGGCCTACACGGCCCCTCATAGTTTACGCTTTTGCGCAACCAAATAGAAACTCCGAATTGCTTATTTCTGATTTACAAACCAGAAGTATATAAAGACGTTCCAATTCAAGTATCCTGATAAAAGTAATAGCTCTCAATAAAGCAAGTGTGTGTGTGTGTGTGTGTGTGTGTGTGTGTGTGTGTGGCCTTGATTTATTTTGGCTTGTGTCGGGAAATCTGTGTTGGCTATTGCTCATCAGGAAACATCTGTGGTGACAACAGATTTACTGTGGACCAGAGTCACACACACACGGTATCCTGTGTTTGCCAAAGAGTCTACACCATGTTGCTCAGTCTAAAAGGGAGGCCTCCTGACGCTCAGACTTACTCAACTCCATTATTCTCCAACTTCCTCACCATAAATCTTACTCATCAGGCACTGAAAGGTGGCTGACGCTATGTTCGATGTATTCTTTGAAGACATATTGCTTTGCAAAATTCTGACAAAGAATGCCAAGAAGGAGTGGGAGGAAATTCCAACAAAAAAGTGAAACCAACCAACCGACATTTCCATAACTAGTCATGGCTAAATATTAGGTGTGCAACATAAACCACACAAAATCTCTGCATGATTAAATGACTACAATTTGACTAAAACCACTAAGCATTGTTGTCCATAGAGTAAGACGAGGACTACATTTAAACTAGCTACCAAAATAAACACTGTCATCAATAAAAACAATTCTAGCCTGTAAGAATTTTTTTTTTTTTTTAAATCCCAAAATAATGTATATTTATAACGATGACTGTATTTCCAAATTCCCAAAGTGACAAAACCAGTGTCCGGCCCACTCCTAGTAATTGTCATGCAGTTAATTTGATAGGAACAATGCTGGCTCTCCTTTTTATTTCTGTATGGAAAGTAGCAGGTGTTTTTTATGTATAAATATATATAGCAAAATGCTGTATAACCAAAAAACACATCCTGACAACACAGCCGAGTGAGGCTAGACAAGATTCAGGCATTTGTGTAGAAGAAGAAAGAAAGAAGTACGGGGAAAGAGAAATGAGCATTCATGCCCCACAAATCATCTTTTCTAGACCTCACAGTCAAACAGTTACAGGTAATAATGCAAATATGCTTTACCCCGGCTTCTCCACTTAATATTTTTCTTTTGCAAACAGCTCTCATCCTCTGAGAAAAGCCAAGCCTCTCCAAATGTGTGGATGAGAGTTAGTTCAGACTCAGCACAAGAATGGGAAAAGTGCTGATGCAGGCTAAGGCTTCCGCTCAGGAGACTAAAATTAGAATGAGTTTTAAAGGTTGAATATTATACAAAAAGCAAATTTTCATGTCTTTTAAACCTGTGTCCCTGGTGTGTTTAGACAACCGCAAAGTTTTGGAAGAAGCAATTATTGGTGAAAATGTGAGGAATAGATTAGTCTCCCTGCCTGAAGACATAAGATAAATTGTATTCCGTATTCAGGGGTTCAGTAGAACCACCAATAGAGTGCTGCATTGATGACATTTTTGTCAGCCGATGCGAATGTTATGGGATTTTTCCATTAGATTTGGATTTATTGCAGAAAATAAGCTCTGTGGCCAACACATGTTTAAGATACTTAACACTTGTTGTTTAAAAGGTTCATCTCTACATATCAAAACCAATTTATAATTTTTGAAGGGTAAATGCAATCTGCAGAAATAATATGCTAAAGGTGATAATGTTTTTTTACTAGTTAATTTTCGACACTTTGACAGCTGTTTTTCTGAATACATTACATGTCACTGTTAGACGCCTTTATCCAGAGGGATTTACATACATTGAATAGTGTGAGCAAATTTGGGATGAAGTGTCTTGTCAGGTTTGGGGAAAATAGGACCCAAGTGCAGTTAAAAATACAAAAAGGTTTGGTAACAAAAACCGAGCTTTATTATAAAAAGCAGAACACAGGAAAAACAAGAAACTAATTAGCATTAACAAAACTGGGGAGCACGACAGACAGGAACAAACTTACAGGCGGGAACAGGCAGGAGACTAGCATAGACGAGCATAGACAGGTAGCATTGACATGAAGAGCCGACGAACAGACATGGAGCACAGGGGGGAAGACAAGACTAAATACACAGAAGGGTAATCACAGGACAAGACACAGCTGGGCAAGGGAGGCAGAAACACAAGGGCAACAGATGAACACAATCAGACAATCAGACACACCAGGGAAACTAAAGACAGGAAGGCAAACACAGGAAGCAGGACCAGACAAGACACAAGGAGGAAATCATTTCAAAATAAAAAGGTGGAAAATGAAAACAACATGAATCCAAAACCATGACATGTCTATGTAGGCCAAAATTCAAACTAACCTCGCACACACACTACTGAAAACATCTGGCCTTGCACACACACTACTGAAATACTCTCACATTCACTACTGAACACCTCACACACACACTACTGAAAACATCTGGCCTTGCACACACACTACTGAAATACTCTCACATTCACTACTGAACACCTCACACACACAAAACCGAAAATTAAGTCTCACACATACTACTGAAAATTAACCTCACACACACGCAACTGAAAATTAACCTCACACACACACTATTGAAATCCTCTCACATTCACTACTGAAAACCTCACACAAACACTACTGAAAACATCTGGCCTTGCACACACACTATTGAAATCCTCTCACATTCACTACTGAACACTTCACACACACACTACTGAAAACATCTGGCCTTGCACACACACTACTGAAATACTCTCACATTCACTACTGAACACACACTACTGAAAATTAACCTCACACACACACAACTCAAAACATTTTACTGGAAGGTTCTCAGTAGGGAATGTGCATGTGTTTCACCTATGTGTGTGAGGGGGATTCTTGCTGTAACGGAAGTCATTGTAATGAAACGGAAGTCATTGTAATGAAACGGAAGTAACAAAGAACAATGCTGCAGTGATACAGTAGGTGGCGATAATTCTCGTTTACTCTGTTTAGAAGTCGCCATTAAAGAAAAAGAATGAAACAGAAGGTCCAATTCAGCAAGGATTTATAGAGAAACAGCAACGCAGCCGTAGGCTGGAGCCTGGACCGAGCAGTCTACAATCTGAGACGGTCTGGTCTATGGAGGTGTTCTTGTTTACCTCACCTGGCGCAGCTCGTGAGGTGGCCTAGCAACCCGCTAGCAACATGCACAGCTGCAATAAGCTAACAAGCTAACTAAACCGAAATTGAGCAAGGACCTTTCCTTTTTTGTTTTACCATTTATTGAAGTGATTGATATTTCAGGCTGAGAGGACAATGGCCAGTTAAATATGGTTGATTAAGCTGTGTACTTCTTGCCAACAGTTATGTTAGCATTAGTTAGTTAACAGTAAGTAAATATAGGAGTAACCGATGTACTCCAGCCTGATCCAAATAAGGCTAACCTACGTCTGTTGCTCCCGGTCTGCAAGTTATATGTTGCTTAAGGTAAATGAACATGAAACTATTCAGCAAAACTTTCAATAATAATCTAAGGTATTGAGTTTTTTGGATAATACTTGCATACAAATCTATAAATGCCTTCAGGTTTCTAAAATATATAATATGTGGTAAATTCAACAGTGGATCCAGCAAAGATTCACATTTTTACATGATTTTAGTTATTGATTTTTTGCTGTTACTTAATTATACTTTTAATAAATTCAAGGCAAGCTTAGTTACATGTGATGGTAGCTAGTTAGTGCTCTTACCTGTGTGCCTCCTCCGCAACCAGACTGTATTAAAACTCTTAACTACCAGTTCTATCTACTTTACTTTAAACAATTAAAAAGACAAAATCAACTACATTTATTGATATACCAATCTTTATTTTTGGGGCCTCTTCTTTTAAATTAAACTTTCAGACGTGAGATATTAAAATACAGTAATAGTATTGTTTATTTAAAAAAACTGAGCCACTCCTGACAGTTAACTTCATATTTCTTTTTGTCTAAAGCATTCATTACACACATTTTCCCCTCATATTCACAGTGTGGATCAATTGAGACAGCGTGGAGTCAAGAGAGCTGCAGAGACTTTGGGAGAAACCTCAGTGTGACGGATGTCCTGTCTGTTGGTTTGGCTGGAGAGGACTGAGGTGGAGCGGTCTTTCCCTGGGAGGAGGACCAGGCCTGATGGAGGAGGACGTGGCCTGATGGGGGAGGACCAGGCCTGATAAAAAAAACACCTAACTGCATCTGTGAGCCCATAGTGGGCACAGCTGTCACAAACAAATGATGGTCCTGTTTGAATACACACTATTCAGTGTGCAGATCGTTGTGTTCACAATAAAAGTGTAGTTTCTTAGTGAATGTCCTGTATTGGTCTTTAATGTCATATCAGCTTTTCATTTTCTTCTTGCCCCTCAGAGAAAACGGTAAGGCAGTTGTGTCCTTCAGGTATGTCCTTTCCTAACAGAAATGACAAGAAACATATGACATTATTGCAGAGCAAGTGTGTTATTTATGATAGAGGTGTGTTTGTTTATTAAGCGGCTGTAGAAATAATATATTTTTTTATTTTAATGTATTTTTTAAATTCATCACTTTGTACTACTAAGATAATCAGATTAGGAATGAACAGTCTGCAGTTAATCAACATTAAAATATATGTTATTATTAAATAATATTCAACTGTTATCAGAACTTAGTGTAAATGTAGAATCATGCTGTTCGGTTGTCTCACTGCAAGAACCACTTTTACCACGTCTTTTACAGACAATATGTAGAGTCAAATGGTAGCAATTCTCACAATGTAAAATAATAATTGCCTTAAATACATTGAAATGTGAAAGCTGACAAAAAAATCATGTTGCTTAGTAAAATCGAAATGTAACTTTTTGCAAGGAAGGAACAGTCAACTTCCCTGATGTCAGTATTTAGTCATGTTTAAAGGAAGGGTCCACTCATTAGATAATTAATAAAAACTTCAGTATTTAGTGAAACATTATGTTTAAACCATACCCTGAAGAAATCAGCGATATTCCCCGGTAAATAATGATTTTATAGCTCTTTTTTATCAAAACCTGTATATTCCGTCAGGCAGCTGCCATTTTGACCATTTTCAGTAGTCACATGATCCAAAAAACTAGGTCGTGACGTCATCTATGCGTTCACTTTGTAAACACACGAACAGCTCGTTCGACGAAAACATGGCGGAGTATTTGAGTTCGGACTCGTCAGCCGAGGAAGAAGTTTTGAGCAATGTGGAGAGATTGGATGGGGGAATTCAGCCATATAGGTTCGAGCCAAGTGGCCAGAACCGTCAGGAATCCAGTGACGATGAGGATGAACAGCGCGGTGATCTTGCTGGAGACGATCCCTTTACTCGTGCAATTGATTTCGGGGGGCGAGTAGGGAGACCTGTACATGAATGGTGTACTTGCAGTCGGTGTGTAGCCATGGACAATCCTCTGATGAACATATGTTGTCATGAGCTTGAAGAGCTTGAAAATAAACTGGTCACCGACGACTTGGATTGCATATGTTTACACAGGGAATTCGGCACTGTGGTGTTAGAAGAAGCTGTATTGAGAACAGCACTGGTTGCCATGAAGGATGTGAAACGCACCTCTTTGGTTGAACCAATAAATGAAAGGTGGGTAATTTGACGGGTACAGCCCTTTCTTCTTAGCATTATATACTTTACAATTAAAATTAACATATGCACAATATTTTTAAATTGTAGTGCCGATTGTCAAGCATGTCAAAAATACAATGCCAAAAGAAAAGGCCTGATGATGATGATGATAAATCAATCGTGAATATTAAATAAGAAAAGCGTTCATTTCAGGCCAAACATCTTATTTGTTTAATTCATCATTAAAAAGTAATAATTTCATACATATTTCCTTAGATATACCGATATTTCACAGTGTAAATAATATACATATATTGCTACCACAGATTAATTATTATGGTGGCATGATGTTGACATTGACTATGAAATTAAATGTATTAACCAAAACACGAGGACGTGTATCAGGCAACATAAATCACTAAAGAGATATATACAGCCAAAAAAATCTGAATAAATATATACATGAAGTGGACATTTTTCTCAATGAACAGGTGAAAACAATCAAAATGCCCTAGAAGCACTCAGCTAGCTGTGAGTATTTTGACAGAACTGAGACTGGCTGTTAAAAAGTCAAAATGAAACTTAGCTTATCTTGAAATATAATTTGTGATAGGAACACCTGTTCATTATGATAAAAAATATATATCCTATTTGCAACAAAATACAATGAGGCATATTTCAATGGAATTGTGAGAACAATGGAGAGTAACTAGAGTCATTTTGTCCAAACGCATAGTTCACGTCACGTCCGGTAAAATAAGTCATGTGACTCGTCAAAATGGCGCCGCCCACAGGGTTGATGTTATTTCGGTAATTAATCAGCTTAAAATCACTGATAACGTCATTGGATTAAAAAAAAAAAATAAAGACTGGCAGACACTGGTCTGTTTTATCGTATGATAATTATTTAAAAATGCGTGTCATGAGCATTGCCTCCCTTTAATGGCATTTATATCAGTGCCCCCCCCATATAGTTGTTACTTTATCTATTTAAACCAGAACGTTTCTCGATTCTTTGTACAGTATGAAAGGGGTCTTTGTACATTTCACTCCATGCTGAAGTTCACTGATGTCAGGAATCTCGGTCTGTCTCTAGTGTTCAGCATCCTCTGGTCTGTCTGCATCACCTGGAAACTTTAAACAAAAATATATATATATGTAAAGTAACAATGTGTTGGTCACAGACTTTTTTACATGCAAACATCATGTGATCATTTTTTTGTTATCCTTAAAAAAAGTGCTGGATATCACAGCCCTTACTTTATCTTATCAGTTGGATTGTGTATTATTGTCTAGTGGAATCGTTTTTCATGAGACAGTCAATTTAAATATTTGTCCTATGCCATATTCACATTAATTTGTAACACACACATAAGGGTAAAAGACAAACATCTTTAACAAATGTAATGCAATGAATAAGCTTAATTGTCACAGAAGCACACATAACGTCATAACTAATATTTAAACAAATCATTTCCTTGTCCCTAAAGCATTGACTACGCTATTTTTCATCCTTAAATGCAGGCATTAAGTTACATGTTCACGTTCTGCTGCCACAATTAGTCGGTTTCTCCAGTGTAATGATAATAAAATGCTAAGTAAGTATTGGTAATAATATTAATAAAAACAACAAGGTTTGGGTTCGTTTGTTTAATATGATAACCAGTAAGCTTCAATAATTAACTCCAGCTCAACAAACCATATTGCAATATCTACGTTAACGTTATTTCTGGAAGCAACTGGAAATGTGAGATTCAAATTTTTCAGACACACAGATCTTATAGGGAGGTTAATCTCATACAGTAATCTGCTCTTCAACACTACTGTGACGCTAGCTGTCTGCATCGTCGAGCATAGTTATTTTAAATTAACAATAACAATGCATAACAGTTACCTAACTAGCAAACTAACTAATGTACAAGCATGACCTTATTTTACCAACCTCACAGAGAAGCCTTTTCTTCTACAGTATAATCCTTCTTAATGTTTTACACTTCTCTATTATGTTTTAACTTGTATGCTACGGATAGCATCGTTAGCACAGATGTAGCTTCGTCTCGCTCGTTAGCTGAATAAAAAGACCAGTAAGAAATAAGGTGCTTGAATTTCACTTACCGAAGAAACTTCATTCATGGACGGTCTGTTTGAACCGCAGAGCCATAAGATAAGTGCAATATTTCAATGAAGAATACTCCACCAGGCATCAACACAACAAACACGTCCGAGTTCAAGTTGTGTTCTCTCTATCAGCTGAGCCCCTGTAGTAGAGATGGGTGAGTCCTGATTCATCCGGATCATTAACCCGGATACTAGTAATGAGCTGGTCGTGACGAGTCTCCCCTCTCGATTAACCCGAGTCCTTTGAGTCCTACACCTGGTGACGTACAAATTAAAACTATAAATTGCGTCACTCGCTACTCTCCTTATAACATGTAAAATCACATTACAACGTACCCCAGTCCATCTGCCTAGCCTTTAGCAAGTAGGATAGCTGCCAGAAGTTATCGTTTGGCTCAGGGGAGTGGACTCGGATCAGTGAAACTTCCTGCAGACTCGTGCAGACTCAGAGCCGTAACCGTAGCAGATCCAGAGATCCAGGCAGACTCATCATGCACGAGTCAACAACAGACCAAGGGAACTTCCTTCACTTCCTGCAGACTCGTGGGGACTCAGAGCCGTAACCGTATAGCAGACCCAGAGATCCAGACTCGTCATGCACGAGCATAGCCGCGGGAACTGGGAAGTCATTTTACTTAGGGGGTGCGGACAAAAGTGGGGAGAGATTTCAACAACAGTAACATGAAGTTTTTCAAATGTACACCATTCGCAGCCCGGCCTCCAGCACCCCTACTTCCCGAGGCTATTGTGCACGAGTCAACAGCAGACTCAGAGATTCGCAAATCCTGACTCACTGTGTAAAACATAGCAGACTCGTGCGGACTCAGAGCCGTAACCGTATAGCAGCAGATCCAGAGATCCAGCAGACTCGTTATCATGCACGAGTCAACAGCAGACTCAGATTCGCCAAATCGCGAAATAACCCTTTTTTTTTGTGATCAACATTTTTTATTATAGCAAAAGACACTGTGTAGCGGAGGTTAATGTAAAGTTAGTTTAATATGCTCGTGAAATGCAACAACTTTTCGGTTTCACCGGTAGGACTTCTCTCTCTTGGTGATGCTGACTCATATGACTCAAAGGACTCGTATGATCCGGATCTCTTCAATGACTGACTCAGAAGACTCAGAGTCCGTAAAAGGATCCGGATTTGCCATCTCTACCCTGTAGCAGCCTGGAGCTAATGAAGCTAACGGGGCTAACAGAGCTAGCAGAGAGACCACTAGCAGTTTGGTTCTTCCGGACCGTTTCATTACAATGACTTCCGTTACAGCAAGAATCCCCCTCACACACATAGGTGAAACACATGCACATTCCCTACTGAGAACCTTTCAGTAAAATGTTTTTCAGGAGTTTGTGTGTGAGGTTTTCAGTCGTGAATGTGAGAGTATTTCAGTAGTATTTGCGTGAGGTTAATTTATAGTTGCATGTGTGAAGTAACCTGTATAACCTGTTTCAATAATTATAACCTTGGCCCGACATATCTTAGGCGCCAATAGTCTGTGTAAAATGTATGCTTATGAAACTACTTATGAAACTCGGGCAATATTCTTATTGTTGCATTATTTGCTTGCTGTGCTCATTGTGTGTGCGTGACTTAGGAATCTATAGGACCCAGTCGCCCCCCCGGGTTTTAATGGGCTGGACAGGAGCGTGGGGAGGGGTTGCATGGGAAAGTGCTTAAACTTACAACATTGAGACTATACAGAGACGGTACTGCCAGGTACGAAGATAAAGATTGGTATACAGAGACGGTACTGCCAGGTACGAAGATAAAGATTGGTATGTTCACCCCATGTTGACCCCATGAATTGTTTACCCCATGGCTGCCATGAAGATGGCCTGGGACTTATCAGCGGCGCAGTAGATCCAAACCTCCCACGCTCTGTACGGAGTGGAAGACAGTCTCCAGGGCAGCAATGGCTGACTCACTCTGATTCGCTGTCTAGGGCTCGCCCAGGAGTGAATCCACCAGTAGATAACACCTAGGGAGGAGCAACCGACACAACTCCTCCCACACAACTCCTCCCCGTTTGTGTGTATAAATATTGTGAGTTCTTTATACTCGGGGCCCCTGTTCTGTCTGACTGTCTGGTACGTATATCGCACGGTAGCAGAACCAGGGCCCGAAGTACTTCGTTATATTGTACTGTTGCTTTTACCATTAAATCAGCTTATTGTTAACCTCATATCTCTGTGTCTGAGTCCTTCCTTTTATAGCAGACCACTCATCAACGAACGGCGCGGAGCGGGCTCGAACCTTCAACCACTCCAAAGGGTGGCCCATCCAACAATGCGAGGTGTTCAGTTGTGAATATGAGAGGATTTCAATAGTGTGTGTGTGAGGTTAATTTTCAGTAGTGTGTGTGAGAGTATTTCAGTAGTGTGTGTGTGCAAGGCCAGATGTTTTCAGTAGTGTGTGTGCGAGGTGTTCAGTAGTGAATGTGAGAGTATTTCAGTAGTGTTTGTGCAAGGCCAGATGTTTTCAGTAGTGTGTGTGCGAGGTGAGTTTGAATTTTGGCCTACACGGCCCTTCATACATGTCTTGCCCAGGGACACAACAACATGTTGACTGCAGAGGAACCTGCACTCTCCTGATCCGAAGATCAGCACATTATCCCAGTGTGCTACAGCCTCCCTGATGACACACATGGCGCATTTCCACCATGGCGCGGAGCGCGGTTTAAGCGTGCCGTGTCGTGCCGGGCCCGTTTTTGGTTGCGTTTCCACTAGGCCTTTAAAATGCGTGTTGTCTAAATGGAGATCGGCTAAGCTAACGCACTATATGCTCCGACCGTCCACACTCACAACAACGGCCTATACAGACATAAATAAACCAGCAACTGTATTCGCCATGACACAGACAGTCTGTGGTTTGTACTTGTTTAACTTTTGTCTAGTTTCTGAACAGATATGAGGAGCTGTGAGCTTGAGTGCTAACAGCTAACGGCTGATGTTGTTTTTCTGAAGATGACGTCACGGCTCCGCCTACACTGCGTTACTATAGATACTACCCCAGTTCCTAAACTGTAATGGAAGCACAGCATTAAAGTGAGCCGGGCCTAACAAGGCCTAACAAGGCCTAACAGAACCGTACTAAGTCGAGTGAGGCCTGCGGTGGAAATGAGCCAACAGTTGCTTCAAACATTCACAAGTTGGGTATTTACTGAAATATTTTGAGTCATAGAACAAAACTTGAAACTCTCTTTAAGTCTGTTAACCTTCGACCTTATTTCAGGCTTCTAACCACAAACACGTTCAAAAAAACATTGAACTGCAGACGAGGAAACCGTCTTTTCCAGGTTTTAGAACTCATTCCTGCAGAAATCTATGGCAATCCAATGTCTCTCCCACAGAGACTCTGCTGAGTCCCTCCTGTACTCCAGAGCTGTTCCTAACTATTATCGAAATACTAACTAACCCCAAACAAAGCAGGAATCTTGTTCTGTTGTTGTCTTCAATAACCAACAGAAAAGCCTCTTTATACTCCCATCTTCTGAGGATGTGAAGTGGATTCAGGTGTTCAGATTTAAAAATACTCCAGCATCATCCACAGCTCTGTCAGTTCGTGCTAGTTTACAGAAGGGATACCTTAGCTTCTTTAAGACAGATGCTTCATGCATCAGGAAATGGCAGTGGGCAGATCACAGCAGTAAAGTTGAAGGCCACTAAATCAAAACAATGAGCTATAAAAGTCTCTGCAAGGGCCTCAAGGGATAACATACACATTTAATTAAAAAGCACTAAAACAGTGTGGTGGTTAACATTTATCTTGGATAGACAATAAAAACACAGCTGATAAAAGAACACCATGGATATGTGTTTGTTCAAGCTCTAGATTTACAACACATAACATAAAATAGATAAATCCAACACACCATGCGTCAGGGTATTGTGGTTGTGGAGGTGTAACACTCGCCTTCAAGTCCCCCCCCAGGGTCACTACGATAGCTTTGTCAGCACCGTTGCCCCTGTCTGTTCTGTTCCTCCTCCGAGCATGATCAGCTTCTATAGGACGGCCCAGCTAGCATGTTGAGAGCTGTGTGTAATAGGGATGTGCATCTCTATCACTGAGGCCGATGCGATGCGCATCTCGATACGTTGCCAACGATACGATACATTAACGATACATTTGAAACACCAGGCGATGCGATACGATACAATTCACCCCTGTTGCGATACAGTTCGATACGATTTGTTTCAACATTATGCGATACGATGCGATTCAACACGATGCAAAATAATGATACTTCAATATGGTACGACAGAGGATTTTTGTTTTATTCCTTATATGCAGCAAATCATAAATTAACAAAAAAGTACTTTACATATTTGGTTCTCTCTACTAGTACTGTGCATCCCATCATGCTGTTTTTTACCTTAACAAACTCTCCAGAGTGGCTACAGTACAATTGTATAACACCTCACAGTTAACCAATGTAAGGATGCATTGCCCATGATTAACAATGTGCAAATAACAACTACCATAGTGCAATGCCCATACAACTGCCAGCCTGATGTGCTTAACACTCATTCATAGGCTAACTCACCAGTGAGCAGAAAGCAGTGGTTTCTATATGAACAATAAAAAATACAAATAACCTTTCACAAACAGGTCTTTCATAACTGCTTACAGTAAGGAAGACATTTAAACTATTATTGGCAGTCACAGGCTGTTGTAAACTAAACACCACTCTCTCTAACATAACACCTCACTGAGTGATTTAACTCATATGTCTAACTTTCAGGTTTCTCTTTTCAGCCGCAGACCCCATGTCGCCTCTTTATGTCCGTCGCTAAGTTCCTCGTAGTACTTGTGTACTTTAAAGCGGCACGGCATCGTTTACAATTTGCGAGCGATTTTTCAAGTTGTCCGTCTTTCTTGAAAAATCTGAAGTGTTGCCAAACGTTTGATTTGTAGGTATTTTTCGGTGCGCTGTGTTTCTCTTTCTCCTCGACTTCCATGTGTGTTGATAACTGAGACTCTCGGCCTCCGTAGTGCGAAGCAAAGATCGTCTCTGCTGAGTGCTGACAGGATGAGGGGATTTTATATGAATGAATCAGGTTTTTACCGATGCAAAGACGCTACAATCGATGCATCGCGCGTTCAACCCAAACAGTAGCCGATGTGGACTCTTTCAACCGGTGCACTCGCATCTTGAACGTTTATGCCGGTGCACCGATGCGAATCGGTGAATCTTAACATCCCTAGTGTGTAAGCAATCCCAGCCCAGACTATCAATCATGGATTAATTCTGATTGTCCTATATTGCTTCTTGAATATGCAAACTAGAAGTATCATCTCAAGGTAGTAGGCCAATAAGAGATACGAGGTCACAGGGACATTGACATTTAACCCTCTGGAGTCGGTGGACGCGCCGGCGCGTCCAGGTGCGCATCATTTACGTAATTAATCATATATTTTCGATTATGAGGAGTAGAAATGTGATTCAGATATCCGCGGAATCGCTGGAAGTGTAGCTTTCCAGTGGTACCTCCTGTGAGACTGTAACCAGGGCACAGCAGCCGATATGGCCGCTCAAAGCAGCTTGACTCTGCGTTACACTGTATGGGATTGGTGGATTTGTGTGTCCGTCAAGGAAATCTCAGCCGGCAGCCATGTTGGTCTGAAATGACCAATGGACATCGAGAAATCACTAAGGACCTACCCACCAAAAACATAAACCACGTGTCTCCCATCAGTTTTCATCTGTGAGGAGAGAGAGAGAGACAGAGAAAATGGCAAAAAAAAAATGTTACAGTTGCCGACTTCAAGATTTTTTTTCCCGCTAGCAGCAGTGAAGACAACAATACAAAGACAACAACAAGGATCCATTTGGACATGGGTAAGTTTAAATATTACAGTAACAGTGTACTGGCAATGTGTGGGGAATACCGCGAAAATGAACAATAGGTTTATTGATATCTTTTTTTTATCGATAGTCATGAACTTTTTCTTGGGACAAAATAGACTCTCCATTAGCAAACGTTTACTCTGTGTTAATGTGTTTTATGTGTAAACGTTATTTTGGTGTGTAAAAGTGAGATTACATGTGTAGATGATTCAATTAATCATTTATTCGCCCCACAACGGAGACATTTACAGTGGCTATAGACATGTGTTTGCCATCGATTATTTTATCATACTGTTCTGTACAGATGAGGCCGTCATAGATTTATTTATATGTGTGCCTGTGATTATTTTATCATACTGTTCTGTACAGATGAGACTTTGTCATAGATTTATTTATATGTGTGCCTGTGATTATTTTACCGTCCTGTACAGATGAGACTTTGTTATCAGATGTATGTATATGTGTGTCTGTGATTTTATACTGAATGTAAAGTAACTGGAAATACCTGTGTGTGTGTGTGTGTGTGTGTGTGTGTGAGAGAGAGAGAGAGAGAGAGAGAGACTCCTGTCCAACCTCCCAAACTTTCATTTTATGTGTGCATTGTTATTTGTGCTTGAGCAACATTTTACTTGAACTTTATTTCAATGAAATTAGTAGTAATTATTGTCCTACATTTTAATTTGTTTTACAGAGATGTTTCACAGCTGCCTGGGCCTAGTCGCCCACAGGCGGCGTTTATCCAGCAGCCAGAACATCCATCTGTGCCTGCCCCCAGGTCAAGATCTACCGTGGCTCAAGGGCCTTCACCAGAGCCATCACTACCAAGGACCAATAAAAGCCTTGAACCTTGAACCTTGAGTAGAATTACAAAGTAACAATAAATTGCATGTTTTACATGCTGCTCTAACAAAAACATTTCCCAACTTGGGATCAATAAAGTATATCTTATCTTATCTTATCTTAAGATGATCGATGGCTACTGCCATATTTGCAAAATGTACCAATGTGTTTCCCATCCCCTAAACCTCCAGGGGTGTACACAGTTTAATACTGGCAACTTCTAATTATGGGAAATACGAAAACGTCTTTTAAAACTACAATTCCCAGTAGAGCCGCGCCATAGAACATGTTGCGAAACACACTTATAGCCAGCATGTGTAGTTCTGGGCAAGGGGGGGGTGGACCCGTTCGAGTCCAGTTTTGGATAGTGTGCCGTCGATGGGCTTCATTCCGTTACAAAGTGCAGTTTGACGCTCGGCGTAACCTTGGCGCACCGCCACTCCAACATCCAATCACAGAGCTTGAGGACTAATCACGGGGTTTGTCAAGCAAAGTGGCTGGTGTAGTCCCAAGCGATAGCTGAGGATTATGGGTAGTGTAGTGTCTTCTGCCATCCTAAACTCAGAACAAATATTTGTTTCTCCGAATCGAAGGGGAAAAACACAAAAGCATTGCACACAATTTAAACCAATCAATGTTGTGTAATTAACAAGGATAATCTGGTGTTTTTGAGTTGATGAGTAGTGCAGATATCACTGTAAAATCAATCGACAGTAAGGAGAATACTTACTTCCGGGTGTAAAATTCTCCGTTATCCAATGGGAATGGACGCTCACATTGCCTTTAACTGCCGCCGACATGGACCGATGCGGTGCTTCCCTGAGCGTCAAATACCGCCGCCGATGGGAATACATTTCAATCATTTGAAAGCTCTTTGCGTCCGTTTATGAAGCTGAAGGAGACTCGGTGCGTCACAACTGCACGCCAAAGGACCCTGACCAAGCATCGCTATTGGACTATCAGGGTGTGAGACTGTGTTGGATGTGTAGCAGTTTAGAAAAATATAACTAGCAACATAAATTAAATGGGAGGGAGAAATATGACTTGACAACAAGACAAGATACAATGTTAATCAGTTGAATCAGTGACACTCTGTATGTTGTCAATTTTTCTTTCTAATTCTTCTCTCATCCTCTACTGTCTGTGATGCAACATGACTCTGGCCTTCAGCTAGCTTGGCCTTATGTTGCATGCATGTTTCACTAATGGGGAAACACCAAGTATTCATAGACGGCTTACAGTGATGGATGGCAAAGGTCTGAGCCAGTAGATCAGCATATACAGTTTTAGACCTGAGAGAAATGAGAGTCTGGTTAGCCAAATGAGGTTCATGCGGCAACAGCTAATGTTAGCCTTTTGGCTAGAATATCATACTATATTGATAAGAGTGTAATTTATTGGTATGCTGTCACTCAGCTAGCTAATCAGGAAGTTAGCAACAACAGACAGGAAGTTAGCAGAAATGCAGATATTGCTTACAGTCCTTTCAAGCATTCTCATTCTCACTGAGAATGAACACTTTAGCAAGGAGTGGGACTTTAAGCCAAGTCAGTGACCATGCTTTCAGTGTTGTTCAAATCAAACATTATGCTAACTGTAAGTTAAAGAGCAACGAATGTGCTGCTTTCTAGGTGTGATAGGCTACACCCAATTTTTGAACAAACCCGGTCGACACATACATTTGACTTGGACATTCATGAAATAAAGCAAAAGAGAGAGCTGTTTCACTGAAATAATTAGATGCTGCTCAATGTGTGTCCAGATGTGACTATTCCCGAACACAGAATGAGAGCATCTCGTCTAGGTGACCTTATGATTTATGTAACAGCACAATCTCAATCTATCAGAAAACGTGTAACAAGCTAGTCAGATTAGCCAGTACTAACAGACACACCGTCATGTACTCACACCATTTGATGATATGAAGATCAAATGGATTTACTTTGTTTGTTGAATGGAATGTCCCCATAACAACAGGAAAACCTAATGATGGTCAGTACCAACCAACAATAGACTCGCTTCAAAAGTGAAGTCTAGGTTGGATCTATCCCAGCTGTCTGTCACCATAGACTGTAACTTGGAAGCTGTAAGATTTGCTATTTTTATGCTGTTTGAATGTTTATCTTGGACCTTAGCATTTGACTACATTAACCATTTTGCTGGTCTAACAAAGCTAATTTCGATTTTATCATGAAGTCAGTTGCTCACATTTTTAACTAGCCCATTGGCTTTCATTTTCATTCAGTTTTCTACTGCATAAAGCATCTCCTTGAGTATTGTGCTGGCAATTTATTTGATCAAATGTTGATAAAGAATCACACCTGTCTTTGTCCTATTTTATTTCTTACAAGAAAGTTCAGTCAGTCATACACAGAGCAAACTTTCTGAAGAGTCCAAACTTGGTCTGAAGACCAAGAGTAGAGTTTGGGTTGCACATTCAAACACAGAGGAGAAGGGGGGGGGGGGGGGGGGTCAACAGTTCAACAGAAGTATACTGTTGGTGCACATGGAGTGTAACTAACAAAATCGTCCCAAATCTTCTTAATAAGGACATTTCCCAAGCTTAGCAAAGACGTGAATGCCAGTAGATAGAGATAAACATTAGCAATAAGATTCACACAATGATATTATTAAAGTAAGTAAGTGAGCAACATACTTTTTTTAAAGATTATGTCAGTCACTCCACTTTATGCATTAAGAGAACATTCTATATTAGCTTTAACAAAACTCTTCTCATGCCTGTATCATCATGTACTATGCTCTTTTTGGAAAGCAGGTTTGCTCATACACTTCACACAGGATAAAAACAGTTGAGTTAAAGGTCCCATGTCATGCTTTTCCGGTTATTACCCGTCCCCTTGTGTGTTATGAAGGTTTTTATCCATGTAAACGGTCTGCAGAGTCAAAAACCCTCAAAGTACACCCTGTAGGGAGTAAACTCTAACACAGAAAAGACCTCCCCAAAACGCCTCGTTGGAGATTTCTCATTTTCCAATGTTTTCTTCCTGGGTATCGTTACGTAGGGATACCCAGTAGTTACGCCCAGAGCTATGGCCGCACCCTCTGCCAGCCGAACAGATATACTGTTGGAAGCTCACGTTCAGTTCAAAACTGTATCCAGTCATGCCAACGAGGCTCTGTTTCCTGTCTTGTGAGGGGAAATCTTCAATGTATGCCTTACCGAGGGCAGAACCACGACGAAGTCAGTGGTTGACATTTCTTGTTAACACTGTTCCTTCAGATGTTCGAGCCGGTATTGTACTGTGTGCGCGGTATTTCACGGACCAAAGCTTCGCAAACATTGCAGCGATTCATGCCGGATATGCACAGCGTAGGACACTGAAGGACGATGCTGTTCCTACTTTGTTTGGACCAGCGGGAGATTCGGGTACACAACCTGTAAGTACGCATTGTTGTTTGTGTATTTATGATGTTTAAAACAAACAAAGTATCTACCACGACTGTTTAAATGGGTAAACGTTTTTGGGGCTGCTAAGCCATTGACACAGTGCTAACTGGGCTAACTAAGTTGCTAGCGTTTCCATATATCAACTCCAATGTCAGCAGATGCCTTACATGTATCTCATAGCAGGAGAATGTCTGCATTCACACACGAAATACTCATAGACAGTATACTCCGGGTGATTTACTGTACGGTCAGTCGCCAAAAGTTAATTACATTATAGTTGGCGTTCCTAGCGTGTATGCTACCGAGCTAAACAAGAAGGCTACCAAGAGCTAGACATGCTAGGGAAAACATTGTTTTTATGCCAGCTACAATGAATGACCGAATGTAGCAGACTATCCGTATAAGATTGCAATTGTAAACATGTTCTTGCTAGCCTAATATGAACCACTAGCTGTTGTTCATAGTAGGTTGGCATATTACACTGAACAACTAGCAAACGTAGGTTAGCATATTAATCTAGCTGGCAAGCTAACGAACCTAAAACAACTAAGTTTCTCTAATATCTTGTGATTTGCATTTGATTTCGTCCAGCCAGATCAGGAAACTCCTGGCGTATCCGGCGGACAACACATGACGGCATGACCACTCTGATGCCTCGTCCTAAAAAGCCACAGCACCAGCTTACAAAGCTGTGATAGGCAAGATGCCGAAAACGCCTATAAGGGGAGGAATGGATGATATACAGTGTATATATGTATATTTACACATAAAAATAAAATTTGATGGAAATACTTAATAGCCTTTCTTCCCTGAATTATTTGCTCCTATAACATATCATTCATATATAGCAAACCATGATTTGATTTTTCATCAAACACAGTAGTAGTTTATTACAGGTAAAAATAACTTACTCTTCTTCCGTTCTACGCCTCAAAGGTCTATAATCAAATCTGTACATGTTATGGAGGTTCTGCAGGCTGTGGGGTATGTATGGTGTATATCTTGGCATATAATGTTGTGTGCTACTGTTGGTGTTTTCAGCTAGCTGGCTACATAATGTTGTAACTGTCAGCTAGGCCACCTTTCTAATTTCTTTGCAACAGACGTTTTCCACTTCGGTAGGCATCATGGCGCAGTTTCCACAAGTGCACCTAAATAACAACAGTTGTGGGTACAGTTCGGTTAGTTAACGTATAACATATACGGCTGTACCGACGCCATTGTAAAAAAAGCACTGTTAGACATGGGCGGAGCCTCTCTTGTGGTTGACTAATCAGAACAGAGTGGCCGAGCTGACCAATTCGAGCACACTGGGCTTACAGGGAGGGGGGGGCAGGAGCTCCAACAAGCCGTTTAGGACAGAGTGAATACACATACTATACAGAGATGCTGTATGAGAAACCAATGTGAGTTGGGAAAATTGCACTGTATAAATCTATTTTAGTATACCTCAACAATGGAATTATGATCAGTAGAAATGGCCATGACATGGGACCTTTAAGGTTCAGTAAACAGCTTCTGAAATCACTACTCCTCCTGCTGGGTAGTTTGCTTTTAAGACCCCATTTACATGCATACGAAACGAATACGATATCAAAAAAGTCTTCCGTTCACACGAGACCGCTCGGAAGCGCTGGAGACACTGTAGTACATATGCCGGGCCTGTAAGTGGCGCTGTTCTTCCGCAGGAGACCGCTCGAAAGCACTGGAGATGCTGTAGGACATATGCTGGGCCTGTAAGTAGCGCTGTACTTTTGCCACAAAATACACCAAAAGCAGCGAAGAAGACCCCCGATCATGGTTGCCATGGTTGCCCTTCTGTTTATGCCCCGCGGTGGATTTAGCAACATGTAGTTCATCATGTAATTCTCCATGTCCACTTGTTGCTGATGGTTGTGGTAGAGGAGCTGTAGATTTTGCACTAACATCTGTAGCATGGTCAGTAGCAGTAGCCAGTAGCTACTGACCATGCTACAGCAGTGAGCAGCAGATGTGGGGCTATGGCTTCATCGTTATCAGGAAATGATCGTATAGGGCGTACACACAGAGCCGTATGGCCCCCGAGAGCGTTCCGTTTGCAGATCTATCCACCTTGGGACCCGTAATCGTTTGCGGGGACCGTTTCCGCGTTTCCGTTACGGCCTCGTGTGAATGAACGGGCTATACGAAAGAGAAAAGTAGCGGATACAACCGTTTGCGTTCTCGTGTAAACAGCACATAAAACCCTTAAAATGTGCTGACTTAAAAACAGGCTATTAAGTATTCAGCTTAATTACCATCAGCTAAAGTCGGTCAGCATTGTTGGCACACTTGGCTTTGTATAGGGCTAGTTAGTCAAGTCCCTGAAAGCCAATAAACACAGATCCGTCTCATCCTCCTGTCTTCCTCTCTGCCCCCGTTTCCCTTTCTTTCTTTGTTGCCCCCCCCTCCTTAATCCCCCTCCCCTCGCCCCACTCTTCACTGAACATTCAGCTCACACAGGCTGGCTGGGAGGGTGAAAATTGGAATGAGGTAAATGGGGGGAGTGCAGAGGTCAGTGGTGCTTGAGGAGGAATTGGTCGACTCCCACTGCTTCCCTGTATTCTGCCAACAGCCAGAGAGCAATGCAAATGGATCTTACTTACTGATTGCTTTAAATCCCTCTGGTTTCTGGACAGAGACACAAACAAACTCAAGGCTTAAGATAGAAAACTTTGTGAGAGAGACAGAGAACAGCGGAAATTGGTCTCCATATGTGTATGATCTCAAACTTCTTTTGAAAACCAGTTCAGCATGAAGACATTTGAAACTTGAACTTGAATTTTAATCAAGAGAATAGTTCCGGATTAAGACATTGATCCAGTGTTGAAGTGGAGTTAGGACAGGTGAATGTTCTTCCACTTGGTTTGAAAGATTCTTTCTTTGACCATGGCTGCATACAGGTCAAGGTCACAAAAACGTTATACGCTCATTATGACAGTGTTGCACTATTGTCTAATAGGATATAACGTTTAAGTTATGTTATTTTGAAGATGCAAACTAAGAGTTAAAGAGGCCCTATTATTTTTGAGGGGGTTTTCCATTCCCTGTAGTGTGTTGTATAGGTTTATGTGCATGTAGATGCTCCCCCCCCCCTCCCTGCCTGAAACGCCTCCATTGGCCGCCTTTGTTTACTTCCGTAACATAATGACATCACTATGTAACACGTGTGGTTCTATTGGCTAGCGCTCCAACACATTCTACATGATAGGCTAAGGGGCGGGAAATCTCTAAGCGGTTGACCAATCACAACAGAACCGGCCCAGCTGGTCCAGCTCTGGTTTCAGACAGAGTGAAAAGAGGTTAGCGAGTTAGCTAAGCGCTTAGCGCTGCTAGTTTCAGAACAAACTATTATCTTAAACCGTAAGATAAGCAGTGTTGCCAACTTACAACAAATATTCTAAACATAAAAAAAGAATACAACACCATCAATAATAAAGAGAACTGAGCTATTATGCTAAACATTATAACCACCAGACTTTTGCACTGTAGCGGCAGGAACATATTACAAAATTAGAGACTTTTTTCAAATAAGAGTATGAGTATGAACACTTCTTAACACCAGGTTTGACCAGACTGGAGGTTTGAATATTCCATCCAGCCTGGAAACTCTCAGTTCAAAGCAAACACTTGAAACAAGAAAGTTAGTATAGTAAGTGTCAGTAAAACCCGTAAAATCTAGGTTAAAGGTCAGCAAGTACAAACTCCAGAAAATATCTGAAGATGTGATGATTTTTCGGAGGGTTTTGGCAGAGGAAATAAGATTTTAATTAACACGCTACTGTGCTGCTGTCGTTTGGGATGGAGGGGAAGATTGCACTAGTTTCGGCTGATTAAAAACAAGGACACAAGCACACAGCAAAGTACACAACCAGAAACAGATGCATAGAGAAACACAGACAGACAAACAGTCAATACACTTTTTACCAAGCCATTCTGAGAGAGTCATTCTATTGATGGGTTCGGTCTATTAACTGGGTTTATCGATGTCTACAGCTCCTGCAGGTCCACAGCAGCATGGCCACAAAACACTCACACACAGGACACACAAAGTGGATTCCGAATTAATACATTTATTTTGTTCAAACACTGGACAAGACACAGACTTTTTACTCCCTAGGAATTTAAGTGACCCATCTTTCTTTACCTCTTCCCTTCCCTCAGACACACTGGTAGTTTATGGGTTTAAGCACTCATTAATCAATTGTCTCAGCTCAGTGTTTTACTGGCCGGACTGTCTTACAGCGCACAAACACAACAAATTATTGTAACACAATAACAAACACAGGTCAGTGCCAAATCCTCCACAAGCCTTTAGGCCCTGTTCCATTGTGTCATTAAGCCGGTCATAAATCAATACTATTATCCTGCCCGTGTTTATTAACTGATATAAATCCATACTCATTTCTCTGTGCTGCTAGCAGCTCCATCATTATTCAGACAGTGACACGCAGGAGGGTGACTCGGTGCTCACAATGTAGCTTCAGCTCAATGTTAATGAGGTTAAAACAACATTCAAATGGAGTTTGACAGAGGCAGGTAAGCCTGTTCATCGATTTTGTTTCAAGATGTTTCAAGTATTTTGACTTATAAATAGGAAACTGCAACTTACAACATAAAAACTAGGCAAAAAAGTGTGGAGCTCCGTTTCCCCTCAAAACAAAGAGCTGAATCTCACTCATTTTTCCCTACCTACCTACAATCTGTTGAAAAGGTCATGTTTACCTTGAACAACACCTCAGAGTAGCCTTTTTTAAATGAAATCATTTAAATGTAAACACAATTACAGCCAGGGTTTAATGGACCCTCACATAGTTCAGGCAGGAGCAACATGTATTATTCCCATACCATATACCTCTCAATCACACATCCCCAAGACCTATCTTTTGCCACTGACAGTTCATATAAACATTTGCCATTCAATAAGACTGATAATGTGCAGCGAGGCAGTCATTAATGGAAAAAGAACACCGACATGGTGACCAGGATCCAGACGTGAAGTGGAGCACCTTGTTCGGATTGCTTTTGCTAAGAAAATAAAAGTCAGTTCCACTGCAGACTGACAGCTAGAAATGGACAGCAACATGACTTCAAATGACGGCAAGTAGAGCCTTTGTTCACCTTTGTTTTGTTTTGGAATTTTCCAGAGTGAGGACATCTGACCATATTTCCCATCATATATAAGTCAGTCTGTAAAGCCACCTTCATATTGGCCTAGAAAAAATATGATTGATTTTTGAGTTATACTTTACAAGTACAATTTTTTAATAAATGCAGAAACAGCCCTTTACCTATGTGTACTATGTTCAAACAACATGTGCTCAACACAGGACATAGGAGCTGATCTCTGGTTGAATGAAGTTGTTTGCCATACTATTTAATATTGTATTATCAAAGTAAATAATCTTGATTTAGTTCAGATATGATGATAAATTATTTGACTTACAAGAGGAATACCTTTCTCAAAATATAGGCTACTCTTGTGAGGACAAAACGTTCCCTTTTCAAGGTTGCTTCTCTGTTTGGCTCACACCTGGGCAGGAGCTCTCCATTATATTGTGTGTGTTTTGTTCATTAAGTGAGATGTTTTAATAGCACTGAGCTGCCATGAAAATAAATTCAGTTTTTCACGTTTTAAAAGGGAAAATAGGAGTGCAAATGTTATGAATAGCCCCGATGTGAACACCACTGTTATTAACATTTGAAAGTACAGAACACCCACTCACAGATGAAATTGCTAAACAGCTCTCGCCCAAAACCCTGAATGGACTTCTGGTTCATCGCCTCAAGGACTCAATTATGTTTTCAAGGTTGAAAAAATAAATATTCTAAAAAATGCAATCAATTATGTTGAATGTGAACAAAACTCTGCCATCATAACCAACTTTATCTGATTTTAATTTGTACATGTCTGTGTTCTGATTGCTGATCTGCATATTGCATCGTCTTAAATTGCTTATTTAATTTGCTTCATTTAAACGTATTAATTAAATCATCCAGCCATTTTCAACATTGCCTTTCCTGATCAGGGTCCCAAGGGGTCTGAATCACATCCCAGCATGCATCGGGAAAAAGGCAGCTCATATAATCAGTTTTTTATAATTATTCAGTTCTTCTGTCTGGACTCTTTAGTGCCAGGTTGTATACTGTTTTATTGAATCAAATGCTGTTTGAACGTGATAGGAGCATGTACCCACGCAAATGTTTTTTGAAAAGGTCTCCATCTGAAAAGACCTCTCATTTGGTGGCAAACTGTAGAGCTGAACTCATGATTTAGTTGTTGTTGTTGACATATTATGTGTGTAGATTGTCATTCAATTGAAGGATTGAATACATTATAAAATAATGAGCAGTAACTCCTGTGCTGCTGCGCATCCATGATATGTGATTTAAAAGTCTTAACAAAATACACAAAATGTGTTGCTTAATTGACACGAAGAATTCAGCCAAAATTGGTGAAAAACTGAAAATGATAAACAAAATATCAAATGTGTTGGTGGCTTGTGGATCTGAGCCACAATACAATTTAGAATGAATTTACCTTGTTATTTTCCCAAGGCTTGGTTTATGACCACCTGAGGCCTGTACTACGAATCCAGTTCAACATTCCCTGGATATGTTTGAGTTACCCGGCTTACCTAATCCAAAACAAACGCGCTCTCGCTAAACTGTCCTACGACGCTGGTTATCAACTCGGTAACTCAAGCCAGGGTTTCTCTGTCCGGCTGATTGCGCATTCACATGAAAGGGGCGGGGTTAGCAACATTTGAGCAATCACAAACAGGGAGAAGCGTACTGACAGCGCAGCGTCATACTTCCTGAATGAAAAGTGAACTATAATATTAGACAAATATGAAGACGTTAAACTTTAAACATCCATGACTTAAACACTTTATCCTGGATAAAAGCCACATAGCTGCACCTGCAAGGTGAATACAGCTGGTAACAGAAAAAGTGTTTGAATGCGTACATTAACAGGTTTATGATATCACTGCCCCGTTTAAGACACGAGTGGATCTGACTTTAATTACATTTGACTCGAGTGTTTCTTCAACTTAATGTGTTGCTTAAAATAATACTTCTGCATACAGTATGTGACACTGAGTGTTGCACGGCCAGATACGGCTCGAGAAGCTGACTCAGATAAGGAAATATATGATACATTATAATGTGATATGAATGATAATGGGACACGTCGAAGTCTGCACTCACAGTGCCGCGGACTGTACGTAATGTTACTATGATCCGGTTACTTATGTTGTTGCAGATATTTAAGTAAGCTTTCTTAACGCTAATGTTATATTAGTCAGATTGCTCTGAAGATTCGAGGTGATATTCTATTAATGTTCACGTTCACACAGTCAGTTGATTTTTGCCGGCCGTCTTTCCTGCAACGGCAGTTTTTCTGTGTTTCCTTTCTCCTGTAATATGACTTGATAGCTTTAAACTCCGCACACTGAACTCTGATTGGTCAGCAGGCGGTGCTTTCACTGAGTTGATCTCTTATCCTGGAACCTAACCTGCTCCGGAACAGGTTAGCCATTCAGCATAAGTTACCATGGAGATCTAGCCCGGTAAGAAGAGAACCAGCGTCGTAGGAACGGAAACCCATGTTTTCCCTGAAGTTATAGCTCGCTAAGCGAAAATCCGGCTTCGTAGTACAGGCCTCTGTACTATGTGATCATCTTTACTGATATTTACTACAAGTCATCAGAAAGAGTTACAGGTGAAACAAAGTTGTATTATTTTTTTAAAAGGTATATATCTTGTTGCTTTATTGGATAGTGATAGCCTGGAGAGGGGCAGAAAAGAGAGATAAGATGACAGCAAAGGGAAACCAAATGTTGTTGTTTGGACCACTTGCTATCTGGTTTAGAATATTACACATTTTATTTGTTTAACCTTTATTAACTTCTTTAACCTATTTGGTCTCATTGAGATTAAACATCTCTTTTTGAAGACAGTCCTGGGCAAGATAGGTGGCAGCACAGATACAGACACAAATTCAAAACACAACAGATAACAAAATAACAAAAACAGAACATCGTCATAAAAGGCATCTCCAGACCGAGTTTTCTGCTTCTCGGTCATTAAGAGGTACTTTAAAACTGTTTACAGAGACCAGCATTGTATAAAAAACTAATAAAAAGCTGAATTGTTGTCAGATTATGGCCGAACTGGTTGTCTGATTGCATTTCGCCCATGGGCGTCGCAGCCATTATATTAGGGTGGGACAAGTCCCCCCCACTTTTTCAAATGATTAGTTTAGACCCCCCCACTTTTACTATGCGGAAAGTCCGTGAATCGGTCTATCCACTCGCCGCACTTTGTAGAGCGCCGTGTCAGTGCTTCACTATCAAATCCATTCCACTTGCTTATTGAGAGAATGCCCAAATCAATGAAACTCCGTACCATGTTTTCACTGCTACTTTGTACCAAGGCAGATTCTCACATAGCGCGCACATGTTCAAGGAGTGTTGTCATAGTTGGACAGCTCAGATCTGTTGTATGAAGCGATGCCGGTAGCGGAGGTAAGGCACACACACCAAATGTTCAGGAAATGGTTAATACAGCGAATATCAAAGCTGACGATCTCTTGGTTTGATATGTTTTCTCCCCCAGACAACATGGACATAAGAACATTTTTTTCAAAGAAGAGGAAAGTAAGTCATCAGCTGGTAGCAGTTAATCAGTTAATAGTGATGGCGGCGGCGGCAAAAGCGCCTCTCTTCTGGAGAGGAGTTTCGTCTTTATGTCATGATAGAGAGATACAAATACTGAATAGTTTAGATGAGAAAAGGCATCGAAATGCCAGGTTACTAGTATTTATCATGTAAAACAGGGAACATGAATAACCGATCTCTCTGTGCTCATGTAAACACCATATCCCCAATATGATCATAACCGGATAATACTCATAAACGGTTACTGATGTCCATGTAGAGACGCAGTCAGTGTGTTACTGGAGCCTCAGTTCGATAGATTATTTTCTGAGTTCTTTAACTTAAGTACTCTCTCTCAAAATGGTAACGTGCATTATGTTTTAATTATACTTCTTATCATTCAGAAGCTTTTTGTGTGTGTTTATGTTTTACTGAGTGCTTATAGGCAATTTCCATCCCAGTATTCAGTTAACTATTTATTTTCTGTGCACATTAAATAGACTAGCTAATATTCTACCTACTGCTTGGGACTTTGAGTCTTAAAATGTCCAATGTCACAGACTGGGACTTACTTTAGAGTCAGTTGTATTTACATTCAGTATGACTTGTTATGATTCAATGTGAAAGAGTATACTGCTCAATAAAACATTTTTTTTAAATAAAATGTCCCCCCCACATTCGGGATGCTTCCTACGCCCATGATTTCGCCCCATGCCTTCGTATCTTATGATCTCCAAACGCACTGCCTACCTGCATGCAACCGAAACCGGCCTAAACTTGACTGGTCAATACTAGTTGAACTACAATTGGAAACTAAAATATGTTCAATACCACTAAGTCCCACGCTGTCCCAAACTGTTCTGATCTGCAGCCTCCTGAGGACATCAGCTGTAGCAATTTTTTTCAAATGCCTGCCCTTGGGAAAGCACAAGCTCCATCCTGCTCTCCACTCAGACTTTAGATCACTGAAATATAGAGGCACAATCAACCAATCTGGGTATTTTAAGTCCCCTGATAAGATAACAGAGATCATTAATGTAATATTAAAAATCATCTAATTTTAGCGTTTATACTCATTCATATAATGATGATTTACTACATGCATATCTTTTGAAAGCCATCTAAAAGATCATTCTTTCAGAATAAAAGGGTCTGTAGTGACCCTCCATTTTTAAGGTTATCTAGTGTGTTGACTGTAAGGCAGATTCCTGCACGGGTCTGATTTTCAAGACCCGCTCCCGCCCTGTACCCGCGACGTGCAATACCGAACCCGCCCCGCCACCCGCACATATTGCCAATTAGTTCCGCAAACCGACCCGACCCTTCGGCACAAGATCCGCAAACCGTCCCGAACCCGCATATCCTATGAGCAGTGAAAACATGCAATTATTAACACACGCAGTTGCGTAATTGGCTCAAAAAGCGTGGGATGTTGGTTATTTTCTCCATCTAGGATGACACCAAAAGCCTCCCAGACGTTGGATTTCGCTCTTGAGGAAGTGTTATTTACAATGCTGTATTCTCCGCTAGAGAGCTTCACCTCAGCCATTTAGAATGTGGCGCGCTCAGCAGCAGATTGATGCGGTGCAGATGTTATGATTATGCACGGTTCCCGTGGTGGAGAGGTCTGAGGAATCTTTAAACATTAAATTAAATCATTATTATTTAAATATATTTATTATGCAACACCCGCGACCCGACCCGCATCTTCTTTGTTTTACCCAGAACCGAACCCGGAAAAAGATGTTTGAAAAAATACCATCCGCGAATCACTTTTTTTGCGGGTCACCCGTCGGGTACCCGAGCCGATGCAGGACTCTGCTGTAAGGCAGGTGGGATGAAAATTGGTTGTGGACATCATCTGCCAGGGAACAGGCTCAGAAGTGGTCTTCTGTCTCTGGTAGGGTCCATCCAGTGCCGAATCCACATCCTCGAGGGAAGACGAACACGAGCAAGCAAAGTAAGTGACCCAATCAGCAGGATATGACGACCCACTCCCTCAGACTCACTCATGCATGCAGCAGGTTTGAGAACAGAGAAGAAATACACTTAACTAATGCTTCTTTATGAACGTCCACATGCACAAACACGTTCACATTGCTGGCACATAAATGAAACCAGTTTCCAGCAGCAGTTGTGCACCTGGTACCGCCTACTGAGCTATATGTAGCAGGACATTTAACAACCGCCTCCTGTGGTCTCTATACTGAACACCTCATGACCATCTTATCTCTCTTTCTATTAAATACACTCCATTTCTCTTGCCTGCTGCCGGGCTCAGTGCCTTGCTTAAGGGCGTGCTGACACTACTTGATGAGCTGAGCGACGTATACTGTGACCGCTACACAAACAGCAAAGGCTGAATTCAGAATGCTTGGAAGTAGTTGAACGTATGTTAACATCCAACATCACATGTCCCATGCTCAGGGGGAGATGTCTAGCTCTCTGTGGAATATGTTCTAACACCAGTACAAGAGCCATGTCGAGGATAGAGCGAGAGCAAAGAAGGAGGAAAACAAAGGAAGCGCTCATGCATTATGCATCACAACAGAAGAATGGCATTTGGCAGGTAGAGAGATCTCCATCTATTTGTGAAGACGTGCTCTGGCTTGGTAAGGACTAGTAGGCCTTCTGCCTGGTCAACATTGGGAACACTTGAAACATTATTTTTTAACAAGAATGGTCCAGTCCTGCTAGAAGCTGTGTGAGGCTGTAGAGAGGCTCACTAGTACTTTTAGCAAAATGCTAACAATTGCTAATGGTTAGGCTTAATAGTAATTTGATCAAAATGCTAACAATCACTAATGGTTAGTCTAGTAATTTCAGCAAAATGCTAACAACTGCATGCTAACAGGCTCACCATGACAATTATAGCATGGTGCTGTTCAGAGAATATAATCTTTACCATGTTTACCATCTTGGTTTAGCATGTTAGCATCTATCATTTACTACTTAGCCCTTATCCCAAAATACTACTTGGTTGGAATGTTAATACTTTTGCAATATTTTTTCATTAAACCAATTGAAAAATATGTGTTTTATCTTAGATGAAAAGACAAAGATATGAGTAAAAGTTTAAACATGAATCCCCTCAGTTTTACTTTAAATATGCGTAAAGATATTGAATGTATTGACAATATTCATGGTTCCCAGACTTTTGAACTAGTGCCTTCATCAGTGGTGGAAAAGTATTATAATCCTTTCCTTAAGTAAAAGTTATAATACTAAACTGTAAAAATACTTCATTACAAGTGAAAGTACTGCATGATGAATGATACTTAGGTAAAAGTATTTATGTAGGAAAATGTACTTAAAGTAATAGGAATAAAAGTCCACATTGCAGAATCAAACTTTTTATTATTATTAAATGATTATATTTTAAAAGAATAGCAGCAAATCTTCACATTTGAGAAGCTGGAACTTTGTTTCATAAAATAAAACAATAAAACATTTAAATATTATCAAAATTGCTGCCAATAATTTTTTGTAGAAATAGTCATATATAATAAATAACGACATTTCTAATTTCAGTCTTGTCTTTACTTTGGGTAAAGTGGTAGGAGGCAAAATGGTTGAATTTCAGTCTACAAACAGAATGAAAAAAAAAAAAGTGTTCTAAAACTAAATAAGTCTAAAGCGGTTCAACCATTTTATGGAGATGGAATGCTAATTACAAACCAAAAACAAAATTGTTGTATGGTGTTTTTTTTTGTATGTATTTATTTTTATTTGATACAATTTTTGTACACGAATATGTACTTTTCAGGAGACAATGTGCAGAAAAATACAGAGTTCATCATGTGGAAGAATTCTAACACAACAGTTTTAACACTTGGGCCGAGAGGAGCCAGGTGTATCATCAGTACCCGTGTTTACATATTCTGCAACTGCTAGGTAAAACATCTGGTGGAACAGATGGTACTCACAATGATGCAAACTGAGTAGCTGTAGCTCAAATCACACACACATTGTGCACACACTGCTTAAAATTGGTTGAACCATGCAAAAACCTTGAACACTAACATCGAAATTGTCTTCAGGATTTGCAGACAAACACATTTAAACCAACACCCACCAGATTTAATGATGAATGTTTCCGCCTATCCATTACATCTTATTCCCACCTTGTGTCTTTTCTGGTTCCATGCTTTGTCAAGCCCAGTGAAACACAGAGTAGTTGTCAAGAGCATAAGGCTGTACTAAACAAATCAACACACATCGTCATCCAAACCAACTCTGTCTGTCCCCCCCACCCCTCCTTGCCCACTCTAGTTTTTATAGTCTGTCTGTTCAGCTTACTTTCCTTGGGATTCCTGTCTACTTCTATCTAGCTTTTTCATGTCGCTTAGCATATTCTCTAAGTGGCAGACAGCAAATCTAATCAGGACAACAACCTCACCAATGGATTAATACAAATAAAACTTGGTCCGGACTACTTGGCGAATGAAGTTCACTTGTGTTTTTCCGAAACCCCGCCTCAGTCATGGCGGCGTCACAGACAGTCTCAGCTCAGCCGGATGAATGAAGGGAAAATAACTGGATCTTGCTTTAAAGGTCCCATGACATGGCCATTTCTACGGATCATAATTCCATTGTTGAGGTCTACTAGAATAGATTTACATTGTGCAATTTTCCAAACTCACATTGGTTTCTCATACAGCATCTCTGTATAGTATGTGTATTCACTCTCTGTCCTAAACGGCTTGTTGGAGCTCCTGCCCCCCCCCTCCCTATGAGCCCACTGTGCTCTGATTGGTCAGCTCGCCCACTCTGTTCTGATGAGTCCACCACCGTTACAGCGGAACATCAGTGATTATGTGTTACAATGGCGTTAGCAACCAGAAAATGACACCAGTAATGACAAACAGATGAGAATGCTGCGTGGGGTCTGGGTGCCGTGTTGGCGGGACGTTGCGCGGCTCGCTGCTGTTAGGAGCGGACAGTGTGAGCTGGGTTACTGGTGTCATTTCCTGGTTGTAGCGAGACATCGCAAATGGACGCGGGAAGGGGGGGGTGCTGAGGGGACTGCAGCACCCCCATCTGCGAGGCTCCACGAGCACCCGCACCCCCCCCCCGCACCCCCAAACGCGGCGCACCTACAGTGTAAGCGTGCCACAGTTTCGCCACTGCGAGGCTCCACTAGCAAACACCCCCCCCAGCGCGTCACAGTTAGCCGCTGAGAGAGTGTGTGTGTGAGGAGCTCCACGGATTGACCAATGGGTCCATTTGGGTATGGTCACATCACTGTACCCAGGAAGAAAAAGAGAAATCTCCAACGAGGCGTTGTGGGGCAGCATAGACAGGTATTTTTCTGTGTTAGAGTTTTACTCGCTACAGGGTGTACTTTGAGGGTTTGTGACTTTGCAGACGGTTTACATGCATAAAAAGCTACATAACACACAAGGGGACGGGTAATAACCGGAAAAGCATGACATGGGACCTTTAAGCATATTGCTAATAGATGGATTCATACCTTATGGGATGTAAAGATTAAAAGGGCTTTTCAAGTGTTTGTATTGAAGTAAAGTTACACCTTAAAAAAATGATTAGCAAATGTCTCTTTCCCAATGTATGTCAATGGGAACAAGTCTCTTTGGGCCCAATGATGTCACTTCACTGAAACAATAGTTATAGTTCTATGCTTTTGCCTCTTCATACAGATCAGCGCCAATCGAGGACAAAGTTGAGCCCCAGCAATTGACCGGGACTCATTTTAGTAAAAAAAAAGGGGCACGAGTGTGTTGGTTGAGCAGGCTTCGTTCCAAGGGAACAAATATAAATGTTTTAATGCACTTTATAACAATGCACAAGGCATCCGTTAGCTTCTGTATAATGGCTTTTCAGAAACTACAGTGTGAACCCATTTGTGACAATATCAGACTCTGAGCTATGTACTCCGGGGTGACGTAGAATAACGACAAAGTAAGTATGCACAGAACTCTACCCTCTCTTGTCTAATAGTCCTAATATTGTCATTGAAGACCCCCTTCAAAACAAGATAAAGCATCTCAAGGGTTATTCCTACACAATCATTTCAAACAATCTCCTCCTAAACACCAACAGAGTGAGTTGCTGATAGTGAACATTTTTTTTACCAGGCTGTAAACATGTTTACTTCTGCAGTGACTTTGGGCATTTTGACATTGGGGTCTATGGAGACCGCTCCCTTTTACAGCCATTTTTTGGCACTTCTGTATGGGCTTCACTGCTCTGCCTCTGAGCTGTTTGGTTAAATTAAGCTAAACAACATAAAACGCAGACAAAAGTCAAGAAGTGGAATGAGTGGTAACAACACTCATTCCACACAAACACAAAGTTGGTAACAGGAGCCAGAGCCCCTGTAACACTAAGCCCCCCTCCGAAAGAAAAAATTATAATAATACAATTTCTGTTTTAACTTGGGTCGAAAATATATAATATAATTAAATAAAACTGTAACTAGGTCATTGCCTACATTTAAAACAATTAACAATAATGGTATTTTATGTTGTTTTTTTCTATGGGTCTATGTGTATTTCTTTTGTGCATTAAATGTGCTACTCTCAGAAAAGAACTGGCCACAGCACGCCCCGCCCAACGTAAAACTGGTCTAGAACCGCCACTGATGTTTGAAACAAAACAGCGACGGCAGCTAAACCATACACCATAGGTCCTGTGTTTCTGGTATGAACATGGACACTGACTGCATAGTCAACTTTGCAGCTTCTCTGCTAGCTAAGGTTTCTAAAGTCTCTGTGCAACTGTTCAATTGGCCCAACAAGTCATATTCAAAATCAAATTGCAAATACATCCCAAAAAATTACAGCGGTAACAGTTGCTCGGAGTAACTAAGCACCACTGATCACTCTCTTCCATGGAATGTTGCTTAGGAATTACACATTTCACAATATTTGTTTCTGTGTGTTTTATATAAAAAAATTATGCGACCAAATCTAGAGACAAAGCCAGGGGGTTGACAACATTAATATCACTGGTTGTATTCTGGGTTTAATTTGTGATGATACGAGTCCAATTCAGCAAACACTGACAGCTGTTACTAGGAGCAGTAGAGTCTATGCTGCTTCACATTAAGTGTGTGTGTGTGTGTGCGTGTGCGTGTGCATGTGCGCGTGCGTGTGTGTGTGTGTGTGTCCAAACTTAAGCTGACAGAAAAATGCATAAACATGACTACTGGTCTCCAGCCATGTAAGCAGCTCTATGAGGCTTTATATTGGCACAGCATTACATTTATTGGACAGTTAATACAACTTGCAAGAAGCATCAGCAAAAAAGCAAATGTTGTCTTGAATTATATTTTCTTGAAATGTACATTATGTAAGGGATAATGTGGAGCAATAATGAAAAGATGATCTGACATCACCATGAAGGTGTTTTTCATTAATGACCGCCTGTACGTTATCACGCTCATCACACGGCTAGAGGGCGACTGTGGCTGCGAGGGAGTGCGGTCGTCTTTCAACCAGAATGTTGTTGGTTCGATCCCAGCCCATGCAGACAACATGTCGATGTATCCTTGGGCAAGATACTTAACCCTGAGTCGCCCCTGATAGTGCGGCCAACGGTGGCCTGCTCTGTATGAATCAAGCCCCCAGGAAGTGCTCCAGACTCTGAGGAAAATATTTGTTGTGTCCAAACGGCGGTGCTACAATATCTGTATCAGTCCGTGACGTCACTGGGCCCAGAAAGACTTTTTCCCATTGACTAACGTTGGGAAAGAGACGTCTGTAAATCAGTGGATAATTTTTTTTTAACTAAATGAACTATCCAGTATGAACACTTGTATAGCCCTTATTAGAATCATTAAGTCTTAAAAGTTGTAAAATGCACTAAAAGCTGAATCCAGATTTATTTTCTCTCTCCATTCATTCTACTGAGCCGCAAGCGGGAGCTCGGGTGGGGCTTAAGGGACAACTGAACTGCGCATGCTCTATGAGCGCACAAACGGGTACTTCTGCTCTGACAGCCAGGCATGACGGGTAATCTGTGACATTTTGCTCTCGAGAATGACAGGCCATTTTGTCTTCATGCGCCAATGAGCAGCTCTAATAGGAATGAACGAGGCCCCGCCTCCGACGCTGTATCCAGTTCTTATTATACATCCATGGTATGAATGAAGTGCTGTTCCCCTTAGTGTTTACTTCCTTTCTGTCTTCTTCTGCTGTTCCCTTTAGTGTTTAATTCCTGTCTGTCTTCTTCTGCTGTTCCCTTTAGTGTTTACTTCCTATCTGTCTTCTTCTGCTGTTCCCTTTAGTGTTTACTTCCTGTCTTTCTTCTTCTGCTGTCCCCGTTTGTGTTTACTTCCTGTCTGTCTTCTGCTGTTCCCATTCGTGATTAATTCCTGTCTGTCTTCTTCTGCTGTTCCCTTTAGTGTTTACTTCCTATCTGTCTTCTTCTGCTGTTCCCTTTAGTGTTTACTTCCTGTCTTTCTTCTTCTGCTGTCCCCGTTTGTGTTTACTTCCTGTCTGTCTTCTGCTGTTCCCATTCGTGATTACTTCCTGTCTGTCTTCTTCTGCTGTTCCCGTTCGTGATTACTTCCTGTCTGTCTTCTTCTGCTGTTCCCATTCGTGATTACTTCCTGTCTGTCTTCTTCTGCTGTTCCCGTTCGTGATTACTTCCTGTCTGTCTTCTTCTGCTGTTCCCATTCGTGATTACTTCCTGTCTGTCTTCTTCTGTTTATTTCTCTAACGTCCAGCTGTCTGTCTTTTAACCTCTTTCCTTCTCTTGTTCTTTTCTTTTTTTAGCCATCATGAGTCAAAAGTGTTGTGCTATCTACAAATATAAATATTTAAATTCCAAAAGTATTTCAACGTTTGGTGTCCTTAACCTTTTTTAAAGTGGCCACACTTCTTTCTGTGGATTGATATGATTGCACATAGTCTTGAACCTCTGAAATGTCAAAATTGACCAATCAGAATCAATTATTCCACTAAGCCGTGTAATAAATTGTATTAGAGTCGTACAAACATTGGTTCATATTACTTATTTTAGAGGTAAAATACAAATTAAATTTTTCACAGTTTGAAAAATCAGCACCACGGAACAACTTGCCAAATTAGTTAATTTTGTTTTATTTAGCAGAGAAGTAGTAGTGGAGATGTAATAGCCTATTAACTGTTGTCCGTAGGATATCTTTTATTCTATAATTAGAGGTGTCTTCCAAACAATGCTCAGAAGAGAAACATCTTAAATGCTGCTTATCTTCGAAGATGTAAGGGTTTAAGTATCCTGAGGTTGAGCAGCACTCGCCTTACATGTTGACAGTAAGTGTCCATCTGTCCCCCCCTCTCTGGTTACACTGCTGCTGTTGAACAGAGTGACGTCTCCCCACAGCCATATGTGTGCCATTGATTTGTTCTGTCCCCCAGTCAGTGCAGACAGAAGCAGCTTCCAGTGTCAGCTGCTAATCAATGGCCAATCGCCCTTATTTGACCTTAAGTGGCATCAATGACTCTTTATTTCATGGAGTTAGCTTCAGGCGCCTTCTTCAAACTGAGTAATGATGAGAATATATCAAATACCGGGACATGTGGCAGCAACCGGATCAAAATTTGACAAAACAATTTGAACAGGAATCAGTTACACATGATTATGAGCATTATCTGAACGCCATGATCTCACATGCACACAGTTAAGAACAGGTTTGGGAGGGTTACTTTAAAAATGTGTTCCATTTTAATGACTGGTTATATTTAAAACATTTAATCAGTAACTTCATGTGAGTATCACAATTTAAATGTATGTAACCTGATTACTTCCGTTCCTTTTGAAATGTTTCTTTAATTTAAGACTAGGCCTACAGTTAAGTATAGTTTACAAATGTGGTTTTAGTTTAACACATGCATTCAAAGCAAACAGTGTTTTTGTTTAATCCCTACTGCATAAAAAACTGCTATTTTAATTAAAGAAAGAAAGAAACCTAAATATAATCCAAAACAATTAAATTCAGGCAGAACGTCCACCTATAATATATAGATTTTTAAAAACTTTAAAAAAACTTTAAATACTATTATATACATATATATGGTTATATATACATCGGGCTGGTCAATGTAGAGGAAATACAATATCACCATAATTTGATCAAATACCTCAATAGTGATATTGCGATTATATCGTAGTGTGACTATTGGTGCACACTTTTATATAATGACATACTTGATAAATAGTTAACAGATATGTGGATGTAACGACTCTGCAGGTAAAGACAATTACAAGAACAACTAGAACCGTCTGATAAAAAACAAATGGCAACACCTTTCTGTAATGCAGCCTTTAGAGCAGTGTTTCTCAAAGTGGGGGGCGCGCCCCCCCTGTGGGGCGCAGAGGCATGACAGCGCGAGAGACCAGGAGGAAAAATGGTTTTGGAAAAAAAGAAATAAATAATATGATACAGTACAGTACAAGTACGTCTGGGTCTCTGTGTTTCATTCAAGCTCGGCTCTGTGTGTGAGTGGAACGAGCCATTTTGTGTGCGTGCGCGAGCGAGAGAAGACAGAGAGCGCACCGGTACCGGAGATCGTTGTTGTTAGCTTCTGGTGCTAGCGAGCTAGTGGCTCGGTCTCAAACGTTTTGGTCACGATTAATGTAACGATTATTTCCGAGGCACACGTTTATATGATCATTATAGTTATAAAAAAATAAGAGAATAAATGAAAAACAGGTATGAAATACTATATGACATAAAAAGAATAAAGTTTAAAAGGGGAGTGATTTGTAAAATATCCATAAAGAAATAGTAAATCTGTTTACAGTTCTGTTTCATATGGGTGTTGAGAGATGTATCCATAGATCTCTTCATTTTGCTCTCAAAGTGCACCAGATTGATGCTTTTAACTTCAATATATAAAAAAAAAAAATCTTTCCGGGGAAGCATGCCCCCGGACCCTCCTATGTTAGGTCCACTCCCCACTCATAAAAATAGCACTTACCCCTGCTTACACCTATATGCCGTGAGCTGATTATCGAGCCCTCATTGTAACAGTCGAGGGTACAAGGTGTATTTGCGTGTGGATTGTTGCAGTAGAGAATTCCACTGTAGCGAAACCCTAGATGTTTGAGCACCCTCTATGAAACGTCAAGCTACCCCACAGCACCCCCAAAAGAAATCTCTGGCGCCGCCACTGAGCCTGCAACCCCGTTTTGAAGAAATGTGCAGTGCAAAACAGGCTTTTTCTCAGCATTTTCTGAGTGGCAAAGTATTATAACTTATTGTTTAGCAAAGGGATTGCACAATTGTATTATGTATTTATTTTTTGACCACACAGACTTATGGAGCATTGTTTTATTATCACTGTTCTAGCAAAGGAATGCACACGTTCATATTGATGTATTTTAATAAATGTTAACTTGGCCCACTACGTCACTATTTGTGTTGGGGGGGCCCCGACTTTTTTTTTTCTCCAAAGGGGGGGCCTGACAGAAAAAGTTTGAGAACCACTGCTTTAGAGGCAGGAAAAGACAACCTATATGATGTGAGATGTGATCCACAAGATAAGTCTTGTGGATCACATCTCACATCACATTATGGATATTATTTCGATATTTTGCCCAGCCTTAATACAAAGAGTTTGTTGAGGTTCATTCATTTGTTGCATAGGGCTCCTCTCAAGGTCCAAATGTGACATTCAGAAAATTCAATGCTGCTTTCAGACCGGTTCAAGTAGCCTCACCAGAACCCCTCCCCACTCTCTCGGCCCCTCTCAGCAGCAGCAGGTGTCTGAGTGCAGAACAAGAGAGGAGGAAGTGAAGGAGAAAAGCTCCACGCAGCCTGCAGAGCTGAATTTGATTTCAAATGCTAACAGGCAATGTCTACAGGTTTAGAGTGAGGGATTTAAACATAAAAGATTAATGTGTTTTTATTAGATGCTAAGGAACCAACCAGCTCTTAAAACACTACAGGTGGGAATGCTGCTGATTCTTTGAAAGCAACAAGTTGAATAATTTCCTCAATCTTTTAGTCTCTTTTGAAATACAAAGTGGCCAACCTTGAAGCTATAATTTTTATATATGTATATTGCTTGTAAAATAATTTTACAAAATGTATTTATTAGAATGTGTAACTGTTCCTCTTTAATGGTTTGCTCTCTGCAGTTAGAGTACTTGAGTAAATGTACTTAGTTACTATCAACCACTCTGTTAGTCATAGAAAAAAAGGTTGTTGATGAACAAACTTGGTCATAGTTTCCATTACTGAAATACAGTGGTGCATTAATGAGTCCTAAAATCAGTCAGTCATTTACAACTTCTGGTTCCCTCGTGTTTTAGCTAGATGCCAAAAATAAAAGCTTGTTTACACAAGCATTGAGATTTTAACTTTTTGTTCTACGACATAAAATATGTCAGTAAATACCACCCTGTTGAATATCCGAAGCTTCAATGTTTTCTTAAAACGGCGGATGCTAACAAGTGACTAAAAGAGACTATAAACATCATCACGCCGAACATTAGCCGCCTTTAGCTTAGCGGTGGTGATGTGCAGCCATGAAACCGTGAAGTAGTTCGTTCATAGCATTACGTCAGCTTTATAATTAATACATTTCACTATCATAAATGTGTGTTTGCCACAGATCTTATTTCCTGTAATATTCCAATATCCAATGGAAAGATCCCATTGCTTTTTGACCAGGGAGCCCTTGTGATGCTAACGTCCGGGGCAGCCATAACAAATTGTCATCTCTGCACCACTCTATTAGTCTCTTTGTCCATGAGTTTATTTTGAGTTATTTTGAGTCATGATTTCTGGATGTTCTGCCGAGTCTAGTTGTATTACATTGGAGAGAAGGCAGACATCTTTTAGGCCTATATCATCAACATTCGAAACTCACACCAAAACATGCTAGAGTGATAAATAGCACTATGAGTGAGAGGAAACATATGAATGTAAATTCTGGGGTGAACTGTCCCTTACATGGTGGCTGGAACTGATTGATTTCTGGATTCACATGTTTCTAGGCCAAAGACCTCACTGTATGCTCTCACGGTCAGTCTTTTTATGATATCATTTTTATCATCAGACAAGTATCCCAAAATACATACGGAATGCTGATACTTTTGATATGACTGTACACAACATCCGTTATACAGTTAAATCTGTGCATTAAGGAGCCACAAACATGTTCCAAACATGTGCTGTCATTCCAGTCAGACCTTCACCCCAGAGAGCAGTGAAAGCACAGTCATACGAGCCATTATTTCACTTTCCACTGAACCTCCACCCCCCAACCCCCGCAAACACACAGCCCACCAATCCTGGCTGCCAGTCAAAAGGCCACTGAGCATGCTCTGTAGCTGTTATTTTCCATGCTTTGACACCCGTGGCAGAAAGCTTCATTGCAACGCGCTCAACACTGGTGACCTGAGACTGGGCCCACACACACACACACACACACACACACACACACACACACACACACACACACACACACACACACACACACACACACACACACACATAAAGGCAGGCTGAGTGTGTCACAATGAGAGGGAAATTGAATCATTGGGTAGGAACTGCTGGGGATTCGGGGGATTAGCAGGGATTTCTTTTCAGTCTTTGGGAGCGCTGCTTGTGGAAAACTCAAACAATCGGACTGTTTAGACCACCACACCCACCTCGAAGCGGACCATCCAGATCCAGTCTGATTGGTGGGAGCTGCCGAGTCCAACAGCAGCATGGCAGTAATTGTTTATAAAAGTGTGTGTAAGAGTGAGTGACTGTGATATTAACTGACATTGTGCGATGTGTTGTCATTATGAAACTCGGCTGTGACCTTAATCCAACACCGCTAAAGGCACTTTGAAGCTTTCAGACCAACCTCCGACTGGCTCTCTCTCCTCTCTCTTAGGGTCTTTCTCTCCCTGCCTCTCTTTCTCTCCCTCCGTCCATCTGTTGCCCACTTTTCAATGGACCGTTTCAAGGCCTGCTCAGCATTTCAGAGGCTTTAAACAGCTCTATTGTAACTTAGAAAGCTGGATTTAGACACTGAGAAAAAAGCAAGTGAGGAAGAGCTGGGAACCTTGAAACAGTGTGTGTGAGAGAGAGAGAGAGAGAGAGAGAGAGAGAGAGAGAGAGAGAGAGAGAGAGAGAGAGAGAGAGAGAGAGAGAGAGAGAGAGAATTCATCCACATTATTAAAAAAGCCACTACAGCTCCCCTGGGTATTAAAGTGACACAAAAAGACAGAAATGAAACAAGTGATAAAGGCTTATGATAAAGGGGAAAAAAGCTTTAAACCCTTAAATGACGAAAACAAGTGGAGCGGCAAGAAGATCAGCCATCCTGCAGATTAAAGTCTCTCCAGGTGGGATTCAATTTGGAAGCGCTGTGTTCTGTGGATGCTTTCCTCCCTTTCTGCCATGTCATAGGACTTCACTAATTCCACAGTCCTACTTTGTCTTTCTCATAATAATCTTCAGCTTAATGCCCATTCTTTGTTGGTTTCTGGAGGTAAAAGTGTGCAGATCCCCCTGTCTGTAAACTTGTGTGTACTTCTGACCCTCAGTTTAAGTTGAGATATATGCTACAACATACAGTTATTTGTTACATTCCCCAACAGTGGCACACACATATGACAAAGGGAGGCGGGAAGTGGAGTTGACAGCCTTCAGACACAGAGCAGGGCTAAATCTGCTCATAGGAAAAAGTGACAACAGACAAATAGAGGTTTGTTAAAATATGAACTGTTGCTTAGTCGGGCCAATGTTATCCAATCCGTCTAAATTAAAGTTCCAATTCACACTATCAATTTGTTGTAAGTATAGATTTTTAAAGTCACAATTTGCGTTAATTTGTCCATATGAAAAATATCTTTTTACATTTATTGTCCCCATAATGACATTTGTTTCTAAACTCTGTCCTGCACTCAAGCTCCTAATCATACACACCTCATAGTAAAAGTGAAAAGACAATCAATCAATCAAAGTTTATTTATATAGCCCAATATCACACAATTTACATTTGTCTCAGTGGATTTTACAGTTTGTACAGAATATGAATGACACCCTCTGTCCTTGGACCCTCACATCGGACAAGGAAAAACTCCATGACTCAGGACCACAGCAACATGGCACAGCCACGAATCGTGATCAAGAACTCAGGATCCACTACTCAGGGTCCACAACTCAGGACCACAGCAACAGGCTCGCCACAACTCGTGATCCAGGACTCAGGACCACAGCATTAATCTAGCACTGATGCTATGACATTGTCAGTGAAGTCCTCTTTCGTAAATCAACAGATCATTAGTGCTTAGCTAACTTGTTGTATGACTGTGTTGTGATTGTGTGTTTGAACATGTTCTGTAACTGTGCTGTAACCATTCTTGGGCCAGGGCTCTCTTGAAAAATAGATTTTTTAATCTCAATGAGACCTATCCTGGTTAAATAAAGGTAAAATAAAAAAATGCTGCAATGTTGTTGTTTTCAGTTTTTCTTTTACATAATTGATTTTACATTTTTAATGTAACTTTACCTAAACATACGCATAAACACAATGAAATAAATCATGTCAGCGGTTGCATTCCATAAAACTCACTCATCCAGCGGGTTCAAAGAAAGTAATAACAAGATTTTGATGAGAGCAGATTTTCCAAGTTGTGCTATTGTGAACTATGAATGGCTCTACTGTTATACTGCAATGGTGATGAAATAAATACAACTCCTGTTGGTGCGGACAATGCAAATGTCATGTTTATCTGGTTAGTAGGAAGCAGAATGCATCCGCCACATCCATCTGGGTTCCTCTGTCTCCTGGAGGGAGTTTAATGTTTCAAGGTTGATTTAAAGGCGGCATATCAAGACTTACTGTAAAATAATAATGAAACCTTAAATAACAAGTGATGAAGAATACTGCCTGAAAAGGGTTGAACAGACAGAGCAGACTTAGCTCTGCCAAGGCTGCAAACCCCTCTTAACTTTAAACCTTGTGATGCTATTTTAGTTCACTTTTAATCTGAATATTTATAAGGATTTGCAAAAAATGAATGGCACTGGTTATTAAATAGCCTACTTTTAGACGTTTGTGTTAATTTATGAAATTAAGTGTATATAAAATTGTCAGGGCAGTTTTTCATTACTATTCAGCGAGCCAGTCTATAGCCTACAGACACATGTTCCTCCGGTGTTATCCTCCATATCCCATCCATTTTCCACACTTATCCCGAGTCGGGTTGCGGGGGTAGCAGTTCCAGCAGAAGGCCCCAAACGTCCCTTTCCCTGGCCACATCAACCAGCTCTGGCTGGGGGATTCTGAGGAGCTCCCATGTCAGCGTGGAGATATAATCCCTCCACCTGGTCCTGCCACACCTACCTGGACATGCCTTGAACACTGTGGTGGGAATTTATTTATGTGGATAGAGAATCAAACCATTCAGCTGTCTTTGTCATATTTTATTTCTTGGGCGGCGGCGTGCCTTAACCACCGCAACTTTTTTCCTTTCAGTGGCTTCTACTCCGAGTCCCGCCCTGATGACTGAACTTCTCAACTTATACCTAGGTCAGGAGACAGCCACCCTCCAGAGAAAACCAATTTTGCCGCTTGTATCCATGATCTCGTTCTTTCGACCATAGGTGAGAGTAGGAACAAAGATGGACAGCGGTGCGTAAAGCTCCCACTGCTCCCATTCTCCAGCCCATGTCACTCTCCACTGTCCACTCACTCCAGAACAAAACCCCAAGATACTTGAACTCCTTCACTTGGGTTAAGGGCTCATACACTACTCGGAGTGGACAGTCCATCGGTTTCCTGCTGAGAACCAAGGGCCTCAGACACAAAGGAGCTGATCCTCATCCCAGCCGCTTCACACTCGGCTGAGAACTGATCCAATGAGGGGGGGAGGTCACAGACGGATGACGCCAACACAACCACATCATCTGCAAAAATCCTTAGCCAACCCTCTTCCATCCTCGATCTTTTTATAATTAAATTACATGAAAACATTATTTACTTTAAAACTTCAATGGAAAATGTTACATTATAGTGAGTAGCTGTTAAAATGGATGTAGATCAACTGTATGTATACTTTATTATTAATTATTCTCAGGTATTATATGTTCTAACCCATGCTAAAGAAATATGTATTCATTGACAGAGTTATTTAAAAGTAAAACTCTTTCAATTGTTAATGTTTATTCATCACCGCCACGAGAAAGAAGGTTCTGTTTTCCGTTTGTTTGTCAGAAGGAAGAAAAGCTGCTGGCCTGGTTTCATAAAACTTGCTTGAAAAGTGCAACCTGGGCCAAGGAAGAATCTTAAATATGTTGGTGTGGATCTGAATCGGACAACAATTATATCAACTTATATTTCACTTGCCTGGTGAAGGTCTGCAGTGTGATGATGCGCTTTGACCTCAACAAGCTCAGGCTCCCTTCAGCAATCCTTATCAAATGTATAGGCCTATACACATAACAAATACAATAAAGTAAAACAAATGTGTATTAGACAGTGATTGCAAATGTAAAAGTAGTATGTAAACACAATTGGAGTAAATGGAGGCTATGTGCATAACGAGATGAATAATGAAATGTAATATATAAATATATACAGAGGTGTACACTGTAAGTAAAACAGTAAACAAGTTTAAAAAGGTAAAGTAACAGTATAATGTTAGAGTGAGTACTGGTGAGAAGAGATGGACATCAGAACAGAACATTCTATTTCAGTTTTCAATTTTTTTTGAAAGCTGAAATGTTTTTGATTTGAAGATTCTTTTTGAGAGGCCAACAAACAGACAGCGTAGCTACAAACTAAGAAATTCTGCTCTGACTCTGCAGGGTCACTTTATTATTTCATTCCTCTTCAGTCCAGCTGCTGGGTTAGATCCTGAGTCCTTCTCAGAGACCGCTGAAACAATGAAGATGAAACATGAAACCATTCTTCCTCTTCCTCCTCCACCCAGTGATGCTGAAGGTAGATATGGTATAGCTCATTTTTTTTTATTATCAACACAGCCATCCTAATTTATTTTCTTTCTCTAAAATAGGTTGGGACAAACATAGTGGTGTACCTCCAACAGGCTGAGGTCAATGCCGTTTAGTCATACATATTCAAGTTATTTATATACTATTTAAATTAAAATGTTTATAAATTGACAAAAAAAAAAATGTAAAACCTGTTTACGAGATAAAATGACCCTGCATTCTAATCATGCAGGCTCCAATGTACACTGTATTATTTGGACAAATGGATGAGCTCAGAGTAAAAAGAAACTCTCCAAGTCAGAAAGAGACCGGACGTCTCCTTCATCATAAAAGCAGGATATGAAGTAATAACCGAGCATCTGATGTGTGTAGAGTTCAGAGTGGTTATACTATAGCAGCCTGTTGTCGTTTTAGCAGATCCAATGAGTAGCAGGATGTACACAAAAACGGAAGGTGTGTGGTGCAGTGGGTTGGGCGTTGGTGTTCGGATCAGGGGAGCACAGATTCAAACCCCACTGCAGTCAGCATTTCGTTGTGTCCCTGGGCAAGACACTTCACCCCAAATTGATCCTGTGGGGATTGTCCACAGTACTGAGTATGTAAGTCGCTTTGGATAAAAGCGTCTAACAAGTGACATGTAATGTAATGTACTGTAATGTCCCTGGCTGCAGGTTGATCATTCGTTCTGCCTTTACTTCCTGCAGAGATGTCATTGAGTGAGGGAGCTTTTATACTATAAAGCTGTGTGCAGTAAATACTGTAAGAATCACTTACAGTCAGTCATTTCTCAATGTAGACTTGTTTACTGTGCCGATTCTTGCTAAAGAATTTTATGTTGATTGACAGTGGATTACATTACATTTGAAACCAGTCACAACCGTGCATGTATGCGTACTTCATCAATGATGTGGGCTGGGTCGGAGTCCGGGCCGTTTTTCTGTCCCAGTCTGTCCTGTGTTGTTAAAATATTTTCAACCCAGGGGTTTTAAGTTATTGTCGAGATTTTGTATTTGATTTATTCATCGCCATTGGATCAATAGTTCAATTTCAGTTATTTTCTTGTACCCGTAGGTAGATTTGGTGTTCATTATGATACACATTCTAAAACAACACAGACCACAGACACATCTTTATAAAAGTACCTCCTGCTCTGTCACATCTAAAAACATTTAAAAACCACTAGAACAAACATCTGCAATCCAGAAAGTGAATCAATAATTACATAAACAGGCATTGCTTTCATAGCATCTGATTGACACTGCTACAACTGTGTATGGCTAAAATTATAAAATGTTTAACATCCCTCATGACATTTGAATTATTTTCTTGCATTTTAATTTGCAAAATATTACAGAAAAATCACAACTCCCTTATTTGCTTCAGCCCTTACAATTTGTAGTTAATTGACTAAACATGAGTAATCCTGCAGGTTGTATTTGCATTTGTGTGTAATCAATCAAATTCTTCATAATTACTATTAGCTTTATTATCTCTGTATGTGTCTGTAATCATGAGTTTGTCTCAGATCTCTCTCTGTTTTGCTTTAATGTCCCACAGAAAATTGATGAGTCACACTGCGTTACACTTGAGTGACAACTGTAAAAGGTCACAGCGATGGCAGCGCTTTCAGTTATCAAATGCCATTCCCAATAAAAATGTCTCTTTTGTCGCCAGGAAAAGGCTGAATTGTGTCACCCAGTTTGTGTCTTTGATGAAGCGGCAAAGATCAACCTTCAGTTTTCTGCAGCTCAAGGCGAGAGGGAAGAACAAAGAGCATGTTGGATTGAGGTGAACTCCGTGGCCCACATTTCCTCCACGTGTCTGAAATGAAGCATTTCACTTTTAAAAGGCAAAATCAAATCAATATCCCTGTGTGAATAGGCAAAGTTAACTTCAAATGTTTGCTGTCTCTTTATTCTGTGATTAAACTACGCTGAGGTGTGGATCACATTTTCTGTGTTTTGTGCAATTTCGCAGCGAAGGCGTGATCTGAATAACTAGATCACACAGAGCTTCCACAGTCCCTGCTACATCGGATTTGGCAGTGTTTCTATTGACAGAGCTACAAGTCTCAACGGACTGCCTGTAATGGCATCAAAGAGAAAAAGGCCGGAGATCAAGAGAGCTGGAAGATAAGGAGGGGAGGTAAATCATAAAGAGAAAAATTAAACATACAGCTACACTGGAGAATAGAGAGGACTAAATTGTTCCTCCCGTGCCAACGCTGCAGGTCTCACTGAGCTAACGGAGCTCTTTTGATCTGCCGCCTATTGAATTATCACCTTCTGTATTAACATGAAGATAGAGCCAGGCCATAGTAGCATCCAGCTTCACACTGACAGGGGTCCGCTCTGCTGCCTGATCACTTTCACTGAAGGGCTGCAGGACTGCAACGTTAATGTAGCGTTAGCATTGCCTCAAGTTTGGACCGCGCTAACGCAACACTGCAGCAACTCGTCAGAGGCTTTTAAGTGTTGAGCAGCGCCTCATGAGCTTAAAGAGTAAAACAATAAAAACTTAGAAGGAAAATATTTGGAGTACATGATACAGAATAAATGAATAAACCACATGCTTCAACTCCGCATGCAGCCTGTTGCAGTTGATCCTGCTAAATTTGTACTGTTTCAAATTTTGGCTTTCTTATTTGATCTTACTTGTTATTTTTCTTTTAGTAACTTTTATGAGTAACTTATTAGGTTCTGCCCTCTCTAAACTATCTTGTAGGGACATTTTGTTGGTCTTTTTCGCTGTTGAGTTGCCCAATGGCTGTCTTGTTTGAACCAGGGAGAAGCCAAGCTAAAGCTGGCTAACATGGTGGTTATAACGGCTATCCGAGGATAGGATGCCGAGGATGCAGGGTAAACCGAAGAGACGAAGGAGGAAAGCTGGGTTCAGATTTATGGAGAAAAGGAGATTAAAGATGTTTCTCCCCCCTCTCATCATGAGCAACTTAAGATCAGTGGTTAATGAATGGACAAGCTAACAGAGTTACTGAGCAGTCAGATGGAATAACTGAAGTTTAGTTTAATGTGTTTTATGAAAACATGGCTACACCAGGATATAACTGACGACCATGTTTCCAACGATGGCTTCTGGACTGTTTGGGTTGACAGGGATTGCACTGAAATATTCACCATGTCTTCATCATGAGCCTGAGTCCTCATCATGTATTCACCATGAGCCTGAGTCTTCATCATGAGCCTGAGTCTTCATCATGTCTTCACCATGAGCCTGAGTCTTCATCGTGTCTTCACCATGGGCGTGAGACTTCATCATGTCTTCACCATGAGTCTGAGTCTTCATCATGTCTTCTTCATGAGCCTGAGTCTTCATCATGAGCCTGAGCCTTCATCATGAGCCTGAGTCTTTATCATGAGCCTGAGTCTTCATCATGTCTTCATCATGAGCCTGAGTCTTTATCATGTCTTCGCCATGAGCCTGAGTCTTCATCATGAGCCTGAGTCTTCATCATGTCTTCACCATGAGCCTGAGTCTTCATCATGAGCCTGAGTCTTCATCATGTCTTCACCATGAGCCTGGGTTAGGGTTAGATTTTACATTTGTATTTCATGTCTACATAAATATTGTTATCTTTTCTAATATGGTTCAACTGCCACAAACCTAAATCCACCCTGGGATTCATAAAGTATTTTGGATTGATTGATTGATTGATCTGAAAAAGCACACTGTTTCATATGGCACCAAGCTCCTGTGTTTTGACTTGATGAGTGATATCCAAGAGTTACAGCGTGAGCCGCAGCTGAAAGCTGCTCAGATGAAAATGAGAGAATATCTGCTGCGTGCCACGTTAAAGTAAGGAAAACGATCTCATCGATTGTGGTCTAGAGACCAGGCATGGAGAACCTGACTTAGCGCCCAGGTGTTAGGCTTTCTGTCTTTGCTGACATTTATACTATGTGTGCACAAGGTGATACAAAATGAGAATAGTCTTTTGTGATAAGACCCCATTGGGATATCAAATGTCTCTAAGGGGAAGGTGCAGCCATGAGGAAAGACACACATGGTGATGTTGACGGGATGAAGAGGATGCTGAAGATCTGGTTTATTAACCCTTGTGTTGTGTTCAAAAGCTGTTACCGTTCATGGTGTTCGCGGGTCAATTTTGACCCATGATTTATCTCAGTCCAAAACACACAAAAAAATGACTATCATCCAATATTGTTTTAACTACATCATAACTGAATATAATTGAAGATTGAAGAAGATTCAACTTATTGTCATTACGTAGTACTTGTACTATGTAACAAAATGGTTTCTCTGCATTTGACCCATCCTAGTGTTAGGAGCCACTGCTCCTAACACTAGGATGGGCTGCCATTATGTACGGCGCCCGGGGAGCAGTGTAGGGAACGGTGCCTTGCTCAGGGACACCTCGGTAGCACTTGGTCTTTCCAGGACTTGAACTGGTGACCTTCCAGTTGCCAAGCCAAGTCCCTATGGACTTTGCCACCACCGCCACCGTTATAATGCATTCATAACCGTACAATGCTGTTGTAATTTAATATTATGGCCCAAAACACATTACACCACATATTGCACACGTGCATATGTGTGTTCAGGTTCAAGTGTTAGTGTACATATTCTTTGAGAAAGGTCGAGTTCTCGTGGGGGGGAGGGGGGCAGAGGGAGGGGAGACCAGGTGCATGTTGCGAAAAAAAAAAAAAAAAGTTACAGTTGATGAAGGGGGTGGGGGAGGGGTGTCTAAAGTCAAAGATTCATCTTGATTGGACCAAATTTGACCTCGAGTCATCCAAAACAATTCTGCTGGGTCTCCCCACACCCGAACACCAAATGATACACTTTTCTTTTTAGAGACCTTCAGACGTGGCAAAAATTGTCAAAATCTGTTTTGTAGTGTTTATATAGCTGTTGTGGAGGATATCATGAAGCCTTGTTCCGATAAAAAAAACTAGAGCGTAGTTATTATATAATTTGAACTTGAAACGGGTCACGGGAGACCCGAATACAACATAAGGGTTAAAGGAGTTGACCTCTGATTAGCTCAGCCTGGCCATTGAACAGGATGACTGGAGGTGGATCGGGGGGAGGAGGGCTTTAGCGATAACGCCTGAATGGACATCTGACTGCAGGAGAGAGGAGAGCAGATGTAAAGTTTGACTGCAGCCCGATGATTGGCTGTTTGAAGATCGTGGCAAAATGTTGTTGGTTAAAAGTGGACGCCCATAATCAGCTGATTAGATGCAGCTGAGGAGTGAATGAATGTGAAGGAAGTCTTCCTGACTGAACTTTGTTTGAGCTGAAGCTTCATTAGTCATAAATAATCACAATGCGTTTCTATTGGCTCTGGCTCAGTGGGAAAATGAGATTCAGAAGGACAGTTGTTCAATTCCCAGCACGCATGTCTACGGTATTGCATTGTATGTAAGGATATATGGATTACACAGCAGTTAAAGCCATATGAACATTGAAACAGTGTTTCTTTTCCCTGTAATCATTCCTCTAAGTCTAATAAATACTGATCACTGTAATTAAAACTCTTTTAATTTAAGTAATTCGAGAAAGTTTAATGGGTGTATCTGGCTAACAGGAGTCTTCAGCATTCTAAATCAGTGATATCCTCTTTGTCTTACTATCCTTTCACTGCAGCCCAACAATAAAGAACTGTGCAGGGGGAAATAATTAAAAACAACTGATACAGATATCAATTAAGTACACAATCAATATCAGTAAAAGCTGAATAAAAGGCTTCAGGTGTAGTCTATCCCATCACATTGTGCTCTGAATCAGTCCCCTTCAATGTGTGTCTTAATCAAGCTTTTATTCCAATAATAAAAAGGCTTCTTGTTCAGCACCTCAGTCAAAATAAAAAGGGTTATGAAAGAAATCTCAAGTTCAATCAGAGGATAAAATGAATCATGCAGACAGCTCCAAACCTCCCTGGGATGCATCTGCATGGAACATTTATCTTCTGAACCACACTGAATAACTCAAACTGATAAGATAAGAACTCTGCAATTCAAACAATACATTTTAAACAATCAGAACATTTTAGATTTTCTTTTTGTAGGAGGAAAGCACATTGTGTGAAATTCAGGCATTTACACCTAAACATGAACGCAACAAATGTATATTTCATGCTGCATCTTATTTGGCCTTTTGTTCCTTATATTTTCTCTAATATCTGTCTGTTCTTATTCCCCACAAATCCTCCCGGGGAAAATAAAGCGCTTTTCATTCTCTTCGCGGCCTTCCCCCTTTCTTCACCTTTTGACTTTTTTCTCTCTCATGTGTGAAGCCATGCGCTGATTTAAAAGGAGCCCTTTCAGAGCAGGCAGAGAGAAACAAAGCAACATCATATTTAAACTCTGGAAACAACACTATTTCCATAAGGAAAGTTCAAACCTACCGTAGAACAAAGGTGCCGGTGAAAGCTTCAAAATCCATCAGACTTGACGGGGAAAGAGAACAGAGGGAGTTGAAGGCTGTTAGTGGGGAAGCTGAGCTGCTGACAGAACACACTCAGCAAGAGACCTGACACTCTCTCTTTCCTTTCCTGACTCTTATACATCTGTGAGGGGGAATTTCACAATCAAGCACTGAAGGAACTATACTATTTTATGCACAAACACACACGCAAAACATCTTTTTTTTTAAGTATGTGCAGACAAAGGCTTGGAGAGTAACAGATTACATGTAACATTATGAGGATACAAACAAAGGTAACTGTATTCCCTTAGATTTACATAAAAAAACCTTAGATTAGTTGTACATTTTTTTTAAATGCCCCGAAAACAATGATACAATACATTTCAAAGATCAATAGATTATAGGGAGACTATAATAAATTCCTAAACATCATCATGCTGACAGGAGTCCGCTTTAAAAACCAGGGGGATTAATAAAGGTTCTTCTTCTTCTTCTTCTTCTTCTTCTTCTTCTTCTTCTTCTTCTTCTTCTTCTTCTTCTTCTTCTTCTTCTTCTTCTTCTTCTTCTTCTTCTTCTGCAGCTTAGCGGTGGTGAAGCCTAGCCATGAAACAATGATGTAGTTTGTTTATTGCTTCGTTTTTTACTTCTGGTGATTGCATTTACGCTTCAAGCATACAAAAATACATATTCACTGCAACACTTAGGTTACTGATTACTTATTTTTTTCTTTTTTTAATGAAACTAGTAATTGGAAGTGACCCTTCCAACCCTGTCTGTGGACACCAACGTGTGCACGAAGGTCTTCACTGTCAGATGATTAATCCACTTCACCATCATGTTAAGATGTTGGTGTGTTGCTCTTCTATATTCTCCAATTAGACTGGTTGTTAAACTGCAGACACGTGCCAGAAGCCCTGGTTACCATTATGAACTGCACAAAGTTATTCATAGATTTTCTGTATGTGGATTCAAATAAAAAAAATGACCTTAATAATGAGTAACCCCAAACACTATATAAGATAATGGATTTTTGAATTTAACACGTTACAGTATTCCAGTATATTGGAGATACATTCCTTGAGAAATATTTCCAAATCCTATAATCTTTTATATATTGGGAATGTGATTGTATATTGACAGTTCTGACCCCCCCAATCAGTGATTCACTTATTTTGTTATTGCCCATCCTCTGAGCCAGCTGAACTGATTCCAAACAAGAATACCTTTCAAACTAATTTAACTTAAAATCATACTCACAATGCTACTTGTATCCCGTATCTGTCCAAATAACATCGGTTCTAAGAGTTTTTCCTCTATGTTTTTCTGTTCTTTTCATTTTCTATGGTCTGGGGGGCAGTAATGTGTCCTAAAACCGTGAATGAGTTAGCATTTTACCATCTCCGGTTATCATGTCTCGAAGTCAACATTTTTGTTGAACGTGTCTTTGGTTAGATGCCTGAAACAAGGTCTGTGGTTAACACAAGCTGAAGAGATTTTAACGTTTTGTTCCACGACATAAAATATGTCAGTAAATACCCCACTGCTGAATGTCTGAAGCTTCTATGTGTCATAACAACGTGACTAAATGCAGCGGTGGTGATGCAAAGCCATCCGACCATGATCTAGTTTATTTATAGCAACTTCAATCAAAAAGCAGTGTTAATATGTGGAATATTATCCTCCTGAACAGAATTGGTTGAGTGTTATAAACATGTGTTTGCAACAGATCTTTTTTCTGCAATATACTGAAATCCAATGGAAAAATCCCATTGCTTTTTGTCGAGGGAACCGTTGCAATGGGTCGGCCTACAGAAACACGTCATCACTGTACCACTTCATTTAAACATATCTTTCTGGAATTGTTTTTCGACACATGCATAATGCGTTTTATGATGAATGGACCTGAACACTTGTTCAACCATCTACAAAAGAATGTGTGTAAGTGTCAACATGCTGAAACATCCCTGATCATAGAGGCATTTGAAAACAACAAATCCCCATTATTATTGATGGACTCAACGGCTGCCAGCACACATGTCAAGGCCTCATTTGTATGGAGGAAGCAGTTTATTTGTACTCATCAGTGATGGAGAAATCAGAGAGCAGCTCTGAATGCAGACACATCCGACAACAACATTAAAGAACATTTCAACGTGATGAAGGTTATGTCACAGCCTGGGCGTGTGAGCAGAACGCCTGATGAGTGATATTTCATTCTTTTGATCACTTTCACCCTCCTTGGTATACTGGGTCATTTTATTTTTGATTACAGATCAGAGAGCAAACACAATATCGGATGTAGGTTAACCCCTGGCCTGTTGAAGCAGCTGGTCTGGTTCCAAAGTGAAATATAAATATGCAAAAAGAAACTACTCATATATCATAGCCTGGGTGTTTTAACATCTGCCAGCCTTTAGTGTCATTTCCCTCATCATATTCCCAACCTACATCTATTTACATTCAGTAGAAATGTGCAGTTTTACAGATGCCAACATTTTTATTTTTTATTTACATAAATCCCTTGTATGAAATTCAATAAACATAAGGTCTCTCTTTATTAAAAAGTATTACAAAGCGGTCTAAGGATACACTCTGTAGAGTATTATGTGAGGCAACAGAACAATGTGACCTTAAAGAAGAAGAAACCAAGATATTTAGGATCAGAAATTATTTTATTGATAGGAAAAGCTGTCTTTCATGAAGCATATTCAGGCAGCAGCCTATGTTTCAGTGTTGGTGTATAGTATACACCAACACTTAAACACATGAGCACATACTACAGTTTAAAAAAGCAGAAATAAAATCTGAGCTGACTGAAAATGCTCCGTTTTAGTTTAATACACACAGTTAAGCTCACACACACTATTTTATGAACATAGGTTCACCTGCTGAATTAAAAACAGAAAAAAGCAGATTCTGGCAGTAGGCGTATAGATTCACACTTAAAGTATTAGCTGACAGAACAGTACCGTTTACAGAGAAGAGATAACATCTGATCCTATTTAGTTTTTTAATTACTTTGTAATCTTGCTAATAATCCCCAATTTATATAGATGTTACAGTAATCTGATTACCTCTTTTTGTAACTGTTTGGGGATACATTAACTTTTTTTGTATCCACTCTACACTCCCTTCAGACCATCAGCAACACACACACCAAGCGGGAAGTGGATTGGTTAGACAAACACACAGACACACAGACACACACAGACACACACACACACACACAGACACACACACACACACACACACACACACACACACACACACACACACATACACACACACACACACACACAGTTTAAAGCTATCAAGTCATATTACAGGATAGAGGAAATACAGAAAAACTGCCGTTGCAGGAAAGACGGCCGGCAAAAATCAACTGACTGTGTGAATTTGAAAATTAATAGAATATCACCTCCCATCATCAGAGCAATCTGACTATTATAACATCAGCGTTAAAGACCCACTGAAGTGTGCGACGGTGCATGATCTTTTATGCTAATACGTATAGTAATGACCAAAATTGTCCATTGGAACCCATATCAAAGATGTTGGAATAGCAACGAATTTGACGAGTTTGAATTTTCCGCTGGGAAATTCGCAGTCGACCTCCGCCTTCGTGGGCGTGGCTTGCGATCTACTGCGTGACGTCAGAAGATGGGCCAAGCCGAAGTGTTTACATTCACCACCATTCATTTTGTCTCTATTTCAAAATCGAATTTACCAACGTTTTTGAGCGAGTATTTGATTGGAAAGTGTTTCGCAGTCGACTGGAAGTGATTGCCAATCGAGAAAAGCTGACAATGGAGGCGACAGTGACGAAAAAGGGAGGAAAAACACACGGGAAGCGATGCATTGCCGCTGGCTGTGGTAATGTGAAGTCTGCCGAAGTGGCGATGTTTCTGTTCCCAAAAGATGAAGGTGAGTGGCTGGTGTCATTGTTTCATAGATTCGTAGATTGTTTATGAAAAATAAACGCCACTGTGTTGATGTTTCTGTTCCCAAAAGATGAAGGTGAGTGGCTGGTGTCATTGTTTCGTAGATTCGTAGATTGTTTATGAAAAATAAACGCCACTGTGTTTGTGTTAACTAACAAGACTGTCATGGCGGCGGCAGAGCTCAAGTCGAGTTTCTCCGCCTGGAGATATTCTCACTATTTCACTTTTGTCGAGCACAAAGAAAAGAACGTTTTAGTTAAATGTAAGTTGTGTCTTGGCGGGTCAAAGATCCTATCGACTGCCCAAAACAGCAATTAAAATCTGTTGAAACATCTGCAGAAAAAACATGCTGGGACGAAGCTAGTAGCGAAGCTAGTAGCTAAGACCACAGACCCAGACTCATCCGACGCCATTCCACCTCCACCTAAGCAACAGCGGCTGGATTGGCACTTTGAAACATATCTTTGTGTTTGTGTTTGTATAGACCACATTGCTTAGCAGAGTTCAGTGATGCAAATGCATGTCAAGTTGATCAACAGGTTGTATTATTCTCCGATGCAATAACAGTACTGAAATGAAGGCTACAGTATAAGGGCATTAATGGGTGCCCTTTTCTAAGTAACTAAGAAGTTACTTTTCACAGTAACGCATTACTTTTTGGTGTAAGTAGTGAAGTAACTAGTAATTGTAACTACTTACTGGTTTTCAGTAACTAGCACAACACTGCATGTGAACATGAATGTTGCATCATGCTATGAACAGATGAATGTATGATCAGGTGATGGCCAATCCTGTGTGTAGATCTACTCTAGATCTATGACAAAATATTGTCCTCAACTAAATTGACTTCCATGGCCACTTTCCTCATCTATCCTGTCCGAAAAGCTGTCAAAATCACTCATTTCTCTCGCACCAGTATCACTTTCCGAAGGTCTCCGCCATGTTTACAATCACAACTGGGCCCATCTTGTGACGTCACAGCCGCTGTCGTCTGCAGCAGCGGTAGGCTCAGACGGCCGTTCACGGGATGAAAATTTGCGATGTTTATCTCGTCCCTCGCACTTCCTAAAAAATTATTTTAGCCATGAACAGGTACAATGACATGTAAGAAATGAAACTGCCATTTCATTTTGGCGCAGAAAAATGCACTTCACTGGCACTTTAAGAAAGCTTACTTAAATATCTGCCACAACATAAGTAACCGGATCAAAGTAACATTACGTACAGTCCGCGGCACTGTGAGTGCAGACGTCGATGTGTCCCATTATCATTCATATCACATCATATCACATCATAATGTATCATATATTTCCTTATCTGAGTCAGCTTTGTTGGGTTTAAGCACCCTTCAGTTGTTGAAGGTTCGAGCCCGCTCCGCGCTGTTCGTTTGATGAGTGGTCTGCTATAAAAAGGAAGGACTCAGACAGAGATATGAGATTAAACAATAAACTGATTTAATGGTAGAAACAACAGTACAATATAACGAAGTACTTATATAACGAAGTACTTCGGGCCTCAGCTCTTCCACCGTGCGATGTACGTATCAGACAGTCAGACCGAACAGAGGCCGCGAGTGTACAGAATTCACAATATTTATCCCCACAAACGGAGAGGAGTTGTGTGGGAGGAGTTGTGTCGGTTGCTCCTCCCTAGGTGTTCATCCATTGGTGGACTCACTCCTGGGCGAGCCCTAGGCAGCGAATCAGAGTGAGTCAGCCATTGACAAGGTCTAAACAGCGAATCAGAGTGAGTCAGCCATAGGTGTGGGAAGTTTGGATCTCCTGCGCCGCCGATCAGTCCCAGGTCATCTTTTATGGCAGCCATAAAATAAACAATTCTGGGTTGAACGGGGGTGAGGTACCAATCCTTATCTTCGTTTATCCTCAGCACCTGGCCGTACCACTCCGCATCCCAATCTTTCTCTCAGTACAATCTCTGCATAGACTCAATGGTGTCAGTTTTATTACCTTTCTCCTGCAACCCCCCCATGCTCCTATCCGGCCCATTAAAAACCCGGGGGGGGGCGACTGGATCCTCTACATTCCTAAGTCAACGCACACACAATTGACCACATCAAACAAAACAAAATAAGAACACTTGGTCTAGTTTCATAAGTATACATTTTACACAGACAAAGTTATAATTATTGAAACAGGTTATAATTATTGAAACAGGTTATATAGGATATACAGGTTACTTTAGCTTCTCGAGCCGTATCTGGCCGTGCAACACTCACAGTGTCACATACTGTATGCAGAAGTATTATTTTAAGCAACCCATTAAGTTGACGAAACACTCGAGTCAAATGTAATTAAAGTCAGATCCACTCGTGTCTTAGACGGGGCAGTGATATCATAAACCTGTTAATGTACGCATTCAAACACTTTTTCTGTTACCAGCTGTATTCACCTTGCAGGTGCAGCTATGTGGCTTTTATCCTGGATAAAGTGTTTAAGTCATGGATGTTTAAAGTTTAACTTCTTCATATTTGACTAATATTAAAGTTGACTTTCCATTCAGGAAGTATGACGCTGCTCTGTCAGTACGCTTGTCCATGTTTGTGATTGGTCAAACACACACACACACACACACACACACACACACACACACACACACGGAGGAGCTGGCGGAGAGAACGCGCTCCAAGGTGTGGTTAAACTTTACCCGTCTCGATGTGGACAATGCCCGTTGCCAAAAGTGCAATAAGAGTTTAGCATGTAAGGGCGGTAACACGAGCAATTTGTCTAAACATTTAGCAAAAGTGCTCCACATTCAGACGGAGAAATGCATGGTTTGTATAGTACAAAATAAATTATATATATTTGTAAGTAGATGACGAAAGCCGGTAGGATGCCGGGTGCATTCAGGGCGCCGCCATTACTGTTTACACTGCGTGGAATGGTGCTCTGTGATTGGTTGAGCTGCGTGGAATGGTGCGCTGTGATTGGTTGAGCGGATGTATCTCATTCTGTAGAGGAGGGAGACTGGCGTTTGTCACTGTTTGGAAAGAAAGTGAGAAAACAGGACAGAATAACAAGGCGGATATCGCATTTTGCGTAAAATTGAATATTGACTTTTCAATACCGACGAAATACAATACTGATTTCGGCGGGAACTCATTTTTTTCAAAAGTGACGTTTATCGCGTTTCGGAACCAAACTCTTCATTTGCTCTATTAGTCATTATAAAACACTTATTAACGCCTTATTCTACAAGTAATAAGCCATTAGTTGAGAGTTTTTCCTCAATAACCCTCTAATTAGGGCTTATTTATTGCAAGTAAGGAAGTTATTGTACATGAGTTTTGGTCTTAATATGCTATGCTCAATATGGGCCTAATAAGGCAGTAGTACCACAAGAATAGTAATTCTCCCATAATAACACTTAACAAATATGATCTATTCTTATGTAACAATACATGAAAGTATAAGTGTTAATTGTGTCTAAATAACTCAAAATTAAGTGTTTATATCTAAGAACATGTTCCCTATTTTAAAGTGAAGTCTTGTTCATAACCAATAAGCTAGTAGTTTGACTCTAATTAGGTATTTCTATCGAAGAATATGTTCCCTATTTTAAAGTGAAGTCTTGTTCATAACCAATAAGCTAGTAGTTTGACCTGTAATTGACCTGAACAGGTTCCCTATTCTAAAGTTGCCTCCTCTTCACACTTTGTAAATATATTATAGCACACAACTACTGAAATTAACCTCAACAGTACATGAACAAAGTAGGCACACGTTGAAATATCTGTTTTATTAATGAACCACTAAAGAGAGGTTCAGACACATACATGTACCAAAACATGTCAAGTTTCTCGAAGGCTGAGAACACATATGCAGCCTGTACTTTTTAAATAAAAACTGATTTTTAACAGAGTTTATGTATTTGTGATCATACTGTGTGACCTGCTTGTAAGTACTTACACAATAGGTGTACTGTTCTCTCTATGTGTTGTACTGTCTCAGTGTGAACATAGATTAAACAGCCAGCCAAACTCTTTTGAGAGCCAGGGAATGAGCAGCCATGCTCCTTTATTGACTTATTTGCAGTCCACTGACATTCAACCAGAGTGAAACTATAAAAAAAGAAGTTACAAGTTTAATGATCTCATACATGCAAGTGTAACATACACAGATTAACAAATAGGACCGCTAAGTGTAAACAAGGTAAATATAGCTAATGTAGGGTGACCAAACGTCCTCTTTTGCCCGGACATGTCCTCTTTTCACGCCCTGTCCGGGTCGTCCGGGGGGGGTTTATAAATTCATGAAAATGTCCGGGTTTCACGGACCGTTTGCATCTACTTAAATTGACTGGCGCATTGCACAGAATACTACGGTACTCTGTTGCGTGTGTGACGTAATCCCTGAGTCTGAAGCTTTGTGGGCGGCTCTACAACTACGCTGACACACAAACAGAGGAAGGGGACAGAGCGGACCGCAGCTCACATTCACAATGCCAAAGCACAAATGTACTTTTACAGATGAATTGCAGAAGAAATTCCAAATGTACCGACCCGGTCGGAACAAATGGGAGGCGGAGTGCACCGTGTGCAAAGCTTGCACATACGTGTGTGTGTCCAATAAAGGTGTAGGCGATCTTAAAGCGCACATGGACACAGACAAACATAGGAAAGCTGTGCAAGGTGAGAGTTTGTCGGCAAAGTTGACAGACTTCTTTGTTAGACCAGGCAAAACAGAGGATGCTGTAAATGCAGCGGAGGGTGCGTTTGCATTTCACACTGTGAAACATCACAACAGCTACAGATCTATGGATTGCACAAGTGCCTTGCTAAAAAAAGCATTTCCAGACTCTGACACTGCCAAAAATTCAGTAGTGCGCGCACTAAAACCGAAGCCATTGTCAATGGTGTTATAGCGCCCCACTCGATTGATGTCGCACATGAAGCACTCAAAGAAATCCAGTACTGTGGTGTTTCTACAGACGGGAGTAACCACGGAGCAGTGAAAATATTCCCAATCATAATCCAGTACTTTGACTGGAAGAGGGGTGGCATGCAAACAAAATTAATCGAGGTTAAAGACACACCAATGAGACAGCAGAAACCATTGCACAATATTTCATTGAAACATTGGCAAAAAACAATTTGTCTGAAAAATGCATTGCATTTACTGGCGACAATTGCAACACAAACTTTGGAGGAATCCGACGTGATGAAGGGGGAAAGAATGTGTTTGCAAATTTGAAGAGGTTGCTGCAGAAGAACACTCTGATCGGTGTGGGTTGCCCAGCACACATATTGAATAATTGTGTTCATCATGGGGCAGACACAATAGATATTGACCTTGAGAATATCATGTTCAAAATCTACCAGTACTTCCACATTTACACTGTGCGCACTGAGAGCCTGAAGGAGTACTGTGATTTTGTTGACATTGAATACAGAAGGATGCTTTCTCACAGCAAGACAAGGTGGCTGTCATTGTTCCCAGGCATTGAGAGGATGATACAGATGTTTCCAGCCTTAAAGGCATTCTTTCTGTCTCAGCAAAAACCACCCATAGTGATCAAGAAGTTTTTTGAAAACGAATTCAGTGAGATCTACCTCTGGCACATGCACTCACTCATGTCTGCGTTCCACACCCACATTCAAGACATGGAAAAGGAGAAGAACTCCATTATGGAGGTAAAGAAAATAATGAACAGCATCCACACCATTCTTCTTGAACGCAAGAGCAACAACTTCATGTCCCTTAAAGTTAAGGGACTACTGGCACAAAAGCGTAGTGATGGACTTGGTAAGGAATATGACCAGTTCTGTGCTGATGTGCAAGGCCTGTACAGTACATGTCTGGAGTATCTGGAGAAGTGGATGACTCCCATGGAAGAGTTCTCCACATTCACGTGGATGGATCTGAGTGAGCCACCAGAGTGGAATGATGTGGAGGCCTGCATCAAGTTCCTAGGAGAGAAGGGGGTGGTAATTGATGATGTCAAGTGTTTTGACCAGGTCACCAATCTGAAGAGATTCACAGAAAGGTGCAACCGTGATGAGGAGTTCAGTGGCCTGCAGGTGCACCAGAAGTGGACCAAATATTTTGAGAAGGCCAAAAGCATTGCATGTTACTCAGAACTACTGAAGATTGCACAGTTTGTCTTTGCACTTTCCTCTCACAATGCAAATGTTGAGAGGGTTTTCTCACTGATGCAGAGCCAGTGGACCAAGGAGAGGAACCAGCTGTCTGTTGAGTCACTGAAGGGGATTCTATTTGTGCAATACAATTTGAAAGACATGTCTTGCAAAGACTTTCATGCTTATTTGTTGAGCAACCGAAAACTGCTGGGAAAGATCAGCTCCACAGCTAAATATCGATGGGCAGACAAGGAGGATGAAGAAGAAAAGCAGGATGAAGAAGATTGAAGTATGCAGCTATGCAGAGAGAGAAAGCTATGTAGCTGTGGGAGAGAAACTTTAAACTTTTAATTTTAAATTGGGACCCTAGAAAACTGTTTGAAGCTAGAAATATGTGAAAAGTTGTCGTTTCACTGTGGTTGTTTACAATGACAGGGCCTGGAATTGTGTTTACAAACATTTAAAGTAGGCTTATATTTGGTTCATGGTGCCTCAAAATGTGTTTGGTTTGATTTAGGTAATCAAATGTTATGTTATGTTATGTTCACTAATGGCAATTATGCAAATGTGAAATCCAAAACAGCATAGTGCACTTTTAAAATAATTAGATTAGTATCTTTGTGAGGTTACTGTTTTATTGTTTACATTGACAAGATACAAAGAGATTATTTGTTAAAGCTGGATTTTCTATTTTCTACTATTTCATATATTTTGTTATTTATTTTTGTCCAGTAAGACTTGAAAAGAGAGCTATTATTTTGTTACAGGTTGATGTTTAAGTTATTCTTGTGCATTTGAGATTTTTCAGAGATAATTCTAGGCATAATAAAGCATGTTGATTGTTGAGTAACCTTGGTTTGGTGTGTCTTTGGTTATAGAGAGATATTATTGTGTTATATACAGTAAAATAATATAAATAATAATTTTATATCCATACAGAGGAGGCATACTTTAAAACAATAAGGCATCTTTGAGTAAACGTTGAGTATCATTAAGTATCTCGAGGCTGGGGGCAGCATGTCCTCTTTTTTGGAAATCAAAATATGGTCACCCTAGCTAATGCTAGCTGTGCAATAAGCATGTATACAGGCTAGTATGGCTAACACTAGCATGTATGCTAATGCTACCGTGTATGCTAACGCTAGCGCGAATGCTAACGCAAATGCTAGCGCGAATGCTAACGCATTTTCTCATTGTGTTTAAACATCTCCAAATGTCATCACATAAACACAATACATGTTACTAATCCTTACAGTGTAAGTGTAAGGCTTACACTTACAGTTATTGCTTTCTGACGGACTTGACCCTTTTACTATTCAGGTTGCAAAGGGAAAATTAGTAGCAGGTTCTTATTATACATCCATGGTCTACTGCCATGCTATTCAGTTCACTTTCTCCTACTGCCTGTACCCGGTTTCCTGTCTAACCTTCAGTACAAATTTCACAAAAATATAAATGTGCAAATATGAAACATACAGGTCAATATCACCTTGCTATTGGTAGCTGAACTGTCAATACCCCAAAACATATTCTTAGAATAAATACCTAATTTTGAGTTATTTAGACACAATTAACACTTATAGTTTCATGTCTTGTTACATAAGAATTGTCAGGGTTGAGCGAAGCAGGCAGGACCCAAATGCAGATTTAACAGAAAATACCTTTATTTAAAGGCTACAAGAAAAATACAGAGTTCTTCCCCGTGAACACAGTCAAAAACAAACAAGGATCTAACAATGACAGACAGAAAAAACAGAACTTAAATGCACACAAGACTAATCACACAAAAAAGACACAGGTGAGGAGGGAGGAGAAAACACAGGGGCATAAGGTGAACACAATCAGGTAAATCAGGTAGGAGGGAACACAGAGACAGGAAGCAACAGGCAAGACGGGGGGTGAACACTTTTCAAAATAAAACAGGAAACCAAAGACGGATCTAGACATGACAAAACAAAAACACAGACAGATCGTGACATTACCCCCCCCCCCCCCCCTCAAGGGACGGATCCCAGACGTCCCTAAAAACAAAAAGTCCAAAAACGTCCAGCAGGGTGGGTGGAGGGGGACCGGAGGAGGGACACAAAACTAGGGTCAAAAGGGTGGGTGGAGGGGGTCTGGAGGACGGGTTTGGGCTGACAGCCCAGGGGCACAGCGGAGGACCCGGAAGGGGTCTCGGGAGGATGGCCCGGGGGCAAGGCAAAGATCAAGGAGGGGGTCTCGGGCGGACGGCCCGGGGGCAAGGCAGAGTTCGAGAAGGTGTTCTCGGGCGGGCGGCCCGGGGGCAAGGCAGAGTTCATGGTGGGGCGAAGGCCACAGCGGGCGAACTCAGGGGGCCGGGCATGAGGGCGAAGGCAGCGGCTGGAAGAGTCAGGGGGCCGGGCTCGAGGGCGAAGGCAGCGGCTGGAAGAGTCAGGGGGCCGGGCTCGAGGGCGAAGGCATCGGCTGGGAAAGTCAGGGGGCCGGGCTCGAGGGCGAAGGCATCGGCTGGGAAAGTCAGGGGGCCGGTCTCGAGGGCGACGATGGGACAGCTCCGGAGGACGGGCAGGAAGGCAGCGCCGGGACAGCTCCGGAGGACGGGCAGGACGGAGGCGGGACAGCTCCGGAAGACGGGCAGGAACCATGGCTGCTGGGGCCTGTACCGGAGCCCAAACCATGGCTTCAGGGGCTCGGGCTGCTAGCCTGGACTTGCGACTCCTTCTCTTAGGAGCCTTTTGGAGGCTCCGTGGACCTCCAAAAGCCAGACGAGTACCCGAGAACGGATCCTGGACAGGAGCAGGAAATGAGGAAGAAGCAGGGGCTGACTCCAGACAGAACAAACCGAGACGTATGGTGTTAGGTAGGGAATTGGGAGGCAGGGGGCTAGCAGGCCGGGAATCACATGTCGAGAGGAAGTCCAGAATCCAGTCAGGTAAGAACTTAACTAAACATGGCTCCTCTGTTGCCACCTGGTGAGCCTCTGCCAGAGCAGCCTCCTTCTGCTGAACACTGGACGCTCCCCTCCACGTACCATAGTAATACACTAGACACAAGAATAGTTCATATTTGTTAAGTGTTATTATGGGAGAATTACTATTCTTGTGGTACTACTGCCTTATTAGGCCCATATTGAGCAGAGCATATTAAGACCAAAACTCATGTACAACATCTTCCTTACTTGCAATAAATAAGCACTAATTAGAGGGTTATTGAGGAAAAACTCTCAACTAATGGCTTATTACTTGCAGAATATGGTCATGTAGAATAAGGCATTAATAAGTGTTTTATAATGACTAATAAAGAGCCAATATACTGCTGATATGCATGATAATTAACAACTAGTTGATGGTTAATTTGTGTACCTTAATATAAAGTGTTACCATTATTGGTTCAGTCTCATTGCTGCATGCTTTATTTAATGAAAACTCTCAAGAGCCAACTGTACACTAGTGTTCCAGCAGCAAACAGCAGACACAGTTAGCAACTAGTGGGTGAATATAGGGGAGCATTTAGCGCCTAAAGAGACAGATATTTGCAGAGCAATGTACACAAAAATTCTCAGTTCTGTAAAAGTCAACGAAAATCAGTATTGTTCACTGTTGAGTGTTTCTAGTCACTCTAAGTCACTCTAAATATAGTTTTTGTTATTTAGTTTGGCAACACTTTCTTTTAAAATTCTGACTTCTGAGGGCCCGTGTCCACACAGAGCCTTTCTTCTGAGCGCCAGTGTCTTTTTCCTATCGATTTAATTGAAAACACAGCACAGGCGTTGACCTTTTTCGCGGCTTTGAGTTGAAAATATTTAAGAAAAAAGCTTGTTTTTGGCCGCGTCTTTTAGATGGAAACTATCATAACAAAGACTGAAAAAGACTGTTTGTTGGAGTAGACCGGCTGGACTCTGGATGTTGCTGCCAGGGAGAGTGTGATTTGTATTGTCCTTTTGCTGTATGGCTGTCAAGCTGACAAAGTGTGAGCGAAAGCATCTTCCGGTGTTTGGTAAAAGTAAAAAACTACGTAAAACAAATATACGGAAGTACAAAACAGATGATAAAATCCAATGAGGCGATAGTCTGTCAAAAAACAACAGTCATACATTGTTGAGATATCGTTGTCCTAGATACAATAAAAAAGCTCCAGGAAGAGGCTCTGCCAGCACCCTGCCTGCACCTTTCTGTAAGAAAAAAGGTGCTATGTGGACACAGGTCCTTAATAAACATCTGACAGGGACACACTGCACCCTGACATCACCTCCCAGAATACACTGCTTTCTCTCGTGCACCTGTATCCTCCCCCGGTGTTCATGTGCTCTCTGGTGTTTGGTTGCTCTGCTCTTCTAGTTAGATTCCATGCATGGTCTGCCTGCCCTGAGAGAATATGTGGAGCTGCAGGGGTGCTTTGCACCACAAAAAACAGTATAGCAACTTCCATCCGTCTGGTTTAATCTCAAGGAATACATTAAGAATCTCAGCTCTGACTCAAATGCTTTCTCTCTACTGTATGCTTTACCATTTCCAAGAGGAAACAATGAACAACACAGGATGTTGTATGTTAACTAAAATTCCATCTGGACGGACAGAGATTTGCCTTTGCAGACCTCTTTAAAGATGTAAACACACGTGCAGCATATTTACATGATATATAAGATATCATTAAGAACAAGGAGTTAAAATAGGCAAACAAATAAATTAACAATCAAGTCACAACAGATTGATTGATTGATTGATTGATTGATTGATTGATTGATACATTTATTTCGAACAAGTAAAATAAATAATTTACAAAACAAAACATTTTGCAGTGTATAGTCATGTAAGAGAAAACAAAACAAAGTGACATTTACAACAACAACAACAACAGCATTAGCAACATAAACCAGATAAAACACTTAAAGTAAAACAGACATAAGACACATTTGATAATACAATTTAATTAATACATAGGACACTATAAAAGAAAAAAAAAATAATCATAATGAAATGTATTTCCTTTCATCAATCTCCTATGGAGGAGGATGAGTGTTAATTTGAGTTTTTTATTTGAGTTCTGAGGTATAATTCTGAATTCATGGCCCTAATCCTCTTCTGTAATTCCCAGAACCCATAATGACAAAGTGGTTGAAAGGATATTGTAATTTTTTGCAGATGTATTACAAAGAAAAATTGTAAATATCTGCCTCTGAGTCTTTGCACCCACTCCTCTATGTTCTGTCTTTCCTCTGCCTGTTTACTGACATCCAAACATTGATGTCCTTCAAGCCATGAACAGCTACAAGCTAACAACTGCTGATGTTATCAGGATGCAATGAAACATAGAGTGATATCAGCAGAGCTATAACATAACACTCGATGTACCGCTTTGGGGATATCTCTGTGAGGTCATTTATCAATACACCCAAAAATACCTCCTAAGAAAACAGGAGCCAACCCTCACATCTCTAAAGACTGTGTGATGGTGTATTATCTTTATCCTACAGCGTTTCTGGGCACTGAGGAAAACTCTATATTTAAACACTTCTTCCCCACCCCGCTCTCACTTAGAGCTACTGTTTGTGAAGGTGCCCAGTTACAGAAAGCTGCAACAAAGTGACTGATCAAAGTTGTTTAAGAGTGCAGAAGCTGCTGCAAAAGTGTCCTCCATTAACTGCCGTCAGATATCTGTGCTTATGTTTTTGGTTCAACATTGTGTTTTTCTGTCCTTTGCTGATACGCACTGGGAACAGTGGAACAGGCCTCACTCGAGCATTGTTTTGTTCTCTCAGAGATAGCAGGCAGCAGACATCCTTTGCAAGCCAACCACAAAGCCGTTTGAGAATAAATCGCAGAGCACTGTGCTTTGAGGCTATGTAGGCATTTGCCCGCTGAATGTGCATTCAAGTGCTGCCAGTCCAAGTCCAAAAGAAACCCTTTATCAATCTGCGCCTTCCACTCCTTCAAATCTTCCCCTGCTTTCTCTCCTCTTTCATCCAGGCTCTCCTTCCCTTTGTGCCGCTGTCCCAGCACTCCAGCACAGTAGTGGAGAGCACTTTGGTGGAAAACAAAACAAACCTCTTCAACAAGCCATTTTTTGCATTCAATATTTTTGTTGTATGTATGCAACAGCCCAATTCAGATTGAGACACAAAGAGTCCTTCCTCTCTCACTCTGTCCCTCTCTGATCCTTCCCTATGGTTGCTAGAGAAGAATAGTTTGCCCACCTCCACTGTTTAGCCTCACCAATAGTAAAATGTGTCATCATCTGTCATTTGTCAAATTGACAAAAACGAAAGAGGAAGTATATGTGCAATGCATTTTATTTAATTTGTATTCCCCTGAAATTGCAATATGGTGCATAATTGATCAACACAATTGATCAACGGTATTCAAGGAAAATATGAAAGATAATGACTTCCATTTATATTTCACCTTTGGACCAACATTGCAACTGTTTGGGAACAAAACATTTTATGTCACCAGTGTGGGAGAGTAACAGTAACAATAATGTCCTGTTTTTTTGTGTATGGGATTGTAATAAAAAATGTACTCATTGCTGTGGCTACATCCTTATTGTCAATGGTTGTAAGTGGAATGTGAATATGGTACAGGTTTTAGTTTTTGTATACATAAAAAGTGTGTTGTGCAAGTTTGTGTTTTGACTGTGACCAGAAGAATTTGCAGGCACAGGGAGGAAAAGAATACACTGAGATTAAGAACATCTTTAATAAATCCCCAAGGGGGAAGAAGCAAGGGAGCAGATGGGGATTCAGTGCCTTGCTTAAGGACTCCTCGACAGTGCCCAGGACCTCAACTGGCACCTCTCTGGCCTTTTTACTGGTCCGATCAGGAATTGAACCGATGACCCTTTGGTTCCCAAGCCAAGCCCCTACAGTCTGAGCTGCTGCCGCCCCCTTAAATAAATAAATACATACAAAAATGTAAAGGTTGTTATGATTTGTGATCTCTCTCTGTGTGTGTGTGTGTGTGTGTGTGTGTGTGTGTGTGTGTGTGTGTCAATTATGTTGATCCGTAGGCCTTTGTGGCAAAAGTTAGTGAGAAGCTACCTTTGGTGACGTGCTTTTTAGTCCAATGTAATGAGTGAGAAACCCTTTTTTTTGTTTGAATCCCAGTTTCTCCAGTTTTTGTTAGGAGTTAATTAATTAATTTTGTAAAGAGGTTTTTGTTTGTTATGTTGGGGTTGTCTCACCTCCTTAGCATCCATTAAATCTACCAAAGGTGATTTCCTGTGTCACTGACCTTTTATTGAGAGTGGGAAGAGTGGGGAGTGTGACATTCTGTGCTACGCCTAGGTTCCCCCGGGGCGCAAAAAGGTGGTGAAAAAGTAAGATACATTATACATGCATATTCATATATATATATATATATATATAAAATGGCAACAGTATACTGTAGAAAGGCTCAAAGCATCCTGTGGGGAGGGGGCTATTATATGTCTCTTAACAAGGATCCTTTCCTTGGGCCTCCACAAGGCCTTCATGAATGAGTTGCTACACTTGTAATTATTTAATATTTTGTTGCTATTTCTCTAGACTTTCTGTTGTTTAAGGGGTACCACCCAAAAGTTGTAACAATGAATAATTGAAAAATAAATTGAATAAATATCAGTTAGCTAGCAAACGTGATAGTAGTTAAATAACAAAGACGAATAAGATATCGACTTGTGCGTATTTGTGTGGATAGGAAAGGTGTAAAGTCAAAGAAGTATTGATAATTTTATTTATGTTGCAGTTAATTATAAACAGACTTTATATAGCACTTTATTTATAGCACACGTACAAGGGATGAAGTTCAAGAGCCTAAATAAATAACTAAAAAGGGCTGCAAATAGCAACAAACAAGTATGCTAAGATTTGTAAATATAGAAAATATGCAAATAAAACAAAGGCGAGGCATAAGAACAATAAAACATGTACAAGAGAAATAATACAAAGAGTGACAGTAACTTAAAGGCCATGCTGAATAATTTTTATTTTTAATTTTCATCCTTTATAGCCATTGTTTTGTTGTATAGTATATATAGTACGGAGGCGTGTGGTGCAGTGGGTTGTCCGTAGGTGTTGGGATCAGGGGGACACAGGTTCAAACCCCACTGCAGTCAGCATGTCGTTGTGTCCCTGGGCAAGACATTTCACCCCAAATTGCTCCTGTGGGGATTGTCCACAGTATTGAGTATGTAAGTTGCTTTGGATAAAAGCGTCTAACAAGTGACATGTAATGTAATGTATAGTTCATAAAGGCTGAGTGGCCGGTTTTCTAATTTGTGTGATAGCTTTAACTAAAGATCTAAGAGGCCGTTAAGGGTTATAAAATGAAAAAGAATAAAAATGTAGTCAGGCCAACGTTAAATTGAAAACAAATCCCTTAACACACTGAGAGCCACTGCAGGATTATAGGCTAAAACTAGTTACTAGTATTGCTGAAAGTTCATACGAATATTGGAAGATGTTTCAGAACGAATTTGTGCATACTGTATGCATGTAATTCTTAAGTTGGCAGAAGCAATGTTTGGGAGCTGGCCATGGCTAGTAGTAGGAGGCTCTACTGAAATAGTATTGCTTGCAGCTGCTCATTCTGATATGTATTGGAAGACTGGAGAAATGAACATAACTGGTTCATTTTGTCATCGGTCTAAGACCTCCAACACTCATTGGACTCAATGGATACTACTCCCAGTAGGGATTGAGTCCTTACCCTAAGTGAAGGAGTTCAAGTATCTCAGGGTGTTGTTCCTGAGTGAGGGGACAATGTAGCGTGAGATGGGCTAGGGAATTGGAGCAGCTGGAGAGGTATTGCAGTTGCTTTACCAAACCATAGTTAACTTATGAAGAGAGAGCTGAGCCAGAAGGAACAGCTCTTTATCTAAATAATAATAATAATAATGGGTTTAATTTATAACGCACTTCATATCTGAGTTCAGATCCCGAAGTGCTACAAGCATTTAGCATGGAACAAAATAAAAACAGTACACAACATGGTAGAATGAATAAAAAGCAGTAAAAAACAAACCAAAAAATAAATAAATAAAAGGGTAGTAATAAATAAGATAAAAGGACTAGGAAAAGGCTCTATTGAACAGATGGGTTTTGAGGCATTTTTTAAAAGCCTCCACGGTCTGTGGTGCTCTCCTGTGCTCGTGGAGAGCATTCCACAGTCTGGGAGCAGCCGAGCAGAAGGCCCGGTCTCCCATAGTACGGAGCTTGGTCCTGGGGGGTTTGAGGAGGTTGGTATTGCTGGAGCGAGAGGTCCGCAAGGAAGTATGAGGGATGAGGAGTTCCTTGAGGTAGGGGGGGGCAGTTCCATGGATACACTGGTGGGTGAGGAGGGAGACCTTGTATTCAATCCTCAGTTCTACGGGGAGCCAGTGTAGTGTTTTAAGGATGGGGGTGATATGATCGTATTTGCGCACCCTCATCAGGATCCTAGCAGCGCTGTTTTGAATGTACTGAGTTACTGGATGCTTTTGTTAGGGATCCCGATCTACTGGTCTGTCTTTTTTCTCCTTCTCTCACCTTTGGTCATGAAGGATGGGTCATGACCGAAAGAACGAGATTGGGATGTAAGCAACCGAAATGTGTTTTCTCCGGAGGTTGGCAGGCATCTCCCTAAGGGATAAGGTGACAAGTTCAGTCATCCGGGAGGAGCTCGGAGTAGAACAGCTGGTCCTTTGAGAAGAAAGGAACCAGGTGAGGTGGTTCAGGCACCTGGTAAGGATGCCACCTGGCCGCCTCCCTAGAGAAGTTCCAGGCACGTCCAGCTGGGAGGAGACCGAGGGGCAGACCCAGGACCAGGTGGAGAGATCAGATCTCCAGGCTGACCTGGGACCAGCTTGGAATCCCCCAGTCAGAGCTGGTTGATGTGGAAGGGAAAGGGAGGTTTGGGGCCCGCTTCTGGAACTGGCTCCACCACCACCACCTCTCAACTCCAGATAGGCATTTGACGATGTGGACTTCTGATACAAAAAGGCCAATCAAATTCTGTTTTTTTAAGAGTTTAATGGTTCATTTTTTGTCAAATCAGTTATGAAAACTTTTAATAAATAACAGGGTGTAGACTTTCTTACAAGGCCAAGTCAAACTGATATCTGACATTTTTCTTTCCTAGCTGTTGGCGTTTTAATAGTCTGACTGACCGTATGTACACTGCTTGCATAAGCTTGCCATTGCTTCAAATTCGACAGGCATTCTCCTTCCCTTTCTCTATTATTTTGCCAGGGCACTGTCACACACAATCGCTCTTTCAAATGGCTCTGTCATTACTGGAATGAGGCAGATAGGAGCAGAGGTAAATCACTAAATTTTGGTTTGCCAACAACTTGACACACATGGCAGGTACCAGAATGGAGAACAACAATAGATTTGAGTTCCCGGCCGGAAGAAATGTTTAATGACTCTGTCACAGGTTTTAGTGAGCCCCATGTGTTCTGACCAAGGATATTCATGAGGTAAGGACAGCAGAGGCTGGAGGAACAACAACCTGGTCAGTCACACTCCAGTCCACATCCTGTGAGACATCCAGCGACGGGCCATCATCATGAACGTAGCATTTTTTCTTCTCCTTGGCCTCTTCCTGGATAAGAACAGTGATTTGACATTTTAAAGGTTGATATCACCTTGTAGTGCTGTGATACATTCTTCCATGGTGGCATGCAGATTTACAACCACTTTACTGCTGAGAGAAAACGCTTCGACAGAGTCCTATTTTTTCTGGTAAAGCATTTTAAAATTCTTCCAAAACTGGCCTTCACCTTATAAACAGCACAGCATTTCTAAAACATTTTGTTTTTGGTTTGGTGTAAACTAAACAAAGGCTTGACTTTTTATGGTTTACTTAATGTTTGTCTGTAGGCCTCTGTCACAAGCTCATAGGTCATAGGTAAATAAACTCATTAAGCACATACTGCATGTTTCATCTAAAGTAATAGACGACACAACCTCATCTCTTTCTACTAGATTGCATTGAAGTAGAAAAGGCCACATGTCCATAGGCCTCACCCCCTTTCAAATGTAAAGTAGGACTTTAAAAAATAATTTTTTGGAAGATTGTATTTGAAGGACCAGATTTCTCAGTTAAGAGTGTAAATGTCTGTCCAAAAGAGAATCTAATGGCCTCAACGTAAACTACCGTACCTTGAATTATTTTTCAGTCTCTGTCTCAATGTGGTTTATTTTGACTCCATCCCACATTTACAGTCATGCTGCCAGAAATACTCAGTATAGAGCACTATGGGTAATAATCTGCTGCTAAAAATACTGCCAATCAAATGCATTCTTTCCCTCTGTTTCAGTAACATTTGCAAAGAAACTGCAGTGTCTAGCTTTACTGAGCCTTTTTCAATGTGAAGTTATATATATGTGACCTGTTTTATAAAGTTGTTTTGTTTGGTGAAGTCAGAGAGTATTGAGAGATGAACTATCACATTGTTGGTTTTGGACTTGTTATGGTATTTGATTTTATTTTTATAGGGCTGCCGATCCTTCAAAACTGTAACAAGTAAGGGATAATGGCCAACGAGGCGGTCATTAATTAACAAATAACACAGTCCTCCAACAACTTGAATGACAATATATTATATATAAAAATTATTTAATTGTATTTAACCCTCTATGGCATACTGTTGCCCTCAGGCAACAAACCACTTTTTTCGACCTCACACTGGCCCTCTAAATATTTTAATTTTTTTAAATATACACAATGTCACCTGACATGCTGGTGTCCAATAAAATGAGGGAATTATATGGGTGTGGCATTTTGTCTGGGGGTGGAGCAGCCCTTTCTGCAAGCAAAGTTGCAGGGGACTCAGGGCCACCACTTGGTAAGATACATTTCACTTTTTAACATATTAGAAATGTACACAACTTAAAATAAAAAATACATGCATGTGCATGAATACGTAAAGAAGTAGATTTGATTGTTTACAGACTTATTATGTAATTATTAAGTAGCTAAAACTATGTTTTTTTGTTCGTTGCCTCAGGGCAACACTGTGCCACTTAGACCACTTTTTTCCAGGCAATATCATGCAAGTGTGCAAATGTGCTCAGCTGTAAAATGATAAACCTAGTCAATGTTTTTACTTTACCATCTACTGATATTTACAGGAAATGGACACCAAAACATGTTATGGGCAGAAGGGACACGATCAGGCTGTTAGGGCTATTCCGTCTGACAGTGAAGGTCAAGATAGGGTTAGGCACACAGACACACAGACAGACACACACACACACACACAGAGACACACAGAGACACACACACACACAGAGACACACACACACACACAGACACACACACACACACAGAGACACACACACACACATACACACAGACACACACACACTCACACACACACAGAGACACACACACACACAGACACACAGAGACACACACATACACACAGAGACACACAGAGACACACAGACACACACACAGAGACACACAGACACACACACACACACACACACAGAGACACACACACATACACACACACACACAGACACACAGAGACACACACACACACAGACACACAGAGACACACACATACACACAGACATACACAGAGACACACACACACACACAGACACACACAGAGACACACACACACACACACACACACATACACACACATACACAAAGACATACACACAGACACACATACACACACAAAGAAAACCTTTTGAATTCATATAGAGTTGTTTTTTCTATTGTTGCCCTGAGGCAACAAACCAACCCCTGGTTGAGGGGTGTGGGGGGGTCAAATTTTATAATTGATATAATATCAGGGACCCCTAAGCTCCTAAAACACATGGCGAAACATTTTTTTCCTCCCAAAATAAAAAGTCATGCCATAGAGGGTTAAAAATAGTCCATTCCACTGCGTACCAATAGCTGAAACGGCAGCAACTGTCCACATTTTCTTTTCCATTGACCATTCTTTAAACACTGCAGAGCCCATACTGTGTTCCTGTTAGTGTGTACATCCTGTCTGTCTTTTTCTGCTGATTTCGCTGACTTTTAACCTCTTAACTTCTCTTGCATTTTCTTTTCATTACTGGGGACAGTTTATCAATCATATTCAAAAGGATACCATGGTGTTTTCTATGGTGGCCCTGAAGTGCATGTCAAAACAACATTTCAGAAAACGCTACAGCAGAAAACACTACAGCATTTCAGAAAACACCACAGCATTTCAGAAAACACTACAGCATTTCAGAAAACACTTCAACATTTCAGAAAACACTACAGCATTTCACAAAACACTACAGCATTTCAGAAAACACTTCAACATTTCAAAAAACGCTACAGCATTTCACAAAACACCACAGCATTTCACAAAACACTTCAACATTTCAACTTTTACGGAAAGGGTATTCCTTTAGGGAGAAGACTTCTTGTTTTTGATTGGACAGAGCCAGCCAGAGAAGCACTGCTGTGATTGGTTGTTTTTGCTGCCAATCAAGTAATGACGCTTCGTGATTGGTCAGCACCCGACAGCTCAACATGTCCCAAAACATCAGCCGTTAGCTGTTAGCACACAGAGCTCACAGCTCCTCATATCTGTTCAAAAACTGGACCATAGTTAAACATGAACAAAACACAGACTGTCTGTGTCGTGGAGACTACAGTCGCAGCTTTATTTCTGTCTTTAGGACGTTGTTGTGAGTGTGGATGGAGCAGCTACAGGTTAGTTTAGCCTGATCGATCCGATCTCCATTCAGAAAACACGCATTTTAAAAGGTTTTTCGTCTGCCGTCTTGTCTGCACACTTGTCAAAGCATTAATTCATGGTTTTTACCTACCGGTATCAGTATTTTTTTACTTCGGCATAATTTTGAAACGTGTATTACAATTAAATCACGGTCACATATGTTCATTTTGTTGTAGTCTACCATAGTATTTACATGGAGATAAGCCCCGAATATTCGCATCGCTCTAACCGCTCGAGTTTCAGCGCAGCTGTCAGCTGTGTTTACTCCTGTCATTCAAACAACACGTGCTGGAGAGGGGGCGGGGCTTATATCCATAAGCTTTCAGCGTTTTCTGAAATGTTGTTTTGACTTGCACTTCAGGGCCACCGTAGTTTTCTGATGGACGAAAACTAATATTTGTTGATCACAACTGACGTTTAATTGACCCTTCTTCTTTTTGCGGATTGATATGAATGCACATCGACGCTTGATTCTCCTTAGAAACAGTCTGTTCTCCTTAGCAGCGGTCTGTTAGCGAAAATTAACAACCCCTGAAATGTCCAAATTGACCAATCAGAATCGAGTATTCAACTAAGCTGTGTAGAAGTTGCATATAACATCAGATTACATTTCATTGAGCTGATGCTTTTACCCAGAGTGACTTGTAATAACTGCAATCAACCATTAAAATAATTATTATACATTTATCTTAACTAAGTCAGACTTCTGTACGGGCGGCAGTTGTTCAGTCTGTAGGGGCAAGGACTTTGGACCGAAGGGTCGCCGGTTTACATCCCTATCGGACCATGGAGTACGGAGTGTGGATTGGTACTGGAGAGGAGCCAGTTCACCTCCTGGGCCACTGCTGAGGTGCCCTTGAGCAAGGCACCTAACCCCCAACTGCTCACTGGGTAGACAAAAATGCCTGTATTTGTATGTATTACAAACAAAAAATGCATGTGTATGTGACGGTGTGGTGTAGGTAAGAGTTTGTGTTGCCAACAATGCCACCTAAGGGAGTTTCACCCCTAAGAACTAACTATTGATAATAAAAGATTTAACCCACAAGGAACACAGGTTCGTTTTACATAACGGGCCAGAGACAGTTTCAGTTACAGTTAACACAATTACTTTATTTTATAACAATCAATTAACTATTCTAAAAACACCATACACATTATACAATCAGCTAAAAGTTAATACTGGGGCATAGGAGGTACAAGACAGGGCTGGGGCTTACCAGGCGGCAATAAATCAAAAAGGGGGAAGGGTCCAACTCAAAACCACCCGTGACACCGCAAACCAAACAACAGGACTCGTGAAGAACACCACCACCAGGGATTGGGGTTGCCGCCTCAGGCCCACAGCACCTGTCTGACAAGAGGAAGACGGTTAAAACCTCCACACAGTATTACACTTAAATAAACAACTAAATAAATAACCAAACAAATACAAACAAATGAATTAACTTATCCAAATAAAGTCTGCACAAAATGGTTAATATTAAACAAGGAAAACACTAGTATATAAACTTAAATAACAAAACCAACAAAACCAAATGAATGAACTTATCCAAACAAAGTCTGTACGCAATGGTCAATGTTAAACAAGGAAAACACTTGTATATAAACTTAAAGAACAAAACCAAATGAATGAAGGTATCCAAATAAAGTCTGTGCACAATGGTTAATATTAAATAAGGAAAATACCAGTATATAAACAAAACAAAATAACAAAACCAAAATAAGTTTCTCAAATTAAACAGTGAGTTGTATCTGTGAGAATTGGTCGGCGAGTTCCCTGAGAGCCCGAACCGCTCCAGAGTTCAGCAGGGGGGGAGGGGGCACGTCACCAGCCACGGAGCTCGCAAAGCAACGGCAAGTTTATCCCAGCAGTGAGTCACTGCAAAGAGCCAAAACAGCAGGACCAGTTGTCCGAAGGTGGGCCTAACATTTAATAGCACCCCTGAAAAGGGCACAGGTACATATCATATTATTTAGAGGCCAAATAAACACATGGATGTCAATAACCGAATTTACAGGTTCCCATACATACAATCTATTCCGCCACAGCACAGCACCCGAGCCGTCAGGGGAGAAAGGTGCACAGGCCACGGCAAAATCCCGCTGCAGCAATAAATATAATAAGATAAGCCAGGAGCCAAGTGTCAGGTGATAAAGGGAGGCAGACAACGGCAACTCACCAGGTGATAACAACACTGCGCCCAGGGGAGTCTCCAGCGGAGCAATTTCTCCGCCACCGCACCGGCAGTCAGATGCGCCGTCCGGATTCGAGTGTGCGAAACGGCTGCCACGCCGCCCTGTAGTGACAAATGCGCGGAGGCGCGTGGCACAGTGCCGTGCAGCGGTACGGAGGGAGAAGACCTCCTGTCACATGTATAACAGAGTGGAAAACTGAATTTCCCCTTCGGGGATCAATAAAGGTCCATCTTATCTTATCTTACAAATAATTGTATAATTAACTGCAAATGTACCTTTTCCTAGATTAACTGGGGCTAGGACCCAGTGCGGAGGACTGGGGTCCGAATCCGGCCTCGAACCATTTCCTGTGTGTCACTCCTTTTCAACACTGTCACTTAAATAAAGGCACTGGTGGCCCAAAAAAAAGAAAACAGTATCAAAATGTAATCATAATCCGGTTATAAGGAAATGTGCTAAGTAACAATGCCAATATACTGCATTATGAACTTCACATTTAGTTTATTGATTGTTCAGGAAATATGCAGGGACATGCTGGCAATCAGCGTCACTTTCATTATTTTGTGTTCCAAGGGACAGAAATTGAAATCCCAGGAAGTTTTACAGCAGGGAGATATTAAGTTAACTAATCTAGCCGTCTCAAATGAACGCTTGCTTTTCCTTTTAATAATTAAATGTATTATGATGCAGAATTTATCTTTGAGAAACATTTTATTTCTACAAGTATTCCTTAGCAGGCCAGAGTACACCGACTGAAACATGTGCTTTCAGAAATGTTATGATGCCCTGTATATGATTGCTCTCAGTAAAAAGCTTGTACACTCCAAAGAAAAAAAGGCATGTGTCAATCATAAGTGCAATTTCTTGAAGTTCATGTTGACAGCATCCCTTTATTGCATTCCAGACTGACAACTTGTGAATGACATAAACAGAGAAAGGCAAAAAGGAATTTAGACTATCTTTGTACAGCGTCAACACTGTTGACAAGATCAGACAGCTGCTTTCTTCCTTCTGTTTCTGTACGACAGGAAAATCGTAGTATTTGCTGCTTCCGCCGCAGTGTTTGGGTAACTTTAAAGACTATCTATAAAAAAAAAAAAACTATGTTGTAGTGAAGAATGTGAGCAGAGTGAATTTTCCGCTCTGCTCACAGATCTGTTCCTAACACCCACTCCAGACCTCTCGGCTCAATATCGCTCCAGCTACCCTCCAACATTACCCACTTCACTGAAGTAAGAAAATAAAGAAATACGGTGTTGTTGTTTTTAATGGTGTACTTATTCTGAATGTCACTTTTTAAACATTGAAGTCTTTATTGAGGTTTTTAAATAAAACTTTGGAAATCTGTCTAAATAACGTCAAAAGAACAAAAAAATGTCTTGAACAAAATCTGGAACACATTTTGAATGATTTGAAAGGATTTAATCTTCTCTAGACCAGCGTCAAGAAGAAAGTTATTCTTAAAAAATAGAAAAGTAATAGTTTCTTATTTTACAATAAACAGTTCTAAAACTCAAACTTTCCCTCTCATTGAAATGGTTACATTCCCTATCCTGTCCTAAAACAGGATGTCCGCCCGTGTGTGTGTGTGTGTGTGTGTGTGTGTGTGTGTGTGTGTGTGTATCCAGATTACAATGCTATGGCCATGAGTGAGCAGCCTTTGTCTTGTGGACTGCAGTGAAGCCTTTGAAGAAGTGGCCCCATGGCCTGAGTAGGGACCTCTCTCCTCACACACACACTCACATTATGTGAATGTTGCATCACTTAACATAGTTGGACTGGTTGACAACTTTTAATATATCGCTGCCACAGACAGCAAAAGTCGGGGTATGAATACTAAAAAATCTCTTAACTTCTGGGTGAAAGATTACGATATACAATCAACGACTTGACTCTCAATGTTGATTAAAAAGGATTTTATTGACGTAAAATGTATCGTATTGCTTCCTCTAAGAAAGAATTGTAACAACAGCTGGAACTACAGCGACGGCAAAGTACCTGAAAATGTCAGCAGCACTGATGGAGGTTTTCTGTAACTGTCCAAGTCTGTTCACATTTTATTTTCCATTAACCTGTCTTTAAACACTGCCAGAGCCCATACTGTGTTCCTGTTAGTGTTTACTTCCTGTCTGTCTTCTTCTGCTGTTCCCTTTAGTGTTTACTTCCTGTCTGTCTTCTTCTGCTGTTCCCTGTAGTGTTACTTCGGCCCAATCCCAAACCACGCCCTACACCCTACCCCTACACCAGGCATCCTCAAAGTCCGGACTCTGGTCCGGATCCGGACCGAACCACAACTGTCTCTGGACTCTGAGCAAATTATACTTTTCATATGTATTATCTGTATTATCTGCGAGACATCGCCACAATGCAACGAGTCAAAATGATCCGCTATGTCCACTGCAAACAGCGCTCTGCATGTCCGACTGTTCCACTGTCTGTGTGTGTCTGTCAACGCTGTGGTCCAATCACATTCAGCATCCCGTCAGCGTTTTTTCCCCCCACCAACAGTCGGCGAATCAGAGGCACAGTAGGGCGGGTCTTCGCGGAATGCGGGTGGGAAAAATGCCTGTGTCGTCTCTTTCAACCTGTCTGAGTCAGAGCGAGAGTTTAAAAAAAAAGAAGTCAGAGCGAGAGTTGACAGCTCATCTAGTTTCATCTGTACTGTAGCTAGTAGCCTAGTTTCACCTGTACTGTAGCTAGTAGCCTAGTTTCACCAGCAGGCAGCTAGTAGAAGCATGTTCAAACATGACCAGTAAAAGAAAAGTCGACAGTGAAAATCGGCAATTCAAAGATGAATTGACTGAAAAATATGCGTTCATCCTCCCTCCAGCGAGCACAAACCAATGTGCCTAATATGCCAAGAAACGGTAGCTCTTGTGAAGAGTGGCAATTTGAAACGGAACTATGAAACAAAACACAATTATTTTGAAGCGACCTTTCCTCAAAATTCAGCGGTAACAACCAAAAAAAGAAATGGGAGGAAATCATCATATCAAGCTGCAAGCAGGATCCTTGTTACATCTATGTCACAACGAGAAAAGGCAACTGAGTCCTCACTCAGAGTAGCATGGGTGTTTAAGCAATTCTCTGATGCAGAAATAATAAAATAATGCATGACTGAAGTGTTTGAAGGCAAACAAAAAGAGGAAATAACAGGTCAAATCAAGCAAATCCCCCTCTCAGATTCCACAGCAACCAGAAGAACATAAATACTGGCTGGTGATTTGATTAATCAGCTTTGTGATGGAATAAAAAACGCACAGTGCATTTCCTTAGCTGTGGATGAGTCCACTGTCACCACTGAGATTTGATGTGAGATTTTATGATGAGGCAAAGGGGGAGTTTGTTGAAGATGTGTTGGGCCTGACAAACCTCAGTTGACACACAAGGGGGGAAGACATTTATAAAGCAATATCGGGAATGCTGAATGAAAGAGGGTGCAGCTGCCTTTATTCATAACTGTGCAGCTCTTACACTGCGACTCTGAGGGATCAAGCACAGACACAATAACAATGAAAACTGCTGCATACAGATTATTTTTGTTTTGCAACCTTGTGTTAAGAATCTTGTTTAAAAGTTTGAATGATCATAATAAACGGACCTTTGCCTTATTGAACATTTTCTTTGGACCTTTAAGATTTGTATTTGAGTACCCCTTCCCTACACACTACCCCTCCGTGACGGAGTGAACTCCGTGGAGTGACACTCTCAGCTCAACAAGGCTCCCTCCGCAAGCTTTGGGACAAACTCCACTCTCTCAGGCAGAAACAGGAAAGGGACAAAATGGCCCAACTTTTGAGAGAGCGAAATGTCACAGATTACCCGTCTTGCCTGGCTGTTAGAGCAGAAGAACCCGTATGTGCAGTCATAGAGCATGCGCCCCTTAAGCCCCGCCCCCCGAGCTCCCACTCTCGGCTCAGTAGAATGAATGGAGAGAGAAAATAAATCTAGATTTGGCTTTTAGTGCATTTTACAACTTGAAGGACCTAATGATTCTAATAAGGGCTATAAAAGAGTTCATACTGGGTAGTTTATTTAGTTTAGCTGATTTACAGACGTCTCTTTCCCCATGTTAGTCAATGGGAAAAAGTCATTCTGGGCCCAGTGACGTCACAGACTGATACGGAAATTGTAGTACCACCGTTTGGACACAACACATTTTTTCCTCAGAGTCTGGCGCAATTCCTGGGGGCTTGGTCTGTCCCTGTTAATATTTACTTCCTGTTTGTCTTCTTCTGCTGTTCCCGTTAGTGTTTATTTCCTGTCTGTCTACTTCTGCTGATTTCTCTGATGTCCCGCTCTGTCTTTCAACCTCTTTCCTTTCTCTTGTTCTCTTTTTTTTCTTTACGTGGGTCAGTTTAGCCATCATGAATCCAAAGTGCTGTGCTCTTTACAAATATCAAAATTAATATTTAAAAAGTATTTCATGTTGTTTTCTGATGGAGAAACATTGACAATGCACAGCTTAGGGCTTCTTATTTGTTGCACCTGATACTTTATAAAAGCCAAGATAGCATGATAGGAGCACAGTCATCAGGACTGAGACAATAACAGAGGAGGACTCAGCGCCACTCTGTGTGTGTGTGTGTGTGTGTGTGTGTGTGTGTGTGTGTGTGTTGTGTTTGAGAGGGGGGTGGAGGTCTAGTCATGATATGGCGCCACAGTACAGATATATAACTGCTGTTTTGAAAAGAAAATTATATCTGTAATCTATTATGTCCATAATATTACGTCTTCTCTTTTTGATACTGAAACAGTGACATTTTTCTTTGAATCACATTTTGGTCTTGTCTTTTCTCTTTAGCAGAATTGTAGGTAGATATCGTTACAGTTAGTGATAAATGACGTCAGAACCGTCTCACCATCATCCCTTTGTCACTGGAAGTGGAGCTGGGGTGAAGCGCAATGCAAGACAGTAGAAGAAACATTCACTTTTGGCATAAAATACTTTAAAGAGGACATATTCTGGTCATTTTCAGGTTCATATTAGTATTTAGTGCCTCTACTGTGACATGTCTCCATGCTTTAATGTTCAAAAAGCTCTTTTTTTTTCTCATACTGCATGTGCTGCAGCACCTCTTTTCACCCTCTGTCTGAAACCAGAGCCCAGTCTGCTCTGATTGGTTAGCTGGCCGGCTCTGTTGTGATTGGTCAACCGCTTACATATGTCCAAACCCTTTGCCTATTACGTATAATGTGTGAGATCGTAGCCAATAGAAGCGAATAGAATAGAGTGTTACATAGTGATTTCATTATGTTACTGAAGTAAACAAAGGAGTTCAATGGAAGCGTTTCAGGTGGGACTGTGTGGGAGAGACACTCCCACTGGGAATACTGGAATTGTTAAGTGCAGGTGTACAGGAGGTCAGGTGAAACTAATAAGGCCAGGGCAGATAATCAAAAAACAAGAAACAGATAAACAATAATCCAGGCTCATGACACCTGTGTTAGTCATAACATGCTTTGTGATAGTTTCCATTACTTAACAAGTCTAGTGGGCACGTTTCTCCTTGATGCACTATATGCATCTGATTGTGCATGTTCCAGGTGGGCTAATAGTTAGCATTTAGCTTGCCAACTACAGCATTAGTAGAATATGATGGTTGAATGAAGCAGCAGATACAAATCAGCATCTGAAAACATGCCTTTAGGACTATGATTTGAAACAATTAAAGGGGAAAATAGTCAATCAAAATTGAAATCGCCTTTCTTATAAACAAAATACTTATTTTCCATGACCTGACTTTTGACCAAATTGCATTCAAATATTTTTGAATATGTAGCTGAAAAATGAACAATGTAAAACCATCCAGTAAAGCTGCTACAGCTGTTTGAAATCCAACTGTCAAGAAAATGGATTCAGGGTTTTATATAGTAGTTGAATATGAACTGATACTGAATGGTTGGTTCTGTTTGAAGTGAAGAGGAAATGGTACATCATTATCACCATATTTCACTAGTGAAGATGAAAGGAGAAGCAGATTAGGGGGTCAGGGGTCAGTGCGTAGCTGCCGGGGGTTTCCCTTTCACCTCTGACAGATGGGTGGCCCTCAGGCCGAGCATCTGAGGGGCCCCTGGTGCTGACAATGCACTCTCTGCTTCCTTCCTCACATTCTATATTATGTCTACAGTGGACTCTGTGTGTCTGGATCTGAATACTTCTTGTTGTTCAAGTTAGTGAATAGATTCCAATCATATTCATTTTCATTCATTAATTTGGATAGATTTTTCTTTAAGTGTATTTTAGGTCTCTTGTTTCAATTTTTCTTCTTGAATTTACAGACTTCTGCAATAATTGCTGACAACCCAGCATCTTTTTTACACGCAATGTTGATTTTCTCTGATATGCGTTTGAGTAAAACCATGCTAGGGGGGGGGGATTATTTATTTTTTATTTCAATAATGGAATTTAATAAATAAGTTACTTAAACTTACATATACCTCATATTGTGTTACTCATACAATTGCCAGCAAATACTAAATATTGTATTACCCCAAACTGCATTTAGGTTCATGGGCATTTCTGGGGGGGGCAAAGTTGACAGGAGTTTTGTAATTGACACAAATGCTGTTACTTAAACAAACACCAATAATGGTATTCAATGAGAGGTTTTCTGTGCACTTTGACCTTTTACTAGACCAAAAATTTGGAAATCTTGAACGCCGTCTTTGCCTGGCGCTCTCTCATTATGTAACTCTAGTGCGTCCAGCCCTCCCCAGTCAAATTGTCCAGAACCGCCACTGAGTACAACTGTTGTATTAAAGTGCCAGTGAAGTGCATTTTTTTGCGCCAAAGTGAAATGGCAGTTTCATTTCTTACATATAATTGTACCTGTTCATGGCTAAAATAATTTTTTAGGAAGTGCGAGGGACGAGATAAACATCGCAAATTTTTCAGAGTCTGAGCCTACCGCTGCTGCAGACGATAGCGGCTGTGACGTCACAAGATGGGCCCAGTTGTGATTGTAAACATGGCGGAGCCTTCGGAAAGTGATACTGGTGCGAGAGAAATGAGTGATTTTGACAGCTTTTCGGACAGGATAGATGAGGAAAGTGGCCATGGAAGTCAATTTAGTTGAGGACAATATTTTGTCATAGATCTAGAGTAGATCTACACACAGGATTGGCCGTCACCTGATCATACATTCATCTGTTCATAGCATGATGCAACATTCATGTTCACATGCAGTGTTGTGCTAGTTACTGAAAACCAGTAAGTAGTTACAATTACTAGTTACTTCACTACTTACACCAAAAAGTAATGCGTTACTGTGAAAAGTAACTTCTTAGTTACTTAGAAAAGGGCACCCATTAATGCCCTTATACTGTAGCCTTCATTTCAGTACTGTTATTGCATCGGAGAATAATACAACCTGTTGATCAACTTGACATGCATTTGCATCACTGAACTCTGCTAAGCAATGTGGTCTATACAAACACAAACACAAAGATATGTTTCAAAGTGCCAATCCAGCCGCTGTTGCTTAGGTGGAGGTGGAATGGCGTCGGATGAGTCTGGGTCTGTGGTCTTAGCTACTAGCTTCGCTACTAGCTTCGTCCCAGCATGTTTTTTCTGCAGATGTTTCAACAGATTTTAATTGCTGTTTTGGGCAGTCGATAGGATCTTTGACCCGCCAAGACACAACTTACATTTAACTAAAACCTTCTTTTCTTTGTGCTCGACAAAAGTGAAATAGTGAGAATATCTCCAGGCGGAGAAACTCGACTTGAGCTCTGCCGCCGCCATGATAGTCTTGTTAGTTAACACAAACACAGTGGCGTTTATTTTTCATAAACAATCTACGAATCTACGAAACAATGACACCAGCCACTCACCTTCATCTTTTGGGAACAGAAACATCGCCACTTCGGCAGACTTCACATTACCACAGCCAGCGGCAATGCATCGCTTCCCGTGTGTTTTTCCTCCCTTTTTCGTCACTGTCGCCTCCATTGTCAGCTTTTCTCGATTGGCAATCACTTCCAGTCGACTGCGAAACACTTTCCAATCAAATACTCGCTCAAAAACGTTGGTAAATTCGACTTTGAAATAGAGACAAAATGAATGGTGGTGAATGTAAACACTTCGGCTTGGCCCATCTTCTGACGTCACGCAGTAGATCGCAAGCCACGCCCACGAAGGCGGAGGTCGACTGCGAATTTCCCAGCGGAAAATTCAAACTCGTCAAATTCGTTGCTATTCCAACATCTTTGATATGGGTTCCAATGGACAATTTTGGTCATTACTATACGTATTAGCATAAAAGATCATGCACCGTCGCACACTTCAGTGGGTCTTTAAATAGCTGTACACTACTGCTGTGGCTTTTTACTGTCCCTATTAAACATTTATTTCATTTGTAACAGGATGACAGTCTCAAATAAAACTCTACTGTTCTCATTGTGCTCTCTGCAGGACGCGCTCCGTACTCAGCCGAAGGTTTGATGTAAGAGGCTTCACTCACACCAATGCACAACAGCGAGTCATACATTTATAGATAGGAAGATTACGTTTCACTTTTCCTCCATCAACAATATTCGTTTTTCCACTTTGTACTTTTAGACCAGGATCTTAATATTTTAGATCAAGTAAATAAAATATAAAGTGTTAAGGCCCGGACACACCAATCTGACAACAAAGAACTGACACAGACGGACCCCGACTGTTGCGTCGCCTCGCGTCTCTGCGTTTTGGCCATGTGTCGCACTGGAACACACCGCAAAGACTTCAGCCGACGGCCAAGAAGCACGTAAGAACTGCGCATGCGTGAGTGGCAATAACTCTCCTTACCAGCAGGCGGCGGTAGTGTGTATTCGTCATTCAAAAAAGGCAACAACCGGAAGACAGACTGCGTGATAACCGAGAGAAGAACAGACTGCTTGATATAAACAAACAACAAATAGCGTGTGGGTTCCATTTTCACTCTACAGCGAGAAGCTAATGGGGCTTTCCCGAACCTGTGTCGAGAGCTGGAGTTAAATGAAATCTCAGATTTGCCTTCTTAATAGTTTGTTTGGGTCCCTCACTTCCGTTTCGCTTCTCATGCACTGATTCACCAGCTGAACAGCCAATCAGAGTAATTTCTTTTGCCGACTGCCGTTTTCGGCCCGGCTGAAAAGACCCGACGGTGCGGGACACACCAATCTGAGTAGGGCGTGTCGACGCTCATCGTCGGCCTGACGCCCACCAACGCCGATAATCGGCCTGGTGTGTCCGTGCCTTTAGCTGTATCTGTAAAAAAGAAAACTGCTGCCTTAAAAGCGACTTTTTCATAAAATACAGCTGGTTTATAGGTGTAACTCAATTTTTGCTTTAAGTGCTTTTGGGGATTGAGTCATCTGTTGTGACAGTAAGTGAAAGGGTCTAATGAAATGAAGGTGCTAATTATAGATCTCCATAGTAACTCAATGGATATTTACTGCTAACATGAAGCCAGGCTTACTACTTCTGGATGTGTCTCGTTGAGGGTGGGTCATGAAAACAAGATCTGATCAGAATCAATGTCCATTCCTGTTCTACCGCGGATTTGCCTGTGGTCCAACACTGGGAAACAGAAACAGACCAGCACATCCACACCTACACACGGAGAGTTCCCAGTTCACCTAAACCTACATGAATCTGGACTGTAGGAGGAAACCCACACAAGCACAGTGAGAACAAGCAAGTCCACACAGAAAGGCCCAAACTGAGATTGACGGGTTAAAAACAAAGTCCTCTTGATGTAAGGCCACTGTGTTCAGACATGATCTGAGAGGGAAATACAATTATCCCCAAACACTTTCATCCAGAATTCTATGGCTTGCTTGTAGTACACGTTTTCAGTCAGCAATAATGTGAATCAAGCTTTATTACAAAGCCACTGTAAATTAACCTTAAGTAGAAAAGTTTGCTGATTTTTACACACTTTGTGACCACAATTTAAGCAGTGTGTGAAGATGAACCATGTCCCTCCTGCCCTTTTTTACACAAGTTGCTGTAGCTCCATACTTATTTGCAGGCAAAACTTTACTGAATGACAACATTAACACATACTTTAACTGACGGATATGCAGGGAAATGTGTTCACTCACGTTACAAGGGGTGACAGGAACTGTGTGGGTGCTTTTTGGGAGCCGGCCACAAATTGCCAAAACTGCAATGACACAAAGCTGCTGAGCGACAGCAATAAGCTTAGTAGCACTATTTGAAACCTGTTTAGCAAGGGCTAAAATGTAATTGTGTTTGTTTATCAGAAAAGTGTTGATGATATTTCCACAAGTCAAAGTCAACAATTAGGCTAGCTATAGCTCTGTGAAGCTGTCCTTTAGCACAGAAGTGCTTTGAGCTAGATGCTAACATTGACATGTTAATCTGCTCACAATGACAATGTTAAGTTTGTTAGCATGCTAACATTAGCGTATCAGAACCATCACAACGTTTGAGTTATTATTTAAAGGCTAATAACAAATATTGTCAGACAATTTGAATTTGGAACAATAGCACAAGAAGAAAAAGTAACTTTGGAGAAAATGTGAAAAGTTTATGATAATTCTCTATGCATTCTACTATGTTTCACACAACACAGTCATTTGATCCATTGTTAATATAAAAGTATTGATTTTAGGGATGTTTAGATCCCATTGTTTTGCCCTAAGCCCAAGTAATTTAATATTGAGTTTCTATTGAAAGATACACAGCTACACAGTGATATAGATACTTTTAAGAAATTATAATCAATCCAATATAGGAGCTTGTCAATTGAATAACTCTATATTCTCTAATATTTTCTTTGCAAATATTTTTATTTATAGCTCAAAAACAACATTGTAGGTTTTTACAAACCTTTTTCTAACGCTCCTGAAACTAGGTGTATGGTGTAGAGCAGGGGTCGGCAACAGGCGGACCGCGGTCCGGATCCTGACCCAGACGCCGACCTATACGGACCCAGACCTATTTTGACGAGGCGATTCTATTTTAACCGCTGCCGACAGGGGGCGAAAGAGACGAGTGAGCGATACAGGGAGAGAAACACAGAAGAAGAGACGAGAGAGCGGCAGAGAGAAGCGGAGAGGAAAGTGAGTGAAGAGAATAATTAGCGATACAGGGAGAGAAGCGGAGAGGAGAGTGAACAGGCGTGTTAGCTGCAGACAGGGAGAGACAAATCATTACACATGGCGCTCTCCAAGAAGAGGAAAGTGGACAGTGAGAACAGAGCTTTTAACCCTGAGTGGACGGACTCATTCATGTTCATCCTGCCCACTGGGAGCACAGAACCAGTGTGTCTCATGTGTTCAGAGACCGTGGCGCTCATTAAAAGTGCCAAAACGCCACTATGAGACAAAACACAAAGTGTTTGACCAAACATTCCCTCTCAAGTCAGAACTGAGGTCACAAAAAATAAGCAGTCTCAGAGCCCGATATGATCAGTCCACCAGGATCAAAATGAAAACTAAATATCGTTCCAGGGCAGGCTAACCGAGGCTAACCAATGAGCACCTGCATGTGTGTATGAGAATGGCCCTGACACCATTTCAGCCCAGATTTAAACTCCTGGCCGGACAAGCTCAATTCTCGCACTGAATTAAAAAAAAGTGAGTGATGGACTGCAATATAAGAGGGAAAGAAAGAGAAACTTTAAAACTGTTCAATTGTTATGATGTGTAAAGACTGATATTGTTCTATAATCGTCTGAAACTGTTAAGTCATGATGTGCAATGGTTAACAAAGAAAAAGGGAAACTCAAGCTGCTGCTACACTTTATTTAATTTATCTAAAATTAAGCACTTTTAAGATGCACATATTTTCAAAAGCTATTTTATTTATTTTCTCCTATTTTATTTTTAAATTTAGCCAGAGAGGAACATTACACATATCCACAGTATTTGACTGTATATCTGTGTAGTTCAATGTTAATTGACAATAAATATTGTTGTTTATGAATTGTACTTTCTTTATTTGATTGGCAGTCAGTTGTTGATTACATGCAGACGTTGATAAAGCTACAGGCTACTTCAATATATATATCACACTAATTCATAAAGCAACTTAGACATTTTGATGTTCCGGACCTTTGCATGGGGAGATTTTCTCTAACTGGACCTCGTTGAATTTTAGTTGAATACCCCTGGTGTAGAGTGACCAAAAGCTCCAAAGTAGTTAAACCTGTATTGTCTTTTACATCCAACGGGGGAATTGAATTTCCCTCCCCATAATATTTTTGGCCATGCATGTGTCTCGAGGGCTTTCATCTCTCCTTTTAAGTATTCTCCAGGGTTTTTGCTTCAGTACAGTCTTACCTGAGGGAACTCACTTTATGTTCAGGGGCCTTATCAAACTGTCAAAATGACTCTAAGTTTGCACCTGTCGTCGCCTATTGAAGTTTTTATTATCAACCTTTTTTAATAGATGTATGTGATGAAATCAGTATCAACATTTAATGTACTAATTAAACATGAAATCTTACATGACACACCTTTTGGACACACAATATTGTCTAAAGCTGTCTACATGAAGACATTGCTGTGGCTCTAATGGGATAGTGTTAGGATCTGTTTATTTTCTGTTTTATTTGGAATTATCACAGTCTGTCGGTTTCCTGTTTTAATTTGAAAGGTGTTCACCCCGTCTGTCATGTCTGTATTTGATGCCTGTCTGTTGCTACAGTTGCTACTAAGAGGCAAGGGTTAGTGTTAAGGTTTACAAACATTATTCGCCATTAGTTTAGCAGTGGTGATGCGAAGTCACCTGACTGTGATGTAGTTTGTTTATAACCTAACATTAACTTTTTACTTTTATCAATTTCAATTACGCTCCAAAAATAAAAAAATGTATTGTGGTGGAGATTATTCTTCTGAACGGAACATGTAAGTATCATGCCATAGAGCTTATTTTCTGCAATGTATCGAGATCCAAGGGAGAAATCGGTGTACTTTTAGTTGAGGGAGCCCTTGTGATGGTAACTTCCTGTTCGGCCTACAACAAAATGTTACACTGCACCACTCTATATTTTTCATTTCAGCTAAAATCTCCCCTTCCTGTTTCTTTTCAAGATACAGGCTGCTTAACTTCCTCCTCTATCTAATCCTCCAAATGATCTCCTGCCCATATACCTCCTCTCCTCTGTATCGTGTTTTGCATTAAGCCCTTCTTCCTAATTAGAGCTTTTTCTTTGTTGATGATAAAGCAGTTTTCTAAGGACAAAGGGAGAATTGGAATTCTGCTGCTTTGCTCCGTACAGGCCTCCCTCTCATTATTTGATGTTAGGACTCATGGTGACATCTTGGTGGCCCTCTGCCAGGGGCTCTTTGAGAAGTTAACGGAATTATCCATTATAACTTTTTATTTATTTATTAAAAGTTATAATATAAATATATAATGGTTATATATGTTCTAATGAAACAAGTCTATAACTCTTAGAAATAGAAAATGTGTTCAATAATTATTAAATAGCTTAAAGGGGACCTATCATGCAAAATGCACTTTGTGATGTCTTTTATACATAAATATGTGTCCCCGGTGTGTCGGGGAACTCACGCAGCGTCAGAAAATAAAACCCTCTCTATTTTCCTCCGTACCCAAATCTTTTAAAAACGGGTGTACAACGAGCGGATACAGGTTCCATCCGAGCTGACGTCAGCCCGGAATAATCGGCAGCGGAACCACAGAAAGTTGCCATCAGAAACAATGCCTGACGTGTTTTGGAGGTAATCTCGTCTTTGTTTACATTAGCAAGCCTCGCTAACACTCAGAGCTAACCTGTACTGAATTGCACATGTGTTTAAAAAGCAGGAAATAAAAAAAGGAACTCACCTTGTGATAAACCCGCAAGAGAAAAAGCATTTGAGCTCCATACTATTTCAGAAATAATCCTTGACGTGGTTTAAACAGGATGGCGTTTTATCACAACCGAATTTAACTTTATCTCCGGTAGAATTCTGATCAGGCATTAGCTCCGCCTCCTCTTCTTTTTTTTTTCAAGCTAAGGACCCAAAATCTGCCTTTCTCTAACAGGGCTTCAAAACAGGGGTTTGAGCAGTATGAGGCATGGCTACAATGGGTGATCTGTTTGGTATTTTGAAAAAAAAACTTCACAGACATGTTTTGTATAGGTATGGCCCTACAATATATGTTTCAAATGTAGCATGATAGGTCCACTTTAAAAGTAAATGTCTCATTAATAATATAAATAATAATAATAAATACAAAAATTAAAACAAATAAACCAAATGATTACATTATCTGTCAGCTCAGATTGTATTTCTGATTTTTTACACATTATTTTTGACACAAAACATCTTGGTAAGGTAAAAGTGGTATTGTAACATAATACATTATTAAAGTAACCCTCCCAACCCTGCACATGTTGTTAGTTTATAACATCCTGAGGCCTTTAGTCCTGGTTGGATAATGCAGGATAAAGGAGGAGCCTGGTGAAGCAGGAAGTGGGCGTGTCTCTCTGAACACTGACACCCTGCTGCTCCTTTATCTTCTCCCACAGCGAAGCTCCCCCATTCTTATCCTAATCCCAGTCCACAATACACAGGTATCAGATATGAACAATACAAATCCAAAGAAGCAAACCAGTGGGTGTAATGGGAAATATGGAAACTAATTTGTCCAGTGAAAGCTTATAAAAATATGTAATTATAGAGGGTTAGTGAAGGGTTAAGTGGGACACATACAAAGGGTTTAGATGAAAAGGAGATATTAAACATCTCAGTGCTGTGATTGGTTATATCAGAGTGGAAAGACCATTTCTTCAGAACGGCTTTTTGAAAGAAATGTGTTTCAGTGGATATTCAACAGTATTTTTTACAGATAATGGAATGATAAAATTAAAGCTGTATTAGTTTAAAAAAAACTGTCAACTCTTACTTTGGCAAAGATCTGTGTTGACATTCAGAAGCTCATTAGATTCATATTTTTTCTAATTTAAAAGTTGTCTCAAGTAAAGATTTTCCAATCAATTCTGCTGATTTTCACTATGTTTGTGTAAAGCGTAGTGCAAAGGTCTACTTTTTGGTGTAAATTAAGACAAGAGAAACTGACTGCTGCTGTTTACACAATTCCAGTACAAAATTTCGAGATTGACCTATCCTGCAATGTTTACATTTCTTAATTGTTGTTTTGTACAATTACTGTGAATTGAAATAACTGTATTTAACCAAGGTATTCCACTAAATGCCAATAATGTTGTCCTTGTATTTCTGGTAACAAATACAAAATTTGCAAAGGTGCGTCTATCGTTTTTTCCAACGCAGTTGGGATTTAACCACGCCGACTTCTGCCTGACAAAAGCATAGACGCAGCGTCAGAGCGTCACCCTCAGCGTTTTTATCTCGCAAAATATGAATTTGACAGCTACAGTCTCTTCATAGAGCATCTTTTTCAAAGTAGAAAGATGAAAAAAAATTGTATTTACTACTTAACTGGATTTAAGAATAATAAACTAGCAAACAATATGTGGCCTAATAGCTTGTTTTTTTTTGTTTGTCACGTTTTTTACACAAGTACAGTACTTTACTATATGTACTCTGTTACTTTCCAACGCTTTTTCATTATAAAAGAATATTCTGTTTGCCCAAGGCCGCTTTTTTCAGGAAGTCGGCGTGGTTAAATCTCAACTCCACTTTACATTTGTCCCAAACAAATGATGGTCCTGTTTGACAACACACTATTCAGTGTGCAGATCTTTCTGTTCACAATAAAAGAGTAGTTTCTTAGTGAATGTCCTGTATTGGTCTTTAATCTCATATCAGCTTTTCATTTTCTTCTTGCCCCTCGGAGAAAACGGTGAGGCAGTTGTGTCCTTCAGGTATGTCCTTTCCTAACAGAAATGACAAGAAACATAAAACATATGACATTATTGCAGAGTAATGTGTTATTTATGAAAGAGGTGCGTTAGAGGGCTGTAGAAATAAAAAAAATGATATTTGAATGTGTTTTTGAAATTCATCACTTTGTACTACAAAGATAATCAGATTAGGAATGAACAGTCTGCAGTTAATCAACATTAAAATATGTTATTATTAAAATAATATTCAACTGTTATCAGAACTTAGTGCAACTGTAGTGTCATGCTGTTTGGTTGTCTCACTGCAAGAACCACTTTTACCACGTTTTTACAGACATGTAGAGACAAATGGTAGCAATTTTCACAAAGTAAAATAATAATTGCCTTGAATACATTGACATGTGAAAGCTGACAAAAAAAGCATGTTGCTTGTTGCTTGGTCAAATCTAAATGTAACTTTTTACAAGGAAGGAACAGTCAACTTCCCTGATGTCAGTATTTAGTCATGTTGAATGGAATGTATATCAGTGTATTATAGTTGTTACTTTATCTATTCAAACCAGAACGTTTCTCGATTCTTTGTACAGTATGAAAGGGGTCTTTGTACCTTTGAGTCCATGCTGAAGTTCACTGATGTTAGGGATAGGTCTGTCTCTCGTGGTCAGCATCCTCTGGTCTGTCTGCATCACCTGGAAACTTTAAACAAACAGATAGTAAAGTAACAATGTTGGTCACAGACTTTATTACATGCAAACGTCATGTCATAATCTTTCTGATTATCCTTAAAAAAAAGTGCTGGATATCACAGCCCTTACTTATCTTATCAGTTGGATTGTGTATTATTGTCTAGTTGGGGTCCTTTTTATTTTACTGTTACTTTGGAATAGTTTTTCATGAGACAGTCAAATTAAATATGTCCTATGCCATATTCACATTCATTTGTAACACACACATAAGGGTAAAAGACAAACATCTTTAACAAATGTAATGCAATGAATAAGCTTAATTGTCACAGAAGTACACATAACGTCGTATATAATATTTAAACAAATCATTTCCTTGTCCCTAAAGCATTGACTACGCAATTTTTCGTTGTTAAATGCAGGCATTAAGTTACATGTTCACGTTCTAACTAACTAATTTACGAGGATGACCTTATTTTACCAACCTCACACAGAAGCCATTTGTTCTACACTGAAAGATTATACTGTAGAATCTACAGTATAATCTTTCTCAATGTTTTACACTTCTCTATTATGTTTTAACTTGTATGCTACGGATAGCATCGTTAGCACAGATGTAGCTTCCTCTCGCTCGTTAGCTGAATAAAAAGACCAGTAAGAAATAAAGTGCTTCAATTTCACTTACCGAAAAAACTGCATTCAGGGACGGTCTGTTTTAACCCCAGAGCCATAAGATAAGTCCGATATTTAAATGAAGAATACTCCACCAGGCACCAACACAACAAACACGTCCGGGTTCAAGTTGTGTTCCCGGGATCTGCCGAGCAGTTGAGCCCCTGTAGCATCCTGGAGCTTACTGAGCTAACGGAGCTACTAGCAGAGAGACAGAAAGCTAGAAGCAGCAGTCACTGCAGAGACCTGTCACTCAAGGTGACTACGCCCTAATTTATGCAAAAACGTTAAGACCTAATATAACTAAAAGGGTTGCGTTATAAAACAATTCACCCCTCACACAGTAGTCATGAAGGGGGAATCTAACTATACAGAGAATATGGTTTTTTGAACCACGATGTAAACATGTTTATTTCTGCTGTAAAGTTGGTCATTTTAACATGGGGGTCTATGGAAATTGCTCCCTTCTGCAGACTGCTCCTACTGGCCACTAGATGAACTGCAGTTTGAGGCACTTCCTTATTGGCCTCCCGGCTCTGCCCCAGAGTTTGCCGCTTGGTCTGAAACTTATTCACTACGTCATGCGGGGGGTTTTCCTTTCAGCGAGGATCGACTCCGTGCCGATCATGGCCCCACTGCGGTAGGGACGCGCAAAATTAGGTGCTACATCTGTACACCATAGAGGAAGATAAAATGAAATACACATTTAGAATAAAAAACATGTTGGGAAATAAGCTTTAGATTTTGCAGAAATCATTCAAAGTACAATCTTTTGAGTGTTCAAGTGTCGTGCTTTTTTGGACTTTTGTCCCTTTTCTGGTAGCTATTGATCCTCTCTTGGTTGAAATACATGACAAAGTGTTAAAAGGAGAAAAGTCGATGATGTGTCAACAGCAAGTCAGTCTATTTCCTCATGCAAGACTACTTTTATGACTTGAGGTTGAATATTGACATTTTAGTCACCCCTGATGTGATTATTTGATCCACAACAGCAACATGAGGAGGATCGCACTGGTTCACCTCAGGACACGAGAAAGTTACATTGTATGAATGTTTCACGACTTTGTCAAGTCTGTGTGGCCTACATGGGAAATGCATGGCTGTCAGTGGACTTTGTAATGCTGCGCACTGTCAAGTTTCTGCTATTGGTGTTTTACAAAGTAGGCCATCTAATGAAGATGTCCCCTGTCTGTGCAATCAATGCAGCATGTGTGTGGTCAATCATTTATGCTTATATTTGTCAAACACTGACGACTCCTCTACGTTCTCCACTTGGCAAGACATCATCTCTCATCTGAGCATGTTCACATATTTATTCATATCAATTCTGATTAAACAATTTATATCCATAAAACAGAAAACAATAAGCAATGCGCCAGAATCAAGGTGAGACTATCCGCATCTTTTAAAACTTTACGCACATTCGTTTCACCGAAATAAGTAAACGCCTCTCAATGAAAAACTTAATGGAGTTGTTTATTGCCGTTTCTGTAGTTTAAGAGGAAAAACACAGCATGTCTCTGGCTGAAACAGCTGAGAAGTTATGACGCTTTGAACACAACGTGATATTTGGGATCGTATATGGCCCCGTGGGTCTCAGAGGGTTAAGCGTGTTTTACAACTTGTAGACCCTAATGCTGATTAGGGTCTAAAAGTGATTGTACTGGGTAGTTGATTTACATCAAAAATTAGTATTCACTGTTTAACAGACATCTCTTTCCCAATGTAAGCCAATGGGGAAACGTTTTTGTGGGTTCTATGACGTCACCGTTTGCCACAACAAAGAATTTGGAGAAGCCATTTACGGGTAGGTGCTTTAAAGCTCCAGAGCCACATTAAGGGCCCGTGTCCACATTGCGCCCTTTTCTGAGACCAGGGGTGTTTATTCAATTGATTCCAATGAGGACAGAGTGCATGCCCTCTGTAGCAGCAAAGTGCATCGCCCAGTGTGTTTTCCGAGTGCTACTTGAACACTTGAACGGCTGCTGCAAATTGAAAATATTTCGTAATTTCAGAAAAGCTCCAGTGAGGTCACTACTGGATGAAAACTGGATGAAAAACTTGTTTCTGCCGTGTTTTTCAGACGGAAACTGTCATTCATGGACCAAAAAGCACGTTTGTTTTTTGTTGTATATCGTCAGTCTGAGTGTTGAAGCACATTCATACAAAGTGTGTGATCAGGATCCTTCTGGTTGGTTGTAAAAGTGAAAAATCAATGTCAAACCGATATATAGTAGCACAAATAGATGATAAACTCCAAGGGAGCGATGCTTATTAGCCATGGTGATACGTTGGTGAGATGCTCTCGGGGGATATCCACCCGTGTCCGGTTCCCGGCTTCGTTTCCATCGACCTGACGGCTGGTGGCCCAGCCGCTGAGCTCCACGCGCCATCAGTCGGCTTCCGAAGAGGCTGGCTAGCTGAACGGCTAGCACCACCAGCGGGTCTCTGTGGTCTCACGCTGACGGCTGCCGACCTAGCAGCAGGACCTCTACCCACACCATCGGAGGACTACGGGTCCACGCCGAGGGCTGGTGGCCGAGCAGCGGAGATCCACACACCACCGGACACCACCGGACACCACCGGACTGGCTTCAGAAGAGGCCGGCTAGCTGAACAGCTAGCTCTGCCGGCGGGTCTCTGTGGTCTCGCGCTGACGGCTGCTGGCCGAGCAGCAGGACCAACATCCACACCATCGGAGGACTGGGGGCCCGCACCGAGGGCTAAAAGCACAGCAGCGGAGAACCATGCATCACCGGCTGGCTGCACACAAGGCCGGCTAGCAAAACAGCTAGCTCGGCCGGAGGATCTCTGTGGGCTCGCGCCGGCGGCTGCTGGCCTAGCATCTGGACCAACATACACACCGTTGTCCGGAGAGACCCCGCATCTGACCTGCGGACCCAGGCTTCGTATCAACGACACACCGGTGCCCGTTCCTCCAGTCCAAGGGGATCTTTATGATACAATTCGACAAGGTAACTCTGTCACCACTTCTGAACGATCATCTCACGCACCCAGTGGCAAGGCGACAATCAAACTTTCAGCGCACTATTTGCAGCGATGTGAAGACAAAACAACATGACACCAAAATGTTTCAAACTGTAAATCATGCAAAGGTGTTATGGGACTCAAATGTCAAACCTAAGGGCATTTTCGGTGGACACTTAAATATCAGAAGCATGACGTCAAAAATGGAACAACTGGAGCAATTATTAACTAACTCAAACCTTGATTATTTATGCCTTTCTGAAACCTGGCTACACCTTTCAATTCCGTCGGATATTGTTAATATCCCAGGATATAACATTTATAGACTAGATCGTAATCAAGGTAAGGGAGGGGGTGTTATGATTTATGTTAAGAAAAGCCTGCAAAGTAAACAAATCGAATTATCCTGTGATACCACTGAATGTGTGGGAATAACTATCTCAGGAAATGTGTTTTAATGTAATTGTTGTATATCGACCACCTACAGCAAAGAGTGTTTTTTATGATAATTTAACTAGGATTCTCAAACAGTGTAATGGTAAAGAAACAATCTTAATGGGTGATTTTAATATTAACTGGTTAGACAAAAAAGGCAGGAAGAAATTAAAGGATATTAGTGATAGATTTCAAATGAGTCAATTAATTAAAAATGCAACAAGAATTACTAAATCATCACAAACATTGTTGGATTTAATTTTAACGAACAAAGAGGATCGCGTCTCAAAAACATACAATCTTGTTACTGGCAAGTCCGATCATAACCTTACTCTAGTTGCCAGGAAGCTATCCAAGCTGCGTTACAAAAATCACAATATAACAAAGGGTAAAAAATATATCTCATACATCCCAAAGCGGGACATGGGAATTCTGGAGAATGAAATAACGCAAACTGACTGGTTTGATTTGACATATGGTGAAAATTGTGAGGGGGCCTGTGATAATTTGAAACATACCTTAAAACAAACCGTAGCTAAATATACAAAAACAATGCCTCAAAAGCGTATTGGCAAACAACTGTTACCATGGTTTAACACTGCTCTATGGGAATTAATGAAAAAAAGGGATGTAGCTCTAAAGAAATCTTTAAAATCGGGACTAGAAACAGATCGCTTAATATACAAAAGTCTTAGAAATAAAGTTACAGTTCAATTAAGAAAGGCAAGGGCAAATTACTTTTTAGATACTATTCGACAGGCAAAGGGGAATTCTCAAAAACTATGGAAAACCATTGACAAACTTATTGGAAAAGATCACTCAAAAAGGTATAATATTGAGCTTATGATAAACGGAGCCCTACAACAGGATAGCCTAGCCGTGGCCAACCATTTTAATACTTTCTTTATTGAATCTGTTTCAGAATTGGCCCACAGTTTCAATGTAACAGAACCGCTTCTTGCATTAGCTGAAGATACCAAAGTGCTCAAACTCAACTGTAAAAATGAGACTAAAGTGAATAAAATAATTTCCACCTTATCAAATTCTAAGGCTAAAGATCACTGGGGACTAGGGGTGCAACAACTAATCGACTTAATCGATTAAAATCGATGACCAAATTAGTTGCCAACTAATTCAGTCGTCGATTCGTTGGTGACGTCATCACGTGTGTTTTACGCGCCGTTAAGCTCCCACGTTATCGGTCTTTTTATCGGTAGTGGAGACGTTTAAAAAATATATGTCATATGTATTATTGCTAGATAAACATTATATCGCAGTCTTAGTGTCGCCAACTCGTTTCTAATATGCAAAAAGACAAAAAAATGCGTCTATGATGTATTTTCGATCTTTCCCCCGTCCGTGTGCGAGGGGGCGGGGGAGAGAGATCTCTCTCCCCCGTCTGTGTGCGAGGGGGCGGGGCAGTTTACACACACGCGGCTGCTACATGCATGCAACACACAGCGGGGATGGCGGAGAGAAGCGCTACAAGCTGTGGTTAAATGTTACCCGTCTCGATGTGGACAATACTCGTTGCCAATAGTGCAATAAGAGTTTAGCATGTCAGGGCGGTAACACGAGCAATTAGTCTAAACATTTAGCAAAAGTGCACCACATTCAGACGGAGGAATGCACCGGGTTCCACTGTCTTTCTAGTAGCTCTGTAGCCCCATCCACGAGTAACTTTTCCACGTCAGCAGCACACAGAGTTAACAAAATTATACAAACATGGGTTAATGATTAGAGGTAACTGAGTTATTTATTTTGTTAAAGTTTCAGCTATTCTGTTTACAGTTCTGTCATCACATTATTTAATACGATTTGTTAAAACATTGTTGTTTCTTTTGATGTGAAATATTATTTTTTTAATTTAAATAAAAAGCAATGTTAATTTTGTTCACAATTTGTTTAGTTAATTTAATAATATATGTATTTTTGAATCAAGTATTCATCTTTATTGTCTTCATTGTTAATTTCCACATGCCTCAAACAACCTCAAGCTAAATCTAAAAGTTGATGGCTAAATAAGAGCGTTTGAGAAATTTTGCAATGCATAATAGTCCGAATAGTCGATTAATCGTTTCATTAATCGATAGATTAATCGATTATCAAATTAGTCGTTTGTTGCAGCCCTACTGGGGACTAGACACAGTATTTATAAAAAAACATAAAAAGGATTTAGATAGCTCCATCACCTATATTACAAATCAGTCATTAAAAGATAATACATTTCCATCAGCTCTTAAAACTGCTATTGTAACACCAATTTTTAAATGTGGCGACAAGAAAGAAGTAGGCAACTATAGACCCATCAGCATTCTACCTGTTGTGTCCAAAGTAGTTGAAAAAGTAGTCGCAGAACAGCTGGTGTCACACCTAAGCTACAACAACCTACTCCATCCTATGCAGTTTGGTTTTAGGACCAATTATTCTACTGAGACTGCATGCTGCTATTTAGTGGAAGGAATCAAGGCTAAGTTAGACAAAGGAGGGATAGTTGCAGCAGTGTTCCTTGACCTGCGAAAAGCATTTGACAAAGTAAACCATACCAAACTTTTATCAAAACTCAACAATTTCAACCTGTCAGTTAGCACAATACAATGGGTCAGGTCTTATTTAGCTGGTCGTTCTCAATGTGTCCGTATAAATGATAAACTGTCAGAAACTAAGCCATGCTCAATCGGAGTGCCACAAGGCTCAATTCTTGGACCGCTGTTGTTCAGCATATATATTAATGATCTCCCATCTGTTTGTGAGGATGTGGACGTCCAGATCTATGCTGACGACACGGTGGTTTACACTCATGGGAAAGATGCTGAACAGGTTGCCTCTAAGCTCTCGTCGACGCTGCACAAAGTTGCTCAATGGTTAAATGACTCGTGTCTTACTCTAAACACTAACAAAACAGTGACAATGTATTTCACGAATAAGAAAAACAACCACGCATCCACAGCTTCGTGTGAATGGTAAAATAATTGAAAACGTCAATGAGCTCAAATACTTGGGAGTGATCTTGGATGCCAATTTGACTTTGAGAGCCATATTAGAAGCATGACTAGAAAGCTGAAATATAACATTTTCAAATTTAAACATATTAGGAACTCATTAACCATAGAAGCATCGAAAACCTTTTTGCATGCCATGATAATATCACATTTTCACTACTGTATAACCTGCTGGTCCCAAGCAACTAAGACTGCTATGAGACCACTTGAGGTTCTTTATAAACAAGCCTTAAAAGTTATGGATAGAAAGTCATTAAAACACCATCATTGCAATATACTGTCCAAATACAAACTTTTCAGTTTTGATAGTCTTGTTCTACTTTCCCGAGTTCGATTGGTATTCAGAATCATTCACAATTCTACAACACCACCGTTAAGGGGCTTTTTTCAGTTTCGCCGTGAGCAGAGTTGCAGAAACTCCAGATCTGCATTAAATGCAGATCTAACCATCCCTCTGAGGCGCACTGCCTTTGGACGATCAGCATTTTCGTTTACGGCCATCAGGCACTGGAATACTCTTCCAGTTGAACTTAAAACCTGTACTGATTTTAACTCGTTTTCTTATGGTGCAAAAAAAATGATATTAAGCAACCAGTCATGCCAACATTAATTACACTGTAATCTGAGTTTTTATTTTTTATTTTATTTGAACTGTATTGTCATACTATATCTTAGATATTTTATTTAAGTGTATTTGAAGTGTACTAAGTATTATGTTCGTAACCTGTATTTAAATCAGGCTTTATAATTATTTGAGTGACCGAGATCATGTAAGTGTATTTCAAGTGTACTATGTATTAATTTATTGAGCTGTACTTAAATCAGGTTTTAAAATTGTTTGACTGATAGAGATCACGCAATGTTATTATTTGTTTATTGATTGTTATGAACCTGCCTGAGGACCACAGATGGAAATTAGCTATTAGCTATAATCTGGCATATTGCATCTCTTTGCTGAGATTAATGTTTTTGTATGCATGGTCGTTCTATAAATAAATACAAATCTAGCCATATCGTTTTCATAGAAACAATAAAAAGCGTTGCAGGGCGGTATTTTAAATTGTAACTACTTCCTGTCAGGCTATCGCAGCACAGAGAAAAATGCACCCGGCTACAAACAGGCAGCCCACCCATTGAGACGAGTATCAAAATGTTCAGTTCATTATGAAACTGTGGTGGACAAATTAGACGATTGCAGGTCACCGCCTTTTACAATATTAATAGGAAACATTGGGTTTTGGGAGGAGATCAACCAACTAGAACATCAAGCAGAACAGCAGAGTTACAGTCAGTCAGATCAGGAACATGTTTGCTCAGTGTTTTCAGCTGGCTCATAGACAGCAGACATCAGAGCAGCTGGCACTCTGTGGCTCTGCCCTTAGGAGAGACATGTCTTTTGCTGCCACCGCACAGTCAATATTCTCTAATCCATGAGACAATAAACCAGATAATTTATCCATCCAATTGGCACTCCACCAATCTAACACATCAAGGTCAGTTCACTTGTCTTTACTTATTAGGCTGGGAGAGTCTATCACTAGTCAATTGAGCTAAAAGGCAGACTTCCCCTTTAGTTTAGCTTTGTACAAAGATTCAAAAGATTGAAATACTTGGGTGAATTAATAGACCATATTTTATATCTGTAAAAGGACAAACACAATAAGTTATTTTCTGCCTTGTGTCTTTCGGGATGACTAGACACATTTTTCTCCTGTTATTTACATATGTGCTTTCAAAGGTTCTACACTACAGCATTGCAATACTACATGGTACAAGTGTTTGTCAACTGCTTTAAAGTCTAAACTACTCCAACAATTGAAAATCTGTAGGTCAACCCTTTGAGAAACTCTAAAGCCCCGGACACACCAAGCCGATTTTGGCCGTCGATGGATGTCAGGCCGACGATGAGCGTCCTGTCGCCCTACTCAGATTGGTGTGTCCCGCACCGTCGTGTCTTTTCGGCCGTGCCGACACCTTTTTGGCCAGAAACCTACCGATTCGATAAATCACTCTGATTGGCTGTTCAGCTAGCGAATCAGTGCATGAGAAGCGAAACGGAAGTGAGGGACCCAAACAAACTATTAAGAAGGCAAATCTGAGATTTCATTTAACTCCAGCTCGAGACACAGGTTCGGGAAAGCCCCATTAGCTTCTCGCTGTAGAGTGAAAATGGAACGCACACGCTATTTGTTGTTTGTTTATATCACGGAGTCTGTCTTCTGGTTGTTGCCTCTTTTGAATGACGAATACACATTACCGCCGCCTGCTGGTAAGGAGAGTTATTGCCACTCACACATGCGCAGTGCGTACGTGCTACTTGGCTGTCGGCTGAAGTCTTTGCGGTGTGTTCCAGTGCAACTGTTGGCCAAGACCCAGGAGACGTGAGGCGACATGGTCGGGTCCATCTGTGTGAGTTCTTTGGTGTCAGCTTGGTGTGTCCCTACCTTACCCGAACCATGTCCTCCACAGTAAATATGAATTGTTACCATCAATCGGAGATACAGGGTCCCACATTTAAAAGTTTTCACAATCTTTTGTGAGCCAGTCAATCCTTAAATTAAATAGAGTGCTAAAACCTGTGTTAAATTTACGTTAAAGGGCCTTGTACACAATAAAGTATTATCGTATCGTAAGACTTCAGGAAATCACTGTTCGAAAGTATAGTACAGCACATAACCCCCATAAAAGTATTACCTGGGGCCTCATTTATAAAGCCTTGCGTAGGATTGACGTGGGAAGGTTGCTTACGTAGGACAAAGCAAATAAATACGCACAGACATTTTCCGATTCATAAAAGACTGCGTACCGGCGCAGGACTTGCGTACGGCACATCCTACGCCGGTTTCCCTTTATAAATCACAATCAACTCGAAATGCGGCGCAGCTTTTGCGGGCTTCAAGTAACGCCCATATTTGCCTATAAATAGTCAAAGAAACGCCCATTCATTCATTCATTTTGACTGACTGCATGAAGAAGATCGCAGGAAATGACGACAGAACAGCTAAGAAATACATCTCACACCGTGTCAGATTTTGGTTATTTTGGGGAGGTCGAGATAAATCATATTGTTTGGTGGATGCAGTTTGAACCAGAGTAGCAGCATGGAGGTCGGATCGTCACCAAAATAAATAAATAAGTGGTCCGAAAAAGGTTAATGACAAAAAAAATACACATAGCCTAACCTTCCTCAGGCAGTGTGTTTGTACCGGGGACAGGAGACCCCCCCTTGATGAGAAACTGTAAGAAATGACCGGGGAATCACTCCGGAGTGGAGTCATGACGACTGGATCTGAATTATTTTTTTGTATTTGGTGGTTTGTGTTCCAGCTGTCGATCAGCAACTATATAATCATAATCCACCAGTTAAAGGAAATACAACTAATGTGTTTTGTTATATTAGCTGTACAATTCACCACATATGGTGTTCTTAGTTTCCATACCTCCTGTGTTTTACGAGCGACTTATCAAGTAGGCTATTGGCGAACGGCATAAAACATGATTAAACATGAAAGTATATAAAACCATGCTCGTATATATATACACAACCTATAGAAATGCAAAACGGCGTCAGTTTAAAGTAATTCTATCCTTCTGTTTACCGCATCATTTATGAGAATACATTTCTTAACAAGAGAACATAATCGAGGGGTGATCTATAACATTTCCGTATTTATTTATATATCCAAGTTATGTTTTTGTGTGCACTGAGGAGTCTCAAACAGGCGTTTGTTAAATCATTTTAAGATTGGCTTTAATCAATTTGTGAAAATGAATTCTTCATATATGATAAATGAGGTAACATTTTATTTATGGTATTATTTCCACATATTTCTCTCCATTCTTCCTTCTGCCAACGGTGTCGCAGTTTCTCGTCTCTCCCGTTTTGCATGGAGGACCGCACATTTTCCCGTCAAGTTTTTTTTTTATAAATCGAAAACATTGCGTAGAAACTGGCGTACGCCATCTTTTGAGCATACGCACCGTTTATAAATGAGGCCCCAGGTGTTTATACACTTCAGTTTTTGTACAGATTAAACACATATAACGACTTCACAGTCTTAAGAGGTACTTTTCTTCTTTTAGTTTTTTTGTGTCCACCTGATAATTGCAGGTCCAAAATTCACTATCCTCTAAGTTCTGTTTTGGTCTCCACCAACGTCATAAAATAGAAAAGAATGTGCTGAAAGACACTAAAGTTATCCAATGGCATGATTAGGTTAAACATAGATGATGATCTTGGATCTCAAACTTTATAGATCAATGGATAAATTGTTTCTACATTCTGTATTTATTCTATCATATTATTTGCAGATTAATTTTAATAGAAATGTTGTGAACGACTTCCACTGTGTGTTTAGGCTTAATCAAAATGCAACAGTTGTTTCTTAACTATAGGCCCAGGTCCTATTTAGAAAAATATAACAGCTCAAAAACTCTTATTTACTTTTATCTTAACAACTAACTTACATCAAACAACATTTATTGATCTGTTTTTGAACTCACTACAGCACTAAAACATCACTTATCAACGATTGACATGATGTGCATATGAACACACATCCTTATATACTTTATGTTGCTGCTAGATCTCAGTAGCCTTTACACTGTTGATTATTACATTTTATAAAGATAAAAAAAATGTGATCTCCCCCATTCTTAATTGAAACATAGGTAAATACCTACATCACAGGTGTAACACTTCTTATCTTGGGCTATGCTATCTGACTCGAAAGATTCTGAGTTCTACTACAGTGGATAGACAGGTAATTAATTAGACCAGAGACCAGGTGGTTTGAATAGAACAGCCGGCAATTTACTGACGAAATAGACAAATAGACAAAACATTAAACATAGACAATGAATATTTTCTGCAGTATGATCAGAGGTAAGTATTTCACCTTTCCCTTGTTTTCTGATTTCTGTGACTTAGTAAATGGTATGGATAAAATAGAATAGCCTATTTTAGTTTAGACCGGTCTACTAAGTATTATTCATAGGTTGTTCCTATTTTAATCTCTTTAATATCCTGAGTTAACTCTTTTTCTTTTCCCTTTTCACAGGTAAAATATATCTAATTCAATGGAAAAACACAATTGTACATCAATGAAATCATATGACATATGAAAACCTAGAGTACAATATATAGTGTCTCTTTCAATCCAGGTACAACTTAAATCCAGTTCCAACCTTACAATTTCTTCATTTCTGATCAAATAAAATAAACTCCAATACTCCTGCCACTCTGGCAGCAAGTTCACCTATTGTCTCTTGAGAAACCAGCAAGTCCTCTCACTGGCGCGAAGATCAAAGCAGTCCGTGGGTCTGGCTCGCCATCTTGTATCAGAACGCGTGTGTGTTGTCCTCTCACTGGCGCAGCACAACTCGATCGATCAACTTTCTTATCCAGTCCAAAAAACCTGACCTGTATGACAGGTCATGAAAGAATATAAATATAATATAAACTAACAATATAAATGATATTTACATTTTCAAAACTACTGTAAACTTAGCTCTTTTGTCAATACAGCTTACAATGAGGCTCAAAATGGCAGCTTTACTCTCCTCTAAATGTTTCATTTATCCTGTTCACACAAAATAACACATATTTCCCCTTGTAAAACACACATTAAAGCCACGTAGTTTCAGCCAAACAAAATAACAAATACATGACTTTGCAAGCCATGTTCATAGCTTCCCTTACAGCTCAACAACATGAAATGCTAACAATGAAGCTAACATTATTCACTCTTACAAAACTTTTCTATGAAAAGGTTTGACTCACCAAAACACCGTTGGTTAATGTTCTATGCCGTCTACTGGGTTTCCCGACCGTGTGGATGGTATTTTTATCTTTTTAAAATAAACTTTGAATCACTTTTAATATAATTGACTCCGCTCGTCTCATCTGCTTCTCGCTCCGTTTTCCTCTTTTCTCCTGCTACGCTACGCTGCGCTGCGCGTGCCCAGTGAGCAGAGATCCTTAAAGTGGACCTATCATGCTATATTTGAATAATATATTGTAGGGCCATACCTATATAAAACATGTCTGTGAAGTTTTTTTTTCAAAATACCAAACAGATCATGCATTTTAGCCATGCCTCATTTCGCTCTATTTGCTCTTTTCCAGCCCTGTTTTTGCAAGGGCTGATTCTGTGAGAAGTCTTCTTCGCTGCTTTTGTGGCAGACTACAGCGCCACTTACAGGCCTGGCATATGTACTACAGCAGGGGTCTTCAACACGTCGATCGCGAGCTACCGCAGCTTTTCAGTAGCTCGCCGCTCGATTATCGTTATAGCGTAGTAACGTTGCTTCTTGATTTTTCGGCCGCGGCTGGACAATAACGTTTTTTTATTTTAGAATTTTTTCTGTCACACGAATATAAAATTGGTCCGTGACGCAGAGATCAAGGAACAGACGTGACAGCGGCACAGCGACACCACACATGGAGCAGTCTGCTTTATCCACCAACACCAGCAACACCAGTCCAGAACCAACAGCAGAATGACCCGCTCTGAATCAGTCCGCGTCGCTGCGGCTCAGAGACACACAGCAGGGATTTGTGTTTTTGAAAAACACTCGTTATCGTCATGTCAGGTTTTTGCTGGATTTAATCAAGTCTTGGATTGCAGAGTATGAATGTTCTCTTGCTATTTTCAGTTGATAAATACGTGTGTAAAGTTTGTGAAGCAGGAGGACAGCTTCCGCGATCACCGTCTCCTCTGTTCCTCCAAACCCCGCCCCCTCCTGAAAAATAACTACTAATAAGAGTGACAGGCTGATAGTAACCTGATAGAAACGTTATTACTCACTTAATGACTGATTGAGATATGATGAAGCTAACTTAATCTCAGACATCATGGGATATATGCAACAGTAAGACAGAGAATGTAAGTGTGCACCCACATGCACTATTTTTGTTTTTATAATGCTGTTATACTCCTGTTGTCTGCTGTGTTCAGACTCAAACTGCTCCTCCACTCCTTTGGCTGCAAGTGGCTGCCCAATGGTTGGGTTTAATTTAAACGAAAATATCTGCACTTTTCATGTTGTTCCAAGTTTGTGTTTTTATGGTTCATTAAACTTACTCATTGTAAGTTGCTTTAGATAAAGGTGTCACCTTTAGATAAAGGTGTCAGCTCTTTCAATAAAGAGTGAAGATCAAGTGAGACAACACACATAATAGGGAGTTTGTTTTATTTGTATACAAGGCTATACTTTTTTTGTCCAGATTAAATGTTTCCACTCATCTGTTTCTCCTCCCAGAACAGCAAATAGTGAGTCACCAAAACACCAAACGGGCTCAGGAATTCAAAAAGCCAACTGCGTGTCAGGAAAATGCCACTTTGCTGATGGTAGGTGCTTTATGCTTTGCGCAATAGGGTATATTTAGTTTTCACCTGTCCTCTAGCACAAAACCACCATAGTACATGTTGGCAGGTCATTGATTTGTTGATAAAAACCAATGTCACAGTTTAAGCACAAAAAACCCAAAAGCATGACTCAATAAAGGCAGGTGTGAAAAACATTTTCTTTACTTAGAAAAAGTAGAACAGTGATTCATAAAATCCTGACAGGCAGACTAGGTAAAGGGCTAGGCTAAATCAGAGTCCAGAGGCCTGTACTACGAATCTAGTTCAACATATCCTGGATATGTTTGAGTTAGCCGGTTGACCTAATCCAAAACAAACGCGCTCTCGCTAAGCTGTCCTACGACGCGGGTTATCAAGTGGATCGCTAATATGGAGCTATTTCAGGGTCATAAGTTTTGATCATTCAAAAAAATACAATTTATTTGAAAGTCCAAATTTTCATCCTGAACTTTGAAAAATACAATGTTGTATTCAAAAAAATAAAAAAGTATTTGAAATAATTTTTCAGGTTGAATATTATTTTGAATCAGTTCAGCAATTTTGTTAGAGTAAAGAGTAAAATTAGACTCTAGTAAAAATATTCTTTATCTGGTCAATTTTTAGACAACATTTTAAGCTTCGTATATTTAGGTGTCCACCTAATATACCCTTTGGTTTTACCTTCGGATCCCAAATAATTCTTGCATTGTTTACAGTTTGGACGACTTTCCACTTCCGGTTAATTTGGATTGCTCTGTTCACTACCCTACCACGCTTGATATTGTTGCTGTTAGAGTACACATATTTGAGCGGTGTTATCCTGCAGTCATTGTCACTGTGTGAAATGTTGTGTGGAACCACACCTGTACATACGCTGTTATTACTTGCTGGAACCGTCGGAAGTGTTGTCATTTTCGCTGCAAGACTTCTTGGCGAAGAAATCTCTGCTGGCGGTGAATTCACCTGCGACAGTTCGCGGTTCGTACAGTTCGTAGCAGAGACTGCTCCCGTTTTTGCCAATGTATGTTCAATTCTGGATATCTGTCGACCTCCTTGGACTGCTGCCACTGGATGGTGAAGAGACGCCGCTGGATAACCTCTGGCTCGTCCGTGTTGCTCGGGGGGAGTAGGCGCCCGGCTGGATCACCCTCGTTGGGCCACCCCAGGCTGGTGCCTGGATGTTGCAGCTGGAGGACTGCTGGATCCTCCGTGGTGCTCAGGGAGGGTGCAGGTTGAACTAGGTGAGTTTGCTGATAGTTTATGGAGCATAAGTGGAGGGAAGTAGAGTTACAGGTGACACTGTCAGCGAAGCTTGCTTCGTTTGCTGTCGGGCCAGGACATTGATGAATATCCCCCGATAGAAGCAGATAGCATGGCTATTATCACAGCCTCGTTGCTGTGTCGCCTGCATGATGATTTTGCCGTTTTCTTCCTTGGGTTGTACCACTGTGGACATTGGAGAGTAGCAGCCAGGACGTATTCCCCATACCCAAACACAAGGTGGATCTTGTTTGTTTGTTTGTACTGATGAGTCCCATGAGTGATCGGATCTTCATAGTTAACAGTTGTATTCGCATATTTGTTGTTGATCGATTGCTGAATTGCATTGACGTTTACCGGTTGTACAATTTTCAAAAGTAGCGTGTACAATAGCAGAGCAACTACCGCACCTGACCGACCTGCCGCAATGTTGCCTCTCTCTCCATCATCTGAACACATGGATTATGCACAAAGTAAGTAAATTCAGTGGGAATAGAGGCTTTTCCAAGTCTCTTTCATTATAAATGTGTGATTACTTGAAAGCACTCTGAGGTTACAGATGCAGAGTAACAGGGCTTCTCACCACACAGCAACAATATAATGCACTGCTAGTCTAAACTCAGCAATGTAATGCAAACCAAACCTGGACCTTTATAACACTGAGACACTTACCTTAACAACTTTATTACATGATTCACATTGAGCAATGTATGCTGAATTGATTGATTGAGTATAAAAGAAGCCTTATTATACTTGTGGGGGTTTTCCCTTCCCTGTTGTGTGTTCTATAGGTTTTTGTAAACATGTAAATGGTCTCCAAAGGCTAAAATCCCTGTGTTCCCGTCCAAATATATGAATTCAGTAACCTAATCTGATTATCATAATATATAAGTGGTGTAACCTGATTACTTTTCTTTACTTTTTGATTACCTCAATGTCAAATGCAATGCAAATACATTTGTATTATAATATGGCTTTTACTGAAGTGTATCATGTAAGGCAACAGGACAATTGGACCTTAGAAAAGAGGCAACCAAGATATTTAGTATCAAAAATAATATAACTAACTAAATTATAAGCAAGGTCTACAGAATAGTAAAGTTTTTGTTTAATAGAAGAATTAAAAACAGTATTTTTGTTTAATAAATCAATTGTCCACCTACTGCATTTATTCAGTAATCTGATTACACCTTTCTTAACTGTAAGGGAATAAAGGTCTCCTTTTTTTGTATCCTGATTACACAACCCTGTTATATGTGATCCGTTACTGCCCACACATACACACACACACACACACACACACACACACACTCACACACAGAGATTCATAGTTTTACATGTGTACCCACTGTGACTCCGTCTTGGCTCTGCTCCTTTCTGCAGACTGCAGACTAACATCCTGCGGCAGCGAATAAACACTGGCTGTGTGGCGTCCATGTTTAATGTGACAACTACTGTCAGCGTTCATCAGCAGGCAGACAAACACAAACTCGCACATACAGTCCCACGCTCACCATACACATGTGACAGGACACACATAGACAAGCACACAGGGTTGCATTAGCAGGTGCATACACATACACTGTATATGGTCAGACAGAAACTCACACACTGGTCAGACAGAAACACACACACACACACACACACACACACACACACACAGAAAACTCAGACTTTCACTGTGTTATATCATATGAGAAGCACTATATATTAATGAATTATCAATGTGTTTCCACTGGCTAGTTGGAAATTCATTTTGTTTGTATTCATTTAGAAATTGTTTTGGAATCATGTTGAATAAGTCAGTTGCTAAGAAGCTCAGGCTTGGGGAGTGATGAATTACATGTAACCGGATAACGTAATCAGGATACATAACAAATTCACTGTATTCCCTTAGAGTTACATAGAATAGATATAATCAGATTACTGTTACATTTCAGAAATGGGGATTACTAGGAGGCTTACATTGTTAGTAAAACCTAAAAAGATCATATAGTGTTTGTTGTAAAAGGATCAGATGTTATCAGATGTTATCTCTGGCTGTACTGTTCTGTAGGCTAATTCTTTAATAATAATAATAATAATACATTACATTTATATAGCGCTTTTCCTGGTGCTCAAAGCGCTTGCTTGCGCCATGCTTGCCTAAGTGTGAATCTATACACCTACCGCCTGAATCTGCTTTATGGTTTTCACTTTCTTTGCTTCATTTGTTCTGTTTTTAATTTAATTCAGTAGGTGAACCCAAATGTTCATAAAATAGTGTGTGGGCTAAACTAAAACAAAAGGCAGCTTTTCCCATCAATAAAATCTCTGAGCAGAGGATACATTTTTGATACTAAATATCTTGTTTGTTTTCTTTAACTTTGTCTTTATTGTTTTTCGTTTTTCACAAACAGTGTGAAAGCAGACAGGGTCATCATGGGTAAAATTAAATGCTTTCTATCATTTAGAAAGAAAGAAAATACACATTCAAACAGATACAATACTTACATACACACACAACCTACACATTCGTACACATATGATCTACTTAGATACTTCTTTGTGCATACTTGTTCACATATTTAGACACATAAGGCTAACAGAGGCAGGGTTATATCACACCTTCAGGGTCTTTGGGTCCTCTCTGTCAATGATTGACCTTTTAAATGATCTGTCCTGGGTTTGTGATCTTCCATTCGCAGATTAAGGTCTGTCTATTCGGCCCCAGGGCCAAGTAAGGCAAGCCTTCCACACACAGTGGGAATGTGATAAGGGCATCAGTTGGTTTTCAGATAACATTTCCAGTTTTCCCAGTACTTTTCAAATGTTTTCTTAGCATGTCTCAGAGAGCAAGTCAGTTGTTCCGTAATATAGATTTCCTGAACTATTGCTTTGTACTCAAAGTTTCTTTACTCAGCCATGTCCTGGTTATTACTGTTTTGCTTGCTTATAATATTTTGAACAGTTACCTGTCTGTTTTCCGGACTGGTGGGGATGTTCCTCAATTACATAACACTGAAACTACAGTTAAGTTCTGAGCTGATTATTGATCTAATCTCTTTTACCACCTCTGCTCAATACAAAGACATTTTACAGCAGTCCCGAGAAATATGAAAATGATCAGCACATTCATTACCACACTACTCTGTGACTTTTTTTTTTTTTGGGGTAATAAAGAACCTTAAAACCTGAGCTTGAGTTGGCAGACTGACTCTTGCCAAAGCGATGCTTTGATCAGAATGCTAATGTTAGCATTAACAGGCTCACTGCCACAATGCTACCATGCTGTACTTATGACCCAACATTACTTTGTGTTTTCTCTGTTCTTTCTATTACTTGCCTCTTTATTTTGCCTCAAAACAAAGTCCTTCTACAATTGGTGAATACACCTTGATACTGTTTAGCGTGTATAGTGTTAATTTATTCTAGAATAAGTGCTTGATGACAGTTTTCCAGTTCAAAGCATTGTGTATATTGCACATAAGAGTCACAGGGCCCCTGAGTAGAGGGCTCCGCCTGTGTTTATGACAAGGGTTACCATACGTAACCCCTCGTTATATCTCTCATAGGCTCCGCCCTCTACTGGACTCTATGGGTACAACCTCTAGGTTGCACTGCCACGTCTACAGTAGCGCAGAATGGGCAGAGGAAACATGATTGGGCCTCAAGTTTTTTGCAGCCAATATACATTCTCCTACAAACTTGGGATAGGAGGGTGAATGAACAAGTTATCCATTGTTTGGAACCCACATCCCCATTGTTAGACGTACTAAATCCTGCACACTGCTCCTTCAAATTGACAATGTAATTTCAGTTGAGAATGTTTCAAAGTAATCTTAAAAAATTAAACTTACTTTTTGTTTCTACTGTTTATAAGTAGATGTTTAATATTAAATGCTGTATTCATTAATGGTTGTATAATTCTACAAATATTTTTAGAGTAATTGTTCCCTACAGAACATTTTGTGCTGTCATTTTATTGAACGTGTTTGATTGGAAAATGTTAGAAAAAAGCTGTAAAATAACAGTATTCTCCCTGTAGAACTTTAGGTTCTGTATTTATTTTAGTGTTTGATCATACAAATCTAATTAAAAAAAAAATGTAAAAAAAGTTTTTCTCATCAGAACTTTATTTAAGGTATTTGAATGTAACATTTTAAGACAATGGATTTTGAAAAGAGAGGAAACATCTGTAACATTACAGTGTTTTCCTGTAAAATCTTTAAGGACAATTCCTGTATATCAATTGCTTTTGCACTTTATTTCAGTTAAAGTATTTTACTTTAATTTTATCGTTTTTGTTTGGCAGCCGCTGCTGCCAGTACTTTGACTGTTTCTTTACGATTTTTTTTTTTACAGTGTATCTATCTATCTATCTATCTATCTATCTATCTATCTATCTATCTATCTATCTATCTATCTATCAGTCTGAGCTACTGCAAAATATGTTAATTCAGACGGTAACCTTTAAATTGTTCGAAGGATTGTTTAATTGCTTTGTATTTTTCCTTGCATATTGATATGTATCATGGGTCATCTGAGAATTGTCTGGTAAAATCTGCATTTCAGACATTTCGATTTAAGCTCAGGCTTCTGTTGGTCAGCCTGTTTGAAATGGTCTTTACAACAAACTCATACAGGCCTCCCTACAGCTTGATGACAAAGACGTTCTGAGGAGAATGTTGTTATTTAGGCTGAGATCTAAAAGTGTCTCTATCTGTTTCCTGACTCTCACACTGAGTGCTGCGATGCTATAGATTTTAGCCGCTGAACATCCGTCCTTTCATGTTGTCCGCCCGTTGGACACTGAGGTTCTTTCTCCCACTATGGTTCAGCTTTAACAAAGCCGACGAACGTCTGCTCCACTCCACCCCCCCCCCCCCCCATCACATATACACTCCCTTTCCTCTCAAGGGCCTCGGGGGCTTAGCACCATATGGATCAAATCCATTAGAAGGCACTTTTAGGTCCATTTATGTTAAATCTGATGTGATCAATGTTTCAGTCTGCGATTCATTTTAAACGCTTTCTTAATTAGACCTTGACCTTGGAGTCAAGTGCGCAGGGATGGAATCTAAAACGGTAATGCAGTGGAATTAAAAGAGGAAGCATCAGGAGAGAGTGAGGAGATAAAGGCGATGTACAGAGAGATATATTTGCTGGAGTGTTTCCTCTTTTAGATTCCATCAGTGCCTCAGATCAACTTTAACATTTTATGTGTTTGTTGTTTTGATATGTATTCGAATACAACTACAGCCCTATGACTCACAAATATATAGTTAGATTTTTAAAAGGGATTAGTCCTTTCCTAAAACACTGAGTCACTGAAGGTTTAAACACTTTATATAATATTATATAATAATAATACATGAGACTTGTATAGCGCTTTTCTAGAAACTCAAAGACGCTTTGACAGAGAATAAAAAAAAATATATATTTATTTAAGAGGCCTTATTCTGCTTTTTGGGGGTTTCCCTTCCCTGTATTAGGTTATTATATAGGTTTTTCTGCATGTAAATGGTCTGTAAAGACTAAAATCCCTCTCACCACTTGGCTTCATTCTAGAAGGCCAGGTTGTTCTGAAATAGGTTGTGTATTACAATAATTGGATGATATAAATAAGAAAAGAAAAAAATCTGTGTGTGCCCTTTGTTTGTTTTTTTCCTCGTTGCGTTTTGTCATCATTGCACCAGTCCACGGTGGGAGATATCTGAAACACTTTTGGAGATAAAACCAACCCTGCATAGACATTTATTTTAATCTGATTTAAACATTTGGTAAAACTGACTCTTTTAGGGCAATATTTTATATGATCAAAATACTAAGATAATGACAGTAAAAACTACTCCCATTCCAATCTACGCCTTTTATTCTTTAAATTATCGGTCTCTGATGAGTGTTGCGAACCTGTGCTGCCATTCATTCCAGCTGTCATTTGTAAAAACTAAAATATCCCTTTCAAACAATGAAGAAAGTATTACTTATTGACAAATTAACATTTACACCGTATAAAGCTATTTCAACTCATGTAAGTGTGTGTGCATGTGACTGTGTGTGGTGCAGATTTCCATTACTACTTAAATATAGAAGTGCACCTCTCTTTTCCCCTGGGTGCATGCAGCTCTTATTGCATTACACATGGAGAGTGTCTGCAATCCATCCTCAATTGGTCCACATCTGTTGACTTTAGAAATGGCTGATCTTAAATCTGATAGTCCTTAAGTGTGTGTGTGTGTGTGTGTGTGTGTGTGTGTGTGTGTGTGTGTGTGTGTGTGTGTGTGTGTGTGTGTGTGTGTGTGTGTGTGTGTGTGTGTGTGTGTGTGCGCACGGGCCCACCGTCTGTTTTAAGGCTTTCTGCACTCTAGCCGTCCGTCTGCTGCCTCATGTCTGACCTCAGGGCCGGGCTTCTCCCACAGACAGATCCATTAAACAGCCAGAGGGAATTGGCTTTGGCCTATCAGCGCTCTTATTTGAAAAGCTCATACTTTAAAGGTTGACACGGCTATGTGGTTAGTTTCATCACTTTGTGACCTGTAAAATTGTATGTTTTCACAATTACTCAAGCTGAAAATGTTTTAGGGCTTTCAGTGCTGCAGACAGCCGTTATAGATAAAGGTCATGTTTGAATTATGTATGTATGTATGTATGTATGTATGTATGTATGTATGTATGTATGTATGTATGTATGTATGTGTAAAATAAGTAGCATTACAGTGATACATGTTAATTGGATGATTTGAATAAGAACTACGTTGGGTTACGTATTGTAACCCTAGTTCTATAAACTATAATATATATATAACTATAGATCTATATATATATAAACTATAGTTCTATTCGCTTGGAGGTAGCTGGCTCTGTTTACATGGCATAAAACAAGATAAACTGTCCAAGGACATTTATAGAAGAGTCAGGGACACCATGGCAACGATCAAGGGTGTGGCAGACAATGACAATGACGGGAAAACACACAGTAAAGGCTGTGAAACGAGTAAATAAAACAGGAAGTGCAGTGACAAACATAAGTGACTGTAACCTAACAACCAGGGGTTAAATTGGGCCGGGGCTAAGCCCGGAAATGCTCTGACGTCATCACCCTCGCATATTTTAACAATGTATGCAGCATGCCTATATCATATGTTTACCCAAAAAATATATACATGTTAAAACTTTTCTTTCTATATGTTTAAGGTTCTTAATAATTCAAAAAATCAATAAAACACTCTTTCTAGCTGTAGGGAACATAAATAAGATGACGCGACGATGACTTGCACTTTCAAATTTTTCGCGGGGTTCCCCTGTCTTTATTTTCTTCAAATCTACTTTGCTGATCGGCGACCACACAGTCTCTTCCGTCAGTCACACAGACAGCCAGCAGAGTGACAGGTGAATCCGGGAAAAAGTGTGGAGAAAAATAGGTACTACGCTGACAGGTTTCTTAACATGAATTGCTCTGATATTCTGCTTTTACGTTCGACTACCATTAAAGAGCCTGTGACAGCATCCCAACAACTGTTGTGCAATGAAATATTGGGCTACTAGTAATCTCGAACCGTCAGCTTAAAAAAGAAGGTGCGATACCGTTCCGATAAATATTAATAATTTCGAACATCGCGGGGAGATTCCTTCGACTCATTCTGAAGTTTTGGCGTAAGCAGGAAGTGACGTCAATGCGGGAACGCTTCACTGTGCTGCGAGCGAGCGAAACACGGACAAAGTGTGTTGTCATCCGTAGAAATGGTTCGACGATGCGTTGTCTGGGTGTTCCAATACAGCAAATGACGAACTAAACATCAGCGTCCATAGCTTTCCCACAGATGTCAAGCGTCAGCACACATGGGAGAAAAACGTCCAGAACACAAGGGCCGAATGGTCTGTGAAGAACCCCCGAACGACCTACATATGCAGCGCCCACTTTCTGCCCGAGAATTTCGAGGAAAGGCCTACGTTGATGGTTGGAAGTGGGATAGATGTAACGCGAAAACGGATTCTGAAGCCGTCAGCAGTGCCTACTCTCTTTCCCACGCCGTCGCAAATCCGTCAAGGCACCAAAGACTTCGCCACCGCCACCCCCCCAGCAAAACGCCCCATAAGTGCCTACTTCGAGAAACGAGAGAAAACTCAGGTAAAAAAAAAACAACCTTTAAACGTGATGTATTTTTTAGGAGTGTGTGTGTGTGTGTGTGTGTGTGTGTTGGAGGACCACCCTTTGGAGTGGTTGAAGGTTCGAGCCCGCTCCGCGCCGTTCGTTGATGAGTGGTCTGCTATAAGAGGAAGGACTCAGACACCGAGATATGAGGTTAACAATAAGCTGATTTAATGGTAAAAGCAACAGTACAATATAACAAAGTACTTCGGGCCCCGGTTCTACTACCGTGCGATATACGTATCGGGACAGTCAGACAGAACAGGGGCCCCGAGTATAAGGAAGTTACAATATTTATACACACAAACGGGGAGGAGTTGTGTGGGAGGAGTAGTGTCGGTTGCTCCTCCCTAGGTGTTATCTACTGGTGGATTCACTCCTGGGTGAGCCCTAGGCAGCGAATCAGAGTGAGTCAGCCATTGCTGCCCTGGAGACCGTCTTCCACTCCTGGACAGAGCGTGGGAGATTTGGATCTACTGTGCCCGCTGATAAGTCCCAGGCTGTCTTCATGGCAGCCATGGGGTAAACAATTCATGGGGTCAACATGGGGTGAACATAACAATCTTTATCTTCGCACCTGGCATTACTCCCTTTCCCTAGGGGTCAACATGGGGTGAACATAACAATCTTTATCTTTGCAAAAAGCCGGTGCGATGTGCTGTTCTGACTACATCTTTGTATACTCTAAGTCTCTGCACAGTCTCTGCACAGTCTCTGCACATGACCTTGCTACTTTCAATGTTGTAAGTTAAACACTTTCCCATGCAACCCCTCCCCACGCTCCTGTCCACCCCATCAAAACCCGGGGGGGGGCGACTGGGTCCATCCATTCCCAAGTCACGGCACACACAATGAGCACAGCAAGCAAATAATGCAACAATAAGAATATTGCCCTAGTTTCATAAGCAGTTTCATAAGCATACATTTTACACAGACTATTGGCGCCTAAGATATGTCGGGCCAAGGTTATAATTATTGAAACAGGTTATACAGGTTACTTTAGTGTGTGTGTGTGTGTGTGTGTGTATGTGTGTGTGTGTGTGTGTGTGTGTGTGTGTGTGTGTGTGTGTGTGACCAAGCTACTTCAGTGTTTACTGCTACTCCGCCATTATTTTAAAACGGAATCGTTATTTAGTCAAACTCCGTTAATAAAATAGTTTACAAACCATTCCACATTGTTCAAACGTTGTAGATCGAGAGGTAGTGTAAGAAATTAAAATCAATATTGAATGACGTAATTAAGCTTAAATAAACAGTAAGCTTAAAACTGTTTTATTCTGAAAACAGATCCGTTTAAAGTTTATTTTGAAAAGCTGTATTGAAAGACGATGCCGTTGACAACAATGACCACTTCCGGTTTTACGTTAACAACGATTACAGCCGTTAAAATGCATTAAATAAAAAGTCATGAAAGAGAGTATGAGGAGAAAAGGCGTGTGGAGTTATACAATGAAGACACTACGTCTAAATCCTCTGTTTTATGCGATATCGGACACAAGAAGAAAGCGGTGGGAGGACACCCGACGCCACGGGAGCCATGCGAGCCATGCATATAGCCAATATCGTCTACTACGATGTCATGATTATCACTTTCCGATCCTTCAGCCTCATATGAGCTCTCAGACACGTTCAATATTAAGCTGTCATCGCTGTCATCGCTTGCTGCTGTGTGCGCCATCGTGCGTTTGCATGCAGATGCTGGGATCCGGGACGGTGCAGCTGGAGCTCTTTGCCCGCAATGATGTCACACATCATTTGGCGGGATTTAAAGAATCGCCGAGAAGATCCAGAATATGGTCAACATTGAAGGGCAGATTAATGGTTATCAAAGTACAAATTTCCCAAATCACTTCAGTAACGGTTTCAAGGGGACAATATTTACACAAATTAATGGGTTTGGATGATGGGGGAAATCCATGTCACAGGCTCTTTAAGTTAAATAACGTTTTTTTGTTTGACTAATTTTTGATCAAATCAAGCGTTTCTTAAACTAAGAGAAAGACACCAGCCAGTGGTCGATATTGTTGACTTTATTTTAGAATAGCAGATCTCTGCGACCAGCTATAGTTTGTCGGCTTAGTGTCAGTGAACGTGTGTCTCTGCTCCGATCGTGAGCTTTAAGGCCACTACACACCAACCTGAGACCAAAGAATGCGTACCGAAGGCGTCCCGACTTTTACGTCCGCTACGTCGCCTACGTCGCCTGCGTCGGCTACGCCGCCCGCCTACAAACACACCGCAAAGACTTCAGTCGACGAGTGGCAATAACTGTCCTTATATATAGAAATTTTATTTATTGGGATAAACCCCTTGAGATGCACCATCTCGTTTTCAAGGGGGTCCCGACAATAGCAACAACTTACAGACATACATAAGCAAAAAGACAAAAAGCAAAACATGACACACAAGACAAACCACGTACAGTCTGTTAAATAACATTCAAGTAATACATACAATCATTACAATCATTACAATTTGCGAGACAGTCGAGGAAATCAGTTTCATCAATATGAGTTTCCATCAATAACAAGTGCAGACCAGTTGAAAGTGAGATGATAATGCATGTTAAAGTAACCTGTATATCCTATATAACCTGTTCCAATAATTATAACCTGTTTTAATAATTATAACTTTGTCTGTGTAAAATGTATACTTATGAAACTAGACCAAGTGTTCTTATTTTGTTTTGTTTGATGTGGTCAATTGTGTGTGCGTTGACTTAGGAATGTTGAGGTTCCAGTCGACCCCCCCGGGTTTTTAATGGGCCGGATAGGAGCATGGGGGGGGTTGTAGGAGAAAGGTAATAAAACTGACACCATTGAGTCTATGCAGAGATTGTACTGAGAGAAAGATTGGGATGCGGAGTGGTACGGCCAGGTGCTGAGGATAAACGAAGATAAGGATTGGTACCTCACCCCCGTGCGACCCAGAATTGTTTATTTTATGGCTGCCATAAAATATGACCTGGGACTGATCGGCGGCGCAGGAGATCCAAAGTTCCCACACTTATGGCTGACTCACTCTGATTCGCTGTTTAGACCTCGTCGATGGCTGACTCACTCTGATTCACTGCCTAGGGCTCGCCCAGGAGTGAGTCCACCAATGGATGAACACCTAGGAAGGAGCAACCGACACAACTCCTCCCACACAACTCCTCTCCGTTTGTGGGCATAAATATTATGAATTCTGTACGCTCGGGGCCTTTTTTCTGTCTGACTGTCTGATACGTACATCGCACGGTAGTAAGAGCCAAGGCCCGAAGTACTTCGTTATATTGTACTGTTGTTTTTACCATTAAATCAGCTTATTGTTAAACCTCATATCTCTGCGTCTGAGCCGTTCCTTTTTACAGCAGACCACTCATCAAACGAACGGAGCGGAGGGGGCTCGAACCTTCAACCACTGAAGGCTGCTTCACCCCAACAATGTTTAAACATACCCAATGATGCAAGAGATCTAATAGCAGCAGGTAAAGTATTCCAGTCTGTTGGGGCTTTGAACATGAACGCTCTTCTGCCAATCGATTTTTTTGCAGAGGGGACAGAGAAATAAATCTGGACAGAGTGTCTAACTTGATGATTTGGCGAGTAGGGTACAAAATATTGCTTTAAATAAGGGGGATAGTTAAGATAAATGCATTTAAATATCAGCTGAAGCCAATGCGTGTGTCTTCTTACATTTAATGAAGGCCATTTAAGTTGGTTATACATTGTGCAGTGATGTGTACGAAAAGGACAACCAAGAACAAATCTGCATAGTCTATTGTAGGCTATGTTGAGTGGAGCAAGATCTGATCTATGTGCATTTTGGTAGACGACATCACAATAGTCCATAATCGGAAGAATAAATTGAGAAGCAATTCTCTTTCGGACACTGAGCGTAAAACAATTGCGAGAGCGGTGTAAGACACCGATTCCTTAATTGACTTTCTGTATTACATGCTTTATATGTAGTTTAAATGAAAGTTCAGAGTCTAGCCATACACCAAGATATTTAAAGCTATCAACTTTATGCAGAGAAGTGCCATCCTTACATATTATTACTACATTAGGTTTGGATTTGAGCTTCTGCCTGGTACCAAAGACCATGGTATAAGATTTTGTTTTGTTGAGCAGTAGTTTATTGTGTGATAGCCAGTCCTGTAAGATATTAAAATCCAATTGAAGAGAGATCTGAATTTGTGAAAGTCAGATTTGGATGTATCTATGACAGTGTCATCAGCATAAAGGTGAGTATGACAATTAATGAGACAAGAAGATAAATCATTTATGTAAATAGAAAACAGAAGTGGGCCCAGAGTTGATCCTTGCGGTACACCCTTTTGTTGGATCAACAGGTCAGACTGTTTTCCATTGACAACCACACATTGCTTTCTATTGTGAAGGTACGAGTTAAACCATAACACTGTTTTATTAGAAAGGCCAATGCCGTGAAGTTTATCCAAGAGCAGATATCGATCAACGAAATCAAAGGCTTTTGTCAAGTCAATAAAAATGGCGCCTGTGAGTTCACCATCATCAGCAGCAGAGTACAAGTCATTTGAAAATGTAAGCAGTGCAGTTGTTGTGGAGTGATTAGGCCTGAAACCAGATTGAACCGGAGATAAAATATTATAAGTATTGAGATAATGTGACAGTTGATTATAAATTATTTTCTCCAAAACTTTGGAAATAGAACAGATTATAGAGATTGGTCTATAATTATTTGTATCAAGTAAATCACCACCTTTATGGAGTGGAATGATGCGTGCACATTTCCAAATAGTCGGCAACTGGTTCAACAGGTTGAACAAATCAGCAAGTGGGTACATGAGAAATGGGACGTTCATTTTATGAACCTGTTTTCTATACCATCGAGTCCTGCACTGCCATCCACTTTTAATTCTGTGATAGCATTATGAACTTCGTGTGGTAGAATCTTCTTAAAAGAAAAAGAACTGTTGCAGTATGAATTACTATTAGAAATACCAGTCGACAAATAGGAGTCAGATAGTAGTGTAGAACATACATTAGCGAAATGCTGATTAAATATTTGGGCAATGGATAATGGGTCATGAATTATTGTATCAGCAGTTCTTATTTTATTAATAGAATGTTTACCTGATTTATTTAAAATAGATTTAATTTTAGTCCAAAATTGCTTGGGATTCTTAAAGTCCGATGTGAGAGATTCTTTATAGTAGTTGGATTTAGCATTTCGGGTTTTGGTTTTACTCAAATTTCGAAGATGCCTGTATACTTCCCAATCGGCTATAGTTCTTGAATGACGATATATCGACCATGCTTTATCCCTTTCCCTAAAGAGACTGATGAGTTCAGAATTGATCCAAGGGAGATGTTGACCTTTGACCTTAACCGTTCTCACAGGTGCATGTTTGTTCATGACATCAGTGAGCTCTTTATGCAGAAAATCCCAAGCATCTTGTACATAAGGTATTAGTTGAAATCTGTCCCAATTAAGGGCAACAACATCATTAATAAATAAATCAACATTCAATTTTTTATATTGTCTGATTTTGACTAGTTTTGGAGGCAGTTTAATTAATTTGATTTTCCATACGCAATAAACAATTGAATGATCGCTGAAGCAATCAGACATGACACCAGCTTTTAAGATTCTGTCAGGGTGTGACACAAGGATCCAGTCAAGCAAAGATTGGGTTCTAAGAGTGATACGAGTTGGCTCATTAATTAGCTGTTTAACATTTAGACTACTGAAAAGTTTTTTCTCTCTATCGGATGATTTATCCAACCAATTTTTGTTGAAATCACCAAGCAAGATTATTTCATTTCCGCAGGAAATGGAGTTGATAGTGTCGATTATGTGGTTAAAAGACTGCAGGTGAAGAAGGTGGCCTATAGATGCTACCAATAGTTAAGCATTTATTTTCATGAAAAATTATTTTAAGAAAAATGCATTCAAAATGTAGAGGCTCTATAGAAGTAGCAATTAGCTCAGTCACAAGGTCAGAAGAGACATAAATAGCCACACCTCCACCCCTGCTGCATCTATCAGATCTATCAGAAGTTTCAGAGAGTGTGATGATTTTAGGTTTATGTAGGACAACCCATATCCGAAGTAAATCAATTTTGGGCAATAGACTCCTGATATTCAAATGAATGATTTTTATACCCTTTAATTCATCCAGTCTGGAAATAATTGCAAATAATGTTCCTGTCACTTGTTACGCATAAATGTGATTCATGATTGTAAAGATTGCTAGATTCAACCATTAATGTAAAACAGACATACAAAACATTCAAACACAAAAAGAAAAAGACAGAAAAACACAAAACAACCATTAAGAAGGCCCAGCAGCCCTGGACACCAGTCCCAGAGCATTACCATGAATAAACTTAAACATGGACATAATAACTAATTACACAGAGCTCAGTCTGCATTACAAAGAGGATAAAGAAGTCGTAGCTCAAAGAAATTCATCCGAACGAACATAAGCATTATTTAACAATAACAGCCACTCGGGGCAGTATTGTAATAGTAGAGGGCTCTAACGTGCCACAGAAGAAGAAGTAGTGACATTTACCCGCAGGGGGGGGGGGGGGGCAAACAGATTTATTGGAACTAAATCAAATCAGAGACCCGGATGTACAGTGGAGATTAAACTGTTCATTACCTTATAAAAGCAAATACTGTTTATATTTTTTAATTAAATTGTCACTTAAAGTTACTAAAACAAATACTCAAAATGAAAAAAACTACTGAAACACAGGACTGTAACTTAAATTTACCAAAACAAATACCTTTACAAAAACAAATACCATTTACTGTATTATATGTTTATTTTACAAAATTACTTTATACTGTCTTTGTCAATTGAACCCGCTTTTATTGTGCTCCTCTCATGAAATAACTGGCCCCAGCCTGATGCTATGTATGTGTGTGCATAAAACTGAGATATGCATATATCTATTTCCTTTCTCTTTGAAAGTTTCAGAGGTTAAAGTGAGGCATGATGCAGAAATGAGTGAAGCAAAAAGGAGGAAACTTACAGACTTCTTTAAAAGGTATGCAAGACATCACTGCTGCTTAGCGTGTCAAAGCCATTTGTATCTTTTATTTATTCACCATAAGTTCCTTTGTTAATTATCCTACATTTAAATGCAGAGTTGAGCAGAACAAGGCAGGTGATGGGCGAGCATGGCAGCTTGGAAAAGAGAGAGGATCAGAGCAGTGTAAAGAAGGGAAGGGAGTGGAGGAACTTGAGGAGAGGAGAGGAGTAGAGCAGGCTGAGGAGAGGAGAGCAGAGCAGCCTGAGGAGGACAGAGGAGCAGGGCAGTTTGAGGAGGACAGAGGAGCAGGGCAGCCTGAGGAGAGCAGAGCAGAGCAGCCTGAGGAGGAAAGAGGAGCAGGGCAGCCTGAGGAGAGCAGAGCAGAGTAGCCTGAGGAGGACAGAGGAGCAGGGCAGCCTGAGGAGAGCAGAGCAGAGCAGAACAGCCTGAGGAGGACAGAGGAGCAGGGCAGTTTGAGGAGGACAGAGGAGCAGGGCAGTTTGAGGAGGACAGAGGAGCAGGGCAGTTTGAGAGGGACAGAGGAGCAGGGCAGTTTGAGAGGGACAGAGGAGCAGGGCAGTTTGAGAGGGACAGAGGAGCAGGGCAGTTTGAGGAGGACAGAGGGGCAGGGCAGTTTGAGGAGGACAGAGGAGCAGAGCAGGGAAGCAGTGTAGGAAAGGCTGACAACTTGCCTGACTGCTGGAATCAAAGTCAATTTAAATATTTTACACAGAAATATCCATTTCTAATAGTTGGAAATAAAAAAATAGGATGCAAATCATGCAGGGAAGCGGGATCCCTTGGGGCAATGAGAACAGGGAAACAGAGGTACTCATTCTATACTGAATGGCAGAACTGTAGGGTAGGCCCATATGGCAACAGCAATGAGAAGCAAATGAAATCTTTGAGAAAGAAAATAAATGAACATAGTGTCTCACAGAGTCACAAATTAGCACAGGACATAGTAAAAAGACAAAATGAAGAAGCTTTAAAATCAAGCTTTCTAAAAACTCAAAAAGACATTTTGGCTTCCACCCATAATGTCTTTAGAACGGCATACTACATTGCAAAAAATAACCGGCCATACTCTGATCATCCTGGACTAATAGAACTACAAATGATAAATGGTGTAAATGTTGGCTGCGTACTCCACTCAAATGTTACATGTACAGACATTGTACATTTTATTTCAAAAGAAATGAGGGAATCCCTATTGGCAAGTATCAAAGTGACCTGACCAAAGCTAACTGTCCTTGTGGATGAAAGCACATCATTAAGCAAGAAGTCTTGTCTTATTGTGTACGTAAGAACGTCAGTTGATAGCTCAGAGCCAGTGACCTTCTTCCTAGATCTTCTCGAGCTAGAGAGTACAACCGCAGATGGAATCATTAGTCAACTACTGAACTGTCTACAGAAATATGGTCTTGATGATGCTTTTCTGAAAGAATGTCTGTTGGGATTCTGCTCAGATGGAGCCTCCGTAATGGTAGGCAGAAAGAATGGCGTCTACACAAAACTGAGAAGTAAGTACCAAGGCCTCATAGGCTGGCATTGTCTAAACCAGGGCTATTCAATTGGCGGCCCGCGGGCCAAATCCGGCCCCCGGGTGATATTTACTGGCCCTTTGAGTATAATGTTAAAAAGTTTAATTTTTAAAAAAAAGTTTAATTTTTTTTTTAATTCTTTTTAAATTTTTCTTTTTTTGGGCCAGAGTGCCTTTATTCGAGAGAGGGTGTTACATTGAGAGATAGAGGGGAAGACATTGCCTGAAAACTTTGGCGGGCTCAGGTTTCAAACCCACCTACTAGCTACTGTAGTGACAACTCCTGTCATTTATTGCGTCTCTGTGCGCATCCTCGCGGCTCGCGCTGCCCTTCACTACAAGCTCGCGCACCTTCGACGGTTTCGCGCCAATGGTACGATTCATCAAACCTGGTCAGCATAGTTGGATATCAAAATGTCTCTTTCTACGTTAAAAAAAACGAAAGGTTGACACCGAAAACAGGCAATTCAACAGCGAGTGGAAAGAGAAGTACTTGTTTGTAAATGTCAGTGGGAGGCCCGTGTGTTTAATCTGCAATGAGTGTTTATCGGTGTGTAAAGAGTACAACTTGAGAAGGCATTTTAAGACAGCTCACGCCAACTTTGACGTCACTTTTCCAGCGGGCTCTGATGCTCGCCGCCAGAAGATTTTGGGGCTAACTTCGTGCTATGACCAAAGACGTAGCTCCCTGTTTCGGGCTTGGACTGACCAAGAGAGAGCTGCCGCAGCATCCCTACGAGTGGCCTGGATATTAGGCAAAAATAAAAGGCCTTTTACGGACGCAGAGACAGTCAAAGAGTGTATGCTTGCATCAATTGAGGAAGTGGTTGCAGATGAGAAAATCCGAAAAAGCGTTATTGACTCAATTAAGAACATTCCGATTTCTGACACGTCAACATCAAGGAGAGTGGAGACCCTTGTGTCGGACGTTTTTGAGATTCTCTTGGACAAACTGAGAAAGGCAGAGGTTATGTCGCTAGCTATTGATGAATCCACTGACAGCAGCGATGTTGCACAGCTGTGCCTCTATGTTAGATTCTTTGATGGTGAGTGCTTTCGGGAGGATCTACTTGGATTAATTCCTTTGGATGGACACACGAACGGTGAGGTGATGTTCCACAAAGTGGTTTCGTTTTTCATGGAGCACAAGTTGGGATTGGATCGTATTAACATGCTTGTAACGGATGGGGCACCTGCGATGTCGGGCCGAACACAGGGACTGTCCGCTAGGCTGGCAGATGTGGCTCCACAGCTGAGATCGCTTCATTGCCTCATCCACCAAAGCCTCCTGTGCGCAAAACTAAGTGGTGAGTTAAAAAACACAATGGACTCTGTCATGGCGATTATTAACTTTATTCGTTGTAACTCCAGTTTACAGCACCGCCTTTTCCGCCAGATGTTGTCAGACATGTCAGCTCAATATAATGATTTGCTCATGCACAGTGACATTAGATGGCTAAGCAAAGGAAACGATTTGGTGAACTTAAGGAGGAGATCATGGCGTTTCTCCGCAATTCAAAATATAACAAAGCCAACGCCTTTCTGTGTCTGATAGAGAATGATGAGTTTTACGCTGCCGTTTGCTTTTTGAGCGACATTTTCCAACATCTGAACCAACTCAATTTGGAGCTGCTGGGCAGAGATAAAATGGTCACACAACTTGTGGAGAGACTCCATGCGTTTCAAAAAAAGCTCACACTTTTTTCTACGGATTTATGTCCAGGCAAAATGCTCCATTTTCCAACACTGTGCACTGCAGGTTTACAAATCACCGAGGTGGATTTATGGACGCATTGAAAACCAACTTTGCCGCGAGGTTTGAACATTTCAGTCTCCTGACTGAAGTGATGAGATTTGTGAAGGACCCTTTCTCTGTGAATGTAGAGGGGGAGTTTGCACTGAAAGCAAAGGAGCTGATTGTGACATTAAATGAGGCGTCTTTACAACTCGAACTCATTGACATTCAGTCATCAGATGACCTGCGACAGTCATTTCAGCTGGCAGGTTCTGAAAAGTTCTGGACTCATGAAGTCAGCCACGAGAAATTCCCTCATTCAAGGGGTCTTGCACTTTTTGTCCTCACAATGTTTGGCTCGACTTACACGTGCGAATCGGCATTCTCACACATGAATGCCATAAAAACTAATAATCGCGCATCCCTCACTGACCAGCATCTGCATCACTGTATGCGTATTGCCATGACAACGTATACTCCCGACTTCCCTGCCCTTGCTAAATCGAAAAAATGCCATTTCTCTCATTAGATGGCACATATCTGCCAAGTTGGTTGCATACTGTATGTCAGTTATCACTATGTTAATCAAAAAAGGTTTGAGTTTTAAAAGGCTGTGTGTTGTGGTTTGGTAATTAATACAAGTCTTTTGATAATTGTTTTTGTTTTTAATTAAGCAATTGATGTGGTATGGCTCACATGTCTTTATTGTTATTATACCATAATATGCACTGTTGTTTGTGTATGGCCCTAAATTGCTATTTTGTGTGAATTATTAGATAATTTAATCTAAATCTAATGATGTTGATGGTTATATTAGCTTCACATCTACTGAGTTCTGAACTTGCCATTTATAAAGGCCTTGGGGCTATGTTTGATTTAATTAAACAAAATATATGCACTCCACTATGCTGTTGTAGTATTTACTGTATCTGAAGCTCTTATGATGCTTGCTCATATTTCAAGCAATTCTTTTCCCGGCCCCTTGCTTTGGATAATTTTCATCAACCGGCCCCCATTCCAAACTAATTGAATAGCCCTGGTCTAAACCATAGGTTGGAGTTGTCTGTGTCAGATGCAGTCAAGCACTGCACCGAAACCAACCATTTCACAGCTTTTCTTGACAAGCTATACTGTCTCTATCATCAGTCACCAAAGAACTTCAGAGAGCTTGATGCTGCAGTCTCTGAAGTAGGTGTATGCTTGAGGAAGATTGGTCGCGTCCTCGGGATAAGGTGGGTGGCTTAATCTTTTAGGACAGTAAATGCTGTTTGGACCATGTATGCCGCACTCTATCATCACCTCACATCTGCAGGTGTAGATGTGAACCGTTCCTCAAATGATAGATGCATGTATGAGGGGCTAGCAGCAAAGCTGACGTCAGTTGCTTTTGTTAAAAACCTGGGACTGATGATGGATGCACTTGAGGAGCTGACAGACCTGTCTGAGGCTCTACAGTCGAGAGACATTAGACTGTCTCAATCAGTAAATCTGATAAAAAGACAGCTAGATGTTTTTAAAACCATGAGCAGGAACCCGGACAATGGTCTGTTCTACAAAACCGCATGTGAGGCAGAGCAGCAAGGTGTTTTTAATGGCATAACACTACGCAATGACCCAAGGCAGAAGATAATAGATCCCACAAAGTTTTATGCAGCACTATGCAAAAGCATGGAAACAAGGATGGTCACAAGTGAAGAGGAATCCCTCTTTCAAAAGTTAAATGTTCTTGATACAAAGACATGGCCAAGCCCTCTACCATTAATGTATGGTGAGTGTGAAATAAGAGAGCTATGCACTCTTTTGAAAATCGGATTCTCTGGTGTTAAGCAAAGTTATAGGGACTTTAAGGAGAATGCCAGTGTGCCGATGCACATGTCCCTTCTAAAGCTTAAAAATGCAGTGGAAACCATTGCTGTGAGCAGTGCAGAGTGTGAGAGGGGTTTCTCAGAAATGAATGCAGTTGTAACATCAATGCACTCACAACTGAAAACTCAAAATGTCTCTGCTCTAATGTTCATTCAAATGGTTGGACCTCCTCTTACCTCTTGGGACCCCACGAAATATGTGAGGAAGTGGGTAGCTACCAGAAGGTCTGCAGACCATTTAGCCTGTAGACAAAGATGCACGACTACACAGGCTTCCCCCTATCAGCCCATCTGGGATTTGATGAAGTAGCTGGTCGTACATACAGTAATGTTGTTGAACTGCTTATATTGATGTGGACTTTCATTCCTCAATCAATTCAGATAGGGTAATGTCTCTGTACTCATATAGTTGTTTTTTAATGTTCTTGAGTAAGTGTGCAGAGAAATGTTGACTTAAAATGGGAATTTGAAGGTCTGTAATTTGTGAAAAATGTTTGTGTATATATTAATAATTTCAAATGTAAATCATTCCAGTTAGATAATACTAATAAAAAGACAGTCTATTTTACATACTTTCTATGTTTACTGTCTCGATTGGTGGCATCAAATAGTGCATCTGATACAGGAGCAGTTGCTTTAGGATTGGGCCTCATATATAGCCCGCACCCCCCCCCAAAAAAATCACAGCCCCCCCACATGTCAAATCCCAATTTAACCCCTGCTAACAACCACACATTACTAAACATAAATAACTAAATCTGAATATAGACTATAAAACATATGACATGAACCTGATAACTAACAAACTATACATGATATGAGTAACCAAGAACTGAACATGGCAAAATTAACTAACTTGCCAAGATATTACATTGGATATAATGTGATACAGGGTTATGTATAAAGGTTCTTTTTTTATTTGTTATGTTTGATATATGATCAGCATGCCCCACAGAGGATGCCATTGCTTGTCATCTACCTTAATATCTACCTGTGACTGCATCATATAAAAGTTTAGCAGCTGAAATGACTGAATTAATGGCACAACATGCATTTATTACACAATGTCTCTGTTCACTTGGTCAGGGAACATTTAAGCTAGTTCCAGTTTTTATTCAAACGTGCAGTTGGCAACAAATAGTACTTAGATCCCCCTGGAGAATTGAATTACAATAATCCCCCCTTCCCGCCATTGAGAATAGAGAAGTATAACAATATTAGTCACATAGTTTATGAAAACCCATCTACACATTCCACCTTATCCATGGAAGGTGAGAGCAGCATGTGGATGAATCATCCTTTATAGGGGGGGCGATCTATAAACAGATAAACATGAAAGCCAAACCAACCTCAGTCTCCTAAGTACAGTATCGACTAGTGATGAAAGCCAGCTGGATCAGTTACCTTATATACACACACACACACACACACACACACACACACACACACACACACACACACACACACACACACACACACACACACACACACACACACACACACACACACACTAGTCCATGCTATTAATATTTAAACAGTAATTGCAGATTATTTTCTGAACAGGGGAGAGTGTTGCACAAACACATTATTCTGTAATGTGTTGTCAAACTTTTTTTAGACATGCAGTTGGTTTTCTATTTCTCAGGCTTCTTTTGACACCCGTGTTTGTGATAGTGTTTAGGCCAGCAGAGAAGACCTTCCTGGCCCTGAAAGCCCACCACAGCAATATCACCATAGTTTAAATGGACATAAAGGCTTTAGCAAGTCTCGTTTTGGCCCTGAAAGAAAAAGAAGACTTATTTCTAAAGTAAAACCTTGTATTATCCTTATTTTTGTTTAGAAAGAATCAAATTCATTTAGTTTGTAATTGAAAGAAATCACTTACTCAAGTAGAATCAGGCAAGACAGGAATTTAAACTGAGGAAAGTAAAACAGTAACAAAAGGAAATTCCTGATCACTTACATTTTGGAATGTAGTGAACGCAGCAGGTAAATGACATCTAACATGCTGGAGTGTGGAAGGGCAGTTAGTTCCTCAGATATCGGAGTCAAAGGGTTTACAGGCAACCTTTTTTGAATACCAATCAGCCTTGATTGCTGGTGTTCCAAGTCTCTGTGTGGTGTCATGGCTTCACAGAAACAAAAGCATGAATGCTAATTGAAGGAAAAGCACAGAGATATTTGACACAGAACAAAATAAGAGTTAAAATGCTTGAGGGTGGGTTTTCGGTCGTGCTCCATAATGCAATGTTTACATCGTGGGGTTGCTCATTATGAAAAGATGAGCATAGCTTCTTCTTCCTGCTGGTGTCTTTTGGACCAATTATTTTAGAAAACAATAAGGTAAAATATAATAGGCTATATTTGTACAAAGAACACAGATTGAATCAACAAGATCCTGCGCTACCATTCTTGTTAGATAACCTTATAAAAATAACATTAATGTACAAATGTACTGGCTGATTCATTTCAGAGGATTCTTATAGAGAATAACTTTTTAATAAACACAACAAAAATTGGGAGAACTTTTGAAGGAGCCGATCCTTGTCTCTTTTTTTAGGAGGGAGGACATGTAACAAGAAGAGCTATTTGAGCCCCGGGTTTTATTTTACATACATTTATTTAAAACAGATGCAGGATATTCACACACCTGATATCCACGCCCACACACAGCACACACTGTGGCCGACACTTGTGTTAACTGAAACACAAGCTCTCTCTCACACACACACACACACACACACATACAAACACACACTCGTGTGTATGCGCCGATGAATGCGCCGGTGAAGATGGCCGCATTGTCTTTTGGCTCCTCTCGAACTTTGCCCTTTTTCGTATTTTGTGCGTGTTTATTTACTTTTTGCCGTTTTACTTTTAACATGATTCGCAACATGCAAGCCGATCGCACCAACTCTGCTATACAATATAGCAGAGAGGAACTTATTCACATCCGAAACTTCTCGGACAATAACCCACCGACGGACAATGGAGATTCACCAAGGCTACCTGTTGCTGTACCTGAGAGACGCAGAAGGTAGACCAAGCGGGGGACCTGCGCCGGGTTGCTGGTCAGACTGAGGAAACGAGAAAACCGTCCCCCTCTTCCGAGTATTCTTCTGGCTAATGTTCAATCCATTGAAAATAAGCTAGATGAACTCAGAAGTCGGATTGCTTTTCAACGGGACATTAAGAACTGTAACGTGTTAATTCTCACTGAGACTTGGCTCAACCCCGCTATCCCTGACTCCGCCATTGTTCCTGACGGATTCACTATTTTTCGTCAAGACCGGACTGCTAACTCGGGGAAAAGTAAAGGTGGCGGTGTGTGTGTAATGACTAATAACAACTGGTGCACAGATGTGAAGGTTATTTCTTCGGACTGTTCCGCTCATTTAGAGCACCTTATCAATCAATCAATCATCAATGTTTATTTATATAGCCCAATATCACAAATGTTACATTTGTCTCAGTGGACTTCACAGTTTGTACAGAATATCAGTAGACAATACAACACCCTCTGTCCTTAGACCCTCACATCGTACAAGGAAAAACTTCCAGAGAAAAACCCCACAGTTTAAAGGGGAAAATGGGAGAAACCTCAGGGAGAGCAATAGAGGAGGGATCCCTCTCCCAGGACGGACAGACGTGCAATAGATGCCGTGTGTAAATCGAAGAGATAATACAATCAGACCAAATGTAGACCAAATGTTTGGAAATTAATGTACCTGTGTTGAGATCAATTGTATTAACATTAGGATTCTTGATATAACGCACACACATTTTATCATGTAGCCTACCACACAAATGTCACATGTTTTTCTCTCTGAAAGCTATACTTGTATATGTTTAAACATCATCATCCCATGACATCTTTAGGAGCAGTTAACTAACAAAGGTTGACTGTTCTTATAGCCTAAAGCCTTCTCTGGACTTCCTCTAAACTCGAAGACAGCTGACCTAATTAGAAGGACCATTGTCTCTCACTCTGTTAGTCATGTGAATCCAGAGGTTTTTGCAAGAGGGTTTGAGGAAAACATTACATGTTACTTGAAACAACATAAAGTTAGTCAATAAGGTATTATCTTTTATCTGCTGTTCTGTTTAGTGTGTGAGTTTTTGAATATATGGTGCAAGGAAGACAGCTGACCTAATCAAATGTTATCTTGAGAGACTGTTTCACTCAGAACAGGAGGTGCTCTTAGTTCATACTTGCACACACACACTGTAAAGAGAGAGGACGGACCAGATGAAATCAACATCAGCTGACTCACTGCTTGGAGGTCGTCCAGGATGTATAAAACTGTAACATTGGAATATTGGGGCACTCTCTTCTGACTGACTGTCCGGATAACTTGTATCCCACGGTGGTAGAATTGAGTCCAGAGTACTCTGTGAGAATTGGACTGTCTGTTTTTGCTAATAAACTAGTTGATTTAACATAGCCTTTTATTTTGTAGTTTTCTTTTGTGCTGCTTTCAACGACCTCTTCTACTCATCAACAAACGCGCTGAAGTAGGGCCGGCCCTCTTGACGGCCGCCTGAGGGTGCCACTACAATAATTTGGTGACCAACCGACGTGATGAGAGAAGGGTCCTGAACAGCGGCACATCTGACGAAACAGCGGACGCAGTGGTCCAGGGTCAAACACCTCCGAGCGCCAGTGACAACTAAAAAACCCGGGTTTCTAAAAACAGAGGTAAGCAGATACCGGTTACATTCAAAATCTGTGATTGGAGATTCACCAAATTTTAGAGTTGTCACTGTGGTCTCTCAGTGTTGTAGTTTCTATATAAAGCAGACAGTACTATCTCATTTTTTTTTTAACGAGATTTCAGTGGTTATAAATTGGTAGAGGAAGTCCAGCTGCAATCATCGTCCGAGATTTCAGTTGTTATAAATTGTTAAAGGAAGCCCAGCTGCAAATACTCAGAGAAATAAGATGACACACACAGTAATTCTTAGACGAATTCTGGGGTTGGGGCTCATCGACTAACGTACACAGGCAACCCTTAGACGGATCTGGGGCTACGTTAGGTATATTTATTTTGAGTGTGATTAACTGTGTTTGTATATTATATGTGAAAAATACGCAGTAAGGGACGCAATTTTCAACATCAATTTGAAAGGACCGTCCCTGAAAGTATTGTAGAATCTTATTTGTATCTGATAGCATATACGTGACGATCAAAGGTTATTGTAGACTGGGTTTCGACTCCGTGCCTTGGGCCGCATCCTCGTAAGAGGGTGTCGAAGCGCTCTTGGAAGTCTCAGTAACTGGTTGAAATACACCTCGCACCGAAAACTATCAGACTGTATACCTGTGGGAATAAAACTGCAATATTTAGTAAATTATAGTACGCAGAAGTACCTGGTATTTTTTATAAAAAATAAAACCTTTAGGAGAAGCAGATACGAACGAAGTCAAAATGGAAGGAGAATTTAAACGTGAAGAGAGAGAATTAGGAGTCCCTGTTCCGGGTAGTTTAAGGGAACAGTGGGGACAAGCAGAGAGATTGATACTTAGCGGACTTAAGTCCGTAGATCGTAAAAAGGCGAGCAGGGATCTCCGTTTCTTACACGATCGGATGATCGCAGAGAATAGAGTAGAGGGTGACGAGGCAATAAGTCTCCTAGCCACAGCACTCAATACATACGAGCGACAGTTGGTTCAGAAATGAAAACTCTCAACAAGCAGAAGGCAGGATTTTCAGGGCTTCTAAACTAACAAGAAAGGGAGCTAGTCGACAAGCTAAGGAGAATAGGCCATAACGCAGCCTTAGCTATGAACGGAGTGGCAGTAGCCTGCCCTCTGAGCAAAACTCCCGCCAAAAATCTGCCCGCCATAGCAGTCCCACCCAGTCCTGCACCAGCCCCTCCCACAGAAGTGATAGATACAGTCAGGAAGGAGAAGCCGTATGGTGGGCCCCTCCCAGACATCCCAGAGGGCAGTCCCCTCCTCTATCCAGATCTGTACAACCCCTTTAAGACCCAACCCCCTCCCTATACGTTTCCCTCCACCTCTACCCCCCCTCACCCAATTCCCCTCCCATGACAAACCTTCAGATGCTGTCTACAGACGCATTTTCTGAATCAGAACTAGAATATGACGTCGGAAGGGGAGGGAATTTCAGAATGATAGGAAATGTCTCTCTGATTCCCAACAGACTCACCTCTACTCCCAGGGAAAGGTAGAAAGAATGAATCAGAGTATCAAATAGAAGCTCAGTAAGGCCTGTGATGGCACAGGCATGAACTGGTTAGACGCACTACCTGTGGCCCTATTGTCCCTTCACAGTTCTGTAAACAGAGGCACAGGCTTCTCTCCTTTTGAGCTAACACATGGTCACCAGTTTCCTGGACCTGGAGCATTAGCAGTAGGGAAAGAAGTAGAAGAGATGGATAGCAAACCATACTACCAGCAACTTAAGGGCTTGGTATCAGATTTTACCACCCAGGTTGCCGACGCCAAAGGGGGACCGGAGAAGCACGAGGCTAACACCGCAGAATTCATCTGGCTGAAGGTCATCCGTCCGAAGTGGCTCAACCCAAGGTTCACCGGCCCGCACAGAGTGACTCAGAGGACATCACATGCAGTTCGCCTCGAAGGAAAGGGGGAAACGTGGTATCATTGGAGCCAGTGCGCCGTTGGAAAACCTCCAGCAAGGACGTTAGACGACATCAGAACTGACATCGCTGCAGCAGGACGAGAGAACGACACATCTGACGACGACAGCCCAGCAGAAGCAACGACCCATACAACAGATGACAAGGACAAAGACACAGAGGTAACAACAGGCGATCTTGGAAAGGAGATTACGGCCGGCGAGGAGGCGGACACGAGTCTACGGGACCCCGCCCCCTGAAACACACGGCTCCATATAGGACCCAACTTTTTTACTCCCACCTTTAGGGGCACTTTCCAATAAGTAGCAGCATTTTTATGCCCACCTATAGGGCCTCTTTCTAATAAGAGTAGTAGGTTATATATAATGACAGGTTAGCCCTATAGTTAAAGGGCAGTGAAAGTCTCCCACTCACCACCTTCTAAACAGGTTACTGACTTATTTAACAGGTTCTGGGAGCACAGTATTTACCATTACAGGGTACTATTTTACACCCTAGTTTTAAAAAATCTCCTTAGGAGATTTTAGCATTGTGTTCAGAAGAACCTAATTACAATAACACGGACCACTGATTAAAGGTACTCAATAATGACAGACTGTGGATTACACTTCCTTATTGTTTGTTGGTGTACTCTGCTAGTGGGAATCGTGGTTTACTTGGGACACTGTTTGTATCTTGAACACCATTCTTAGTTATATGGCCCATTAGCGAATAGCCTTATTATTTGATTGGGTGTTAATTCCTTGCGTCCTAGTAAATCTCCTATTATTAATAACAGAAATAACCCTTGTTGTGTTATATTGAAAATAACAACCTAACCATGTATGGGAGTTGGAGATGGTTGCCAGGACTATCCCTGGTCACGACCGTCACCCTTGCCTTTGTTTTTGTTTTAAGTGATTCCATTGACCACCCAGACTCCATTCCCCCGCCAGAGGAGTCCGTAACTAGGGTCAAACGGGCCAAATATGAGGTAGTAGTTACCAAAATGTCTCCTAAACAAACCTTCACTTTCCAAGCAGGTAGTGATGGAATAATGTAGACAGGATCAACTATGTACATTACAATGTGCTCCGTTTAGCTAATCTCACTAGGGACGCTGTAGAAGGACTCGCTGAACAGCTGGGGCCGACTTCCCTCATGGCAGTTCAGAATAGAATGGCCCTTGACATGCTGTTAGCTGAGAAAGGGGGTGTGTGTTCAATGTTTGGTGATATGTGTTGTACTTTCATTCCAAATAATACGGCTCCGGACGGTTCCGTCACAAAGGCTTTAGAAGGCCTTCGCACACTATCCAAAACTATGCATGAACAATCAGGGATACACAACCCCTTGGAGGAATGGTTTACAAACATGTTTGGTCAATGGAAAGGTTTAATAATGTCTCTTTTGATTTCTATAGCTACTTTTATTGCCATTTTAGTAACATGTGGTTGTTGTTGTGTGCCTTGTATCCGCTCATTGTGTGTTAGATTCATCAGTTCCACCATTGAAGGAAAAGCTGCCCCTCCCCCTCCGGACCAAATGCCCTTGTTGGCTTATGCGTCGGAGGGAGAGGACAGTATGATGACTCAGCAGACAAGGACGCAGTTTTAACATACTTTGGTCTCCCTCCACTGTCATAAGAGGTTGTTATGGTGGGTGGGATTATTTGCTTGCTGTGCTCATTGTGTGTGCCTTGACTTGGGAATGGATGGACCCATTCGCCCCCCCGGGTTTTAATGGGGTGGACAGGAGCGGGGGGAGGGGTTGCATGGGAAAGTGTTTAAACTTACAACATTGAAAGTAGCGAGGTCATGTGCAGAGACTGTGCGGAGACTTAGAGTATACAAAGAGAGTACTGCCAGGTACGAAGATAAAGATTGGTATGTTCACCCCATGTTGACCCCATGAATTGTTTACCCCATGGCTGCCATGAAGATGGCCTGGGACTTATCAGCGGGCGCAGTAGATCCAAACCTCCCACGCTCTGTACGGAGTGGAAGACGGTCTCCAGGGCAGCAATGGCTGACTCACTCTGATTCGCTACCTAGGGCTCGCCCAGGAGTGAATCCACCAGTAGATAACACCTAGGGAGGAGCAACCGACACAACTCCTCCCACACAACTCCTCCCCGTTTGTGTGTATAAATATTGTAACTTCTTTATACTCGGGGCCCCTGTTCTGTCTGACTGTCTGATACGTATATCGCACGGTAGTAGAACCGGGGCCCGAAGTACTTCGTTAAATTGTACTGTTGCTTTTACCATTAAATCAGCTTATTGTTAACCTCATATCTCGGTGTCTGAGTCCTTCCTCTTATAGCAGACCACTCATCAACGAATGGCGCGGAGCAGGCTCGAACCTTCAACCACTCCAAAGGGTGGCCCTCCAACAGCCCGTGCCTTTCCTTGGATCTCTGTATAACCATGAAGTCGTCGGACGACGTGGGGATATCTGGTGGCCTTTTCCTAACCTAACCCAGCCTGTGCCTTCGGAAGGATGGTCTTGCACTAAACCGAACTACTTTTGATTGAGCCGCTCGTTTTCTTTCTTACCACTCATCAATTAGACCACTTGACCTTTAATTAAAGTCAAAACCCTTCCAAAACACATGTCCAATCCATCCATTGGACATTCCTAAGTCTAGAAAAAACAGATGGTTTGAAGTGTGTTTCTTGAAGATAAATCACTTGAGCACCCAAATATTGAAGATGGCGCATGACCCTGGTGCGCTTAACTGGGGAATTCAGTCTGCAATTCCAACAAGTAAACTTAAGGGCGCTCCCATCAGGGCATTGAATTAACCTGGGCTGGACCATTTAAAGATAAAACGGAATTATGAAGGACCGGCAGCACAACCAACAAAACAAAGTGCAATGATGAATACAATAAAAACAAACAAACATACAAGACAAGAACATGAAACATACAGAAACCAGCTCCCCAGCCCACCCCAGCACAGCAATCTCCCCAAGCGAGATGCCACGTGCAAAACCCAAACTAATAACTAGGCCTAAACCTAAACGCTCCAAGGTAGCCTTAGAGACACAATAGCGCTACCTGAGCTAAAGTGACATATTAAGAATTAATAAATGTACATTGTACAAACCACTGTGTATAAGTTACCCATAATTGAACTAACAACCAGTGTAAAGAGGTATCCATATTGGCCCAATATGTAATACAAAAATAAACAATAATGCTAGTATATATATATTCTCTTATTTTTATTTTTATTATTTATAAATCAGAACTCTGTCACGTGCACCGGGCAAGGCACTTGGGAAATGTAGTCCACAATAATGTCAACAAACTCAGCAATCTCCAGCTGAAGAATGAACGACCACCATATAACTGTTTTAAAACAGACCCACTGTAGGATAGGCAGTCTATTTACAGTTCTTATTGACAAGTCAGTGGCCACCGTAGGATCCTCAAACCTGTGTGACGTTCCATTCGGCATGGTGATTTTGAGAGTTGCCGGGAAGAGGACACCAAACTTCACATTTGGGTAGGAATGCAGAGTACGCTTAACTGGGACAAAAGCAGCTCGCTTCTTGGAAACGGAGGACGTATAGTCCGGGAAAATGGAGATCCTCTTGCCGTTGTAGAGAAGAGGAGAGGATTCACCAGCCCGCTGCGGGATCTGGCTCCGGATGTGAAAGAAGTGTACCCTTACAACAAAGGGCCGAGGTGGGGTCCCCTCCTTGGGTCTCTCTCGCAGGGTCCGATGGGCACGGTCGAGTAGAGGCTTCTCGTCCAGCTTGAGCAAGTCCCGGAGCAACTGCGCGACGAAATCAGTGGCACGGGGGCCCTCCAGTCCCTCTGGAATACCCATCACGCGCATATTATTCCTCCGGGACCTGCCCTCAGGATCCTCACATTTATCATCCAAGCGTTTCACTTGTGAAGTTAGCATGTCAACTGTAGCTTCCAGCTCGCCTATCCGAGTGCTGTGGTCAGTGGCAGCTTGCTCCAGATCTCGCACCGTCGCTTCGTGTGGCTCTACTGCGCGCTGAAGTGGTTCAACTGAGCTCTTCAGTTCTTATCTCACAGACAATATTTCAGAGTGCAGACTTGCGGCCGATGCATCAATTTTCCCGAATATGTAATTCTTGAGAGACTCCATCATCGACTGTAGCAGCGAGGCATTTAGGGTGTCCCCAGCAACATTAGCAGTAGCAACGCTAGCCGAGTCAGGAAAAAGTGAGGCTTTGAGGCCTCCTTTTGCGAGGTCTTGTTTTGATCGAGTAGTAGTCATTTTGGCCGGTCAAATCAAAATAATTGAGCTAGACTTCGCTAGAGTACTCTATAAGTACTTTATAAGTTGTCGCATACTATTAGTGAGCCAAACTGCACAATGAAAAATTATTTTGAAGTCACTAAACTCGGAGCTGTCAGGGCACACGTCTACTCGCCTCCGTGCATCCCCCCTTCAGTATAGTCAATTATAGTGCAGCGAGAAAAGAAAGCATTTGATGGTTAGTTACTGCCAAAGAAGAAGCGGGGGGTTGCCAGGCTTTGATGCTGTGAAGCACAGCTGTGATTACAGACTTTTTTCGACTGTATTCATTCCTGGAAATGAACAATATATACTCTACAGTACGTATAGGTAACATAAAACAGGTGGTTATCCTTCTCCAGCTTTGCAGTAAAAATTGCCTTCCTTTATTACCTAAGACTTGTAGCTTCAGCCAATATTATATTTATAAATCACTTTTCATACATGAAATTCAGCTAAATACCATTAAAAAAAAAACAGATAAAAAATAAAACCAATGAATTGAGATCCATTCAGAATGCCATAGCACAGTAGCATCAATGAGTGAGGTGAACCTGTCTGGTAAAGACGACGTTTTTAATCTGTGAAAAGGCCCGAGTGAAAGGTGTGTTTTTAGATTATTATTAAAGTTACTCTAAGAATCTGATTGCCGGATATGCAGTTTTTTTTGGGTTCAAAGTATCGGTGCAAAAGGCTGCTTCAGCCAGTTTTAAATGTCAATACATGTCACGATCTGTCTGTGTTTTATGTTGTCCTGTCAAGACTTGTCTTTGGTTTCCTGTTTTAGTTTGAAAAGTGTTCTTGTCTGTTGCTTCCTGTCTCTGTGTTCCCACCTGCTTGATTACCCGATTGTGTTCACCGCCCCTGTGTTTTCTCCTCCCTCCTCACCTGTGTCTTGTTCGTGTGATTAGTCTTGTGTGCATTTAGGTTCTGTTTTTTTCTGTCAGTTTTTGTGAGATCCTTGTCTAAGTTGAATGTGTTCACTGGGGAGAGAGTTCTGCTCTGTATGTTTAAGTCATAGCCTTGAAATAAAGATATTTTCAGTTTAACCTCCTATCTGTTCCTGCATTTGGGTGCTGCCTGCTTCGCTCACCCTGAAAATACATCCATAATACTAAAAAACAAGTCCTGCTAAGTGTAAGAGACAAGGATTGTCTTTTTTTTTTGTATCGTTTTCTTGTTCTTTTCCAAAGGGTGTACATTTGGATTTATAAGGTTATAAATAATCAAATATTCAAGTTAATTATAAATAGATGTGAACATTTTCATGGAGATTTTAATATGAGCTCCATATTATACAGTATGTCTATAGAATAGCGTTTTTATTGGTGTACTGCGACTTTCATGTATTTGAGCGACACTGTGGAAGCTGCTAGACTAGCACGGTTCCTTACCGTGTCCATTCAGTTTATAGTTTTATATTATTCTGCAAAAGTCTGTGGATAGTACCTGCTTTGAAACATTTGGAATAAAAGTATATTTTCTTATCTCCATTGTGAACAGACCTGACACAGCTAAACAACTATTTTTGCAGTTACTGTAACTGTAATAGTGTTCCCAACTAGTGCCAAGAGTACTTGATTTAGTTATTATTGAATTGACCACCAATTGGTAAATCATGCTCTGTAATACATTAAGTATGAATTTACTGTATAATAAGTGGTAATAGTTTGACCTTTGCTTAGTTTACTCTGACTGTCTGACTGCTTGTGTTACTTTCCCATTGGACCTTGGTTAAGGAGTGTTTCCTGGCCTCTTTATCTCTCAGTTAGCTTTAGCTGACTTATTCTGCGCCAAGCTTTGTCTGCTATCAGTTTGCTGCCAATACCACATTTTTAAGGAAAATATCTATATTGTGCAAAATAACAGTTAAGGAAACAGAGTCTAAAGTGACTAATCAAATTGCTTATTTTATCTTAACAAGAATCAAAACAACCAGAGGTATTTTATTTTAGCACAAAAATAAAGCAATCACTGATCTGAACCCATGAAATTGTTTGATATTAGGAATTGACTCGATTCATTACAGCAAGTTCTTCCACTCATAGAATGAGTATAAGGGGGTTATTGGTTGAAATGTAAATCTGTAGGATGTTAGTTCTCCATTGTACAATCCTTTATGAAGCGATTATGAGAGTTGTCATGGATTTGATTTCTGACAACGTTTAATTGTCTCAGCACAAGTTGAGTAAGCAGCAAATGAAACAAGAAAGGTGCTGCCTTTAGTTACATCTTGTTAATCAAAGAAAGTTACTCCCATCTTGGATTGACCAAAAGAGATACTTATGCCTTTTAACAATACATTACTATTTTCCTATAGGCCTGTTGTAAAGCAATGTAAAGTAAGGGTTTGGTGAATATGTGAGGCCTGTGTAAATGTGCTATATGCCCGATTATGTTTTTTACTTTGGTAAGCTCATATCAACAACCAACATAACGAAGAGCAAAACTTGTTTAGATGGTTCTACTTTAAGTCCCTTACAGTGAAGAAGTCTCTTTTTGTGCAGTTTAAAGCTGTTTAATGTTATGCAGAAAACAGTTTTTCAATTTGGTAGACAAATGCTTTTACAAGCAATTTCAAGTCAAATGTGGAATGGAAAAATCAATACAGCAGCATAGCGAAAAAAACTTACAGTTCATCAGCTGGTATATAAATGTTACCACCGAAGGCAATTCAGAGGCAGCAGTTCAGCGGAGATGTAACAGAACCCCTACAGCCTCTCATCTCACAGGAGGACAGCTGACCTTGTGTTGAGCGGAAAATACAGCAAGTCTTCTGAGCAGGAGTATTTAAGAGGCCGAGGTTTCAGGAGAGCGGTCGTCTCTTCACCGGACCAGAGTTTAGCCTTCTGTCGCCCTAGAAAAACGAGACAACTGACTCACACTCATCCCACACATACATCTTTGATCAGCTAAAATGTCATTCACTTGAACTGTATGGTGTTCTGCTTTGAAAAGTTAACACCGATTCAATAAATGTAATATTTAGTGATTCAAGACGCCTAAAATAACTGGAAAAGTAGTAGCTTTAAGCTATGGATGTCCCTGTTTTTCTGCTTGGTCAGTATGCTACTCTGTCCAAACTAAAGTTTCTCCACAACTATTGGATAGATTGTCTTGACATTTTGTACGGACATTCATGGTCCCCTGAGGGACAAATCTTACTGGCTCTATTGATGCCTTGACTTTATCTAGCCTGACCAGTAAATTACATTTTGGAAATATTCAGTTAAGGCGAGACACGGCAGATTCCATAACATGTTTTCTTTCAGGATTTTGGAAGAAAAACGTACAAAATACACATTTAGGTGTTTATTTTACCATAGTTTGTCTATTTGCGTCTGTAGATTTCTCCTAAATTCACCAAAAGTTAGCATTCTAACGTAACAAAGTACCGCGACCGCTGTTTGCACCATGTAATCAGAGGTATCGTTGGAAAGCTCCGTCTCTCCTGCACAATCTCATCGGATCCAAATATGGTCATTTCCTTTGTATCAGCAACCAATCGTGAAAGTACAAAGGGGTCTTAAACCAAAAAACGAAATCTCATTGGCTGGTGTCAATTTCTGACAACGTGATTCGTTCAGATGCGTCACGTGGTGTGCTAAAACACTTCCTGGTTTAGGAAATTAAATTAAATTAAAATTAAATTAAATTAAAATCTCAAAATGGCAAAAGAACAGCGAAAAAAACTTTCACAGAGAAGACGACAACAATTGTCACTTGCACAAAGCAAGGTTAGACAAAAAACAAATGACCCTGACTATGAAATACCTTCACGGAGTGCGTCGAGGCGCAAGCTGTCATCCAAAGAACAGGAGGGTTAAGGTAGCGCCACACAGCAATCTTTAAAGATCTTTTTCTCAAAATGAGTTTTTTCTCATATTCTGAGTGAGAAATGTCCACTTCAGTAGCACGTACATACACCAAACCTTCCAGTTATATTCCTATCAATATTCTGAAGGTTTTTACAGAAGGGTTTGTTCATATATCATTCATAGCCTGAATTATATAACATTTTATACCTAAAAACATGACGAAAATTGATATTTTAGGGCTGTTGACAGTATTTTCTGATTTATGGAGTGATAAAAAGAGATATCCAAAATCCCTTCTGTAAAAACTTTAGATTCTAATATAACTACAAAATGAAACAAGAATTTTGAACCTGGCTTTATCCAATATTCAGATTTGTGTTCCTGAAATGTATTAAAATATGCATATATTTTATGAGATTAAGGCGCATTTGCATATTTAAACATGCTATTTCATAAAACTTGTAATACAAAAAACAATTGTCTTAATGTAAGTAATTAACTGGAGATATTTCTAGCTGATATCTTTAAGTTAAAAAGAATTACCCTATTCACCTGTAGTGTCTCGCCTTAAAACCCAAATGCACAATAAACGTAAGCCATTAAACAACTGGCATGGACAGCTGTAAACCTCAGTTTACCTGTAATGTAAGAAACGTTTGAGACGGATAACTTATGATCATGGCTGAAACACTTCCAGTGTCGACAGCATGTAAGCTAGCTTTCCTGTAGACTATTGTCTTGCCAAAACCAATTAAAAAAAAAAAAAAAAAAAAAAAAAAAAAAAATCAGTTTTACGGAAAGTGTAGTAGGGTGGACCCAAACGGAGTACACGTAAAAACTTCACAGGAACTCTTAACAGAAATATTCCTCTTATTGCAAGAGTCAAGGGCAGGGGCAAGGCAAGACAAGGCAAAACTGGACAGACATTTCTGAGAGACTACATACAAGGATGTGAAAAAGACAAGGACTGAAATACAAGCAGAACTAATCACAAAGGCATGACACGGCTCAAGAGAGCAGGCAATAACACAAGGGCAGCAGGTGGAAGAATCAGGGCGGGCCAGACAATCACACAGGCGGGAAACTTTTGTTTGACACTTTTTGGAGGTACTTTATCTTTTTATACTTTTCATGCTGGGAGATAATCAGGATGGCTACCATTCTCTCTTTCTGTACGATAAATCTAGGAGGCGGTCAACTTAGATTAGCAAAAAGACTGGTTCTTTTTCAAGGTAAAGAAAAGCTTTCTACTAGCAACCCTTAAAATACACAACTCTTCATTGGACAACTTTTGGCATTTTGGTTTTCACACGTGTACACAGCATCGCACACACAGTTACATTTTTGTCACTGCATTGAACCCACCCTACTATCCTACCTGCAATCCGCTTCACTGGTACTGGACTACACGATGTAAATGGATCAGGCCCTTCCTACATCCAGCACATTAAACCCAGTGTAGTGGGGATTTTTTTACTGGATGGACGGGGCGGGGTGAACGGGAGACACTTTGGACGCGCCCGTGAACTGTCAACGGGGGGTACACTGTGGACCTCTGTGTCGCCTGTCAGCGCAACTTACATGATGCCGTTTAAAAAATATAATAAAGGGCGGTGCCGGCCGCCAGCGAACCGATCCGGCCTTTCGGCGCGACTGTCACTCAAATGCGGGACATAGTCTCAATTTGTGGGACGCGGGACAAATAATAAAGATGCTGTGTGTGCAGTGACAGTCCCGCACAAAGCGGGACACCTGGTCACCCTACACACACACACACACACACACACACACACACACACACACACACCACACACACACACACACACACACACACTTGGTCAATATAAATTTAAAAAACTAAACTAAAATCTCCCTTCCTTACTTAGCACTTACAAAGGTTTGGCTTAAAGTGAAGCTAATGCAGTAGCACTTAATCTGGCTGGGTTTAAAGATCAGAAATTAATTCTTGCTTTTGAGTTTGTTTCTGGATAAATGCATCAGCTAAATGTAATGTATAAAGAATATTTTTGTATTACAATTATAACTCGGTCTGAAAAAACAGGACTCTGGGATGTAGTTACTTTAGATGTGCCAGTAAGCAGTGAGTTTCCCTGTTTCCAGTCTTTATTCTAAACTAATCTAACTATCTGCTATCTCCAAAAACATCAAATAAGACTATTTCCCAAACCGTTTTTTTTAAGTGGAGTTCTTAGTTCGTTTCTCTGCATTAATTCAGTAATAACTTATGTTGGTGACCTACCTGTTAAAATATTAATAAGCTTAGTGGGCCGCGGTCGACTGCCAGTTCTGGGGATAAAGCTAATAAATCCAAAGCATCAACATCTTTGATAAACAGAGACAGTCACACCAAAAAATTGTGAGCATCAGCTAGCATCACAGCATTTGTGACCTTTTCTTTTCTTTTATTCTATTACACATGATCTCCTTTTGGTTCCATATTTATTTTTAAGCCAATGTTCAACTCCATTCTCACAGAACAGAGAGAGAAAAAGAGGAAAAACAGAGGAAAGAGATATAAAATGAATACTGTCCTCATTCCTTCAGACTGAAATGATGAAAAGCATCATTAGTGTCCTACTTCTGGAGTTTAGGGGTAACACTGTCATATTTACAGACTCTCTCACTCTCACACACTCTCACACACACACACACACACACACACACAACACACACACACACACACACACACACCCACAACACACACCACACACACACACACACACACACACACACACACACACACACACACACACACACACACACACACACACACACACACACACACACACACACACATTCTGCTTTTGTACTCATGAGGTCATATTGTTTACTCCCATTTATTCCCAAAGAACAGCCTGTGGAACCCTAAGCTTAAATCTGCTTCAGAGCTGCAGCTGGTCACTTTGACATTTAATTAATCTGTTTGTTCTCTTTACATATTTTCTGCACAGACACATTTAACAAGCTGTTGTCCATGGACCTAGAGAGTTTGTATATATACAAAAAGATAAACAGTTGACCCCATTACACAGTTTCCACACCTAACAAATATGCCCAACATTCATCCCTAATACATACCCGACCGTACAGGCGAGTTACCTAGTGCATCTAGCTAAAAGACCTGCGCAATACATCTGCTATGGCTGGAAGGGGGAAAATGTTTTTGTTTAAGTTGAATTAGGCCTCTCTCTAACACTATAGTTAAGGTATTACCCTTGCATTGCTCAAGGAAAGGTTTTCCTCTACTATAATTCCAAGTACATCTTTGTAAGAAGGTTATAATATAACACACTATAAGTAGGAAATGGAAGATTCCAATGAATTCCTCTTTAATCATCACACACGTGTACATAGCATCGCACACACAGTTACATTTTGTCGCTGCATTTAACCCATCCTACTATTCTATCTGTGATCCGCTTCAGAACACTGGTACTGGACTAACGTGATGTGAATGGATCAGGCACATCCAGCACATGGTTAAACCATACACTCCAGCACATGCACTTTGCATTGGCCAATCGGCTTGCTACTCCTTCACTGCAAGTGGGATCCAGGTACAGTCAACAAATGGCCCCAAATGTTGGAACGAGCTCCCCATCTATATGAGGACCGCGGAGAGTCTACACATCTTCCGTCACAGACTGAAAACTCTCCTGTCTGGACTGCACCTTGGCCAATATAAATAAAAAAACAAAACAAAAATCTCCATTTAAGCCAAACACTTACAACCCTTTGGCTTAAAGTGAAGCTAATGCAGGAGCACTTAATGTGGCTGGGTTTAAAGATCAGAAATTGCTTCTTGCTTTTGAGTTTGTTTATGGATAAATGCATCAGCTAAATGTAATGTAAGGTTTGGCAGTGCCTTGCTAAGGGCACCTGGGCAGTTCCCTGGAGGCACAGTGGCACAAAATAGAAGTTGTCATGTGATTATTTAGGTCTGTAAAATGCATCCTTTGTCTTTCTAAATACAATAAGGATATCATTGGACGTCATCAGCTGAAGCAGCTGCTCAGCGGAGACAGCCAGATGTTTTTCATATCGAATGTAGACAGATCAATCTATCAAGTATAATCCATAACTGCACACCTCAGCCCGTCTATATCCTTCAAGCACGTAAGTCTTTTTGACGTGCAACTGCCACTCAGGTTTAGAACCAGAGCAGACAAATATTCTCAGAAATATTTTTCGTTATTTCTCAGTGCAGGAGCACGTCGGCTAATCCTGCCTCCGCCTGCAAGTGTGGAGATGGCATAATTTTGGTCGACAGTGTCGTACTGTATGTGTGTGTGGAATGACAAAATAGCCAGAGAATAGGCCACTGTATCTGCAGGATCATATGAGCCCTAAAGCCCAGCTAATACTTAAATCCTTCTGATATTAAGAACTGCACTGCTCATACATATCTGCACAGAGACAATGTTGGCTACACTGGATTGATGTATATGACAAAATCACATATTGGTTTGATATTGATATTCGGGTGTTGACTTAGTCCATTACCATCCACTTAATTGTTCTACACTGCCTGTTTACAAAAAGGCAAATTTACTTTAACCCAGTTGCGTACATTGAAATGTCGAACGACGTCTCAATAACATGGATGACTTAATTGACAAATTGGAATTAAGTATTTAACTGAGCAGTATAATAATTTTTGTCTAACAGAGCAATGGTTCTCAGACTTTTTTCAATAATGTACCCCCCTTTGAAAAAATAATTCAGCCAAGTACCCCCTGATCAGCGCAAAAACAATTTGTTAGGGAAAAAATGCCTATATAAAGAGGTACAGTAAAGTGCTGCACCATCAGTGTCTGATTTATTAAAACAACAACCTTGTAACTGATAAACACTTAAATGCTACATTTCAAATGTTTACAATCCATCACTAAATTCATGGCAAACCAATTTGAACATCATGCAATAACACTAAGACGACATTAGTTGCATTGAACTGATCTTTTTTAATAAGTTGTACTTACAATGTAGTGAGAAACATGGGCTTGTGCTTCACTGAGGATCTTTGTCATTCTCGGTGGGAGGGAGGCAAACTGCAGTTATTACACTTCGCGTTTTGAAATGTGTGACTCTGTTAATATAAAACCCACACTGCTCAAACTTCGTTACTTTTCCTAAAATTTGTATATTTATTTATTTTTTGGTCGTGGGGAATGAAGAGAAAAAAAATATATGAGCATTTTATGAGCATGGGATTTTGACCCCTCATATAAACATATGCATAATGCTGCGCTATACTTTGCAGCCACAAGCCGTTGCCAAGCAACGCTTATTGTTTAGGTCCTTTGATAAGAAGGCAGTCATATAATTAACTAGAACTAGCTAGATCTGATAGATTTGGACATAAACGCGAGTGAAGTATAACCCGACGCGAGAGAGAGATCAGATCAGCTGCTGCTGACGGAGAACACGCAGCTATTCCGGATCACAGCTCCGCCGCTGTGACGGACCGTTGAGCGGAGCAAAATACACTTAGAGTTAGACCTAACACACTTAACTAGTTTATCTACTCTGGAACTAGCTAAACTAGTTATAAGAAATATATTTATTCTTTACTGTCGGGTCACTTATTACAGGTTCAGCAAGCTGCACGAGACTGACGGGCTGTCAGGAGAGGGAGAGGAAAAAGAGCACCCCGTTTATTTTTCCCATTTTATTATCCAAAATTACTGTAAACTTTTGAATAAAGTAGTTAATCTACTATTAGTAGTTTGTTTAAATGCATTACTTATGTTGTTTTTTCCCCATTAACATAAAATAAATCTCACGTACTAAAGTAACCTGTATAACCTGTTTCAATAACTATAACCTTGGCCCGACATATCTTAGGCGCCAATAGTCTGTGTGAAACTGCTTATGAAACTAGGGCAATATTCTTATTATTACATTATTTGCTTACTGTGCTCATTGTATGTGCCGTGACTTAGGAATAAATGGACCCAATCACCCCCCCAAGTTTTGATGGGGTGGGCAGGAACGTAGGGAAAAGTTACATGAGAAAGTGTTTAGCTTGCAATATTGAAAGTATCAAGGTCATGTGCAGAGACTGAGAGAATACAAAGAGGTAGTCAGAACAGCACATCGCACCGGCCTTGACTCTGTCTGGGAGGCTCGCTCCCCTTTTTCACAGGTGCTACATTTCATGCAAAGATAAAGATTGTCATGTTCACCCAAAAGTAACCCCACATCAAGGACACGCTCTGTCTCGGAGTGGAAGACTCTGCTCCAGGATTGAATCACCTGGCTGACTCACTCTGATTCGAAGTTTTGGGGTTTGTTTTGCTGTTCTGTTCTCCCTGTCTCTTGTCTGGTCCTTCTCCCTGTGTTTTCCTCCCTGTCTCTTGTCTGGTCCTTCTCCCTGTGTTTTCCTCCCTGTCTCTTGTCTGGTCCTTCTCCCTGTGTTTTCCTCCCTGTCCTTAGTTTCCCTGGTGTGTCTGATTGTCTGATTGTGTTCACCTGTTGCCCTTGTGTTTCTCCTCCCCTGCCCGGCTGTTTCTCGTCTCGTGATTACCCCTCCCTGTATTTAGTCTTGTCTTTCCCTGTGTTCCCCTGTCGGTTCATTGTTTGTCTTCCTGTCTCCCTCCATGCTACCTTGTGTTACCTGTGAGTTTTCATGCCATGTTTTGTTCTCCAGCTTTTGAAATAAAGCTCGCTTTTGGTTCATAAACCTTTTTACGTTTTTTGGTATTCTGCATTTGGGTCCTACCTTTTCCTCAACCCTAACAGAATGAACCGACCACATTTGGACTCAGCAGATGCCGATCGCTTTGCTCTACAGGCGGAATGTCTTGGGTACTCGCTGGAGTACATTTTTTACACCTGGTGTGACGCCTCATCTAGACGGGGAAGAGAGGCTGCGTTGAAGGAGGCACGCCAGGAGGTTGCTTGCCAGCTCTGGCTCAGGAGCTGGTTGCCTGAGTGGCTACAACTCTTTACGAGGAGTCCTGAAAACTTGTCTCAAGCCTCTAACCCTTTCCTGGGGTATGACCTGGTCTTGGGAGGTCCGCGGATCCTCCGGAAGGTTACTGGAAGATGCAAGGCCAGGATTCCAGTACCAGCCCCAGCAGCCATAGTTCCGGCCCCATTTCCTGATCCTGTCCAGGAGCCGTTCGCGGGTACTCGTCTGGCTTTTGGAGGTCCACGGAGCCTCCAAAAAGCTCCTAAAAGAAGGAGTCGCAAGTCCAGGCTAGCAGCCCGAGCCCCAGAAGCCATGCTTTGGGCTCCAGTTCTGGCCCCGGCAGCCATGGTTCCGGCCCCAGTTCTGGCCCCAGCAGCCATGGTTCCGGCCCTAGTTCCGGCCCCAGCAGCCATGGTTCCGGCCCCAGTTCTGGCCCCAGCAGCCATGGTTCCGGCCCCAGTTCTGGCCCCAGCAGCTATGGTTCCGGCCCCAGTTCTGGCCCCAGCAGCCATGGTTCCGGCCCCAGCAGCCATGGTTCCGGCCCCAGCGGCCACGGTTCCGGCTCCAGAACCGGCCCACCCAGCCATGGTTCAAGCCTCAGTCCTGGCCCCACCAGCCATGGATCCGGCTCAAGTGCCGGACCCAGCGGCCATGGTCCCGACTCCGGCTCCTCGTCACCTGTTGGCTCTCCGGCCGACGCCAGCTCCCCGTGTCCTATCGGCGTACCGGCCGACTCCAGCACCTCGTCTCCTGGCGGCGTACCGGCCGACTCCAGCTCCTCGTCTCCTGTTGGCTCTCCGGCCGACGCCAACCCCTCGTGTCCTGTCGGCATACCGGCCGACTCAAGTCCCTTCTCCAGTTCCCTCTCAAGTCCCCTCTCGAGTCCCTTTCCAAGTCCCTTCTCGAGTCCCCTCTCAAGTCTCCTCTCAAGTCCCCTCTCGAGTCCCTTTCCAAGTCCCTTCTCAAGTTCCCTCTCAAGTCCCCTCTCGAGTCCCTCTCTCAAGCCCTCTCTCAAGTCCCCTCTCAAGTCCCTTTCCAAGTCCCTTCTCAAGTCTCCTCTCGAGTCCCTTTCCAAGTCCCTTCTCAAGTCTCCTCTCGAGTCCCTTCTCCAGTCCCTTCTCCAGTCCCCTCTCGAGTTACCTCTCAAGTTCCCTCTCGAGTCCCCTCTCAAGTCACCTCAAGTTCCCTCTCGAGTCACCTCTCGAGTTCCCTCTCAGGTTCCCTCTCGAGTCCCCTCTCAAGCCCTCTCTCGAGTCCCCTCTCAAGTCTCTTTCCAAGTCCCTTCTCGAGTCCCCTCTCAAGTCACCTCTCAAGTTCCCTTTCAAGTCACCTCTCGAGTCCCTTCTCAAGTCCCCTCTCGAGTCCCTTCTCAAGTCCCTTCTCGAGTCCCCTCTCAAGTCCCTTCTCGAGTCCCCTCTCAAGTTCCGTCTCGACTCCCCTTTCAAGTCACCTCTCGAATTCCCTCAAGTTCCCTCTCAAGTCACCTCTCGGGTCTCCTCTCGAGTTCCGTCTCGAGTCCCCTTTCAAGTCACCTCTCGAGTCACCTCTCAAGTCTCCTCTCGAGTTCCGTCTCAAGTCCCCTTTTAAGTCACCTCTCGAGTCCCCTCTCAAGTCCCTACCCAATGTCCTGGTCCGTTGGAGGTTCCGCTGGGGGTCCTGCTAACTCCATGTCCTGTCCCGTTGGGGGTCCCGCCGACTACTCTTCTGCCGGGGGTCCTGCCAACCCTATGTCCTGTGCCGTTGGAGGTCCCACCGACTACTGTTCTGCCGGGGGTCCTGCCAACCCTATGTCCTGTGCCGTTGGAGGTCCCGCCGACTACTGTTCTGCCGGGGGTCCTGCCAACTCCATGTCCTGTGGCGTCGGGGGATCCGCTGAGGGTCCTGCCGACTCCACGTCTAGTATCGTTGGGGGTCCTGCCAACTCCTTGTCCTGTGTCGTTGGGGGTTCCGCTGAGGGTCCTGCCAACTCCATGTCCTGTTTCGTTGGGGGTTCCACCGGATTTCCTGCCAACACCTGATCCTGTCCTGTTGGGGGTCCCGCCGACACCTGCTCCACCGGCGTTCCTGCCAACACGATGTCCTGTCATGTTGGAGGTCCCGGCGACACCAGCTCTTGCTCCATCCGGGGTCCTACTGACACCAGCCCATGTCCCGTCCAGGGGTCCTGCCCGGACAACGCTGGTTCCTATTCCGCCAGTGGTCCAGTCGGCCACGAACCCGGTCCTTCCTTGTGCCCGGCTCCCTGACTATGCCCACCGCGGCCTTAGCCGCTTCTCTGCCTCTGCTTTGCCATCGGGCCGTCCGCCCGAGACTCTTTCCTGGTCCTCTGCCTTGCCCCGGGTCCGTCCGCCCGAGACCACCTCCTGTTCCTCTGCCTTGCCCCCGGGCCGTCCGCCCGAGACCACCTCCTGTTCCTCTGCCTTGCCCCTGGGCCGTCCGCCCGATACCACCTCCTGGTCCTCTGCCTTGCCCCCGGGCCGTCCGCCCGAGACCACCTCCTGTTCCTCTGCCTTGCCCCCGGGCCGTCCGCCCGAGTCCCATTCCTCGAACTCTGCCTTGCCCCCGGGCCGTCCGCCCGAGTCCCCGTCCTCGAACTCTGCCTTGCCCCCGGGCCGTCCGCCCGAGGTACCCTCCTTGAGCTCTGCCTTGCCCCCGGGCTGTCCGCCCGAGACCCCTTTCTGGTCCTCTGCCGTGCCTCCAGGCTGTCAGTCCAAACCCGTCCTCCGGACCCCCTCCACCCACCCTTTTGGAAATATTGGACTTTGTGTAGGGACGTCTTGAATACGTCCCTTGAGGGGGGGGTTATGTCATGATGTGAGTTTTGTGTGTTAAGTTTTGGGGTTTGTTTTTCTGTTCTGTTCTCCCTGTCTCTTGTCTGGTCCTTCTCCCTGTGTTTTCCTCCCTGTCTCTTGTCTGGTCCTTCTCCCTGTGTTTTCCTCCCTGTCTCTTGTCTGGTCCTTCTCCCTGTGTTTTCCTCCCTGTCCTTAGTTTCCCTGGTTTGTCTGATTGTGTTCACCTGTTGCCCTTGTGTTTCTCCTCCCCTGCCCGGCTGTTTCTCGTCTCGTGATTACCCCTCCCTGTATTTAGTCTTGTCTTTCCCTGTGTTCCCCGTCGGTTCATTGTTTGTCTTCCTGTCTCCCTCCATGCTACCTTGTGTTACCTGTGAGTTTTCATGCCATGTTTTGTTCTCCAGCTTTTGGTTCATAGACCTTTTTACGTTTTTTGGTATTCTGCATTTGGGTCCTACCTTTTCCTCAACCCTAACACGGGGCCCCTGTTCTGTCTGACTGTCCCGATACGTATATCGCACGGTAGTAGAACCAGGGCCCGAAGTACTTCGTTATATTGTACTGTTGCTTTTACCATTAAATCAGCTTATTGTTAACCTCATATCTCGGTGTCGGAGTCCTTCCTCTTATAGCAGACCACTCATCAACGAACGGCGCGGAGCAGGCTCGAACCTTCAACCACTCCAAAGGGTGGTGCTCCAACAGTACCCCCTGCAGTACTCCAACGTACCCCTAGGGGTCCGCGTACCCCCATTTGAGAACCACTGTAACAGACTAACTGCTAATGAGAACAGTTGCTAAGGGACTATGTGCAGTCATATCAATCCGCAGAAAGAAGTCTGGTCAATTTAACGTCATCTGTGGACAAGCAACATTTGTTTTTACCAATAACAAAACACCACGGAATACTACTAAATTATATTATTTACATTACATTACATTTAGCTGACGCTTTTATCCAAAGCGACTTACAATAAGTGCATTCGACCAAGAAGATACAAACTTGAAGAAAACAGAATCATATAAGTACATCAGGTTTTATAGAGCCAAAACATTTCAAGTGCTACTCAACTGGCTTTAGATAAGCCAATAATGTATATTATTTACATATATAATGTGTGGAGAGCACAAAACTTTGGATTTGATTTTTTGTACTGTCCTCAGTAAAGAAAAGGAGAAAAAGCGTAAAAGGGAAGAGGTTAAAAGACAGAGCACTGGACGTCAGCGATATCAACAGAAGAAGACAGACAGGAAGTAAACACTAACAGGAACAGCAGAAGAAGACAGACAGGAAGTAAATAACTAACAGGAACACGGTATGGCCTCTGGCAGTGTTTAAAGACTGGTTCATTGAAAAGACAATGTGAACAGACTTGGACAGTTACAGAAAACCTTGATTAGTGCCGCTACGTCGCTGAGCAATAGTTCACTATAGAAACTGACTTTTCTTAGTGGAAGCAATTTGATCATTTTTAAATAAATAAAATAATTTTCAATAAATATTGTAAGCAAGGTTGTTTGTTTATTTACTATGTAACTGTGTAATAGGCGGAAAAATGTGCAGAAAGGTGGTCAGTGATGAAAAAAGAACACCCTCGCTGCACATTATCCCTCCCATAACGGTCTGTGCGTCACTCTATACACTCAGTCATTATTAAAAACATTGACTTTCAATTTACCAATAGTTTGACTGAGCTGGTCTCCATACTATAGCTGTAATTAAACTGTTCCTGTATTGAAGTATAAAAATCATGTTAGACAAATACGAAAAAGTTAAACTTTTTAAACATCCATGACTTAAACACTTTATCCAAGATAAAAGCTTGCACCTGCAAGGTGAACACAGAACAGCTGGTAAAAAAAAAGTGTTTGAATGCGTTCATTAACAGTTTTATTATATCACTGCCCCATCAAGTGGACACGAGTGGATCTGACTTTAATTACATTTGACTCGAGTGTTTCGTCAACTTAATGTGTTGTTTTAAATAATACTTCTGCCTACAGTATGTGACAATGTAAGTGTTGCACGTCCAGATACGGGTCGAGAAGCTGACTCAGATGACGAAATATATGATATATTATGATGTGATTGATGATGTGATATGAATGATAATGGGACACATCGACGTCTGCACTCACAGTGTCGTGGACTGTACGTAATGTTACTTTGATCCGGTTGCCGGACAGGGCAGTTTAAACTGTATTTCCAATATGACTTGATAGCTTTAAACTCTTCACACTGAGCTCTGATTGGTCAGCAGGCTGTGCTTTCGCTGAGTTGATCTCCTATCTGGAACATTACCTGCTCCGGAGCAGGTTTGGTGTTCAGCATAAGTTACCATGGAGATCTACCCTGGTAAGAAGTGAACCAGCGTCGTAGGACCAAAAACCCAGAGTTAACCCTGAAGTTACCTCGCTAACCGCAAATCCTGCTTCGAAGTACAGGCCACTGGTCTTGTCCATGTTCTGTGCCTGTTCCCGTCCGCCCGTCTGTCTGCTCCCGTTCCTTGTGTCCCCTGGATGGGTTTGTTAGTTATTTTCTTTTGTTACCTCGTCTGCTCCTTCAGTTCTTGTATTTTTTGTATCAGCTTTTGGATAGAACTCGCTTTTGTTTAAACCCCCATATCTGCCTTCCCTGTTCGTACTGCTTTTGGTTCCTATTTACCCCGACCGTGACATATTTGAATCCTCTAGATCAGGGGTGCCCAATACGTCGATCGGTCGATCGCAAAGGTAGTGTTGGTAGATCACATGGCATTAATATGGCATGTGCGTAAGTGGCATTTGCCACTTGATTGACGTACAGGTAAGCGAGTCTGAGATATAATCTTTTCTAACACGCAGTTCACCGCGCCAGCTGCAAATCACCGGCGAGCTGATTACCGAGTTAGCCTTCCAATTTATACAATTCTACTAAAGAAAGCGTATAAAATTGATGTAATGACCAAACATGTACTGAGTTGTATTGTGCCATACGGGTTCATGCAGTTATGCAAGGTACACCATGTTGGAGCAACACCCTTTGGAGTGGTTGAAGGTTCGAGCCTGCTCCGCGCCGTTCGTTGATGAGTGGTCTGCTATAAGAGGAAGGACTCAGACACCGAGATATGAGGTTAACAATAAGCTGATTTAATGGTAAAAGCAACAGTACAATATAACGAAGTACTTCGGGCCCTGGTTCTACTACCGTGCGATATACGTATCGGGACAGTCAGACAGAACAGGGGCCCCGAGTATAAGGAAGTTACAATATTTATACACACAAACGGGGAGGAGTTGTGTGGGAGGAGTTGTGTCGGTTGCTCCTCCCTAGGTGTTATCTACTGGTGGATTCACTCCTGGGCGAGCCCTAGGCAGCGAATCAGAGTGAGTCAGCCATTGCTGCCCTGGAGACCGTCTTCCACTCCTGGACAGAGCGCGGGAGATTTGGATCTACTGCGCCCGCTGATAAGTCCAAGGCCGTCTTCATGGCAGCCATGGGGTGAACAATTCATGGGGTCAACATGGGGTGAACATAACAATCTTTATCTTCGCACCTGGCGGTACTCCCTCTTCCTAGGGGTCAACATTCGGTGAACATAACAATCTTTATCTTTGCAAAAGCCGGTGCGATGTGCTGTTCTGACTACCTCTTTGTATTCTCTAAGTCTCTGCACATGACCTTGCTACTTTCAATGTTGCAAGTTAAACACTTTCACATGCAACCCCTCCCCACGCTCCTGTCCACCCCATCAAAAGCCGGGGGGGGCGACTGGGTCCATCCATTCCCAAGTCACGGCACACACAATGAGCACAGCAAGCAAATAATGCAACAATAAGAATAAATAAGAATATTGCCCTAGTTTCATAAGCAGTTTCACAAGCATACATTTTACACAGACTATTGACGCCTAAGATATGTCAGGCCAAGGTTATAGTTATTGAAACAGGTTATACAGGTTACTTTAACCAACATAAGGTATACTCAGTATATATATAAATTAGGGCTGTCAAGTTAACGCGTTAATAACGCCACTAATTATTTTAACGCGATTAATGCATGTGTATTTTTTGTCCTCGGCCGCCCCGTAGTTTCAGAGCGCATCGAGTTTAAAATACCATCTACAAGCTGACGCTGACAGCCCCGCTCCTGCCGCCCGCTCCTGCCGCCCGCTTGCGGCAGACCACACTTCCACGCTCACCGGCAGGCCCGGACTGGCCATCGGGAGGACCGGGAGGGTGTGTGTATGTGTGGCGCGAGCGAGCGAGAGAGAGAGAATGTTACGTGTATTGTTGTTGTTAGCATCTGGTGCTAGCTAGCTGCGCAAACGGATATAAGGAGCTGTTTCAATGAAAACAGAGGAGCGACATTTCGCCGACAACTGCGCCGAGCACTTGACTTTATGCAGGTAGCCAGACAGTGGGACATTGTACGAAAAGTCAGCACACTCAGCACGGATAGTGCGCGCAACATGATTGCAGCGTCCAGGCAGCTCCCGTTCGAGCATATGCCTTGAGTTGCATATAGCTCCAACGATCCATCAACAGTGACGTGCGGTGAGGTTCATGGCTGGTGAGGCACTGACTCTTTCAGAGTCAGATTTACAAATATTATATTTTGACCTTAATTGAAATATTCGGATATTTTCAAAAGCTTTTTTAGTCTGATGCTTCGATTCATTTTAAACAGACTGTTCAACAAAAGGATACCCAAAATCTAAATATTGGATTGTTCTTTCTTAGTAAGATCCCATTTTCATTACAATTGCGGTCTTACCTTGACTTGAAGATGAAGTCCATGCTATCCTTCTGGACAACAATCTCTATTACTTTTTTGTAAAAGTCCTCCTTATCTTCCTGTAGTTTCAAAAGTCTAGTTTGTTGTTTGCGTCTACCGTCTCTGCGTAGAATAACAGCAGCAACAAGAACCTGTGGGCTCACGTACGCCCCCTTCAGTGCGGCAGAGGTTATGGCTGCCTCCATGGTGCTTTTTTCATTGCCGTTGTATGATGAGACCAGCGAGCCTAAATATCATATATACATGAAATAAGTTATTTAGAGACTATGGATGGCGAGGATAAATGTAATAAAGGGATCTACAAACATTACATTGGTGACCTACAGTGAGATGGTAACAGGCATGCGCTTAGGGCCCGCTTTCCAGCCAGTTTCTGTGGGGTGACGCATTCTGAGGTGAGGAAGATCTCATCTGTGCCTCACCTTACCCCAGAGTAACTGGCTTGAGCGCGCTCACAAAATAAGTGCCCGCGCAAAATTAGTGCCCGCGCTCCAGCCAGTTACTGTGGGCTTACGTGAGGCAAGGCTCCCCGTAGTTGTAGCGGAGCTCGGCAAATTTGCTGATTTTGACTATAAAAAGCGATTGGAATCATACAGAAATCACACTTACAACACAGATCAGTGGAGACATTTTATTATTATTACTATTTAGTTTTTCTTTAGTTGTTTTTCCGTTACATTGGCTCTGCCTCCCCTGACTGCACGTCGCTGTCCATCACAGTGTCTCTACACACACACACACACACACACACACACACACACACACACACACACACACACACACACACACACACACACACACACACACACACACACACACACACACACACTGTATTGTATTATTGTATTGTATGAGGTTCCAGGTTGAATTGAGGCGAATATTTGTAATGTTCAGAGGTTGTTGTGTTTAATATTCATGAGAATATTTGTCATTGTTCAAATGATAATAAACAAACATTTGGATAAAGCATATTTGTCCACTCATATGTTGATAAGAGTATTCAAAACTTGAAAAATATCCCTCTAAGTTACATTTAGAACAGATAAAAAATGTGAGATTAATTTGCGATTAATCGCGATTAACGTAACCTGTATAACCTGTTTCAATAACTATAACCTTGGCCCGACATATCTTAGGCGCCAATAGTCTGTGTAAAATGTATTCTTATGAAACTGCTTATGAAACTAGGGCAATATTCTTATTCTTGCATTATTTGCTTGCTGTGCTCATTGTGTGTGCCGTGACTTGGGAATGGATGGACCCAGTCGCCCCCCCCGGGTTTTGATGGGGTGGACAGGAGCGTGGGGAGGGGTTGCATGGGAAAGTGTTTAACTTGCAACATTGAAAGTAGCAAGGTCATGTGCAGAGACTGTGCAGAGACTTAGAGTATACAAAGAGGTAGTCAGAACAGCACATCGCACCGGCTTTTTGCAAAGATAAAGATTGTTATGTTCACCCCATGTTGACCCCATGAATTGTTTACCCCATGGCTGCCATGAAGATGGCCTGGGACTTATCAGCGGGCGCAGTAGATCCAAATCTCCCACGCTCTGTATGGGAGTGGAAGACGGTCTCCAGGGCAGCAATGGCTGACTCACTCTGATTCGCTGCCTAGGGCTCGCCCAGGAGTGAATCCACCAGTAGATAACACCTAGGGAGGAGCAACTCCTATCCTATACTCCTATATCGGCCGATAATCACTCTGCCGATCGATCGGTGCTCTCTAAAAATGCAGATCGCGAGAGCCGATCGCATGACGTAAAAATTCATGACACTTTTCTCTGTGCGCGGCAAAACAAGCTCGCCAAAATGGCTTCACCAGTCTGGCAGTATTTTAAGGTGTCCAAAAATGACAATAAAATAGCGGTATGCAACGTGTGTGAAGCAGAAATCCTGCAGCTCCACCCGCTGTGATGGAGCAGTGAGCGGAGCAAAACACACAAGAGTTAGACCTTACACACTTAGCTATTTTATCTACCTCTGGAACAAGCTAAACTAGTTATAAATATATTTATTCTTCACTGTCGGGTCACTCATTACTGGATCAGTGAGCTGCATGAGATACTGACAGCCTGTCAGGAGAGGGAGAGAGAGGAAAAGAGAGCGCTTCCGCTCATTTCTCCCGTGTTATTATCCAAAGTTAATGTAAACTTGAATAATGTACTTCATTTGAATGTAATAATTATGTTGGTTGTTGTTTGTGGAAGCGCCAGTGAATGAGCCCCATTAACTGAGTTTTAAACATCACTTTAAATGGAAGATCCCCATAGGCCCCGCCCACTCGATCGGATCGGCCCCAAAATTGGCGATCGGAGCATCCCTAATCTAAGTTGCGCTGACAGGTACACACACTGCTTCCCCGCAGCGAGGCCCCCCCCCCCCGCCCTCCTGTTGACAGTTCACGAGCGTCGAGCTCTTCGCCCCCCCCCCGCTCTCCTGTTGACAGTTCACGAGCGTCGAGCTCTTCACCCCCCCCCCGTTGATAATTCACGATCGTCGGCACGCTGATAAAATATATATGTTTTAATGGCACTTCATATCAAAAAGGTTGCCGACCCCTGGTCTAGATGATAGGAAAGCAGCTGCAGTGTTTCCTTTATAATCTCTTTATAGAAAAAGATATAGAACCTGATTCCTCTGATAATTCGACCTAAACCATGGAGTTATATTGGTGACAGAAGATGTGTAGACTTTCTTCTGTCCTGATATCAATGGGGAGCCTGTTACACCATTTTGGAGCCAGGACAGCAAACAGTTTGAGGGGTACTGGGTCCCACTCCCTGTGAGGGAGTTGAGAGCTGTGAAAGGCAGAAGCAATCAGCTCTCTTCAGGGAAGTCTCTGTATTCTGCAAAGTGATGAATGGGAGGATCAGGGCTGCCTGGAACGAAGAGAAAGAATAAAAGTTAGTTCTAAAAGGACCAAAAAGAGTTCGGGGCAGAGTGGGCCTCCAGGCTGAACAAGTAGGGGAAAGGTGAAAAAGAAGGGGAGCTAGCATTTGGGTGGATTTACCATATCTCTGGCCCCCCTTGGTCGATTTTGATGATTGACACCTCTTTTGAACCGTTAGAGCCAATAGAATCGAGAGGGAAGTTCCTAAATCCACCTACACGTTACCATTGAGGAATGAGAGTGATGCGCAGCACGCAGCTTGCCCAAACCGAAAGCTACCGTTACGCTCTGAAAACTGAAAACTAGGTTATAGCCATAAATATGATGATGGATTATCAGTAATCATTTCAAAGGGACACAGAGACATTGGATTAACCTTCAGCAGCGTTTTTATCGTTTTAATGCCATTGAACACAATTTTTGATCCGAAAAACAGCAAAGGTAAGACATATTTGCCGTTTTGGCTCCGTAAAGCTACGTGGTGTGTTGTCTGGGTTTGCCTTCGCTGCCCTGAGTTTTAGTCGCACAGTGATGATACTTATACCTCTAGAATCTGTGGGATCTCAGCTTTAATCTGAGATCTTGTTTGTGCAGATCCGATAAGTAATAAAGTATTTCTACCGTGAGCTCTGTGCTGAGTGCGTTAGCATTTTTTCGCTCAGGGCTAATTCAGAGGCTTGATATTACCCTTGTGTTTTGTTTAGCTAGATATGGTTAATATTGTCTGATAGCTGAGTTTCTTCCCGTTAAGTGGGTATGACACATTCATAGTTTGTTAAATGTTAAGGAGCCCTCAGACGCTGTTTCTTGCAAGATGTTGCGTTTTTCCCCCGGCATCGGGGGCATGGGGCTTAACTGGTTAAAGAGGCACTGAAATAAAAGTAGAGTGAATGAGATCAGCATGGTCACCAAAAAGATGGAAGCGGCACAAAAAGCTCATCTGCAGACCTGTTTAGTGTGAGAGGTAAAGGGCTGATCCAGAGCAAACACGTGGCTAATGTGACACCAATAAGCAGCAGAAGTTGAAAAAAGAAAAGCAAAATCTGGATCTTTGATCTTGAAGGGAAGAAAAGCAAGAACAGAGAAATAAATCAAATTCTTGAGCAAGCACAAAAAACAAATTCAGGTTATATGATTTAGCAGTTATTTTTTTTTGCATCGGAAGATGGCTCCAGTATTACCTGTATAAGTATATAACATAAACTATGCTGTCTTCGGTGTTGCTTTTTTCAATTTCTGAACGCCTCACAGCACATTACCTCCCTCTTACACGGCTTATTGTACTAAATAAACCAACAATTTCACTCACAATTTTGATTAAATATTATTTTATTGATTCAAAAATGATTGTGTTTCTTCCGCTGAGAAAAATATCATCCATTCCAACCATACCATACCATACCAACAGCTGGAACTGCGGCAAGAGCAACGTAACTCAAAATGATGGCAACACTTTAGTGTTTACTTCCTGTCTGTCTTCTTCTGCTGTTCCCTTAGTGTTTACTTCCTGTCTGTCTTATTCTGCTGTTCCCGTTAGTGTTTACTTCCTGTCTGTCTTCTTCTGTTGATTCCTCTGATGTCCAGCGCTCTGTCTTTAAACCTCTTTCCTTTCTTGTTCTTTATTTATTTTTTCTTGATTGGTAACAGTTTAGCCATCATGAATCCAAAGTTTCATGCTCTCCACAAATATAAATATTCAAAGATGTTTTCTAGTGGAGGATATCAATGTTGTTGTCCACAGCAGACTTATTTTTGCAAATTGATATGACTGCATAAATTCCCTCAATCCTCCTTACCAACGGTCTGTTCTCCTTAGTGCCGGTCTGTTAGCGAAAATTACCTTTGGAATGTCCAAATTGACCAATCAGAATTAGGTATTCAACTAACCCATGAAACCAGGAACTTTTTTGTAATCAAGATGACTCATAGTTTCTTAGCAGTAATCGATTGTGAATCATTAGCATAAACATTTTTAAATGTCATAAACGTGGATTTTTGCGTATCGTCAAATATAGATGTTCATCTTAGGGAGGAATTGATAAAGTTGGGAACACTCCATGTTTGAAGAGAGACTCCTGAGGCTTGCCTTGTGGAGCCTGGCTGAGTTTACCATCTGAGGGGACGTCATATTTTTGCACAACAGCTTCTACAGTATGTGTATGTAAGGTAGCAGCCTTGACAGGCCACTAGGTGTTGCTGTTGCGCAGCAAATTGTTGTTTTTTGTCCATTGTGGGACACCGTATTTCTCCTGTTGTTCTGGGTGCGGCCGCCATCTTGGCGCTAATGTTTGTATTCACTCCACGAAAGGTGAGCAGTGTTAATTGTGGCAAATCATTTTACACATTATTACGTTAAAAACGTCCAAACATTAAATTTCTTTAATTAATGGGTTAGTTTAAATGTTTATTTACCCGTTTGTGTATGTTTGGGAGTGAGATGTTTATGTTTTGTCTGTTAATTTGGTTGTTGTATTGGTTAGCATGTAGCTAATTGCACTAATGTTTGTATTCACTCCACGAAAGGTGTGTCAGAAGAGCTGCCATTGGGATAATAAATCAGCGTCTCCACCGCAATCCGATCTGCTGTGTCCTGTTTTCCTCCCCTCTGCATAACATCCCATCACCAATAATAAACACAACGCAGAGTCCCAGGGTGTTCAGAGAGGCTACGGGACATTTGGGTTACATGTATGACATGTTAGTTTCCTGAAACTATAAATATATATTTCTAAATGGAGGCCAGTTGCCAGGCAGTTTGACAGGTAACAAGAAAAACTACATGCAATAAGCTTTTCAGGTTTTAAATAATCTCTTGTCTACAGTAACCCAAATCACAACAGACTGCAATTCAGAAAACACACACAAATAGAAAAATACACGCATGCCAGGAAAATATCTCCATGAATTTAAAACAAATAGAAAATAGCAAACACTGAATTGACCTGCAAAAGCACAGAATAAAATGTTTCCAGGGGACCTTTAAAAGTGCTTAGAAGTTGCCATGGTTTTTGGTTTGGAATAAAGTTATTGTATCTAGTGGTGTTCAAAAAAGAAGTAAACTGAAGTGATGGTTATTTTTATGCTTGCTATTGCTTGATTCCGATACTATTCCAGATAATTGCTGTTAATCGAGTGTTGTCCTTATGCCATGCCATGTTAATGGACTTGCATTTATATAGCGCCTTACTACCTTTATACTTGCCAACATTTATCCACTCAAACACACATTCACACTATTGGCAGTGCTTTTATACCAGGTGCCTACTACTCATAATCACACACTAATGGCTGTGCCTTTGAGAGCAATTTTGCCCAAGGACCTTTGCAGAATAAGGTTAAAAAAAAACACTCAATCTTGGAAGAAATGTCCTCAAATACCAAAGGTAAATTACTTCATTTATTACAGACGATTTAATGTTCAAGGAATTTTTTTTATTAGAGTTTGTTTAACTCATGGTATAAAAATAAAAAAGGAGAAATGATCTTGAGAAAACCTATTCCGGCTGCTTGTATTAACAATCTTGTTCTTTTGGTCCCACCCTTCATGACCATAGGTGACAGTAGGAACGAAGATGGAACGGACAATTGAGAGCTTTGCCTTCCGGACACATTTGAACTAGAATAACTATAATACTAATTTCTGGATGCCACTGGAGCCCCTCAGGGATATGTGCTCAGCCCCTTCCTGTTCATGCTGTACACCAACAACTGCAGCCCCCCTACATGAAGAGACCTCTGTGGTGAAGTTTGGGGATGAAACTACCATCATTAGCCAGGTTAAAAACAACAATGCAAATACATGTGGTGGAAATCAACAACCCCACAGACTCATGAACAACCTACTGCTCAACGCCAGCAACTTCAGGCACAGGGAAAGGTAGCAGGAGATTCTCATCCCTGTCTATATTAAACAAGTTGTGGTGAAAATTAACAGTTTTACATTCCTTGGACAACCTGACATGGTCATCAATTGTCTCCATCATAGTTAAAGAAGCTAACAATGGCTGTATTTATTAATGGATGAACATGAGAAGGCAAATTCCCCTGCCAATGTCTTGTTATCTTTCACAGAGGAGCAATAGGAAGAATCCTGAAACATTACAAACTGGCATGATTAGTTCACTGCAAAGGACAGGAGGGCTCTGAAGAGGTTGATTATAACTGCCAACAACATCATCAGTAAACATTTACACAGCATCTATGATCTCAGTGAGAAGAGAAGCCTCCAAAGAGCCAAAAGAATATTAGAGAGCAAAGTCCACCAACCTGTTCAGAAGTACCTGTTTTCGTACCATTAAACTAAAGAGCAGCTTTATGGTGGAATAAACAGATATTTTCTATGGAAATAATTAGTTTGTTAGCATTTTATTTTGTGAACACAATGTAATATGTATTTTGAATGATGGCACAATGTTAGGTGAGTATTGACAAAGGTTAACAATACATGCATGAAAATATCCATCCATTATCCAAAAACAAACAAAAAATACAATGTCATATAACACCATATAATTATTGGCAAGTGTGGGGCATCATATCAAGCTGAAAACAAACGTTATTGTGAAGTTGTTAATGAAGAATTTGCAAATACTTTGTGTGTAAAGCTTATGACTGCACTGCTGGTAGAATATTTGATTTCTCTAGTACTGGAAGAAAGGAAATACAGCATATAAGGAGTAACAGCAAAACTGTTCATTGTGTTCTCCATGTATACATTGCCACGATATAGGTATTATCTGCACAGATCTGACACATGAATGTAAATAAATTGTACTTAACCTGTTCAACCCGGAGACCCCTGCCCAGCTGCAGGTTTTTTTTTCTTCACGAAACTGTGTCTCAGGGCTTCTTAACATTTAAAAACCTATTAATGTGTCATACCCGATTAACGGGAAGAAACTCAGCTAACTGACGATACGAACCATTTTTACCGAAACAAAACACAAGTCTCACAAGAAGCGTCCTGAGCGAAAAAATGCTAACACACTTAGCACAGAACTCTAGGTATAAATACCCTTATTACATATCGGATCTGCACAAACAAGATATCGATTGGCAAACTGAGATTTCACAGATTATAGGGATCCATCACTGAGCGATCAGAACTCACGACAGGGGAAGCAAACACAGACATCACAACACGGAGCTTTACGGAGCAAAAACTGGACATTGTCTTACCTTAGTGTTGTTCTGATCAAAAGTTGTGTTCAATGGCATTAAAACGATAAAAACGCTGCTGAAGGTTAAGCCATAGGTTAATCCAATGTGTCTGTGTCCCTTTGAAATGATTACTGATAATCCATCGTCATATTTATGGCAAAAACAGAGTTTTCATATATAGCTATTATGATAGTTACGAGAGACAGCTTCCGGTTTTGGGCATTCTGGCTGCGCATCACTCTATTCACCAATGGGTAATGTTTAGATGGATTTTAGGAACTTCCCCTCAATTCTATTGGCTCTAACGGTTAAAAAGAGGTGTCAATCATCAAAATCGACCGATGGGTTCCAGAGATATGGAAAATGCACCCAAATGACCCCAGAAGTGGGTTTTTTTTTCTAAATCTCTCTAAAAAGGTCAAATTTCACTTGTTTTGCATCAATCTTGATACAGGGTACTTATTATATGTTATAGTTTGGATTCCTAAAGCTTTTAGTCTACTATCCCATCATTCAAGGGTGGTTTTCACTATAAGTAATGTTTTTCTTTTGGACGGACACTATAATTTACATTTTTTTACTATGTTCAATCTGAATTTACTTTAAAATAAAAAAAATCTATATTGATTCAGATTTTTTTACATCCAACTCACAGGTTTATCATTGCTTAGAGAAAAAAGATTATTAATTTACCCCTTTTAGAAGTGAAGTTATAGTAATTTGTTCTGGGAATGTCATTTTCGAGCCTGAGACCTGAAAAACAGGCTCAGGGATTAACAGGTTAACATTACATTTAAAAAAAAAAGCTGCCTTTGAACTGCTGTAAATTGAACTCCGCTAAAATCATAATCCTTTTTGAATGAGGAATCACATGTCAACAAAAACTAAGCAGTTTTGACAACTTAGCAGCCAACACATGAAATATTTTGACATGTATAGTTCTCCAGTATCTGATATGTAACGTCTCAGGCCATAACTCTGCAGGCCCATCTGGGTCACATTAGAATCTTTGGCCCACTTTTGGTTATAGATCAGGTAAAAAAGTAAACCCAGCAGAGGACAATAATCTATACGTGAGGTTTGGTCAAAGTCGTGCATCCCAGACCACTCACAGCCAGGTACAATATGGTTGTTTGGGTTTTAATCAAAAAAGCTTTTTAAATGAACAGTTTTGAGTGTGTGGGATTGACTGAAGCACATTTATGAAGACAGCTGCTCTGACTTACTGGACTCATGTTTGGTGTTTGAGAGAGAGGGCGACACAGCTTATGATAATGAAAGACACATGAAAAAGGAAAGGGAGAGGCCTTCTCTAATAATACTATGTACTACTGAATGACCACCAGTTTTAGGACCATTGCCCTGTTTTACACCATGTTGTGACTTGCCATTATGTTGGTGGATTCTTAACTTTTTTAAATCAAAACCATCAACCATGGTGCTGACAATGGGTGCGTTAGTTTATCCAATTTGACGCCATAGACTCAAATGAGAGCGTTGTAGTTTAAAGAAACAGAGCATTCAATTTCTACATACATTTATGAACGACCAAATTCAAATACATAAAAAAAAAATTCCTATTGATATCTAGAATGCAATATGTAGTGGCTCTTGCTTATAACTGACAAGCTAACAGATGATTATGATTTGACATGATAGCCTGTAACATAAGGTCAATAAAAATAAAGTAGGATAAAGCTAACAGTAGTTATGAGGAAAATGAAAGCTATTTAGCTTAATGTTTTTAAAATAAAAACGTTACTATTGTGGAGTCTATTTTTATATAACATTAGAAAGACTGATTCATATTATTACATTATAAGCTTATTGTGCTCATTTTATGTTGCTGTGACTTTGGAATAAATAGAAGTGTTTAGCCTGCAATAATAGAGTAGCAAGGTCAAGTGCAGACACTGGAAGAATACAAAGAGGTAGTCAGAACAGGACATCGCTCCGGCCTTGAGTTGTATGGGAGCCTCGCTCCCACGCATAGCTAGGAAGCAGCATTATGAAGGTTTTCCACTATATCTGTAGAAACGTTAGCGAAAACAAATTTCTAGGATAGAGACAGAGTAGGGAGGGACAGAGTAGGGAGGGACTTCGCCGGCCGGCCGAATGCTGATTGGAGGATCGTGTTGCCAAGAGACTTTGTCTAAGTCTGTGCACCAACGAGAGAGAGCCAAAGTCTAAACCAAGGTTACTCTCCATCTAGTCTCAACCAATCATAAATGTATGGGCAACGCCCTGTGTAATAAAATGTATTGTTGCACGAGGTTCGGGGCTCTTTCCGGAAATAGACTGACAGATTACAGCTCTGCTGCCTGTGATGTCTGTGACCGGACGGAGTACTTGGCCAAGTGAATATATCTCTTTTGCTCTCTTATAATAAATAGTTAAACTTAGAAGTTGTCTGTCTTTCCTGGAATTTTGAACACAACACTATTCATATGTAGAATTCTAAATGTAGTGACTATTTAACATATGATTATGATGTAACGTTAAAGCCTATAACAATAGAACTATAAAGATAAAGTAGGTTAGGCTAAAGCTAACATAAGGAGTTAGGAGGAAAATATAAGCTAGTTAGCTAAATGTTTTAATAAATAGTATGGTAGTTATGTTACTGTCACAAATTCTCTGCCACTCTGACAGTGAGCTGCTCTGAATTTAAATGTGGTTTGTGCACTAAGGCGCTTGGAGTGACTATTAAAGAAAGCACCAATTGAGAAATGATGCAAGTCTACAGAAGCAATGCACTTAGAAAAATGAAACGATTGAACGATTTATATAACAAGTAATGACAACAAATATGTTCATTTCACAATTCATGTTGTATGCATATTTTTTGATTAGCTGGATCAACAGGAGATGTGTTCTGTTCACAGAATCTGCAGCTCCAGTAGTGGCACAGAATTAAATATTCATCTGTTAAGTGATACGTTCAATTACATATAAAAACTTTGTTTAATCTTGAAATAGAAGGGATTCAATCATAAAGAGCTGCAACACGTAAAAAGCTTGTCATCTCCTCTGTACCTTTTACAAACATACCTCCCCCTGGGTGTTTGCCTTGCATGGAGACGGCATTATGTGGATTGTTGGCAGCTGATCCTCCTGAGTGATGCATTGGCCTGTCAACAGCATTATCTCCTACATCAGAAAGGTTCACTGCTGCACCAGATGCACTGCGAGATGGAAACATTCCAGACAGGCCCAGTGAAATCATGCCAAGTGCACTGACAGTTTAACATGAATGAGAGCGGTGCAGCAAGTGTTCATTGATAAAGAGGGTGCCACATGACATCAGGAGCCACTGCCAGGAGTCATCACTTTACCAAAAGGTAGTTTTTTTCATTATTCTGAGCAGGGGCAGGTATCAAAGAGGTGCATTTTTACGGAAGGTTGAAGATTTCATACATTTTACATTTACCAGAACACAAAGGAGCTGCTACATTCACTTACAGTAACATGTTTTGACTTATACCAATACTCTCCATAACGTAGCAGACTAACTACCTAGTTTCTCTTTTATGGTGCAGCTTAACGGGAACGTGCTAGAGTGCATTGATGCAACTCTTTAGTGAGTTTTCAGGCTGGTAATACCTGTGTTAAAAAAATTAAAAGGGCTGAGTTTTTGAGGTATCTTGCTTTAGGAATTACAGTTTGAGTTAAAGATTCATGAGTCAGAAGGCTTATATACTATGAAACATTGAACAGTCTTCTTACCAGATGTTAATCTTTACATGTGCCCATTATAGGGTGCATTGTTAAAGCACATAAGTTGGGCCGAATGATATCCGAACAATGAAAATAGTCTTTGCCGATTAAACCCCATCGTGAAAACCCCTTTGGATCGATCTCACACAGCGTTTCAGACGCTTGGAGGAAGAAAAGTCGCAGCTTAGCCGTATGCTGCCGCTGGCTCTTCCTCAAAGAGAGGGCGGCATCGCGGTGAGAAGGAGGGAAAGGCGCCGGTTCAGAGCACCCATGGCTCCCGCGGGACCAGCCGGTTCCGCGGTAGCCATGGGTGCCCTAAACCGGCTCAATACCGGCACCCGCGGGGACAGGCTGCGCGATCCCGACAGGCCTCTGCTCCGGCTCCGCGCCGACAGAGAGCTTCGCGGTGGGGTGGGCCGTCCTCCCGGAAATGACGGGCTGTGGGAGGAAGCGTCCCGGCGGCGAGAGCTGTGTGCCTCACCACCCAAGACGCGAGGGCGAGTTCTTCCAACTCCTCCCACTGTAAAGTCATGAAAAGTGATGTGTGTGTGACGAATGCATTGAATAAAAACAATTGCATTTATCCCAGAGTAAGAGTCATTTCTCTCCACAATTCCACATTTCCCCATAATGTCTCGTTGAATTCGGCAAGATCCGTTTCATACGATGTTAACTGGGCACCCATTATGAGACACGGTTCCCCACTCGCCGCCCCCGTTGTAACTCCAGTAAAGGAGGCAGCTGGTGGGCGCGCGCATGTGAGTTTGATAAAACGCAGGAAGTGCTGTCAAAGCACTATGCGGTGCAGGAACATTATGGCCGGCGTGTTGTTGTCAGAAAACACACCTCGCCTAGTGTGATAGCTCCGATTAATGCATTTCACCGTCAGTGTGGCCACGGAAGTATGACGGTGCGTTCAAGGACCTCAGTAGAAAATCGGCCCTTTCTATGTCAGCCCCTCATGGGCCAAACTTCCTTTTATGGAAGGTTTGGCAGCGGAGTGGGCCACCAGAGAGTACCACAGCTGCTTGCATGTCCCTTAAAACACAGTTTTATGGGGAATGGAAGCTCAGCTGTGTACTGACAGAGTGGATGGACGGGACACTGAGACTGGGTTACTCACTCCAGTTCTGCAGCGTCCCTCCTCCATTCAGGGGCATAAGAGAGGCAAATCTATCCATCTCAAAAAGAAATTGCAGGAGTTGCGTGTCCAGCGAGAGTTCGGGTTACAACGGTTTGCTGGCTCGGATCCGACATCAGATTCTATACCCGGTAAAGCGTCCCTCCTCCATTCAGGGGCATAAGAGAGGCAAATCTATCTATCTCAAAAAGAAATTGCAGGAGTTGCGTGTCCAGCGAGAGTTCGGGTTACAGCGGTTTGCTGGCTCGGATCCGACATCAGATTCTATACCCGGTAATGCCTAAATTGTATCCAGTACAGCTAAAAAGGTTTATAAGTAGTCCTGTGCTCAGTTTTTTGTCAGAATTGTAAATAATATTTTACCGTTTTGCTTTGTTTTGGTCGTTTTGTTTTGGTCCTTACAATGACACAATCACCTGTTTGTTACAGCTTGTATTTACTGTACTATGTCGATTAATGATTGAAATGTATGTTCTGAGTGAGATGTACTCTACTTACAAATCCCACTGCACCATGAAAGCCTTGGTTGGCATAGCCCCACATGGTGCAGTGACATTCTTCTCCAATCTGTACGCTGGCTCTGCTAGCGATAAGGAGATATACAAACAGTCTGGAATAGCCAAGAAGTTGACAGAAAACATGGCAATCGTGGTAGATAAGGGCTTCCTAATCAGGGATTGTTGCACATGCAAAGTGTACTGCCCACTTTTCTGTCAAAGCAGAAGCAAATGCCAGCCTACCAGGTTAGGGAGACACAGGCCATTGCCAGACTGTCGGTACATGTTGAGCGTGTCATCAGGAATATAAAACAGAACAAACTGTTTGATGGTGTCATCCTCCTATCCTATGCCTACAACATCAACCAACTATTTGCAGTAGCATGTATGCTGTCAAATTATCAGAACAAGGCATTAGTAAAAAAAAATGGGTAAAGTGAAACAAGATAGACATGTCAAGCCATATTGATTTAAACTAATCGGATCTTATTACTTAGTAGTCAGGGGGCCAACACTGATATTGCAACTTAAGTAATCGCTTTTGGGTAGAAGCTGTCAACCTATCCAGTATCCATGTTTAACCCCTTGACATATGGCCTAGCTATGTTGACATCTTTGAAAATGATTTTTTTGGTCATTTAATCATTGTATCATTGTAAGTGGTAAAATCGACCTTTTTTCACAATGCTGCCAAATTAGTGACAATTTGCTCTGTAATTTCTAACAATTTTGTAATATTATCCCTCAATATATCTCCTGTGAAAGTATGATCTTAACTATTGATTAAAAAAAAATCAACCAATGGTAAAACAATATCATAGCCTACCACATGGGGTGCTGTGGGTTGATACAGCAAAACACAGCAGCAATGGATTCAAGATCTCCTTGTACAGTTTGACAAGGCCAATGAAGACAAGCCAACCTTTACCTTCTGGAGACAGTACATGGATCTTGTGTCTATTCTCCTTGCGTTCACCCGGGCACTGAGATGTGGTGATTGGAACCTGTACATGTCAGCCTTCAAGAGCATGATGCCTTGGTTTGCTGCGTATGATCACACCCATTACACAAGATGGGGTGCTGTGTTCATAGCAGACATGGAACAGCTGGCACAGACAGCACCAGAGGTCTACCAGGGCTTCCTAGATGGTGATTTTGTAGCCAAGGAGACCAAACACAGCTTCAACGAGGTGCCTTTCGACCTTCGCCTTGAACACATCAATAAAACGGGAAAGGTTGCTGGAGGATTGATAGGCATCACTAGAAAACTGATTTAGTGTCCCCTGACAACTGGTGATGTTGCCTCAGAAGAGATACTGAATGACCTTACACATGCTGCAGTCTGGCAAAAAAACTATCACTGAGTTGGTGAAAAACCGACTGGGCACAACGAACACAGACTTCCACGCCAGTCTCACAAAGAGAAAACCGAAAACATTCTCAAGCCTATACAGCACAGATACCAAGCTTGAACAACTCAGATCCAAGTGTGTGAAGCATGACAGGGATATTTTTCGCCGCATCATTGTATCCATGGAGAGTGGCAGAGAGGTCAACATGGATGAGCTTCTCCAAAAATAACTGTGTGCAGTCCCCCTGTCACTTGCCACAACAGATTCAGTGCTCAGGCCTACAAACAAAGCTGACTTAGCCACCATACTACAAGCTGGTGCAAAGGAAACAGAGCTCAGTCCATCTGTTATGAGAACATGCACCATCATTGATGGAATGGCCTTAGTAAGAGCCATGGGAAAACCTCACAATGCATCAACCTTCGGGGAATATGCAGATGTGTTCACACAGAGAGTTGCATCTAATCTACATGGGAACGTCACCAGAGTGGATATAGTGTTTGATCGGTACCAACAAAACTCCATCAAGAGTGGAACAAGAACAAAACGCAGCACTACTCAGCGAAAGGTTCGCACAATTGTGAGTAGAGATGTAAAGCTACCTGCTAACTGGAATAGCTTCATTGAAATGGATGAAAACAAAGCCAACCTTACCCATTTCCTATCAACTGAGCTTGAGAATCATGTGCAGCTTTATGATGAGGAAATTGTTATCAGTGGAGGGTTTGAGGATCCTGAAAAAGTCACGTCAGCAGCTGGGATTGATGTATCTCCCCTACAAGCTACACATGAAGAAGCGGATACACGCATACTACTACATGCAGCTGATGCAACAATGAAAGGGTTTCAGAGGCTCATCATTCAGTGCCGAGACACAGATGTGTTGCTGCTACTACTTGTATTTGCAAACCAACTAAGCCAAGAAGTTTGGATGAAAGCAGGAACAGCTAAGAAACCACGCTACATCAAAGTCCATCAAATCACACTACCAAATGAGATGCTCGATGGTCTGTTGGCATTTCATGCCATCACTGGATGTGATACTACGAGCCAGTTCACCGGAATTGGAAAAAGGACAGCATGGAAAGTGTTCCAGCAGTACCCGCATCTTCTCCACAACTTTGGTGAGGATGAAGTACCAAGTACCACTTCCCTATCCTTGGCAGAACAGTTTGTATGTAAGCTCTATGACCTTAAGTCAACCAGCAACTCGATACAAGAAGTTCGCTGCGCTCTCTTTCGAAAACTTAAAGCCAATGTTGATACATTACCACCAACAGAAGATGCATTGTCAATGCACCTCAAGAGGGCCCACTACCAAACAAAGGTTTGGAAACAGTCACTAGTGACACATCCACAACTGCCCTCACCAATCAATTGTGGTTGGCAGATGATGAATGGTATGCTGGTCCCCATGCTTCTTACCAAGGAACCTGTACAATCCACATGCGTACAGCTGACAGTGTGTGGATGCAAGGAAAGTGGAAGTCAGTGCAGTACCAGACAGTGTCTCTGTCGCAGAAGAGGACTGTATTGCAGTGGGGCGTGTGCTCGTGCAGCGTGGTGCATGAACTCCAATGACATTCAAGAGACTAACGGTGAAGAAACCGATCTTCATCTGGATGTTGTGGTGCGGCCGCCAGAAAAAAGCACATCAACAACGAGATCTTCAGTGTGCGATGCTCAGCCCTCCACATCAGCACGTGTACTGAGGGCGCAGGGGCGTACAGATAACCGCCGTCTGTAACCAGCAAACATTGAGTCTGAAGTGCCTTCTAGGTCCTAACGGTATGTAACTGAGATTCTAGACTTACCAAGTTTACTACCTTGCTGTGCATCCAGTTGTTGTGCCATTCTGACCTTGTGTCTCTTTCCTTCTCAGTGTCTCCTGTGCCCCATTGGCCTGTCCTCATCCTCATAGACACCAGGATTCTAGTGCCCCACACTGCCTTGACTATACCTCGTCTATAAATTTCCCTCCCTCTTCCAAATAAACACGCCTAACCCCTGAGTTGCTCTGGTTCCTTCCGACCCTAACACTGGATTCATTTTATTGTTTTAGTTTTTATTTAATGTTTTATGTAATATTTTGTATACATACAATGGTTCCATTACTGGGAAGATGATCCTCAGTAATCCACAAAAATATTTTGTCTTATCATGGTATCCAAGTGTATTGTCAAAATACAACATTAAAAAGTCAAAAAGCATTAGCACGAAAGGTCACCTCGAGAAATCATATAGATTTCCGCTTGGACATTACATTATTCAAACCTGTGTAGTATTGCACTTTATGAAATTACTGTGCTCTAACTTGGCAAAAGTACCTAGCATACATTGGAATCATGATTCCTAAATTATTTGGGCTACTATCTCATGTTTCCAAGCTGATATTCACTCTAAAAACATGTTTTCTTTTAGGCGGAAATTAAATTTTTGACTTTTTTTCAATGGTCTAGCTCTATTTTCTCTGACACAGTAACATCCATTTACATTCTGACACTTCTGCAGCCATCCCACTGCTGTCACCTTTCTTTTGATACCAGGATTATCTATATGGCCCTTGTGATTGGGGAGATATTCTATATTTATTGTGGGCATGTCATTTCGAGCAGGCAATCTGAAAAATTGGCCTGAAATGGCCTCTAAAAGTCACAAAATAATTGTTCAAACTTGTCAACCAACCTAGAACATCTTACATAGGTCCCCTCTTACCAAAAAAATATGTTGACAGCTTCTACCCAAACATGGCAGCAAAAGTGTTAACGGAAGCACTTTTCAGGATTGGCCCCCTGACTATAGTGTAAATGATTTAAAAGTGTATATTTTTCTAATAACTTCTTCATGGACTTGTACTGTTAAAGTCAGTTTTTTTTGTGTTTTCACCATTTATCCATAATTCTATTTCAAATTAGCTGAGCGACTCTACAATTTTCACATAACCTGTCATACATCCCACTAATAGTGAATTGTCAATGGGGGGGGGGTGCTAGCGAACTGTCAACTGGGAAACGGCGGATCTGCCGGTGCAACTTCAATGATGCCATTTCAAAACATAAAAAATTAAGGATGGCCAGTCCGCGGAGGGTGGAAAATACATACCGGAAGTGAACAAAGACGTGCAACGGGAAGGTGTTCCCACGGGAAACAAAACTTCAAATATTAAATGACACAATCTCATCTCTTAAAATTCACAACTTATTATGAATTAAACATTCACAAACTTATAATTATGTGTTCACATGTTTAACTCTGTTACATGTGCACGCAACGAACAGAAGAGCGTAGGGCAGAATTAGGAGGGAATTCCGTCTCGTAGCGTTTGTGCACCGTTTTGAAATGCCGCTCTAAATTACCCTTCGGTAAAGCCACGCTCGCATTGCAGATGAGACAGATGGACTTTGAATTGGAATAAACAAAAAAATAATCATCCTCCCACTCGGAGTGAAAATTATATATTTTGGGCTTTTTTGCTTCTGCCATAATTGCGGTCTTGTGTGTGTGCGGACTGTCACTCCTGTTGACACGGACAACGTCAGCTAACTAGTGCCCACTGCCCACCAGCCACGCCCCGACACATGGGGTCGCGCCAATCACAAAGCTTTGATGCTTTCAAGTGCATTATTCTGGCACAGGAAGATTATGTTATAGGACATTAACGATAAAACAGAATATTGTTGTTCTATTTTTAGACACATCTCGCGATCGACTGGGAATCTCCCCACGATCGACTGGTCGACTGGTTGGGCACCCCTGGCTTAGGGGAACCACAATCCATTTTTACATATTTGCAGTCGACATAGTTTTGAACATTGGGACATTTGAACTCAACAAGGCCAAATTGGGGGTATTCAGTGGGGTCAAAAACACCAAGCCAGGAGGTAGTAGGGTGAATGACAAGACCACAGGGTGAGTAGTTTACATTCGCTAGTTTACTGTACTCGACTGCTACTGTGGGCTCCATCTCAGAACCTCTTCTCATGTCCGCTTTCTGCCTTGTACCTTTCATGATCCGCTCTGCAGGTGACTCTGCAGAGCTCTTGCTTCTGACATGACACACCTCTCGAAATCTAGAGGCGGTCACCCTCGGTCTGCGAAGCTGATGCCACTCTGAGGAGCTTTTCTCACGGGTAGCCTCCTAAATTTTGTGTGCCATAACCCCAACAGATAAGCTGGTTATATGCAGTAGCTCCTCTTCAGAACACACAAACACACACTCACATAGCAAGATGTCATACCCCTCTAGAGGCAAGTGTGGTGTTGGTGGTGCACCATTGTGAAGAACGATGTCACGAGATTTCAAAGCAGGCATCTGATACGACAGAACACTGTCCTCCTGCACCATCCCGAAGGCACTTTCCACAAGGGGCTTGTCGGCTCTCATGTTCATTATAGTCACAAGTGGCCTGTCCTCAATACTGAATTTTTCATATGCCCCCGTTACTCTAAACATGCAGGGATCGGGTAATGGACCCACCATGCCTCTGTAGAATCCACTTCTGCAAAGAGATGAAAAAACAATATAGCCCATTAACATTTGACAGTAAAGGTAAGAATACAGTATCAGAATCCCATTTTGCATTGGTAACACAGGAAAAATTACCTCACTCCAGTCGTGAGCATCCTATTAGGTACAGGTTTGGTGAAGACCATGGAGTTGATGGGTCCTGGCTTCACACCCTAACAGAGAGCACATTTGCATCGTGTGGAGTCACTTTAAATGAAAACAGTCAAACAAGAACACTTTAAAACCTCAATTAAATTACCATTGTACGTGGCTTGTGCCATTGCTGTTCCGATTCTCTGAAGCTATGGACAGGGGGCACGACTGCAGGGCTCAACAGTAACGGTTGCCAGTGGCAGCCATTCAGAAAAAATGTCAACCACTTCTTGGCCTTTGGTTGCCATCAGTGGCAACCAGGTTTTAACATAAATTAAACAAGGACAGCAAACAGCAAAATGTGCACCCCAAAATAGATAAATGTTAATTATTTGTTGTATTAAGAGTGATATTTAATTATTGTTGTGACCAGTCGGAACCTGATACTTAAGTTGCACGTGCATTGGTGTGATTACGGAGCCAGAAAGCGATGCACGTTTACTCGCGTGCGCGGGTGTGTTGGATTTAAGCACCCTTCAGTTGTTGAAGGTTCGAGCCCGCTCCGCGCTGTTCGTTTGATGAGTGGTCTGCTGTAAAAAGGAACGGCTCAGACAGAGATATGAGATTAAACAATAAGCTGATTTAATGGTAGAAACAACAGTACAATATAACGAAGTACTTCGGGCCTCAGCTCTTCCACCGTGCGATGTACGTATCAGACAGTCAGACCGAACAGAGGCCGCGAGTGTACAGAATTCACAATATTTATTCCCACAAACGGAGAGGAGTTGTGTGGGAGGAGTTGTGTCGGTTGCTCCTCCCTAGGTGTTCATCCACTGGTGGACTCACTCCTGGGCGAGCCCTAGGCAGCGAATCAGAGTGAGTCAGCCATTGACGAGGTCTAAACAGCGAATCAGAGTGAGTCAGCCATAGGTGTGGGAAGTTTGGATCTCCTGCGCCGCCGATCAGTCCCAGGTCATCTTTTATGGCAGCCATAAAATAAACAATTCTGGGTTGAACGGGGGTGAGGTACCAATCCTTATCTTCGTTTATCCTCAGCACCTGGCCGTACCACTCCGCATCCCAATCTTTCTCTCAGTACAATCTCTGCATAGACTCAATGGTGTCAGTTTTATTACCTTTCTCCTGCAACCCCCCCATGCTCCTATCCGGCCATTAAAACCCGGGGGGGCGACTGGATCCTCTACATTCCTAAGTCAACGCACACACAATTGACCACAGCAAACAAAGGAAAATAAGAACACTTGGTCTAGTTTCATAAGTATACATTTTACACAGACAAAGTTATAATTATTAAAACAGGTTATATAGGATATACAGGTTACTTTAATCCCCCTTTTGATCTCACCTCCAGAGATCAATTCACACAAAGCATTCAAAACATAACCACTGTCATTCTTTTCTACTGCGTCTGTCCCACAATGAGCGGATACAAGGCACACAACAACAACCACATGTTACTAAAATGGCAATACAAGTAGCTATTGAAATCAAAAGAGACATTATTAAACCTTTCCATTGACCAAACATGTTTGTAAACCATTCCTCCAAGGGGTTGTGTATCCCTGATTGTTCATGCATAGTTATGGATAGTGTGCGAAAGCCTTCTAAAGCCTTTGTGACGGAACCGTCCGGAGCCGTATTGTTTGGAATGAAAGTACAACACATATCACCAAACATTGAACACACACCTCCTTTCTCAGCTAACAGCATGTCAAGGGCCATTCTATTCTGTTTCAGCCATAAGGGAAGTCGGCCCCAGCTGTTCAGCGAGTCCTTCTACAGGTCCCTAGTGAGATTAGCTAAACGGAGCACATTGTAATGTACATAGTTGATCCTGTCTACATTATTCCATCACTACCTGCTTGGAAAGTGAAGGTTTGTTTAGGAGACATTTTGGTAACAACTACCTCATGTTATGGCCCGTTTGACCCTAGTTACGGACTCCTCTGGCGGGGGAATGGAGTCTGGGTGGTCAATGGAATCATTAAAACAAAAATAAAGGCAAGGGTGAACACACATTATTTCTGTTATTAATAATAGGAGATTTACTAGGACACAAGGAATTAACACCCAATCAAATAATAAGGAAGTGTAATCCACAGTCTGTCATTATTGAGTACCTTTAATCAGTGGTCCGTGTTTTGTAATTAGGTTCTTCTGAACACAATGCTAAAATCTCCTAAGGAGATTCTTTAAAACTAGGGTGTAAAATAGTACCCTGTAATGGTAAATACTGTGCTCCCAGAACCTGTTAAATATAAGGTTCAGTAAAACCTGTTAAATAGAAGGTCTGGTGAGTGGGGAGACTTTCACTGCCCTTTAACTATAGGGATAACCTCTCGTTATATATAACCTACTACTCTTATTAGAAAGAGGCCCTATAGGTGGGCATAAAAATGCTGCTACTTATTGGAAAGTGCCCCTAAAGGTGGGAGTAAAAAAGTCGGGTCCTATATATCGTGTGTTTCAGGGGTCGGGTCCCGTAGACTCGTGTCCGCCTCCTCGCCGGCCGTAATCTCCTTTCCAAGATCGCCTGTTGTTACCTCTGTGTCTTTGTCCTTGTCATCTGTTGTATGGGTCGTTGCTTCTGCTGGGCTGTCGTCGTCAGATGTGTCGTTCTCTCGTCCTGCTGCAGCGATGTCAGTTCTGATGTCGTCTAACGTCCTTGCTGGAGGTTTTCCAACGGCGCACTGGCTCCAATGATACCACGTTTCCCCCTTTCCTTCGAGGCGAACTGCATGTGATGTCCTCTGAGTCACTCTGTGCGGGCCGGTGAACCTTGGGTTGAGCCACTTCGGACGGATGACCTTCAGCCAGATGAATTCTGCGGTGTTAGCCTCGTGCTTCTCCGGTCCCCCTTTGGCGTCAGCCACCTGGGTGGAGAAATCTCATACCAAGCCCTTAAGTTGCTGGTAGTATGGTTTGCTATCCATCTCTTCTACTTCTTTCCCTACTGCTAATGCTCCAGGACCCGGAAACTGATGGCCGTGGGTCAGCTCAAATGGGGAGAAACCTGTCCCTCAGTTAATGTGTTCATAAACAAAGTCCGACACCGGCTATATCAACCTGTTTCAGAGGAAGGTGGAGTCCCCTGTGCCGTCTTGACTTGCCGTGTCTTCTCTGTCAGAGGCAGAGGTTTCATCCTTTTTTTTTTTAGTCCTAAAAAATTTGACGCGTTTTGCAACAAAGTCAAGTATTTCTTCATCTGTAGGTGTGATGTGTTGATACAGGTGTTCTTTAATGTCATGAGGGGAACTGGGTGAGGGGGGGTTAGAGGTGGAGGGAAGCGTATAGGGAGGGGGTCGGGTCTTAAAGGGGTTGTATAAATCTGGATAGAGGAGGGGACCGCCCTCTGGGATGTCTGGGAGGGGCCCACCATATGGCTTCTCCTTCCTGACTGGCTCTATCACTTCTGTGGGAGGGGCTGGTGCAGGACTGGGTGGGGCTGCTATGGCGGGCAGATTTTTGGCGGGAGTTTTGCTCAGAGAGCAGGTTACTGCCACTCCATTCATAACTAAGGCTGCGTTATGGCCTATTCTCCTTAGCTTGTCAACTAGCTCCCTTTCTTTGTTAAGTTTAGAAGCCCTGATAAAACCTGCCTTCTGCTTGTTGAGAGTTTCTAATTTCTGAACCAACTGTCGCTCGTATGTATTGAGTGCTGTGGCTAGGAGACTTATTGCCTCGTCACCCTCTACTCTATTCTCTGCGATCATCTGATCGTGTAAGAAACGGAGATCGCTGCTCGCCTTTTTATGATCTCCGGGCTTAAGTCCGCTAAGTATCAATCTCTCTGCTTGTCCCCACTGTTCCCTTAAACTCCCCGGAACAGGGACTCCTAATTCTCTCTCTTCACGTTCAAATTCTCCTTCCATTTTGACTTCGTTCGTATCTGCTTCTCCTAAAGGTTTTAGTTTTTTATAAAAAATACCAGGTACTTTGCGTACTATAATTTACTAATTATTGTAGTTTTATTCCCACAGGTATACAGTCTGATAGTTTTCGGTGCGAGGTGTATTTCAACCCGTTGCGGAGACTCACAAGAGCGCTTCTCCTAAAGGTTTTAGTTTCTTATAAAAAATACCAGATATCTCTGCGTACTATAATTTACTAATTATTGTAGTTTTATTCCCACAGGTATACAGTCTGATAGTTTTCGGTGCGAGGTGTATTTCAACCCGCTACGGGGATTTCCCAAGAGCGCTTCTTCTAAAGGTTTTAGTTTTTTATAAAAAATACCAGATATCTCTGCGTACTATAATTAACTAATTATTGTAGTTTTATTCCCACAGGTATACAGTCTGATAGTTTTCGGTGCGAGGTGTATTATTGGCGGCGCGTAAGGCTCAGGTTTGGGAAGGCTAAATAACTTGTTTTACCTGACGCTGCCTGCCTCCGGCGTCTATAGAAAAGAGATCAACTCAGTGAAAGCTGCGCCTGATCAGAGCTCAGCGTGCGGAGTTTAAATCTATCAAGTCATATTACAGGATAAAGGAAATACAGTTTAAACTGCCGTATGAAGAGAAGACGCCGACGTGTCGCACTTATCATTCATATCACATCATCGATCATATAATATCATAATATATCATATATTTCCTTGTCTAAGTCAGCTTCTCGAGCCGTATCTGACCGTGCAACACTTACATTGTCACATACTGTATGCAGAAGTATTATTTTAAGCAACACATTAGGTTGACGAAACACTCAACTCAAATGTAATTAAAGTCAGATCCACTCGTGTCTTAGATGGGCAACAGTGATAACATAAAACTGTTGTACGCTTTCAAACACTCGGTAGTTTATTTATTTTTAACCAGTTGCTCTATATTCACCTTGCAGGTGCAACTATGTGGCTTGTATCCTTTATTATATGTTTAAGTCATGGATGTTTAAAGTTCATATTTGTCTAATATTAATTTACTTTTCATTAATGAAGTATGACGCTGCGCTGTTAGTACACTTGTCCCTTTCACGTGAACGCGCTCTCAGCTGGAGAGAGAAACCCTGGCTCGATTTACCGAGTTGATAACCAGCGTCGTAGGACCGCTTAGCCGTTACGTTAAGCCCGCGCTGATTGGTCCAAATTGACCAATCCACGGACTTCCTCACACACACACACACTCAGTGCAGGCAGCTCTGCTGATTTCTCCTCCCTGGCTGCAGGCTGATAACAGCCAGTTGGCATCAAGGCGAAATTCTCTCTGCAGACCCATTCTCACAGCGCCTATCAACCTTTTTCTTACTCAATATCAAGCCACACTTAATCACACTCAAAATAAATAACCTAACGTAACCCCAGATCCGTCTAAGGATTGCCTGTGTACTTAGTCGATGAGCCCCAACCCCAGAATTCGTCTAAGAATTACTGTGTGTGTCACCTTATTTCTCAGAGTATTTCAGCTGGACTTCCTTTACAAATTTAAAACCACTGAAATCTCGGACGACGATTGCAGCTGGACTTCCTTTACAATTTATAACCACTGCAATCTCGTTACACAGTTAATCACACTCAAAATAAATAACCTAATGTAACCCCAGATCCGTCTAAGGGCCTGTTTACGTTAGTCGATGAGCCCCAACCCCAGAATTCGTCTAAGAATTACTGTGTGTGTCACCTTATTTCTCAGAGTATTTCAGCTGGACTTCCTTTAACTATTTTAAAACCACTGAAATCTCGGACGATGATTGCAGCTGGACTTCCTTTAACAATTTAAAACCACTGCAATCTCGTTACACAGTTAATATATTCCCCGTACAGTCTAGTTGACTTTTATAGTGCGATGTATATTTCAACAGATGGAGAGACTTCCAAAAGCGCTTCTACACCCCCTTTCGGCGATGTGGCTTTTGGCAAGGAGTCGAAACCCAGTCTACAGAATCTCTTTATCGTCACGTTTAGTCTTCTAGATTAACCCCACAGCAAGAGTTTGCGAGATCCGGTCATTTCAAATTGATTTTGAAAGTTGCGTTTCTCCTCTTGAAATACCCCACATATAACACAACTGCAGCTCCTCTTTGAGACTGGAAAGTGTTATTCTGTAGTACTGCTCTTTCTACCGTAAGACTAAAACACTGAAAATGCCGCTGACAACTCTAAAATTTTGTAGTATAGCCAATCACAGATTTTGATAATAACAGGTATCTGCTCACCTTTCTATTGTGGGGTACCCTGGTTTAGTTGTCAGCGAATCAGAGTGAGTCAGCCATAGGTGTGGGAAGTTTGAATCTCCTGCGCCGCCGATCAGTCCCAGGTCATCTTTTATGGCAGCCATAAAATAAACAATTCTGGGTTGAACGGGGGTGAGGTACCAATCCTTATCTTCGTTTATCCTCAGCACCTGGCCGTACCACTCCGCATCCCAATCTTTCTCTCAGAACAATCTCTGCATAGACTCAATGGTGTCAGTTTTATTACCTTTCTCCTGCAACCCCCCCCATGCTCCTATCCGGGCCATTAAAACCCCGGGGGGGCGACTGGATCCTCTACATTCCTAAGTCAACGCACACACAATTGACCACAGCAAACAAAGGAAAATAATACCACTTGGTCTAGTTTCATAAGTATACATTTTACACAGACAAAGTTATAATTATTGAAACAGGTTATATAGGATATACAGGTTACTTTAGGTGCGCTGTGTGTTTGATTTACAAAAAATGGAGAAGCAAATTAAGTTGTTTGACTGTGGGGTAAAAAGTTCGGCCAACCCGTGAACATCTCAAACGAATGTTCAAAGTGATTCAACTGATAAAGCGCAAGGTGAACCCGAACAAAAAGCAAAGAGGAAATGGGTAAAGTCTTGGGAGGCGAAATATATATGTACATTCTGCTCCGTTGTCCATTGACTTCCGGTAAAAGTTCCTTCAAAATAAGAGTCCCGATCTTATTACTACCAAAATAAAAGTGCAAAATGAAACTTTACCATAGGAACATATTGGCATAACAATATAATCACTTCTATAAAAAGGTAACGCATTTGAAATATAGTTAGACATATTAAAGGTAACTTACAGCTTTAATAATTAATATCTAATTCTTAACTGTGAATGGTTTTCATTTATTTAACATTAGAAATGTAATAGTCTGGCCAATCCAAGACTTCGATGCTGAAGGGCCAATGGATCTATGGTGGGGATCAGCACAAAGGTCAAGACAACCCACATTTGAAAGGGAGACAATGGATGACCAAGAAACTAGTGACTTGCTCAATCCCTTTTTGAAGGATCTGTGAAGAACATGACAACAGCTGCACTACTGGTATGTTGTATACCAGCAATTGAGGGTGGACAAGTTTACTACCACTTAAGTTTCAAATAATTTTGTTAATTACTTATTGTAAAGCATTTGAACATTCTTTTGTGTCACATGTTCCTTATTAAGTTGATGTATAACTGTATAGTATCTTAATTATTTAAAATATAAGGTGACTAAAAATGGCAACCGTATTTCAGTTTTGGCAACCAAAAGCTGATGCCTGGTTGCCAGCCTGGCAACCACTTTTAAAAGTTAGCGTTGAGCCCTGGACTGGTATGTTCAGTTGACTATAATAAGCTGTTTGGTAAAGCAGTGCCACAGTGTGATTGCACAAAACAGTGCCTGCAACACAGGAGCACTGGTAATGCGTTAACACCACCGGCGAGAATCACGAAGCTTTATCTAAGAAAGAAAGAAAAAATACTGATTCAAAATACAACCTCTTCTTCAAAGAAAATAGCCAGGAGGTTATCATTTGTAGAAACATGTTATTGATACTGAACCATGATCCTAGTAATACTAATAACAATAATAATACATTTTATCCACAGAGCGCCTTTCAAGGTAGTTAACGACACTTTATATACACAGGGTAAAATTAAGTAAAAGTTTAGCTTTCAGAATTCTTAGCATTACCTTCTCTGAATTCTTCTCACATTTCCATCTCATCATTATCAATATATAACTGATTATCTGACCAATCAATTAAGTTATGATAAAGCAGGGAGGCATTGGAAACATTTCTTTAACTAGTGAATAACTGAACTGAACCCCACTGAACAGGGGTGAACAACGTTTTTTTTCCCTGCCTACACTCAAACTGTGCGGTGTCTCACTCTTCCTCATTGACCGGTAGCACAAGGCTCTCACGCTGACCTGACCTGTCAAACTGTCTTTGTTGGACACTGAATAAAGTGTGTTGGGTTAGATATATTACTCACGTCAACACAATGGCTATGTTACTTACAAATAGCATGTAATGCTAGGCACTTACCTTTCTACCATGTAGCATAACAGTGGCTAATAACAAGTCTAACTTTAGTTAACCAGGCCCACTAACCTTTTAAACAATTAAGATCAGATAGAGTGCATAAAGTAAGACAAAAGTGTCGATTATAAATAGCAAATTTGTACAACAAAAGCTTGCATTTGACATTAGCCGCCGCTAGCTAGAGTTAGCTAGCCTAAATTAGCATTAGCTAGTTAACTAGTCAATCCGTTTATAATTTTGTCTTACTTAATCATGAATATATGATGCAGCATATAACTTGAACCCTTTGTCCAATTTGCTGGCTGGGGATTTAGTCGTCCTGCAAATTCGATGAACATCGGTCATTTTCAATTTCGGGAGCTCTTGTAAACACCGGGTGTAGAACGTCGCCATTGTTGTTGTTGTACCGGAAACAGTTGGGCAGTACTACGCACAATGCGGAAGTGACTGTGCATGTAGCGTATTGTAAGCAGGTTTAATTACTGTCGTTAAGTATTTGAGTGGGATGAAACACTTTACTCACGTTTAAAAATGAAATCAGTCGCTACTGCCTCAGTTGGGACGGTTGACGCCATTTTCTGAAAAAACGTAACTCGTCGCAAGCGGACATTGCATCCTGGGATATGGTAGACCGCGGCGGATACATCAGATGTGTACTTCAAATTCGGGAAAAGAAGGCCGCATTCGTGGGCCGCATTCGGAGGAGTCTTGTGTATTTTTTTAATTGGGACAGCCTTCTTTCGGCAGATGTGACGTATGCGGTCTACAAATGCAGCCTCCGAAGGGTGCAGCCCCTGAATTGAGACACAGCCTTTGTGAGTCTCCTTACACACCGGGGACACATATGTATGTATAAAAGACATCAAAAAGTAAATTTTGCATAGGTGACCTTTAAAGCATGTTGTATGTGTTCAAGTACGAGCTGCACATTTCTCACCAACCGTAACATAACACACGTACCGATAGCAGCACTGTTAGACCAGCGGCATCAATATTTCAGTAGTCACAAATCAGGTAGTGTTACTAATTCTGTTCGTGTTCTAGATACTCATCCCTAGTCCTTACTGCAGCTCTGTACTTAACAAATGAACATGAGATGTGTCACTCTCCCACTTCACTCAAACATTTAAATGAGTGCATTTTCCAAGCTGGGAATACCTCGAATAAAATCTATATTTATTCTTGAGATGTGCGGGGGGCACTGTCTAAGCAGCTATTGCTTTCTGACGTCAATTTTCACGTCGGTTATAATTCTTTTGTGGTTTCTGGTGGACTGTCTGCAATTAAAACTGAATCTATGAAATTAATTAACCCTTAGATGCATAAGTGGGTCTTTTTGGACCCGGTGAGGTGGTTTTCATTTTTTTTTTTTATCATTTTATATTCCAGCTATTCCTCAAAAAACATGTTTTGGATATCATGCCATTCAAATTTTAAATTTACATTTTAAGAAATTGTAGTTTTTGTATTACTACCCCAAGCTTCCATAAGTGGGTCAAAAATTACCAGCATGCATTTTCTATGGAATCCTATGGGAACCTTTGATTCTTATCACCTGTGGCTGTCAGGAATACATTCACTGTAGACCACACAGACTAAATCACAAGTGACACCTCTCAGGAAGATTATTTTACACAGCAAGATCTGATACCTGTCATTATAATAATAATAATAATAATAATAATACATTATATTTGTATTGGGCTTTTCAAGGTCTCTAAATCGCTTTACAATATAAGGGAAGGTTAGGGTGGGGGGTATAGGACTATCAAAATGGATTGATGGGGGGGGGGCTATCAGTATACAAGAGGAGAAGAGTGAGAGAATGAGTTTTGAAAAGGGACTGGAATACTGTGAGGGTCTCAGAATAGCGGAGATCTTTGGGACAATATGTTCAAAACGTTTTTTTTTCGAAATGTAAAGAAAATGTCTAAAATTATAAATTGTGAAAAATTAAATATAAAATATTTCTAATGTGAACCAAAATATAATACTAAATATTATACAAGTGATTTTTCTTAACCAAAATGACAAAAATGGCATAAAAACACATATTATTCTAATACGGGTCCTTTTAGACCCACTTATGGAAGAGTGGAGGGTCCAGTCACTCTTGCATCTAAGGGTTAAGGATTTTACTTCAATTAAGTGTAAAAGGGTTGCAGATAGTCCCTGTTCACATATGAATAACCAAACCCTGAGAAGCAGCTTCACCTTGTCTTAACATATTCGCAGAGCACAGAAGTATCGTATGATTAAAACAGGGGAGTGTGCTTTAGCGGGCAGGCATGCATTACAAGAAGCAATTAAGTGCAACAGAATGAAGGAATGCTGTTAATTCAAAGTATTCAGTCAAGCACAACTTGAATTTGAAAGTTCTATGTGCAGGGTGTCATGGATTCTGATGTAAGATGAGGAAAATAGGAGGAGGAATGACACGGCTAGTGCATCATCCCTCGCTCCCATTTCAGCTGTCTTCCTCATCACGCTCAGCTCATCTCACCTTTTCAATCTCCTCTTCCCTTTACATATAAATCCCTGCGAGGGTGACAGCTGCAGTGTTACAATGTGTGTGGAGAGTACACTCAGAAACTGAGTGTACGACTAATTGAAGGAATGAAAAGAAAGAAACAGTGGAAGTGATACAGGTATTTTAAGTGTGTTTGAAAGGTACGGAAAAAGCATGATGACAAATCACCCCATATATTGAATGTGTGAAAAATGTCCCTTTTGACCTATGATTAATCATTAACCATGTATTAAACTCTTATGCAGCTGAAAATGTGCAGCACAGCGGTTTAAAAGCTTGTTCAGTTGTAGTGGTGCTGATGAGAGCAGCAGCTTTACCGTCACTGTGTTAATGTCAGCTGTCTCCCAGGTGAACACCACTGCACACCTCAAATGAAGTGTAACATATCCAGAAGTTAAACATCACCATCAGCCATTTTTGCAGCCACCAATAATATTGTCACCTTAATTAATTGTGCTTATTATGAGCAGCGACATCTAAACTAAACTGCTTCTAACACAGAATTGTAAGTTTATTCAATATCTGCTCAGGAGTCAGATGGTTGTGCTCCAATACGAAGGTTGGTGGTTCAATTCCTAGCCCCTGCAGTCAACATATCACTCAGAATCAGAATACCTTTATTAGTCCCAAATAGAGATGGCAAATCCGGATCCTTTTACAGACTCGGAGTCAGTCATTGAAGAGATCCGGATCATACGAGTCCTTTGAGTCAGCATCACCAAGAGCGTAGAAATCCTACCGGTGAAACCGAAAAGTTGTTGCATTTCACAAGCATATTAAACTAACGTTACATTAACCGCCGCTACACAGTGTCTTTTGCTTTAATAAAAAATGTTGATCACAAAAAAAAAGGGTTATTTTGCGATTTGGCGAATCTGAGTCTGCTGTTGACTAATGCATGACGACGAGTCTGCTGGATCTCTGGATCTGCTGCAATACGGTTACGGCTCTGAGTCCGCACGAGTCTGCTATGTTTTGCACAGTGAGTCAGGATTTGCGAAACCTCTGAGTCTGCTGTTGACTCGTGCACAATAGCCGCGGGAAGTAGGGGTGCTGGAGGCGGGGCTGCGAGTGGTGTACATTTGAAAAACTTCATGTTACTGTTGTTGAAATCTCTCCCCACTTTTGTCCGCACCCCCTAAGTAAAATGACTTCCCAGTTCCCGCGGCTATGCTCGTGCATGACGAGTCTGGATCTCTGGATCTGCTATACGGTTACGGCTCTGAGTCCCCACGACTCACGAGTCTGCAGGAAGTGAAGGAAGTTCCCATGATTCAGTGAGTCAGGATTTGCGAATCTGAGTCTGCTGTTGACTCGTCCATGATGAGTCTGCCTGGATCTCTGGATCTCTGGATCTGCTACGGTTACGGCTCTGAGTCCGCACAAGTCTGCAGGAAGTTTCACTGATCCGCGTCCACTCCCCTGAGCCAAACGATAACTTCTGGCAGCTATCCTACTTGCTAAAGGCTAGGCAGATGGATTGGGGTACATTGTAATGTGATTTTACATGTTATAAGGAGGGTAGCGAGTGAGGCAATTTATAGTTTTAATTTGTACGTCACCAGGTGTAGGACTCAAAGGACTCGGGTTAATCGAGAGGGGAGACTCGTCACGACCAGCTCATTACTAGGATCCGGGTTAATGATCCGGATGAATCAGGACTCACCCATCTCTAGTCCCAAAGAGGGGACATGTACGTTTTTACAGCAGAAAAAGAGCCACAGACAGCTGAATGTTACATATGTTACATGCATTAAAAAGTATTCAAGTAAAAAATTACATAAAAATAAAATAAAAAGTTACACAATTTACAAAATACACATCCTGTAACAGTTCTTAGGATTTAGCAGCCAGGTATATATTGCAGTTATTAACGGCATATATATTGCACATATTGCACATAGTTTGTTGGTATTTAACAGCAAGGGGTGTTATAGTCTGTGTTCTTGTGTGTGTGGGGGGGGGGTCTACTAGGGGCTGTGCTGGTTGTATAGTCTGACCGCTGCAGGAAGGAAGGACCTGCGGTATCTTTCCGTGTGAGACAGCGGGGGTGCAGCAGCCTGTAACGTTCGCTATCATTGCACGGTTCAGATGTAATCATTACAAAGTCAAACAAGTTGTTATGTCAGACTGTCACAAAAAAGATAATAGTTAAAATACGCTGGTATAATATTCTGGTAGAAAAAGCTAAGCCTGTAGGAACTTGGCTTGGGGACCAAAGGGGAACTAGTTCAAGTCCTGACTGGACCAAAAGACCGGAACACCAGAGAGCATAACTGAATTTTCCCTGGGGGATTGATCATAATCTTATAATTGAGTATGTTACACCTGCAACATAGTAGCAGCCTCAATTGGCCTAAAGGAAATGTGCAAAAGGAAAGTGTATCTTCAGACCCTTATTCATTCAGTTTCTTCACTTATTATAAATAAAAGACAGAAGTTGTATCTTTTTGTGTATATTCCAAAGATTACCCTGAGTCAAAACACACATTATACTCTAATCTCTGTATGTTTCTAATATCAGAATAACATTTGCAACATGTTTGTAGTGTATTCAGCTATACTGTATATATTGTTAAGACACTCATTAAGATTCTGATGATTTAAGGTCATGGTATGCACACTCCTTCAGACTTTAAAAATTCCGCTCTCCCCCCTCTGTCATATTTTCATCATTTATGTCTCCTGTCTCCCCTCCTCTTTCCTGAAGGTAGAGCTGAAGCCATTCTCTCTTATCAGTAAAGTCTGATGTGTCATGCACCGTTGCATTGTTGGAGCACCACCCTTTGGAGTGGTTGAAGGTTCGAGCCTGCTCCGCGCCGTTCGTTGAGTGGTCTGCTATAAGAGGAAGGACTCAGACACCGAGATATGAGGTTAACAATAAGCTGATTTAATGGTAAAAGCAACAGTACAATATAACAAAGTACTTCGGGCCCTGGTTCTACTACCGTGCGATATACGTATCGGGACAGTCAGACAGAACAGGGGCCCCGAGTATAAGGAAGTTACAATATTTATACACACAAACGGGGAGGAGTTGTGTGGGAGGAGTTGTGTCGGTTGCTCCTCCCTAGGTGTTATCTACTGGTGGATTCACTCCTGGGCGAGCCCTAGGCAGCGAATCAGAGTGAGTCAGCCATTGCTGCCCTGGAGACCGTCTCCCACTCCTGGACAGAGCGTGGGAGATTTGGATCTACTGCGCCCGCTGATAAGTCCAAGGCCGTCTTCATGGCAGCCATGGGGTGAACAATTCATGGGGTCAACATGGGGTGAACATAACAATCTTTATCTTTGCACCTGGCGGTACTCCCTCTTCCTAGGGGTCAACATTGGGTGAACATAACCGTCTTTATCTTTGCAAAAGCCGGTGCGATGTGCTGTTCTGACTACCTCTTTGTATTCTCTAAGTCTCTGCACATGACCTTGCTACTTTCAATATTGCAAGTTAAACACTTTCCCATGCAACCCCTCCCCACGCTCCTGTCCACCCCATCAAAAGCCGGGGGGGGCGACTGGGTCCATCCATTCCCAAGTCACGGCACACACAATGAGCACAGCAAGCAAATAATGCAACAATAAGAATATTGCCCTTGTTTCATAAGCAGTTTTACAAGCATACATTTTACACAGACTATTGGCGCCTAAGATATGTCGGGCCAAGGTTATAGTTATTGAAACAGGTTATACAGGTTACTTTAATCCCCCTTTTGATCTCACCTCAAGAGATCAACTTACACAAAGCATTCGAAACATAACCACTGTCATTCTTTTCTACTCTGTCTGTCCCCCAACATTATATAAATCCATCAGAAGCTGGGATTTAGAGTACTTTAAACCTTCGGGAACAGCCCACCATAACAACCTCTTATGACAGTGGAGGGAGACCAAAGTGTGTTAAAACTGCGTCCTTGTCTGCTGAGTTATCATACTCGTCCTCTCCCTCCGACGCATAAGCCAACAAGGGCATTTGGTACGGAGGGGGAGGGGCAGCTTTTCCTTCAATGGTGGAACTGATGAATCTAACACACAATGAGCGGATACAAGGCACACAACAACAACCACATGTTACTAAAATGGCAATAAAAGTAGCTATAGAAATCAAGAGAATAAACAAAGTCCCTCAAAAAATGGCTGGAGAGAAGTCTTCTGGATCCTCCTCCTCCGGCCCGCTGATGGCGGCTTCCGGGTCGACTGCTGGAGAGATATCTTCCCGATCCTCCTCCTCCTGCGGCCCGCTGATGGCGGCTTCCGGGTCGACTTCCTCGATGAGAGCCAAGTCTGTCCTGATGTCGCCCAAGGTCCTTGCCGGCGGCTTCCCGACCGCACACTGGCTCCAGTGGTACCAGTTGTCCCCCTTTCCTTCTAGGCGAACTGCATGGGATGTCCTCTGGGTCACTCGGTATGGTCCTGAGAACCTTGGATTCAGCCACTTCGGCTTGATGACCTTCAACCAGACGAATTCTGCGGTGTTGGCCTCGTGCTTCTCGGGTCCCCCTTTGGCGTCAGCAACCTGTGTGGAGAAGTCTGATACCAAGCCCTTAAGTTGCTGGTAATATGGTTTTGAGCTCATTTCCTCTACTTCTTTCCCTACACTTAGGGCCCCAGGACCCGGAAACTGATGGCCGTGAGTCAGCTCAAATGGGGAGAAACCTGTCCCTCTGTTAATGTGTTCATAAACAAAGTCTGACACCGGCTATATCAACCTGTTTCAGAGGAAGGTGGAGTCCCCTGTGCCGTCTTGACTTGCCGTGTCTTCTCTGTCAGAGGCAGAGGTTTCATCTTTTTTTATCGTCCTAAAAAGTTTGACGCGTTTTGCAACAAAGTCAAGTATTTCTTCATCTGTAGGTGTATGTGTTGATACAGGTGTTCTTTTAATGTCATGAGGGGACAGGAGAGTGCCAACGTAACTAGAGTGTTGAAACTCCCCTCCATGGGTCGGGGTTTGAACCGCGACCATGGCTGGGAGATTCTTGGCTGGGACGGGAGTAATAGCTACTCCGTTCATGGCGAGTGCCGCATTATGACAAATCCTCCGTAATTTGTCTACCGCCTCTTTCTCTTTGTTCAGTTTATTATGGCCTAATAATCCGGGCTTTTGTTTGTTTAGGTCTCCGAGTTTCTTTACAAGCTGTCGTTCATAAATATTTAGGGCTAAAGCTAGATTCCCAAATGTCTCGTCGCCCCCCTACTCTGTCTTCTGCTATAATTTTATTGCGTAGGAAACGGAGGTCGGCACAGGCCTTCTTCCGGTCTCCTGGTTTGATCCCACTAAGGATCAATCTCTCCGCCTGTCCCCATTGTTCTCGTAGAGTCCCTAGTACTGGGGCGTCTAATTCTTGTTCTTCGCCATCAAATTCTCCATCCATTATGACTTCGTATATCTGTTTCTGACTAAGGTTGTTTCTGTTCACTTGTAATTCGTATTATTATATTTACGAACAAATAGTTTACTTTATTTATTTATATTTAGTTATTTATTTATTATTTATTTTATCTTCGTACTATTTCAAGAATAGTTATTTACTCTCTAGTCTAGTTGACTTTTATAGTGCGATGTTTATTTCAACAGATGGAGAGACTTCCAAAAGCGCTTCAACACCCCCTTTCGGCGATGTGGCTTTTAGCAAGGAGTCGAAACCCAGTCTACAGAATCTCTTTATCGTCACGTTTAGTCTTCTAGATTAACCCCACAGCAAGAGTTTGCGAGATCCGGTAGTTTCAAATTGATTTTGAAAGTTGCGTTTCTCCTCTTGAAATACCCCACATATAACACAACTGCAGCTCCTCTTTGAGACTGGAAAGTGTTATTCTTTATCTAGTTCCGATGGAGTTCCCTTTAGAAAACCATGAACTTTTCAACGAGTTAGCCGTATGGTCCTGAAAGACCTACGGGGCCTTTCACCGTCTTCTTACACACCTCGTTCTTCACTTTTATTTATTCTAACTAACTAGTACTGTTTTTTTTAACCGTAAGACTAAAACACTGAAAATGCCGCTGACAACTCTAAAATGTTGTAGTATAGCCAATCACAGATTTTGATAATAACAGGTATCTGCTTACCTTTCAGTTGTAGGGCACCCTGGTTTAGTTGTCAGAGGTATTCGAGGTGTCTTCCCTGGACCGTTCGTCCGCTGGCTGCCGGTGTTCCTTCTATGAGACCCTACTCATCACGTCGGGGTCACCAGAATTATTGGAGCAACACCCTTTTGGAGTGGTTGAAGGTTCGAGCCTGCTCCGCGCCGTTCGTTGATGAGTGGTCTGCTATAAGAGGAAGGACTCAGACACCGAGATATGAGGTTAACAATAAGCTGATTTAATGGTAAAAGCAACAGTACAATATAACAAAGTACTTCGGGCCCTGGTTCTACTACCGTGCGATATACGTATCGGGACAGTCAGACAGAACAGGGGACCCGAGTATAAGGAAGTTACAATATTTATACACACAAACGGGGAGGAGTTGTGTGGGAGGAGTTGTGTCAGTTGCTCCTCCCTAGGTGTTATATACTGGTGGATTCACTCCTGGGCGAGCCCTAGGCAGCGAATCAGAGTGAGTCAGCCATTGCTGCCCTGGAGACCGTCTTCCACTCCTGGACAGAGCGCGGGAGATTTGGATCTACTGCGCCCGCTGATAAGTCCAAGGCCGTCTTCATGGCAGCCATGGGGTGAACAATTCATGGGGTCAACATGGGGTGAACATAACAATCTTTATCTTTGCACCTGGCGGTACTCCCTCTTCCTAGGGGTCAACATTGGGTGAACATAACAATCTTTATCTTTGCAAAAGCCGGTGCGATGTGCTGTTCTGACTACCTCTTTGTATTCTCTAAGTCTCTGCACATGACCTTGCTACTTTCAATGTTGCAAGTTAAACACTTTCCCATGCAACCCCTCCCCACGCTCCTGTCCACCCCATCAAAACCCGGGGGGGGGCGACTGGGTCCATCCATTCCCAAGTCACGGCACACACAATGAGCACAGCAAGCAAATAATGCAACAATAAGAATATTGCCCTAGTTTCATAAGCAGTTTCACAAGCATACATTTTACACAGACTATTGGCGCCTAAGATATGTCGGGCCAAGGTTATAGTTATTGAAACAGGTTATACAGGTTACTTGCACCCACATAATCACAGTAACTGGAGAAACCTTGAGAGATATAGTCGGAAAGGGCTTGAATAAAATATCCTGGGATCATATCAGATCTACGTGTTGCTTTACAACACTGATGTTAAAACCTGAGACAGGATTTCTTAGTAAGTTTAAAGCAAAAGCAATTTGCAAGCATACCTTACACTATATGTTATTTGCAACTTATTACATGGCTTAGTTGAATACTCGATTCTGATTGGTCAATTCAGAACACATTACACGTTGTTAATCAAGTAGTACAGACCGCTGTCAAGGACTTAATGACCGTTGTTAAGGACACTCACATCTGCAGAAAGAAGTCCGGTCGATTTAACTGTATACAGTTTGGCCGAAAAGCAAACTGCATGCAGTTTGCTTTTCAAACTGGGACAAGAAAACAGCGGGGAAGTAACGGGGCAGAAACCCTCCTTTTTACGCAACGGTCCAGACATAGACATCAAACGGCAAAACATATTCAGTTACCAGTTACTTTGGCATTAGGGCAGGGATATCTAGATGCTTTCCAAGGTTTGACATAATGAATTGTGCTACTTTTAAAGCAAGCAACAATGTTTTCAAATCAGTAATCCTCAAAAACGCTATCGAAGCAGTTCCTGCCGTTGCTACGTAATTCAAACGGTAACAACGGACTATTTTTCTTAGCGGATGCATGTCATGACATGTGTCCAGAAAACATCTACAGGGTTCTATGAACCAACTGACTCCTTTATGCTTTATTAAGGATCCTTATTCGTTGTTACTTCAGTAACAACCATTCTTTCCAGGGTTCATAAAAGACAAGACATTAAACATGAAATTATTGACAAGCCACAGTATCCAAACCAAAATAAATAAAACATAAGAAGTAAGACCATCTCTCACATTTATGATGTCACATCAACAGTACATGATTAAATCAAAAGATATATTACAATTGTAATGCTAATAATAATCTCATTTTTTAAACTACTTGCTCCATTTTACATTGTGGCCCCTATTGGTTATTCAAGCAGAAACTCATAATGCAATGACCAATTTCCATAAATCGTAGCAGAGGAGGAAATAACTCAGTGTGTAGGTAACCATGCAGCAGAATTTATTACCCCACAAACTGTCCAGCAGCTCATCTATCTTCTCCATATATTGTGCTCAGCTGACAAGGAAGCAGTTTTTCTCTGAGAGAAATCCTCACATCTCATAGGTCAGGACTCTGTGTGGGAGAGAAAAGGAGCAGAGGAGGATATGTTATACCGGCATGAGTGACAGAAGTTCTGTAGAACTAGTTTAAACTACTGCACATGGTCGCCTGAAGAAATTACATGGTATATGTTTGAATATTAATTTCAGATTGCAAGTAAATCACAGGAAATGACTTTACAACTTGAAACTGCATACAAGTAAATACAAGAATAATAATTTGTCAATTTCTTTATTTTGGCCGTATATTACATGTTACTTGTTAGACGCTTTTATCCAAAGCGACTCAAAAAAATGTAATGTAACAAACACAGAAAAATACTTCATATGTGGCTCCTACATTCCGGCCCCTAATTATATCAAAATAATAATTACACAACTGAAAATGATGTAGGAGACAATCAAGGAAAAAACTTTTAAGGATAAAAATGTCCTTTTTTAAAGTGTCCTTTTCTTCTTTAGGCAAAAAATAGAAAATCAAAAATATATATAGTTTGTTAGCCTAAGAAGGAGTGATCTTTACTATCACTTAGTAAAAGTTGGAAAAAACGTCAATGTCAAGGTCTACGAAGTTCAATAATCCACTCATTTTCTCACGGCTCTTCTGCTTCCTGTAGAAGGCAGATTTTTGTGATAGGCCTGTCCAGATAGCTAGTCTTTGTCTATGAGCACAATATCTCCTGGTATGAAGTTGCGCTTGACATTTGACCACTTCTGTCGTTCCTTGAGTAGAGGCAAGTATTCCTTAATCCATCGTTTCCAAAACAAGTCTGAGATGTACTGAACTTGTTTCCATCTTCGACGAGCATATATGTCCTCTTTATGAAACAGTCCAGGTGGCAAAGATGGCTTGGTCTTTAGCAGCAAAAGATGGTTAGGGGTTAGTGCTTCCAAGTCATTGGGATCTGTGGATGCTCTTGTTATGAGACGGCTGTTGATGATGGATTCGGCATCACAAAGAACTGTGTGACGACACTCTTCATCAAGGTTCTGTGCCTTCAGGCTGGAATTCAGAACCTTAAAGGGTTAAAGTGCAATCAAGAACAACTAGCCAAAAAGACAATATGGCAGGCCCTGCCATTGTAAACAGCCTGGCACCTGCACAGCCGTGCCAGGCTGCTGTGGTGTACTGTTGTTGGCAGGAGCAGGTAGAGAGTTCATCTCAGCAACAGCTCTTTTTTTGACTGGTTCCACCTTGTCTGGGTCAATGTAGGTTGTGCGGAACCTTGGGTCAACCAGTGAGGACATGTCCAAAAGTTCATCTTTTACAGGGTCGCTGTATTTGTCGTCAAGGTACCGCATTATTTTTCCTTTTATTGTTTTCGTGAGCTCTGCGTCTTCCTCCTCTGGCTGTAGGAGACTGGTTTTGAACAGATGGAGCACTAGTTTGATGTATGAAACACTAACATAAGACTTCCCGGAGAGTGCATCAGCGAATTCTTGGAGTGGTTTTACAGCTTTATTTATCGACTCCAACACATCCAGACCTTGCCAAGTGGGCACAAGATGGCGACTTTTCTTGTCCGAACCCAGGACACGGACTAGAGCCTTCTCCTGTTCGAGAAATCTCTCAATCATTCTTTGGTGTGAACCCCATCTGGTCGGGGACTCTGTTAAAGGCTGATGAGTGGGTAGACCAAGCTCTGCCTGTACTTCACTCATGTCTCTTCTTTTTTTCCAGCTGTAAGAAAAGGCAGACACAGCCTTTTTACATACCCCAATAGCACGATCGATCCGTGGGTCCTTCACACCATTCTCTGTAGTAAATGAAGAATACATAATCAAAACACATTTTAGTGGAACATACCACTACATTCACAAACTTGTCTTGCATCAATTTCTGCAAAATATTAATGCACAAAGGACACACACACACACACACACACACACACACACACACACACACACACACACACACACACACACACACACACACACACACACACACACGGCATGTATACCATTATGATTAGATATTTATTTATTTATTCATACACATTTTGTCAAAATATTGGCTTGATATAATGCATTAATTACATGATGCATTAATTAGACTGTCTTGCGAATGGGAAAAATGTCACTTTGTAGTGAATGTGAGATTCATAATTCACCATCATCTTTCAGTGTGTTGTGTTTCATGTTTTACATGCACAGTCGTGATGTTGTACGTTTAGCTGTTAAGTGACCACGGCCCCTTTAAGACGAGCGGTATGTCTTTCATGTCATTCACAGAAATAAACGACTCACGCACTTGCGTGGTCAACGTGAGAAATAGTTTTGTCTCATTCTTCACGCAATTTCCACAACTTGATGCATAGCTATTAGACTTACTTACCGATAGCATTGTGCAATCTGTGTCCAAAGCACTGGAGGTTGGGCCACGCATTGTCCTTCAGAGCTTTAATCATGTTGCTGCCGCTGTCAGTAGTCATGCAAATGAGTCGGTCTTCGGCAAGGTTCCATGAGTTTAGGGCATCTTTTAGCCCCTGGGCTATAATTTCACCTGTGTGGTCCTCTGGAAAGTATGCCGTTTGGAGGCAGACGCTCCGCAGAGTCCAGTCGTAGTTAATAAAGTGCACAGTGTTGGGTTTAAGCACCCTTCAGTTGTTGAAGGTTCGAGCCCGCTCCGCGCTGTTCGTTTGATGAGTGGTCTGCTGTAAAAAGGAACGGCTCAGACAGAGATATGAGATTAAACAATAAGCTGATTTAATGGTAGAAACAACAGTACAATATAACGAAGTACTTATATAACGAAGTACTTCGGGCCTCAGCTCTTCCACCGTGCGATGTACGTATCAGACAGTCAGACAGAACAGAGGCCCCGAGCGTACAGAATTCACAATATTTATCCCCACAAACGGAGAGGAGTTGTGTGGGAGGAGTTGTGTCGGTTGCTCCTCCCTAGGTGTTCATCCATTGGTGGACTCACTCCTGGGCGAGCCCTAGGCAGTGAATCAGAGTGAGTCAGCCATTGACGAGGTCTAAACAGCGAATCAGAGTGAGTCAGCCATAGGTGTGGGAACTTTGGATCTCCTGCGCCGCCGATCAGTCCCAGGTCATCTTTTATGGCAGCCATAAAATAAACAATTCTGGGTCGCACGGGGGTGAGGTACCAATCCTTATCTTCGTTTATCCTCAGCACCTGGCCGTACCACTCCGCATCCCAATCTTTCTCTCAGTACAATCTCTGCATAGACTCAATGGTGTCAGTTTTATTACCTTTCTCCTACAACCCCCCATGCTCCTATCCGGCCCCATTAAAAACCCCGGGGGGGCCGACTGGATCCTCTACATTCCTAAGTCAACGCACACACAATTGACCACAGCAAACAAAGGAAAATAAGAACACTTGGTCTAGTTTCATAAGTATACATTTTACATAGACAAAGTTATAATTATTGAAACAGGTTATAATTATTGGAACAGGTTATATATTTGTAACAGGTTACTTTAATCCCCCTTTTGATCTCACCTCCAGAGATCAATTCACACATAGCATTCGAAACATAACCACTGTCATTCTTTTCTACTGCGTCTGTCCCACAATGAGCGGATACAAGGCACACAACAACAACCACATGTTACTAAAATGGCAATACAAGTAGCTATAGAAATCAAAAGAGACATTATTAAACCTTTCCATTGACCAAACATGTTTGTAAACCATTCCACCAAGGGGTTGTGTATCCCTGATTGTTCATGCATAGTTATGGATAGTGTGCGAAAGCCTTCTAAAGCCTTTGTGACGGAACCGTCCGGAGCCGTATTGTTTGGAATGAAAGTACAACACATATCACCAAACATTGAACACACACCTCCTTTCTCAGCTAACAGCATGTCAAGGGCCATTCTATTCTGTTTCAGCCATAAGGGAAGTCGGCCCCAGCTGTTCAGCGAGTCCTTCTACAGCGTCCCTAGTGAGATTAGCTAAACGGAGCACATTGTAATGTACATAGTTGATCCTGTCTGCATTATTCCATCACTACCTGCTTGGAAAGTGAAGGTTTGTTTAGGAGACATTTTGGTAACAACTACCTCATGTTTGGCCCGTTTGACCCTAGTTACGGACTCCTCTGGCGGGGGAATGGAGTCTGGGTGGTCAATGGAATCATTAAAACAAAAATAAAGGCAAGGGTGAACACACATTATTTCTGTTATTAATAATAGGAGATTTACTAGGACACAAGGAATTAACACCCAATCAAATAATAAGGCAATTCGCTAATGGGCCATATAACTAAGAATGGTGTTCAAGATACAAACAGTGTCCCAAGTAAAACCACGATTCCCACTAGCAGAGTACACCAACAAACAATAAGGAAGTGTAATCCACAGTCTGTCATTGTTGAGTACCTTTAATCAGTGGTCCGTGTTATTGTAATTAGGTTGAACACAATGCTAAAATCTCCTAAGGAGATTTTTTAAAACTAGGGTGTAAAATAGTACCCTGTAATGGTAAATACTGTGCTCCCAGAACCTGTTAAATATAAGGTCTGGTGAGTGGGGAGACTTTCACTGCCCTTTAACTATAGGGCTAACCTGTCGTTATATATAACCTACTACTCTTATTAGAAAGAGGCCCTATAGGTGGGCATAAAAATGCTGCTACTTATTGGAAAGTGCCCCTAAAGGTGGGAGTAAAAAAGTCGGGTCCTATATGGAGTCGTGTGTTTCAGAGTAGACTCGTGTCCGCCTCCTCGCCGGCCGTAATCTCCTTTCCAAGATCGCCTGTTGTTACCTCTGTGTCTTTGTCCTTGTCATCTGTTGTATGGGTCGTTGCTTCTGCTGGGCTGTCGTCGTCAGATGTGTCGTTCTCTCGTCCTGCTGCAGCGATGTCAGTTCTGATGTCGTCTAACCGTTGCTGGAGGTTTTCCAACGGCGCACTGGCTCCAATGATACCACGTTTCCCCCTTTCCTTCGAGGCGAACTGCATGTGATGTCCTCTGAGTCACTCTGTGCGGGCCGGTGAACCTTGGGTTGAGCCACTTCGGACGGATGACCTTCAGCCAGATGAATTCTGCGGTGTTAGCCTCGTGCTTCTCCGGTCCCCCTTTGGCGTCAGCCACCTGGGTGGAGAAATCTCATACCAAGCCCTTAAGTTGCTGGTAATATGGTTTTGAGCTAATTTCCTCTACTTCTTTCCCTACTGCTAATGCTCCAGGACCCGGAAACTGATGGCCGTGGGTCAGCTCAAATGGGGAGAAACCTGTCCCTCAGTTAATGTGTTCATAAACAAAGTCCGACACCGGCTATATCAACCTGTTTCAGAGGAAGGTGGAGTCCCCTGTGCCGTCTTGACTTGCCGTGTCTTCTCTGTCAGAGGCAGAGGTTTCATCCTTTTTTTTTTAGTCCTAAAAAATTTGACGCGTTTTGCAACAAAGTCAAGTATTTCTTCATCTGTAGGTGTATGTGTTGATACAGGTGTTCTTTAATGTCATGAGGGGAACTGGGTGAGGGGGGGTTAGAGGTGGAGGGAAGCGTATAGGGAGGGGGTCGGGTCTTAAAGGGGTTGTATAAATCTGGATAGAGGAGGGGACCGCCCTCTGGGATGTCTGGGAGGGGCCCACCATATGGCTTCTCCTTCCTGACTGGCTCTATCACTTCTGTGGGAGGGGCTGGTGCAGGACTGGGTGGGGCTGCTATGGCGGGCAGATTTTTGGCGGGAGTTTTGCTCAGAGAGCAGGTTACTGCCACTCCATTCATAACTAAGGCTGCGTTATGGCCTATTCTCCTTAGCTTGTCAACTAGCTCCCTTTCTTTGTTAAGTTTAGAAGCCCTGATAAAACCTGCCTTCTGCTTGTTGAGAGTTTCTAATTTCTGAACCAACTGTCGCTCGTATGTATTGAGTGCTGTGGCTAGGAGACTTATTGCCTCGTCACCCTCTACTCTATTCTCTGCGATCATCTGATCGTGTAAGAAACGGAGATCCCTGCTCGCCTTTTTATGATCTCCGGGCTTAAGTCCGCTAAGTATCAATCTCTCTGCTTGTCCCCACTGTTCCCTTAAACTCCCCGGAACAGGGACTCCTAATTCTCTCTCTTCACGTTCAAATTCTCCTTCCATTTTGACTTCGTTCGTATCTGCTTCTCCTAAAGGTTTTAGTTTTTTATAAAAAACACCAGATATCTCTGCGTACTATAATTTACTAATTATTGTAGTTTTATTCCCACAGGTATACAGTCTGATAGTTTTCGTTGCGAGGTGTATTTCAACCAGTTACGGAGACTGCAAAAGAGCGCCTCTCCTAACGGTTTTAGTTTCTTATAAAAAACACCAGATATCCCTGCGTACTATAATTTACTAATTATTGTAGTTTTATTCCCACAGGTATACAGTCTGATAGTTTTCGTTGCGAGGTGTATTTCAACCAGTTACGGAGACTGCAAAAGAGCGCCTCTCCTAACGGTTTTAGTTTCTTATAAAAAACACCAGATATCCCTGCGTACTATAATTTACTAATTATTGTAGTTTTATTCCCACAGGTATACAGTCTGATAGTTTTCGTTGCGAGGTGTATTTCAACCAGTTACGGAGACTGCAAAAGAGCGCCTCTCCTTAAGGAGGATGCGGCCCAAGGCATGGAGTCGAAACCCAGTCTACAATAACCTTTGATCGTCACGTATATGCTATCAGATACAAATAAGATTCTACAATACTTTCAGGGACGGTCCTTTCAAATTGATGTTGAAAATATTATAATATACAACCACAGTTAATCACACTCAAAATAAATAAACCTAATGTAACCCCAGATCCGTCTAAGGATTGCCTGTGTACTTAGTCGATGAGCCCCAACCCCAGAATTCGTCTAAGAATTACTGTGTGTGTCACCTTATTTCTCAGAGTATTTCAGCTGGACTTCCTTTAAATTTTAAAACCACTGAAATCTCGAACGACCATTGCAGCTGGACTTCTTTAAATTTTATAACCACTGCAATCTCGTTACACAGTTAATCACACTCAAAATAAATAAACCTAATGTAACCCCAGATCCGTCTAAGGATTGCCTGTGTACATTAGTCGATGAGCCCCAACCCCAGAATTCGTCTAAGAATTACTGTGTGTGTCACCTTATTTCTCAGAGTATTTCAGCTGGACTTCCTTTAAATTTTAAAACCACTGAAATCTCGAACGACCATTGCAGCTGGACTTCTTTAAATTTTATAACCACTGCAATCTCGTTACACAGTTAATCACACTCAAAATAAATAAACCTAATGTAACCCCAGATCCGTCTAAGGATTGCCTGTGTACATTAGTCGATGAGCCCCAACCCCAGAATTCGTCTAAGAATTACTGTGTGTGTCACCTTATTTCTCAGAGTATTTCAGCTGGACTTCCTTTAAATTTTAAAACCACTGAAATCTCGACGACATTGCAGCTGGACTTCTTTAAATTTTATAACCACTGCAATCTCGTTACACAGTTAATCACACTCAAAATAAATAAACCTAATGTAACCCCAGATCCGTCTAAGGATTGCCTGTGTACATTAGTCGATGAGCCCCAACCCCAGAATTCGTCTAAGAATTACTGTGTGTGTCACCTTATTTCTCAGAGTATTCAGCTGGACTTCTTTAAAAATTTATAACCACTGAAATCTCGGACGACGATTGCAGCTGGACTTCCTTAAATTTTATAACCACTGCAATCTCGTTACACAGTTAATATATTCCCCGTACAGTCTAGTTGACTTTTATAGTGCGATGTATATTTCAACAGATGGAGAGACTTCCAGAAGCGCTTCTACACCCCCTTTCGGCGATGTGGCTTTTGGCAAGGAGTCGAAACCCAGTCTACAGAATCTCTTTATCGTCACGTTTAGTCTTCTAGATTAACCCCACAGCAAGAGTTTGCGAGATCCGGTCATTTCAAATTGATTTTGAAAGTTGCGTTTCTCCTCTTGAAATACCCCACATATAACACAACCAGCTCCTCTTTGAGACTGGAAAGTGTTATTCTGTAGTACTGTTCTTTCTACCGTAAGACTAAAACACTGAAAATGCCGCTGACAACTCTAAAATTTTGTAGTATAGCCAATCACAGATTTTGATAATAACAGGTATCTGCTCACCTTTCAGTCGTAGGGCCCTTGTTTAGTTGTCAGAGGTATTCGAGGTCTTCCCTGGACAGTTCGTCCGCTGGCTGCCGGTGTTCCTTCTATGAGACCCTACTCATCACGTCGGTCGGTCACCAAATTGTTGGGGTGAAGCAGCCTTCAGTGGTTGAAGGTTCGAGCTCCCGCTCCGTTCGTTTGATGAGTGGTCTGCTGTAAAAAGGAACGGCTCAGACGCAGAGATATGAGTTTAACAATAAGCTGATTTAATGGTAAAAAACAACATACGAAATATAACGAAGTACTTCGGGCCTTGCTCTTACACCGTGCGATGTACGTATCAGACAGTCAGACAGAAAAAGGCCCGAGCGTACAGAATTCACAATATTTATCCCACAAACGGAGAGGAGTTGTGTGGGAGGAGTTGTGTCGGTTGCTCCTTCCTAGGTGTTCATCCATTGGTGGACTCACTCCTGGGCGAGCCCTAGGCAGTGAATCAGAGTGAGTTAGCCATCGACGAGGTCTAAACAGCGAATCAGAGTGAGTCAGCCATAAGTGTGGGAACTTTGGATCTCCTGCGCCGCTGATCAGTCCCAGGTCATCTTTTATGGCAGCCAAAAATAAACAATTCTGGGTCGCACGGGGGTGAGGTACCAATCCTTATCTTCGTTTATCCTCAGCACCTGGCCGTACCACTCCGCATCCCAATCTTTCTCTCAGAACAATCTCTGCATAGACTCAATGGTGTCAGTTTTATTACCTTTCTCCTACAACCCCCCCATGCTCCTATCCGGCCCATTAAAACCCGGGGGGGTCGACTGGATCCTACATTCCTAAGTCAACGCACACACAATTGACCCATCAAACAAAGGAAAAATAAGAACACTTGGTCTAGTTTCATAAGTATACATTTTACACAGACAAAGTTATAATTATTAAAACAGGTTATATAGGATATACAGGTTACTTTAGTCCCAGGTCATCTTTTATGGCAGCCATAAAATAAACAATTCTGGGTTGAACGGGGGTGAGGTACCAATCCTTATCTTCGTTCATCCTCAGCACCTGGCCGTACCACTCCGCATCCCAATCTTTCTCTCAGTACAATCTCTGCATAGACTCAATGGTGTCAGTTTTATTACCTTTCTCCTGCAACCCCCCCATGCTCCTATCCGGCCCATTAAAAACCCGGGGGGGGCGACTGGATCCTCTACATTCCTAAGTCAACGCACACACAATTGACCACATCAAACAAAACAAAATAAGAACACTTGGTCTAGTTTCATAAGTATACATTTTACACAGACAAAGTTATAATTATTGAAACAGGTTATATAGGATATACAGGTTACTTTAATATCTATACAAAACATGTCTCTGAAGTGTTTTGCTCAAAATACCAAACAGATCACCCATTGTAGCATGCCTCATAACCCTGTTACTTAAGTGCTGATTCTGTGACTGTAGTTTTATTTTTGAACTGGGCTGATGCTGGCCCCGCCCCATTTGGAGCATGCAGGCAAACAGTGAGTTTCTGATAGCAACGTTTCTGAGCCAGCCCACATTTTCGTAACGTCGTCATGACCGCAGTAAATCTGGATCCGTTGTTCCCCCGTTTTTAGAGATGTGGGTACAGAGGAAAAGAGAGGGTTTTATTTGTGAGTCTCCTTACATACCTCCTTACACACCCGGTACCGGGGGCATGACGCAACATCTTGCAAAAAACAGCGTCTGAGGGCTTCTTAAGATTTAACAAACTATGAATGTGTCATACCCACTTAACGGGAAGAAACTCAGCTATCAGACAATATTAACCATTTTTAGCTAAACGAAACACAAGGGTAATAACAAAGGCTCAGAATTAGCCCTGAGCGAAAAAATTGCTAACGCACTTAGCACAGAACTCACGTTAAAATACCCTTATTATCGGATCTGCACAAACAAGATATCGATTAGCAAGCTGAGATTCCACAGATTCCAGGAATATAAGTATCATCACTGAGCGACCAGAACTCGCGGCATGGGAAACAAAACCAGACATCACACAACATAGCTTTAGGTAGCAAACACGGGACATTGTCTTACCTTTTGCTGTTTCTGATCAAAAGTTGTGTTCAATGGCATTAAAACGATAAAAACGCTGCTGAAGGTTAATCCAATGTGTCTGTGTCACTTTGAAATGATTACTGATAATCCATCTTCATATTTATGTCAATAACGGATATTTCATATTAGCTGCTAGCAGAGTGTATGACAGCTTCCGGTTTTGGGTATCCTGGCTACGCATCACTCATTCACCAATGGGTAATGTTTAGATGGATTTTAGGAACTTCCCCTCGATTCTATTGGCTCTAATGGTTAAAAAGAGATGTCAATTATCAAAATCGACCAAGGGGGGCCAGAGATATGGAAAATGCACCGAAATGACCCCAGAGGTGGGTTATTTTTTCTAAATCTCTCTAAAAATGTCTCTTGTTTTGCATCAATCTTGATACAGGGTACTTATTATATGTTATAGTTTGTATTCCTAAAGCTTTTAGTCTACTGTCCCATCATTCAAGGGTGGTTTTCACTATAAGTAATGTTTCTTTTTGGACGGACACTATAATTTACATTTTTTTACTATGTTCAATCTGAATTTACTTTAAAATAAAAAAATTCTAAATTGATTCTGACTTTTCTACATCCAACTCACAGGTTTATCATTGCTTTGAGAAAAAAGATTATTAATTTACCCCTTTTAGAAGTGAAGATATAGTAATTTGTTCTGGGAATGTCATTTTCGAGCCTGAGACCTGAAAAACAGGCTCCGGGCTTAACAGGTTAAGCCCCAAGCCTGCTTTTTATGTTACATAAACATTTATGTCAACTATATAACTAAAACGTATAAAAGTAATAACTTAAGATAAAATAAGATGGACCTTTATTAATCCCCGTGGGGAAATTCAGGAGTTTTAGCAGTAACAGAGTGAGAGCGAATGTACAGTAGAGTACCCTGTTAATCAACTGAAGTTAAAGTTGATAACAACAAAAAGAAACGGCAGGCACCGGCTAATTCCACCGCATCCTTGGGCGATAACTGTCTGATCATTACCTTCCCCATCGAAGGTTAAACTCAGGGGAACCCGAAAACAGGACCACTTCAAATAATGAGATACTTAGGGGAGACCAAGGCATGTTGTCACACTTTTTAGACTCTTGTATCTATCTTGGGATCAATAAATCATACTGTTAAAAATGTAATACCAAATGAAAGAACAAAGCCTCATGTTAGATTTTGCATTTGTGTCATTTTCAGATCTTATTTCAGTACAGACTTATAGGCATTTAAATAGTGAGTGTGCATATGTGACACGTTGCCCCATCAGCGGGTAAGTTGTCACAGTATCTGGGGTAAGACGTCACACTGGATTTGCAACAAACAAAACAAGAATCAGTTTTTTTTTTTTTAATGTTTTTTCCTTTTACTCACTTCTTTACAGCATCAGCACTACATCCCTCAACAGACTCCAACGGGTTCAAAATGCAGCTGCACGTCTCCTCACGCATACCAAATCATGGCATCACATCACCCCAGTCCTCAAAGACCTTCACTGGCTACCTGTCTCCCATCGCATCAACTACAAAATTCTGGTCCTCACCTACAAAGCACTCCACCATCTGGCCCCCCCTTATCTCACAAACCTTCTCACCCCTTATCAACCCCCACGGTCCCTCAGATCCACCGCAGCCAGACTCCTATCCATGCAAACTCGTAGGCTAGCTTTCTCACCTCATTCGGAGACAAACCAAAATAGATGTCAGCTGATCTTATAATGTATTTTTCAAGCTGCAGCTCCAACTCTTGGCTACAAAGGTGCTGTGCTGCCATTCTCAGTTATTCTTTGATAATTCCTGACCATTTCTTCTCCCTTGCTTTTTTCTTCCTTTCTTTAAAAACATAATCACAATATTTAATAGACTATTAGGCCTACTATGACAACTGTTGACAAGCAGACTCTCTGTGTCTATGTATAGCCTATTGGCAAAATCACTGTGACAAGTTGCCCCAAACTGCCATGTTGGCTAATGTTAGCAATATCTTAAAGTTAGTTTAAAGCAGGATATTAGCTAAACTATATCCAGACACTTAATTATTTCTCTGAACAAGTGCAAATGTATGATTGTTAAGATTTAAATAATACTAAGTTGATATTTTTTACTTTTGAATGTGAATTTTTTTAATCAGCGCTCACCTCAGTTATCATGTACCCTGCTGTTCTCAGACAGGATATGACATCAGAAAATGTAGCTGCATAAAACTAGTATTTCACTTTCAAGCAATGCCCTCAATTGGTGAAAATATTGGCACTGTGACAACTTACCCGTGTGACAACATGCCCCGGTCTCCCTACCTCTTTAGTCTCTCAGGTGGGAAGACACACCGTTAGCCTAGCGGCATCCGCAGTTTTTCGACTATACCCGGCGAAAACACCGGCCAAAGTAATATGTTCAGCCGTCTGTGACTCATAGTAGCCCTTGGAGGACTAAACCGAAACTGCAACACTACGGTTACAGGGCTACCAACGAAGAAGTTATTCCCAAGCCTTGTATCAACCAGCATTCACTACCTGCGAGAATATAATAGAGACATTTCTGATGGTGACGTGGGCTGACATAGGCGGGGCTGACATAGGCGGGGCTGCCCTACGTCACTCCAGGTCACATATGACTTGGTTGATATTAAATGGTTTACAGCTAAAACAGAATCCACACTAAAAGCTGCAGTATTCTGACTAAAAAACTGAAACGTTGACTTTAATTAAATGTATTATGTCAACACATTTCAATGCTCAAAAACTTAAAACAAATGAAAAAACGCTGGAGTGGTTTGTTAAACCATAAAAAAACATATATACAGTATGTTATTAAAGTTTTTTCTAACTATATAACTAGTAGTAATAGGTTTAATGTCTATTAGACCATAAATAAGATAATAATTAGTCAGGCACTGCTAATTCTGTAGTAGAGAGCGGCCATCAAGCGGCATCGAGTGACAGACGGACCATTCAGACTGATGTGTGAAGGTATAGAAAACATTTATCTGACAGTCTACAATTTCGAAGTGCTCCCAAGTGCAATTAGCATGCTGCAGGAGAAAAGAGGGGCTATACACCTAAAAATTATGTCATTTCTGAAATTGAGAATCAAAAAGGAAAAAGTCCAAGCCTTAGAAGAGAGAACTAAATGGTTACGCCTCTTCAGCCTTGGGCATTCTACTACTGTAAAAGCCGTGATATATTCTGCGATCATCTCAGCAGATATATGATCCGAGCCGCAGCCGGTCACACCACATACATATTGAGTGGCCCCCAACAATAGGCAGGGTTTGATTTATTATAGAGCTATTTATTACACTGGGTGGGCTAGGAAGGGAGGAAAAAAAAAAGCTTGAGATTCAATTTCCAAGCCTATCTCTTCCATCAGATCTGATCTGATAATAAAAATAAATCGGGGCTAATCTGTGTCTTTCCTACTGATTGAGCAAATGTAGATTCATTAGTGCAAATGCTCCATCCTAAAGAGGGAGAGAACAAATATAGATGTCCGGACTGGTTGCCCTCTCTATGGCATGTGTACGAATATTCAGGGACAAAAACAAGTTTGACACTTTGATATATATTTATTTGTCTGATGAACACAGACTAAATTGTCTTTAATTGTCTTAGTCACACAAAATGTTCTCACTTAACCACTGGTATTGCTGTAGACATCAATATCTTCAATTTGCTGGAATATAAAAGACACTGAATAGTCCATATGTTTTAGACTTTGTTTTGACAGCTAAGTAAATTTGTAGAAAATAAACATAATGCAGCAGGTGGCAAATGAGGCACATGCTGGCCAACAATTAATTAAACTGCTTGATTCCTGTTAATTTGGCTTTTTAAGCTATACTGATATCTTTATTTATATTTATATTTAATCAAAACAAAATCCAACTTGAGTGCTAATGTCTGCTGGAAGTGTGAATGGGAACCTGTTTGCTAACAATTTACCCAAAAGGGAATAATTCAAGGTAATAATTCACTTCCCTAACATAACACAGAGTAATGAGTTATGGTGCGTTCACACCGGACGCGATGCGATTTTTGGGCGCGCCGAGATTACATGGGAAGTCAATGTACAGACGCGGATAAACGCAAATTCGTTCTGGCAGCGTTTTTTTCAGTATATCAACATCCCATGAGGAAATCCTATTGCTTTTTGTTTAGGGGGCTCTTGCGTTGCTAACTTTTGGGTTGATTTACAAAATACATTCATTACTGAACCACTCAATTGAAGGTTATTCTACCCTTTTCAAATTAAGTTAGAAACACAACGCATTCCCTTTATAAATGTATTCAGGAATTATTACAAAGTCTATTATTGCCACTTCTTTGTGTTCATTTCAACAATTCTATTAATGAATGCACTCATATATACATCCTTATAAAGTCCAATCTACACAACTATTTGGTTAGTAGATACATTTAAATCTGAAACGCTCCTAGTCTGAACTTAATTTTGGTGACCTTTTGTAAATTCTGTGAAGGGAACGTATTAGAGAATATAAATAATTTAAATCAAGTTTATAACATGACAATTGTGTTCTGAGTATGATATATTTGAGAGGATTGCAGATTAAATCCACACTCAGACACAGAATGACAGTATGAAAGAAAACGATGCCTCCAGTTTTAGACACGTTTCCAGTTAATCACAGTTCGAAGTAGTGACACCCTCCCACCCCTCACTCTGGTAAATGAGGACAACTCTTGTGTATTTTTCTTTTTAAGTGCCACCTTAAATTAACTCTGAACATAAATGCTGAAAGAACTCGGAAAGCCATGTCGAGCCTCTGGGTTTTCAGCCTCCCTCTCTTCACCTGTAAAATTCCACGATTCAAATTTAGATAAATGCCTTCTTTTCTTCCCGTCACGATTGTGTGTGCGACTTATCTCCGAGGTGCAGCTGTGAAGAGAGCTAGTATATTTTTACTTTCCCGTACCTCCGAGAGAGAGATACAGCAGGTGGAGTCCTGACTGCATCACATGGTTTGAGTGTGTAGGCTGCTGTTGACCACAGCGTTTCTCAGGTGTGCGTTGATGGATGTCTGGATATATCTGATCTGAGACACTGTACGCCCGTCTGCCTGTCTTTCTCCGTCCCATCACTCATCACACACAGGTCACATTTATTATTTCTCTTTGTGATTCTTTTTGGACTTCTATTGCGGCTGAAAGCTTTATCAGCTCTCCGTCATGTCTCCCTGTGCTGTGGCAAATATGGAGAATGTAGTAGCCATTGTTGTCACAGAGAACATACATTTTGGACGAAGGCTTCAAAACCAGTTAAAAGCCTTTTTTATGTTTTTGTATGTTATTGTCATTACAGTCTACATCAGGCATGTCCAAAGTCCAGCCCGGCCCGCGATCATATTTAATACGGCCCACAGCTTCTGTCTTATAATATACTATTTATGGCCCGGAAGCACCGTCAAACTGAATAAATATTTAAAATGTAATTCATACGTTAACCGCATGGCTGCAGCACTGACCGTAAGTGGCCTTTTGCATGCTGCAATTAGCCTTTTCTGTTAAAACACTGTGTTTTGGTTTTGGTATTTCCTGGTTTCTTACAGTTTTGGTGTCAGTGATCCAGCAGAAGTGATAAGAGTGAAATGAATCGAGGCGCAAACCAAAAAGGAATCTTCACATGTTGGGGGTTAATCTTGTCGGATACCGGTGTTGTAAATTCTAGTTGTCACAATCTGTCCCTCCCCTCCCCCCCAACATTTCTTATTTATTAGTGTAGTTGTTTCATATTTCCACAATGTTTCACAGTCCCTCCAGCTGCAGACCCCTGCTGTTTTCCTGGCAGGGGTCCGAGCTAACAGGTGTTTCTGACTAAAATGAGCTGTCTCTCAAGGCAGGGGTCGCCTTTCTTACGGAACAAACAGACTCTAGGCTCTAGTATTTACTTTGACATGAATAGTCTGCCAGTCAAATGAGCCAAATAACTTAATAAGTTCTTGAAGAGCTGTGGTTGGTTGGTTTGTCCATCTCCAAGTCTAATCTAATCAAGCCATTAGGAAGAGTGCCACGTGTTGAAGCAGATTTTTAAGTGGCCAAACCGTGATATTGCAACTTCCGTGTCATCATCATCATCATCATCATCATCATCATCATCATCATCATCATCATCATCATCATCATCAATTTATCGGTACAATCATAAGACAATAATGAAAACATCTGAAATGGACAAAACTTAAACATCATATATTTAAATGGAAATTGGAGAGTTCATGTATTGTAGAGAAACCATTAAAAGACAAAACACATCTACACTACCAGTCAAAAGTTTGGACACCTTCTCATTCGAAGTTTTTAATTTATTTAAATCAGGGTTCCTGCAGGTTTCGCCAACTCAAATTTAAGACTTTTTAAGACCTTTTTAAGACCACTTTGAATAGAATTTAAGACCTATTTCACGGCAAGAAAGTATGAAGGAAAATTGCTATGAAAGAAGAAATACGTCCCATAATTACTTACAAAGTAAATGTATTCATGTTCAACATAAGAACAATGACTGAACATAACAGCATAACAGTACAGAACTGTGTTAGCGTGTTAGACAAAAAGTGTGTGTGTGTGTGTGTGTGTGTTAGGGCTGTGCAATTAATTGATTTTAATCGCAATTACGATTTTGGCCTGCAACAATTACGAAAACAACATAATCGAAAAAAACGATTATTTTGCTTTGCTAGGTTTTGACAGTGAAAAAACTGTCAAAACCTCCCACTCAAATATGTTGTCTCACTCATGTAGACAACATATTGGATCTAATTAATTTTAGTCTAATTTATTTGTATTTATCATATTTATATATGTTTAGTAGCTTGTGGAAGTGCGCTCCAAAATATTTGTTGATCTTGTGTATTGGGATTTATTATTTTGATATTATTTATTTAAATGTATAATTTATTTAATTTATTTTTGTATTGGTTTTTCAGTTGAATTACACGTTCAGGGTAATCAACAGTTAAAAAGATACTGTTCAAATTATTATTTGTTTTAAAGTTCAATAAATGGATGTTTTCAAAGTCATAATAATAATAATGGTGATATCAATTATTGACCAAAATAATCGTGATTATGATTTTTGCCATAATCGAGCAGCCCGTGTGTGTGTGTGTGTGTGTGTGTGTGTGTGTGTGTGTGTGTGTGTGTGTGAGAGAGAGTGACAAGAGCTATATTCAGAGCTCTGCTGCCTTGGCTACAATCTTTCATCGTTGCTGTTGTATGATTGGTGTTTAGCTACGGTATTTAGCGTCCACAGCACCTCCGCTTTTAGGGTTGACGTAGACCCAAACGTCGCCCGGAGGTCCCCCGGTGTTGAACAAACGCTAATTTCTTTTGCAAAAGGTGCAGCGGGCTTCAAACACGTTCCCCTCCGCTGGTTTCAACCAAGCACTAAATTCGATGTTTTCCAACCAAATACGGTTGAACTTACACTTTCCCATATTTATTTGTAAGTAGATTCGAAGATACATGAGTTTCTGACTGCCGCTAGCTGAAGCTTGGTTGCTAGGTTACTAGCTGGGTGTTCTCCGATAAGGGGCCGGGGGAAACAAAGTTAGTGATTACTGGTTCCATGTTGATTTATTTCAATACAAATTGTTGGGGGGAACTGAAAGGCTCTTACCGTACTGGTTGATTTGCAGCCCGGACATTTCCCCCAAAACATTTAGACGCTATCGCAACACAGAAGTACCTTTCAAATCCCATCATTTTTAAGACCTTCTAAATCATATTTAAGACCTTTCTTATTTTTTTTGTCTTATTTAAGACCTTTTTAAGGCCTTAAATTCAGATTATTAAATTTAAGACTCTTTAAGACCCTGCGGGAACCCTGCATGATGCCTGTTTTTAAAGTACAGAAACATTCAGAATGCATCACGATTCCTTCAAAGGTTTTGCAATAGACGCCTAGTACTCTTAATTTATAAAGTAATAATAATACATGTGAATTATTGAGCTCATTAGTGGCCTGACTGGCCCTCCTAATTTGGTCTAAAAAAAGTCAATGATGATCATTGTGAAGGGGTGTCCAGCCCATATCAATAACATACCAAACTACAGGCTAATGTGAGATTCAGAAATTAGTTTTTAAAATCATGTTTTCATGTTATTGTAGGCCTACCTTACATGAACCTGTTTGAAACTTTGATGACCCCACGATGTGATTATTTATATCTTAGAACCTTTAACAACTATATTTAGATGTTCATAAATATCTACATTCATGTTAAAATACATGTGTAGCAGGTAGACAACCATAAATAATAGATGATCTCATTATTACCTATTTTATATGTACCAAAAAAATAAAAATAAAGTTTACTAAGCCCCCTTTTTGTTTTAATTTATTAATTAGACAAAATGATTTGTGCTTAAAGTCATATACTGTTGTGCCTCAAACGGATAGACTAGGTTATTCATTAATTTGCCTAATAGTTGCTTAAAATGCTACAATAACATTTGCAATTCGTTTTTAATCTGCCATGTACAGTATCAATGTCTCTCAGCCACCGTAGTGTCGTGTCAGGTGGGCGTGTCGTGTAGGGGGCGTGTCGTGTACTTGCCACGGCTGCAGCTGGACCATATTGGATTGTCCTGCCGAGCCAGGGAAAACCATAGGCTGTTGCGCCGGTTGGCGAACAGGTCCACCTCCGCTTTGCCGAACTGGGCCCAGATCTGCTTCACCACCTCCGGGTGAAGCACCAATTAGTCTGGCAGGGGCCCGCCTCTCGACAAGAGGTCGGCCCCCCTGTTGTCCCGCCCCGGGATGTGGAGGGCCTTCAGAGACAACACATTCTCTGAGGCCCACAACCACAGGTTCTCCGCTATGCCCAACAAGGCGGCGGAGCGGACTCCGCCCTGCCTGTTGATGTACGCCACTGTGGTGCGGTTGTCGCTCCTCACCAGCACATGTTTGCCCTGTAGTAAGGGTTTGAAGTGCTGTAGGACCAACACTACTGCCCGCAGCTCTAGAAGGTTGATGTGCCGAGTTTCTGTCAGAGGCCAGCCACCACCTATGGCTCTCTCTAGGCAGGTCCCCCCCCATCCTGTCACGGATTACAAAAAGTTACCCTTACTTTTGCCCCAGAGTGCACTATAAATAAGCATAGGCACCACCGGGGGCTTCCACATGGGGAAAAAATGGGGGTCAGGCGAGCTTTCCCCTCAGAGATAAAAAATATTAAAGTTTTGGGGTTTCTCGCGTAATTCACGAAAATCCCACCGGGAGGCGTAGTGTCCAATTAATGGAATTCACTATACATTACATTTCCGCGTATTGGAAAAAATATGTCCAATACAGGGAACTATACAATACAAATTAAAGTCCATTAATTGGACAGGCTAAAATGTGGTTTAAATAGGATGAAAGTGTCACGAAACGTGATTAAGAAATTAAGTAGATCTAAAATTGGTTTGAATACTTTTTTCTAGGGATGCTCCGATCCCCAGAATCAGTATCGGCCGATACCGATCACCGATATCCGATCGAGTGGGTGGGGGCTATGGGGATCTTCCATTTAAAGTGATGTTTAAAACTCAGTTAATGGGGCTCATTCACTGGCGCTTCCAAAAACAACAACCAACATAATTATTACATTCAAATGAAGTACATTATTCAAGTTTACATTCACTTTGGATAATAACACGGGAGAAATGAGTGGAAGCGCTCTCTTTTCCTCTTTCTCCTGACAGCCTGTCAGTATCCGTCTCATGCAGCTCACTGATCCAGTAATGAGTGACCCGACAGTGAAGAATAAACATATGTATAACTAGTTTAGCTTGTTCCAGAGGTAGATAAAATAGCTAAGTGTGTTAGGTCTAACTCTTAGTGTGAGTTTTGCTCTGCTCACCGGTCCGTCACAGCGGGCGGAGCTGCAGGATTTCTGCTTCACACACGTTGCATACCGCTATTTTATTGTCATTTTCGGACACCTTAAAATATTGCCAGACTGGTGAAGCCATTTTGGCGAGCATGTTTTGCCGCGCACAGAGAAAAGTGTCATTTATTTTACGTCATGTGATCGGCTCTCCTGATCGGCCTTTATAGAGAGCACTGATCGATCGGCAGAGAGTGAATATCGGCCGATAACGATCGGCAGCCGATCGATCGGAGCATCCCTACTTTTTTCAGATATTGTTACTAAGCTGGAGATAATGATGGGTCTTTATGTCTAATGTTTCCTAGATTCAAAGACGGACTTGAAGCCTTGGATGTGATTCATGCTTTGGAGCAGCATGTGTTGGATTTAAGCACCCTTCAGTTGTTGAAGGTTCGAGCCCGCTCCGCGCTGTTCGTTTGATGAGTGGTCTGCTATAAAAAGGAAGGACTCAGACAGAGATATGAGATTAAACAATAAGCTGATTTAATGGCAGAAACAACAGTACAATATAACGAAGTACTTATATAACGAAGTACTTCGGGCCTCAGCTCTTCCACCGTGCGATGTACGTATCAGACAGTCAGACCGAACAGAGGCCGCGAGTGTACAGAATTCACAATATTTATTCCCACAAACGGAGAGGAGTTGTGTGGGAGGAGTTGTGTCGGTTGCTCCTCCCTAGGTGTTCATCCACTGGTGGACTCACTCCTGGGCGAGCCCTAGGCAGTGAATCAGAGCAGCGGCGCCGGATTCATTTCAGAAGTGGGGGGGCCAAAAAGTGCGTGTGTATGTGACATACTTGCCAACCCTCCCGATTTCCTCCCGGTCCCGGGGACATATTTATCCCGCATTTCTCCCGATTTCTGACTAAATCGTATTTGTGAGTCACGACCTGTTTCATTCTAACATAACGCTCCAAATGTTACTGTTTCCACTCGGACTTCAATACAGCTACAACATTGTTTGGTTTCCATGGTAACGCGTCTCTTTAGTAGCGCGCGCAACTGAAAGTCTGAGAGGGTGTTCAGCATGGGGAGGAAGATAGTAACAGAAAACAGAACAAGAATGGACAACTCTACCCTCTGCTCAGTCCTTTCCTGTAAATTAGACTATACAGGTCCAGCCCACATATGACAGCGCAGTTGCTCCATCATTCCATCTCTTCTTTTTTCCTGCTCAATACGCTCTTGTTTGACAAACTGAATGTTGACTGGTGTTTGACTGAAGTAAGCGCACTTTTTTTGAACACACTCTGTGAAAAGTTCCAGTTATTAACTCCGGTATTTACAAAGCTGTCATCTCCACATTTGGATTTGATGGATATCCATCGATCGGATTGATTATTATCGGAGCAAATGATCAAAGTAGTAACGGAGGGAAAATATTTTCGTTTGGATTACTGGTCTGGGGCGAGCTCGGGAGTGTGTGTGTACGTGTGTGTGTTTGTGTATTTTTGCCTTTGTGTGTATTGTGTTTGTTTCCCGGGGAAAACACTCACGAGAAACACCGGCTGTTGTTATGCCTGCTGTGACGTAAAGTTACTCCGTTCTCCGCTTGTAATTATGTCGTTACAAGCTTCAAAGTTGTATTTATCATCTGAATTTTCCGAAACAAGTTTAATATTCTGAAAGCCAAGACTTTATTTATTTGAAATCAGATGAAAACGAACTGTAACACGGACCCTGCCGTGTTATCTATGATTACTATACGCCTTACATTCATAATTTCAGCGGAGGGAGGGGGAGCGGCACTGTGGAAGAGCAGAGTGGCGAGTGAGAGCTGTCATCTTCTCTTTACAAGCTTCAAAAATGCCTGTAGCTAATGAGATTGAATATAACAATAAAAAATAACAAACATATACAGCTAGATCAGATCTCGTTCTTTTTAGATGCGACTTTAGAGTAGAGGGGAATTATTGAAACGGGATGTGTACAGTGTTCCGCGGCATCCGCTGCTGCGAGAATGTGGGGCAGGGCTGTAAAGTGGGGGGGCCAATGGCCCCCTGGCCCCCCTGCTTCCGGCGCCCTTGAATCAGAGTGAGTCAGCCATTGACGAGGTCTAAACAGCGAATCAGAGTGAGTCAGCCATAGGTGTGGGAAGTTTGGATCTCCTGCGCCGCCGATCAGTCCCAGGTCATCTTTTATGGCAGCCATAAAATAAACAATTCTGGGTTGAACGGGGGTGAGGTACCAATCCTTATCTTCGTTTATCCTCAGCACCTGGCCGTACCACTCCGCATCCCAATCTTTCTCTCAGTACAATCTCTGCATAGACTCAATGGTGTCAGTTTTATTACCTTTCTCCTGCAACCCCCCCATGCTCCTATCCGGCCCATTAAAAACCCGGGGGGGGGCGACGTGATCCTCTACATTCCTAAGTCAACGCACACACAATTGACCACATCAAACAAAACAAAATAAGAACACTTGGTCTAGTTTCATAAGTATACATTTTACACAGACAAAGTTATAATTATTAAAACAGGTTATAATTATTGAAACAGGTTATATATTTGAAACAGGTTATATAGGATATACAGGTTACCTTACATGCAAGTGTTTTCAGAGCTTTTATGTGCTCAAGTGTGGTAGAGCTGACTTCTGCCACATTGGACGAAGTCTTTGAGGTTCAGCACAGCAGCGAAAAAGGAAGTTCAAGACGCCATGAGGAAACCAGAGTGCTGGGATTTTGGAGAGACTATTTCCTTGAAACAGAAGGTTTATTTGAGTTCCAACATTGTTCACATCTTAAAAATAATTAGCTATTAATGGCAGTTCTATCAATCTTGATATTTAAAAAAAAGAAAAACTTAATACTACTTTTTCTTTTTCAGAAAAACGAACAGGACTCCTCCTCAGTGACATCCTGATGTTCTCAACAGTATTAAACACCCTGCCACCGTCTGGAATTCAGTCGAGACCCCAATTGATTTTTCAGCGGACATCTCGCTTTCCAATCGGCAGAACCTGCTCAAACACACTTGAAATACCGATGTCAAGCACCTACGAACAGTTTGAAAGCAACATGGACTTTGGAATCCAAAAGTCGCCTGGTTTTGGACTTTATTGAAAGCTGGGCTTACAATTTACAAATTAGCCATGTTCTTAATGTTTATATAGTTCGCAACACAGGACTCCCAGGTCAAGGGTTGCATTAGACCACTCGTTCTTTGAAGGTTCTCAAAGTGTTCCTGGAAGTGGTCATCTCCACATGGACTGTTGGTCGAGTCCAGAACAAACTGGCCCAAGTCGTCTTGTGGGACTGGGAACCCAGTCAGTTCCACCGTACCTGGATGTGAAATATTTATTTATTTATTTATAGAAGGACCATGCATACAAAAACATTCATCTCAGCAAAGAGAAGAGATGCAATATGCCAGATTATAGCTAATAGCTAATTTCCATCTGTGGTCCTCAGGCCTACAAATATGCACACAAACAGTTTATTATTCACAGGTACAACATTTTTCTCGTAAAGTGTTTTTGTTGTTGAACTTGTTTGAAAATTAAAAAAGTTACTGTCACATAATAGTAGACATTATTTGAGTAATAACTGACATGAGGTGAACAGATTATGACCCAATCTTAATTTAAGGAAAAATGTACTTTGGGGCAACTGATTTTTTCTTTGAATTTTAGGCAGTTACTGAAAATAAATCTGAACAAAAATTAAAAAATATGTTTAATTGATAGAAACAAATCTGTGTGGCAGGTTGTACATGACATCTGTTTCCCAGATGGACAACGAGACTGGTTTACAGGTCTGATAATATGCGTGTTCCACTTTTCCCTGCATTCGTCAAGGTCCCTCTGTACCACACCCATGAAGACAAACCACACTAGGCATGTGTGAGCATGACTGCCACTGAAGTGATGTCTTTCTCTCAGGTCATTCATGAGATCCATCCAAAATTGAGACCTGAAGAAACTGATTCAAATGAGAGCTGTTTTTTTTATACATTGACGATTTCCATATGATGGTATTCAAAATAAATATATAAAACACATTAATCAAATACCAGTAAACCTTTGGTATCAAATAGTAATATTTATAAGAACTTTATTAAGGAACAGAGAGAGATAAAGGGGTAATCTGTGTTTTAACTGATGATTCCGATCAATTAAATTAAAAGGAAATTAGCAACCACACTAGGCATTCCATGTTTTGGCTGTGCCTGTGGTGCAGAGTTTAGTTGTAAAACAATTATTTTAGGAGATCGGAACTAATACACTGAAATTACATGACTTTTTATAGATATACTATGTTCACTGTCAAGGATGTAAAAAAAATAAGCACCACACCTCTGTTTTCTGAAGTACGACCACCAGCTTTCAATTCTTTGATTTGCTGTTGAGGAGCCATACATGTGACTGGCAGCCCCAGCTAAATTGTCAGTGTGTCTTGATCTTAAAGCACACTGGATGGCGGCCATTGTACCGTTTTCAGTGCCACAGTCTGTACGTAGCCTCATAGGTATGACTCCATGCTCTGACACAATGTATGTCATTTTGAGCAATGACCCCAGGGTCATTGTTTGGTGTTCCACACTTCAACCGCAATACTTTTCTGGAGTAGTCATCAATACATCCGCTGATGGCCAAACCATAGGGTTTTAGCTTATCATAGCCATCAACATACCAGACGTGGTTGGGTCCTTCAGAGCTGTATTTTCTTCGTACAAATCTTCTATTACTGCGAAGTTGAACTCCCGAGGGATCAAGCTCTCATCAAGTTCATGACATCATCCCTTTTAACAGTAAGGGAGTACTTTTGGCGCAATGTCTGACACATCGAGAGGTAACCGTAATGCTGGCCAGGTCCATTAAGCTCCTCTTGAATGGCAGCACGAACATTAGCCAGAGGGGAGTAGTTTTTTTTCCTGGATAATGAAACACTTTTTAATTTACTCTTTAAAGTATGCAGGCTCATTTTTATATTGTGGGTAGTTTCCAGAAAATCCAACATTTCATCGTAGCTGAAGCCATCATGAAAGTATTTCCGAATGAGGTCCTCTTCTGTGGGGCTGTCAGATGCTGATTATAAAAAAAAAACACAAGGAGAAAAAGAAGAAAACATCATGTCATAGCTCACTGTCTCAAAATCTGATTCTAAATGTATAATTTTCTCTATAAAGAGAGAACTAATACACAATTATTCATGTATAATATAAGCTGTTTTGTGTATTTAATGCATTGGTCTACAATTTAATGATGGCTTCTACATATTTCACATGAACAGACAATGAAAAAATATGGCCTTCATTCTGATAACTAGTGTATGCATCTGCAATTAGTATTCCAAACAGAGTAGTGTTGAATCCTTATTTCTTGCATTTGAAACAGATACTGCACAAAAAAAAGTGAACTTACTGTTGTCTTCAAAACTGTACATTTTTGCCACAGGAGCCACAGAACACTTGAACAGATGTTGGCCACAGAAAGGACAAAATATGGCAGTCTGAAAAGACATACATTGATGTAGTAATCCATTTAATCAAGTCAATCAAAAACACATAGTCTAAATAGTGGTTAACTAAATAAATAGAAAGATACATCATGTTTATCGTTTGATCTGTGTTTATCTCACACAGGCTCCGCCCTCTAATGGACTCTATGGGTACTACTCTCTATCATGCTGTGCGTGCTTTCACCTACTGAGTTACGTAAACGTAGCCAGCAAATCGGGGCGAGCCTACCTGAATGCGCGCGCAGGCCCACTGTATATAAGGCGGATACGCCCTCCGACCGTCATCCTTTTTCTCTTCAGCGAGCAGTAACAACTGAGATGTAAAATAGAGAAAGAAAGAAGATTAAATCAAGATGGACTCACCTCTCCTTGAGCCCCGGCCCTGCCCTTCATGCCCTGGCTTAATCGCGGGTGCTGAATCCCCATCGCCTCTGCTTTGAGTGTCTGGGGCCTGGCCACGCCGAGGACGGCCTGGCCCAGTCTCCAGCCTGCAATGCCTGCCGCATGCTCCCACGGCTCAGCCGCCGGCATCGTCTGGAGGATTTTCAGGCATATTATGTCTCGCCGGAGGACCAGGATCTCGAGGTGGTGGAAATGGAGGAACAGGATGTCGCGGGGGAGGTGCCATTCGTGTTTGCCATTCCGGCGGGTCGGGCGGCCTGGTTCCCAAGAAGACAGGAGAATTCAGGCCCATTCTGGATCTTCGCAGCCTGAATCTCCACATTGTATGCAAAAAATTCCATATGTTAACTATAAGACAGTTACTGGGACTGGTGCAGCCAGGCGATTGGTTCACAACCATCGACCTGAAGGACGCTTACTTTCATGTCAAAATTGCTCCAAAGCACAGAAAGAATTTGCGTTTTGCCTTCCAGGGGGGAGTACAACAGACTGCCGTTCGGCAACTCCCTATCCCTACGCACGTTCAGCAAATTTGTGGCCACGGCGCTGCAGCCGCTGCGCGTCCATGGCATGAGGGTGTTCTTTTATCTAGACGACCTCATAGTCATGGCCAGGTCCAGGGAATGGGCAATGTTTCACACAGCCCAATTGATCCTACATCTAACCAAGTTGGGTTTCGCGGTCAATTGGAAGAAGAGCTCCCCCATACCTCACCAGCAGGTAGAATATCTGGGGGTGATGCTCGATGCAGGCAGACTACGTGCCACCCTGACTGAAAGCAGACAGGCATCCCTGCTTCGGGCAGTTTGCAGACTGCAGAGAATCTGTGGATGGGAGCTCCACTGGGCCGAGTGACCTCATATATCACAGTCTTCACAGACGCATCAGTGACAGGATGGGGGGGGACATGCCTAGAGAGAGCTATAGGTGGTGGCTCATTCCACAATTAAGGTGTATGCAGCAGCCATGTCGTCCTGCCATGAGGGATTTGGAGGCAGGTCAGCCTTCAGTCAGCCACTTATGGCGCGGTTTTTGCAGGGGGTCAGGAGGCAGCGCCCAGTAGTGCACGCCTCCTCCCCGCAATGGGACCTGCCGTTGGTTCACAGAACCATTTGAGCCTCTGGAGCTCTCCTCCCTGAAAGCACTGTCATGGAAGACAGCGTTGCTACTTGCCTTGACTTCGGCCAAGAGAGTGTCCGAGCTGACCGCTCTGTCGGTGCACCCAAGTTGTCTTTTGATCCGGGGTGACCGTAGCGGGGCGACACTCAGACCGAACCCCTCCTTTGCTCCCAAGAGCCTAAGAGTTCGTTCAGGTCAAGGGCTATTCAGTTAGGTGGCTTTAATCTTCCACCGCATATTGGGACCAGGGAGGCTAAATTGCACCTCCTCCGCCCAGTGCGTGCGCTAGCATGTTATGTAGAGCGCACAGCTGCCATTAGACGCACTGAACAGCTGTTTGTGTGCTTTGGGGATGGTGTGGCTGGAAAAGCTCTCTCCAAGAAGCGCCTGACAGGATGGCTCTGCGAGTGCATTACACATGCCTATGGACGGGCAGGGAGAGCCCTCCCACTGGGGTTTGTGCACACTCATACACGGGCTGTGGCTGTGTCAACAGCCTTATTCAGCGGCGTGAGTGTAGAAGATATATGCACGGCGGCGTCTGGTCTATGCCAGGCCCCTTCATAAAGTTTTATCTCTTGGATATGTCTGGCTCCTTCTCGTCGTCTGTGCTTGCCGGGGCAACACATGACTGGTGAGAGGGGGGGGGGGGGGCTGTGGGGTGGTAGGTATCTGACCCCCCCATGGACATAATGCGCTTGTGTTTTTTCCCGTGCTCCTTAGGGACTTGGGAGACATGGTGCGCAATCAGCCCCATACAGGGCTGGAGGACTCTCCCTGCCTACCTATGGACAGGCTGGGAGAGCCTTCCTCACTATTGCCCACTCTACACGGGGTATGCGTGTGTGAGTGTGGGGGACGTGGTGCACTTATGTTTTCCCATGCTCCTTAGGGACCTGAGGAACATGATGCGCAGGAGGCTCCATACAGAGTCTCCGCACTGTTTTTTCCATGCACACTCTACACGAGGTAAGCGTGTGTGAGTGTGCCTTATCCAAGCTGCGGCCCCGACTTCTCCACGGTTACAACCGAATGGGAGGAAGTGGGGATGCGGTGGATGTTAGCCAAAGTCGGTCAGGGACAGTGTGTTGGGTCGATGTTGTTGGACGACAGGGTGTTTATACATCGGGGCTCCGCCCACTGTACCCATAGATTCCAGTAGAGGGCGGAGCCTGTGTGAGATATAACGGGGGGTTACGTATTGTAACCCTAGTTATATAAGCACAGGTGGAGCCCTCTACCTGGGGGCCCTGTCTTTCCTATGCCGCTCGCTGAAGAGGGTGTAGGATGACGGTCGGAGGGCGTAGCCGCCTTATATACTGTGGGCCTGCACGCGCATTCAGGTAGGCTCGCCCCGATTGGCCGGCTACGTTTACGTAACTCAGTAGGTGAAAGCATGCACAGCATGATAGAGAGTAGTACCCATAGAGTCCAATAGAGGGCTCCGCCTGTGCTTATATAACCCCGTTTTGTCTCTCACTCCTTGAATGTCTGCTCTGTGTTCTTGAGCATGTCTAATACTTTGTCCCTCTTCACATTTTGCCACTTTTTTAAACTCCTTTCTCTTTTCTCTCTCTCTATCTCTTCAACTGTCCTTTTTCCGCGGTATACTCACTATGGCCCGTGTTATTTACCTGCACTTGATTTGTCATCTCTTTTAACAATGTTCTTCCCTCACTTTATCTTCTCTTCACGTGAAGCTCTCCTCTCCTCATGCTGGTGTAGTAGTTAGGCACGCTAACGCTAGCTACGTAAATATGACGCTCTATGTATAAAAACAAAACAAAACGTACCTTCTTATACACAGTTAAGACATTTGATTAACCTTCAGCAGCGTTTATATGCGTTTTAATGCCATTGAACACAACTTTTGATCAGAAAACAGCAAAGGTAAGACGTATTTGCTGTTTTGGCTCCGTAAAGTTAAGTTGTGTTGTCTTTGCTGGCTTTCGCTGCCGTGAGTTCTGGTTGCACAGTGATGATACTTATACCATTGGAATCTATGGAATCTCAGCTTTCATATGATTTCTAGTTCGTGCAGATTGCATGAAGTATAAAATATTCCTACCGTGAGTTATGTGCTAAGTGCGTTAGCACTCTTTCGCTTAGTGCTAATTCAGACGCTCGGCGTTAGAGTTGTGTTTTGTTTAGGTAAAAAAATTCATATCGTCAGTTAGCTGAGTTTCTTCCCGTTAAGTGGGTATGACACATTAATAGGTTGTTAAATGTTAAGAAGCCCTGAGACACAGTTTTGTGAATATTGTTGTGTTTAGCCGGCGGGGGCATGGGGTTTAACAGGTTAAAGGTGTCCTATCATGCAAAATGCACTTTTTGTTGTCTTTTTATACATAAATATGTGTCCCCAGTGTGTAAGGAGACTCACAAAGTGTCAGAAAGTAAAACCCTCTCTCTTTTCCTCCGTACCCACATCTCTAAAAACGGGGGTACAACGGAGCTGATCCAGATTTGCGTCCGATATGACGTAATATCTGAAATGTGAGCTGGCTTTACACCCACGTTGTTATCAGAAACAATGCGCGACGTGTTTTGGAAGTAACATGGTCTGTGTTTACATTAGCAAGCATCGCTAACACTCAGAGCCAACCTGTACAGCAGAGAGTATGTGTAAAAAAGCAGGAAATAAAAAAAGGAACTCACCTTGTAGTAAACCCGCAAGAGAAAAAGCATTTGAGCTGCATACTGTTTCAGAAATAATCCTTGATGTGGTTTTGAACATGATATTGCGTTTCATCCAGCATTTAGCTGAGTATCTCGGTAGAATTCTGAGCAGGCATAAGCTCCACAACTACAATTGATGGATAAGTGTTGAGTCTTTCCTTACCATTAGCTTGTAACAGTAGTTAACGTTAGTTTTAGATAATAAAAAAAACAGACTGAGCCAAATCTTTTGTATACAAAAATGTGAATTTTCCAAAAAATGTATTAAAGCTTAATAATTTGCAGGTGTTACTTTGGTGGTTCATAACCTACCAGGAATTAAGAGTTTCTCTACAGAGGCTAGAAATACAAGGCGTGGTTGCGGTAACATTTTCCAAAAGTCTTTCTAAGTTTGCATGTTTTAGTTATTGTTATTCATAATAGTTCCTTTTTTTCCGTCTATTATTTCTGTGAGAAGGACAATTTTGGAAGAAATTGGCGTGCAGGGGAAGGTGACTCCTTCAAGCAAAGAAAAAGTGGGACAACCCTGAAAAAAAAGTATGTGTGTGTTACAAATTAAAAAACACATTTGCTGACATTTGTTTAGCTGCTGCTGTTCTTTCGCTCTGCCTTAGGATTGCAAGTATCCAGGATCAGCAGAGGGAGTGAGTGGGAAACCCACCGCTGCATCTTGGCTGTGGTTTGCCCTTAAGGACAAGGTATTAGAACAGAGGCCCTCCATCAGCCCGCATGTCCCTAATCCCTGAGGCCACACCACGGCCAGGTGCAGCAGTGGGTGACCAGAAAGTGGAGGAGTAAGTAAGAAAGCCAGGAAGGGCAATCGCAGGGAAGAAAGAGAAAAAGGGAAAGATGAGCTAATAGAACTGATCAAGGAGGATATGAGGCTCCAGAGAGAGGCAGAGGAGAGGAGAGCCCAAACAAGTAGAGAGGATGGACTGGCTATTCTCCCTACTTGAGAACAATTTGAATAAATAAATGTTTATATGAGCTAATAAATTAATTAATCAAGTTAAATATTGTTTTTATTTATATATATTTTATTTAGAAAACATAATGAACATATGAATTGAATCAACAGAACAATAACAAGATAAAACACAACAGCTTAACTTTATACATTTTGGCTGAAAATATTGTGCGGGACGGCACATGCTGTAATGACCTGAAAATGTAAAGTGGCAAAAATATACATGTTATACCTCCTAAAAATAACTCATGTCAGACCAAGTCTCGTTCAGTATTATACAAAATCCTGTTGAGTGATTACTTACTTGAGGAACAAAGGTGTGGTGCACCTCCAGCGCTTGCAGGAAGATGACCCTGAACCTGCTCTTCATCATTCCGAAGCCAAGCTCAATAATGGAGCGTGCCCGGGAGTTATGGCTGTTGAAGCGCTGGGGTACACACTTGCAGCGGCTGTTTGTAGGGAGTGATAAGGGGGAGTGGATGTTCGAGGCAGTGGTACCCCGAGTCTGCGAGGATGAACTGCCCACCGGCAAAGTGGAATGTGGCAGAGCACTCTGGAGCCGTGGACTGACCCGAGCCAGCCCACGTAGGTGGCGATAAAGCGGCCCTGATGGTCACAAACAGCCTGCAACAGAATAGAGCTGAACAGTTTCGTGTTTTTATAACAGTGACGATCAGGGGCTTGATGCGGACATGGCAGCCGTCGATTGCTCCAGCAGCTTTCCTGAAGTTTCTGTGTCAACCAGCCCTGCAAATCACCGTGACACAGCCTCCAGGTCTTCTGCTGGGGAGGTGGATGACCTAGTGGCGACTGGCCACCACCTCCTCAGTGACAATCAGGTGGACAGTAGATCGAGGCATCCCAAAAGCTCTGGAGACCACCCTGTATGATGCCCCACTTGCCAGCCAGCAGAGGAAAACTAGGGTCTCAATGGTGGCACCCCAACCGATCATGACCCGGGAGGTCTGGCAGCACATTCAGGGACTCCCTGCTTAGCAGGAAATCTATAGGTTACTAACGTAACCCCAGTTCTCAGAGTAACATGAAGTGAGATCTCTCACTATGGGATGCGCCTCAACGCGTATGCATCAGAAGCATCAATCTCATTACGCCAATCCTGATTGGCTGGTGATCTTGACGACTACGTCAGGGAATCCACCCACCCTTTAAGTAGCTTGCGCTACGTCGCAGCGTCATTCAAAATAAGCACCTCTTCTCGCTTCGCCTCAGCAAGAAGGGCCGTCTGGTGAGACGTCTCACTTCATGTTACTCTGAGAACTGGGGTTACGTTAGTAACCTATAGTTCTCATTCATAACACTCCGTTCGATGTCTCACTATGGGATATTGAGACTCCTGTATTGCTAGACATGCTTATCTCGAAAATCACCAAAACAAAACATTACTTAACAGGTAGAACCCTGTCCCAACACGGGGCCCAGCACTGCACGGGCCACACTTGGAGCAGAGACATCTAGTCTGTAAAAGAGGACAAAAGTGAGCGGTGAAGACCAGCTCGCTGCTGCACAAATGTCCTGGATGGAAACACCCTTGAACAAAGCCCAGGATGAAGCCAGTCCACGAGTAGAATGAGCACGCAGGCCCGTTGGTGCCTGCAAACCCTGACTCGTATAAGCCAGAGCTATCGCTTCCACAATCCAGTGGGAGAGCCGTTGCCTGGTAACGGGCTTGCCCTTATGAGGGTTAGCCCAGGATACAAAGAGTTGGTCATTGCATCGAAACTCTTTTGACCTGTCCATATAGGTGCGCAAAGCACGAACTGGGCACAGCAAATTCGGCCGCTGTTCTTCAGAGGAACATAGCGGTGAAGGAAATGCCTCAAGGTCAATGGGGGTGCATGAGCCAACCTCCTTGGGCACAAAGGCAGGGTTGGGCTTCAGCAACACTCTCGTTTGCCCCGGGGCAAACTGAGTGCATGAAGGATGTACAGAGAGCGCGTGAATGTCACTGACTCGCTTGGCAGATGCCAGAGCCAGTAACAACACTGTCTTAGTGACAGGTGTTTTATGTCAGCTCTTCCAGGGGTTCAAATGGAGGTCGAGTGAGCCCATCTAAAACCACTGCCAAGTCCCATAAGGGCACCAGTGACCTGGAAACGGGAGGAGCCTGCGAGCCCCTTTCATAAAACGGCAGACCAAGGGATGTTGGCTAGCCGTCCTTCCCTCAAAGCCCACATGGCATGCGGCAATAGCAGCCAGGTACACTTTAATCGTAGAGAAAGCTCTGTGTTTATCAATCAGGTCCTGTAGAAATGATAGAATCACACCGACAGGATTGAAAAGAGATGTGTCCCTTTTGAAGGCACCACTCCTCAAACACCCTCCACTTACAGTCATAGAGAGACCTGGTGGAGGAAGCCCTTGCACTCTGAATAGTGTTTATCACCTTCTGAGGAAGCCCCACTGTACTCAAATTATACCACTCACGGGCCAGGCCCATAGTGCCAAGCGCTCTGGGTGTGGGTGAAAAATCCCCCCCCCTGAGATAGTATGTCCCTGCGTAACGGGAGCTGCCACGGCTGCCCGCACAGCAGCTGATATATCTCCGCCAGCCAGTACATTGCAGGCCAGTGCGGAGCTATTAGGATCAGTGTGTGGCGATGTTCTCTCACTCTGGCCAGAGTTGGGGTATTAGAGCCAGGGGTGGGAACGCGTACAGAAGGACCGGAGGCCAAACGTGTGCGAGCGCGTCCACGCCTAACGGTGCGTTTAGATCGCGCATTGAAAAGAACAGCTGACATTGAGCATTTTCTTTTGACGCGAACAGATCTACCGCGGCCCGGCCGTAACGCACCCACAGCTGACTCACAATTGTTGGATGTAGAGTCCAGTCTGCATATAGTGGTGCACCTCTGGACAGCAGATCTGCCCCGAGGTTCATCACTCCCGGTACGTGCGTTGCTCTCAGAGAGAGGAGACGTCCGCAGCTCCATAAAATCAGTTTGCGTGCCAGCATGTGTAACTGGAGAGAACGCAAACCCCCTTGACGGTTTATATACGATATTGTGGTCGTGTTGTCTGTCCTCACGAGGACATGATGTCCTTTGAGAAAAGGCAGAAAGCGTTTAGGGTGAGAAACACCGCTAAAAGCTCCAGATAATTTATGTGTGACCGTTGGAGATCTCTGCTCCAGAGACCCCTCACAAGGTCGACCTTCGTATATACCCCCCCAGCCCGTCAGACATGCGTCTGTGGTGACCACTTTCCGCGATAGGACAGCACCCATAGGTACGCCCCGTACTAGAAAAGTCGGGTGCAGCCAGTGGCGCAGTGCCATTACGCATTCCACAGTGACCATCACTCTCCGCGCGCCATGACGCACGGGGTCCAGTCTGAGGGCAGCTACCCAGCGCTGAAACTCCCTCATGTGTAAGCGGCCCAGTCGTACCACCAGGATGGCTGACGCCATGAGCCCCAGTAACCGCAGACATGATCTGAAGAGAACATATTTGCGTGGCTGGAAATGAGCGAGGCAAGCCCTGAAGGCTTTCACTCTCTCTGCTGACAGGCGGGCTGTAAAGGGCACCGAATTTAGACGTAAGCCCAGGAAGAGTACAGTCTGGGCTGGGGACAACATGCTCTTTTCTGTGTTTATTACGAAACCCAGGTCGAGCAGGTGTTTCACGAGGGTATTCGTCTGCGTAATAGCCTCCTGCTCCGACTGTGCAAGAAGGAGCCAGTCGTCTAAATAGGTTGCCAGGCGAATGCCCTGTTGCCTTAACGGGGCTATTGCTGCCTCCGTACATCGTACAAACACCCGTGGGCTGAGAGACAGACCGAAGGGAAGCACTCTGTACTCGTAACAGACACCCTGAAAAGCGAACCTCAGATATTTCCTGTGTGGATAATATACTGGGATGTGAAAATACGCGTCTTTCAGGTCGATTGATGTGAACCAATCGTCCTGACGTACGAGACGCAGCAGAGATGTGTGAGTGAGCATCGGAATTTGTATTTTCTGAGATACTTGTTCAGAGCCCTTAAATCTAGGATAGGGCGAATTCCGTTCCCTCCCCGTTTGGGAACGAGGAAATATTTGGAATAGAAGCCGCTCTGACTCTGTTCGGAGGGTACATGGATATGGCTTTCTTTTCTAGTAGCGAGAGAATCTCCTGCTCTAGAATATGAGCCGACGCTCCCCGGGCTTGTGAATGCACAATGCCCGAGAAGTGAGGGGGGTGACAGCGAATTGGAGTCTGTAGCCCCGTGATATCGTCTTGAAAACCCAAGCAGAGCTTGAGCACTTCCACCTTTCGCTTCTCAAGCGAGTGGAGATGTGATCATTCTCTGTTGTTTGCTCTCTGTGTCTTTATTGGTTGTGTTATGGGGCCCTCTAGTGTCTGAACACGGTGGTATCCCAGGCTGACAACCTCGGTCGACACTGCGCATGCGCGCGGCGATGATGCGTTCACAGACTCGGTTACCGTCCGCATTCTGAGAGAGGCAACAGCCACTCTCAGAAGCGGAGCAGTCACCTGACTGTTTATTGTTTCTTTTCATTATTTTTGACTGCGCCCTTGGCTTTAAGCCTGGAAACGACAGTGGAAAATGTTTTATTAGAAAACAAGGACATGTGTTGTGTGACTTGAACGAGCAGCAGAACTGCTGCTTTGACGTGAAGTCTATCTCCCTCATGGCGCGAACTGAGGATGACGTTCTGACATCACTCGAGGCGGCGGGAAGATGGGGGCGTGGTTGCACCCCGGAAACACATGAGCTTTGAACACGTGTGGAACACGTCTGGGGCTGGAAAACAGGGAACTTCCAGCCTTTCACCGAGGAGAGGAGGGAAGGCTGTCAGGCTGCCTCTTCTTTTTCCTCACCTGATGGCCGAAGGTCTGGGCCGGCTGTGCCTGTGCGGCTGCTGCCGGAACCGGGGACTTTCTTGGCCAGCTCGTCCTCGCCTCGTGGCTGGGCGGGAGACCCGGGGCGGGCTGTGGCTTTTGCCGTTTCGGGATCTTGAAATGGGAAGGACGTGAGGCAGCCTGAGTGAAGGTCTGTCGCGGGGCCGTTGGAGGCGGCGGCTGGACCTTTCGGGGAAGACAAAGCTGGAGAGCCTCATCCTCCTTCTTTTTCCTCACACCGCTGCTGCATTGAAGCCAGAGCGGTGCCAAATATGCCCCCGGGGACAATTGGCACGTCCAAGACGTCCTCTTTTTCCCGGTCCGGAAGGTTCGTCAGGTTAAGCCACCTGGCTCTCTCCTGCACCACAATATTGGGGTTCTGTTTTGGTCCTTACAGATTGCTGCTGAGTTCACGCGTCTTGTGGCTGCTGACCTCCCCAACTCCTTCCTTTCTGGACTCGACCGGCATTTGCCAAGACTGCTCGAGTTGTACAAAGCACGAGAGAGATGCGACACAAAGATTCACAGTCTGCTGGAGTCTCTGGATTCTGAAGTAAGTGAAGAAGTTGCTGTTAGATCGCTGCTAGACCGCCCCGTTAATACAGTGATGTCTTTACATGCCGGAGACCAAACTCGGTGAAAACTTTAGTTTTTGAAAGACTAAGCTAATAAATATGGATTGAAGCAGAATATTTCGTTTGATAAAAACATGTTGTCTATTATGAAAATGATTACATCTATCTTTTTTACAATAAATGTTGACATTTGGACTTTACAATGCCATAAAAACACATCTAAGCAACACATTAATGTAACGGATCACATTTAATATAGTCAGATCTATCGTGCTCTAGGTGGGCAGTGATATATAAGCCTATTCATTTAGCATTCACACAGTCGGTGATATTTTGCCAGCTGTCCTTTCTGCATTTGTCCGTTTAGACTGTGTTGCTTTTAGCCGGATTATGATTTTAACTTCTTGGTTCTTACGATCCGCGAGCACCGAGCTGTGATTGGTCAGTAGGCGGCGCTTTTGTACAAGTTGATCTGATATCACGAACAAAACCTGCTCCGGAGCAGGTTAGGCATTCAGCATAAGTTACCGTGTTGATCTATCCCGGTAAGAAGTGAACCACCTTCGTAGTACGGAAAACCCAGGGTTAACCTGAAGTGACCTCGCTAACCTCAAATCCTGCTTCGTAGTACAGGCCCCTGGTCTGTCTAGAATTTTCTTGATGCCTGTTTTGATGTTTTTGCAGAACTCCAACCAGAACAGAAGGTCTGCAGCACTTCTTGGACTGCCATATTTCATGAAGGAGGATCCCTCCAACTTCATCAAGTTCTGCGAGGTACGTTTCAAACTTAATAAGAGATGAGTACCTTAGTGTTAATGTAGCACCCACCTTGACAACTTCTTGTAAGACTCCAAATGGTTTGGAGAACTGTCTCCCATGCGCCTCCACCTACTAAATCCCTGATTTCCATGATTGCTCTGCACGTTCTATTATCTATATATATTTTGGCTGCTGAGCTCAAGTCCAAATGAATGGAGGTGAATTTAGTAATAGATAGATACTGTAGGGTAAGTGATGGTTTGAATGCTGAGGGTATGCACATGAACAACATTGTTAAAACCTGCTCTTAGGTCATCGGAGTGAAACAGAGAGACTTAAACTCCTTTTGCAACCAGCAAATTATGTGGAAAGCAGAGAGCATTCTGGCCTCTCCAGGTCATGTTCTTGCAGATGAATTTCATCTGTTGCCATCAGGGCGTAGATATGCTCTACCTGCTCTTAAGACTAATCGCTTTTCAAAATCATTCATCCCCTCTGCACTCAAACTTATAAATTCTTGACTATTTATTGTGATGCTATGAAACTACTTATCGTGTAAATTGGAATGATCCACATCTCTGCCCCCGGGTGTATCGATCTGTGTGTTTTCTTCCTGTATGTTCCTCCCTGTACATGACATAAGCTGCTCACAACCAATTGCCCCTCGCGGGATTAATAAAGTTGTGGATTGATTGATTAGTTATTCAATGTTTTCTGATATAATTCAGGCCACTGACTCAGAGGAGGCGGCAGCTGTAAACGGAGTGGATGTTGGCGTTCTGATCGTCACAGAAGAACGGGAGCCGGCAGCCCTACCAAAGAATATTGCGGATGTTGCTGTGATCCTGTAGGGGCGCATTGTTTTGCGCAAGCTGCGAGATGTACCAACCGGCTTTGCTGTGCTGATGGGCATACTTTACAGCCTCAACATTGATTATCCTAAGGGACTGAAATATACCTTTGAGGTCATTCAGAAGGTAATCATGGACATTGGGGGAGGCACCTGCTCTGCTCGGGCTCATGGACTGCGAAACAAATTGCTTCAGCGCACAATATAGAGATGTGCTGAGAGATGTGGTTCCCTTCCCTGTCTGGGTTCCACCTTAAGGTTCTTTAATGTGGTTATTTGATGTGCTGCACAACTCCAAGGCAGCCAGCAAGACTTGTTCCATTCCTTTTTCTGTTCCAGCTAGACTGCATTACAAATGTTTTAACAATTTCCTTTTAAACAGGGTGCTGGATTTTCCCTCTGTGGTTAATTTTGGAATTATATGTTAGCTTGTTATTTTATGAAATGATAATATATAATATATCTGTCAAGTATAGAGTGCCACAGTGACGCATCCTAAAACCCGGAAGTAAGCTGCGCATGGGTTCCTTTTGACAAAAACCAATGCAACTTCTCCATAGGATTTTGGAAAATAGCTGGAAATAAGGTCAGATCACGTTTTGTTCAGCCGGATAATATCCACATGTCTACCCTACTTTCATAATTTTCTAATCATAAATCTAATCGATAGATTTATGATTGATAGATTTATGATTCGAAAATTATAAAAGTAGGGTAGACGTGGAGATTATCCGGCTGAACAAAACGTGATCTGTCTCTTAAATGTGTGTCAACCACAGACCTTATTTCCAGCTATTTTCCTAAATCCTATGGAGAAACTGCATTGGTTTTTGTCGAAGGAACCGGAAGGAGTTTACTTCCGGGTTTGAGGACGCGTCACTGTGGCACTCTATAGAAACATGTTTATACAGATTCGGTTAAAGGCACAACTTTTCATTGTTTATCCACGTACATATTAACCATTGCAATACAATATATGTTTGCTGAACTGTAGCATGTTTTTAAGTTTGGCTTGTTTGCGGTTGGATAGATGTTTCAAAGAAAGGCGTTGCCTTTAAACATATATTACTCGAGGCATAGCTCGATGTACTATTAATAATGTGCTGCTGATGTTCCGCCTTGAGCTACTGCACTTTCAACAAAGTTACTACATTGTGAATAAATGTATGTTTTTGATAGTTAATTGTTTCAGAAATTCACTTCACCAGTTTGAACATGTTGGATTCGGTAGCCACATTAATTGTTAATTAAAAAAAGTTGTCTGAATTTAAGATTGCTAGACCAGACAACTTTCTATGTTCACTGAACATAAAGTCAAGTTTAAACAACTTTAATAACTTTGTTGGTACTGCTAAAACTAATAAGTTGATGAGACTTAGGGTAGTTAGTTCATGCAGTGTTTTATTGACTACACAGTTTGTCAACTAATTGAACTAATTATTCTAAGTTTGAGACACTTAAGGGTGAGTTGAGACAATTTGAGAGAAGTTGTTGATGCAACAAAAATATTTGTTAATTTGACTAAAAAAAAGAAGTTCACCGAATGGTTTACTTGCTTTATTTAGAGTCATGTGAACTTGCTTTTTTAAGTTGGGGAAACGTAATTGAGAGTTGAAATGACTTGATATCCTTTCCTGGCTAAACTTAATTGTAAGTTGAAATTACTTGAGATACTTTCCTGGCCCTAATCAAAATTTGAAGGCAACAAGGTTACAAATTATTTTAAGTTGAGTCAACTTGTATTTTTTTACAGTGTAGGTGCCGAAGACAGCCGCGGTTGGAGGTGGGCTGCCACAAGCGGCTCCATAGGCGGCATGCGGAGCAAGCCGAGCTTCTCCATGCCCTCAAAGTCCAAAGAGGAGGCTCCCTGGATTGGGGCCTTTTTGCTGAAAGGGCGGTCTCTCCACGAGACAGACACCTCGTCCAGCAGCTCTGGAAAGACTGGGAGAAGTTGCCTCGTCATCCTCGCGGCTTGGGGCAAGTTCTTCCCCTCATAGCGAGATCTGGAGGTCTCCTTGGCTACTTCAGGCCAGGGGATGTCCAGCCTGGACGCAGCGCGTTGGCACACGGCCTGCAAGTCCATGCTGAGGCGGGGCGAAGTTGGCGCGCTTTCGAGCGGACACCGCCTCCGGCTTGGCAGCCTGAGCAGACGGGACGAAGATGTCATCTTCGTCTGAGTCGGATAAGAGGAACTCAGAGGTATCCTCTTCATCTTCCTCCACGTAATCCAGCTCCAGGACATCCTCCGCGGGTGGAACCACGGTGAGGTCCAGTTGGGAGCCCCAGCTTGTCACAGCGCGGGGCTCCATTCCCGCGGCTGCCGCCGCCGTTGAGCCCCAGCTTGACACAGCGCGGGGCTCAACTCCCGCGGCGGTCGCCACCATGCCTCGATTGCCGGCCGGCAAATCAACAGGCATGAAGGGGTCTTGTCCCGACAGGCTAGCTTGGTGCGCTAGCCGTCGGCGGAGGCTCTTGGTGGTGAAGCGGGCACAGTGTCCGCACGAACCGGGGGCGTCGATAGCCTCCTGGGCATGTTTCAGCCCAAGGCAGGACGAGCAGACCTGGTGTGAGTCCGTGCTCGAAATCTTGAACCCGCAGCCGCAGAGTCGAGCCTCCGTCTCCTCTGGTGTGAGGGAGAGAAGGGTCCATCCTCGTTCGTCGGGGTGTCGACGTGGAGGGACAAACCAGTAACAGGTATGTTACCGTTTGAAAAAACCAAAACCTTACCGTTATTTAGGAAGAAAAAACGGCGGGGCAGATTTTAGTATTAACTGGTGTGTTAATAAATCAAATCCTGTGCGAAGCAAAAGTAGCCGGCAAGCGTCCGGCGACCGAAGGTTAGCTTGTGGTTCAGTCTGTGGACAGTTAAGCTAGCCCGGCTACTGATATTTTTGAGATGTGCTCCGAAGCGAGAAGACGTGTTTGAATGACGCTGCGACGTAGCGCAAGCTACTTAAAGGGTGGGTGGATTCCCTGACGTAGTCGTCAGGATCACCAGCCAATCAGGATTGGCGTAATGAGATTGATGCTTCTGATGCATACGCGTTGAGGCGCATCCCATAGTGAGACATCGAACGGAGTGTTATGAATGAGAACTTGGCGTGTGTCCTGGTCAGGGATACTAACATTCATCGTGCAGTACAGGGGACAAAGGTAAATAGACAATTAAGTGTAAAGAGCGTATCTTTCAGTATATATCATATATAAAATCATAATATAGTATTTGTATCGTGCTTTCAAGATACTAAAGACTTTAAAGAGTAAAAAATCATAAAACATCATACTGTTGTATGACACTTAAAATATATAAAACACAACATTATTTACAGAATAAAAGCAGTCTGAAGAGGTGAGTTTTGATATGGGATTTAAACATGGAGAGATAGGTGCGGTGGATGCATGTGTTTTGGGGAGTGAGTTCAACATTATATTATATATTAGATACATATCTGAGGTTACTCCAATTTTTTAATCTGATGAATGGCATTTCATACATGTATTATTTTGTCTAAATGAAATTAGATTAGCAATGTAAACTACAGTGAGCATACTTGACTGTTGTTTTCTGTAACTAATATTAACATTAAAGTACAGGGCTTAAGCAATCTTTTTTCTTACCTGGAAATGGTCTTCCCTCAGCCTGAAATACAGGATTCGCCCGTGGTGCTGGCGTGGAATAAATTATTCTCATTGTAGTGTGATTGTCATCTCTTGAAACAAAAGCAGAAGTGGCGTGATGCAACACAAAACCCCCTTTGAGGAGATGGTGGGACAAAGTGTGTGATTTGGATAAGGAGATGACTGTTCACATCATAACTTTCGACATTGGTTCCATTTAACTACGACCACAATGTTTTAGTTTTAAATATTAAACTCAACAACAATATGTCCCATATGGGCTTATCTGGTTAATTTATTATACATTTGTAGAATGCAAAATATAACGGTCGAGTCTGTGCCAGAGTTACCTCACAGCGAATATTATAGAACGCGCTTGTAGGTAATGTATCTGCCTGAAGTAAGGTTAGACTGATAGATTACTTGGGTTCCTGGACCCCATCCCCCCACACTGCAGATTTCACCGAAAGGTGACACATTTGCATCCCTGAACGTTGACAGACTGCCTTGACAGTGCTGAGCAGAGCTCATCAAAGGAGTTATAGGCCTTACGTACAGTATATCTCTTCCACAAGAGCATCATGGTTAGTGGTTAGTTGTCAGAGACAGTGAATGGTGCAAATATCTATGTGAAAGCAATTTTGTCACAATTTGTGTTTCACAATTTCGCTTCACTCATTCACAAAAGCATTATCACACTTATTCCACCACTATGTAAACGGGAAAACAAGTTTTTAATACCTAAAGGAAATAGTGTTAGGGCTTTACTAGGGGATCAGGTTGGTTTTGGAGGGATATGACAACTATTTGGCTGTTTTTAGTATGAGAAAACATGGTACAAATAAAAATGTCAAAATGTTTGACCATCAGCTGTGAGCTCCGTGAAGAGTCACAATAACATCATATTCAGGCATGAAAATCACTCACCTTTCGGCGAAATTCGCCGTTTTGAAACCAAAGTAGGTGACCTACGTGAATCGTGTAGATTCTATGAGAAAATATTTAAGGGGGGGGGGGGCGTAGGTTCAGAGGCCGTAATGGTACGCACCGTTGGGTGACGAGTGGAAGACGAGACCCAATCACTGCCGCTGAGAGAGTCTCTCAGCGGCAGTGATAGGGTCTCGTCTTCCACGGTGCGTACCGTTACGGCCTCTGAACCAGCCCCAGAGATTCAGTGAACTGCGAACAGGTGCGCGTGCCAAAAGGGACCTGATCATTGGTTTACAAGCAGTTCGCTTCGCTCGTGCTGACCAGAGCGGGATCCAGACCACCATCAGAAGCTGAAAGCACGCCTGGCCTCGGCGATTCCGCACAGCATGAATCGCTCCCGACTCGGGGAGGTAGTGACGAATGTGTAATGTGAACACAGCAGGAGAGAACGCAACGTTAGACATCTAGCACTAAAGCTCCGGTGGAAAATGATTAGCTACCGTTAACGTTAGCCTAACATTAGCTAGATATCGTTACTAAAGTTAGATGCTAGCTTGTATAGCTTACGGTAAATCACAAAAAAGAAAAACTGGTTAATGTTAGTGCTACTTTCTAAAATCTCTACAACTCGTTTTTCCAGGACGTGTTGATGATTTTGAGGTGAGGGGACTGACAAGGCTGAGGGGTAAAGTGGTCCACCGTTCTATCAATAAGGCTAAACTAGAAGTTAGTGCTAACACTAATACAAACATTATTTTTGCAGAATGAGTGTGTTAGGGGAGAAGGATTCAGCCATTGTTAAACAGCTGGATGCTGGATTGAAATGCAGCTGGAACTGGTCGTGGCTAAAACTGGAAGGCAAGGTCTCAGTAAAAGAGCAAGAGGTGTCCTTTCATCTAGGAGATGTATTCATCAAAATCAACAGGCAGGGATTCGCCAGATGCATTCTCTGCCACAAAGAGGTCAATTATGCTAACAAAGGCAGCACTGCTCTGCAGGCTCACTGCCAGACGGAAGTTCACAAGAAGAAGGTGCAGATGATAGCTTCCACTCATAGTGTTGCCAGCAGCTTCCTTCCAGCATCAGCTAGGGTGAATCCAGCAAGCCAGAGTCAAGCCAACCAGGGGTCAGAAACAATCAGGCAGCAGTGCCAGGGAAAGATCCCCGTACCAGTTATAAACCGCATAGCAAATGCAGAGGTAGGTGGCGTAGGCCTGTTAGTCAGCACAGGCAGCATAGACAGAGTACACTAGCACTTTGAGATTGTTATTTTTATTATAACCATAATAATAATAATTTATTATTATTATTATTATTCACAATCAGCTGCGGTCACTGGCAGCATCATCATTTAAACATGGAATACACTAGCTTTAAATTAATTACATAATTTGTGTTCTAGGCAATGGTCCTTGGAACCTTGGCGGAGCATTCCATCCCGTTTTCTAAGGCTCCTGGAAACCACTGTATTGTGTGTTTTAGGCTATCTTTGCCAATAAAATGTATTAAAATCTGAATTACATAACATTGTATTGGCTGTCAGTCATGATGGAAGAGTAGACAAGTTAAGTTACAGCATGTCCACCATCTGCATATGCATTAAGCCATTTGCATTAAGCCCTTACCACATTGTGCCTCATATACTGTAAATGTTAGACCAAGTGACAGGCTGGCATGAAATGTCTTGCATAATACTTAGTAAGGAGGCCATAATATTTTTGACTCATGGCTGAAGTTAAGTTTCTCCAGCTCTCCCCAGGTTGGCAAAAAAATGCATCTCAAAATGCATCAGATTGATGCTTTAAAATATGGAATATTCAACATTTTCTTCCGGGGGAGCATGCCCCCGGACCCCCTAGAGCAGGGGTGCCCACTTTTTCAGCTTGGGAGCTACTTTTAAAATGACCAAGCCCAAATGATCTACCTACAGGCCCTGCCCAATCTGTGTCGGGGGGGGGCGGGGTGCTAGTGGACTACACGGCGGATAAACTGTGGCGCGTTTACACTAATTGCGCCGCATAAGCGGATAATAGTGCGCCGCATTTGCGCTTCAGATGAGGAGGTGAGGCCCCCTCATAACTGCATGAACCCGTATGGCACAATACAACTCATACTGGCTTACCTGTACTTCAATCAAGTGGCAAATGCCATAGTAAGGATGGATGATAGGCTAACTTTATAAAAAAAAAAAAGGAAATGTTTTTTTTTTTTTCTTCTTTTTTAAAAAAATGCCATGCGATCTACCCACACAACCCTTGCGATCGACCGGTCGATCGCGATCGACGTATTGGCCACCCCTAGAGGGATAATATCCTTCTCACCTTTTTCACCCCTGACCCGTTTTCATGCCTGCATATTACAGCAGCCGTGTCAGTGTGAACACAAGCAAAACCTTTTTTCTATCTCAGACTCTTAAAGTGCCAGTGAAGTGCATTTTTTTGCGCCAAAATGAAATGGCAGTTTCATTTCTTACATATAATTGTACCTGTTCATGGCTAAAATAATTTTTTAGGAAGTGCGAGGGACGAGATAAACATCGCAAATTTTTCATCCCGTGAACGGCCGTCTGAGCCTACCGCTGCTGCAGACGATAGCGGCTGTGACGTCACAAGATGGGCCCAGTTGTGATTGTAAACATGGCAGAGAATTCGGAAAGTGATACTGGTGCGAGAGAAATGAGTGATTTTGACAGCTTTTCGGACAGGATAGATGAGGAAAGTGGCCATGGAAGTCAATTTAGTTGAGGACAATATTTTGTCATAGATCTAGAGTAGATCTACACACAGGATTGGCCATCACCTGATCATACATTCACCTGTTCATAGCATGATGCAACATTCATGTTCACATGCAGTGTTGTGCTAGTTACTGAAAACTAGTAACTAGTTACAATTACTAGTTACTTCACTACTTACACCAAAAAGTAATGCGTTACTGTGAAAAGTAACTTTTTAGTTACTTAAAAAAGGGCACCCATTAATGCCCTTATACTGTAGCCTTCATTTCAGTACTGTTATTGCATCGGAGAATAATACAACCTGTTGATCAACTTGACATGCATTTGCATCACTGAACTCTGCTAAGCAATGTGGTCTATACAAACACAAACACAAAGATATGTTTCAAAGTGCCAATCCAGCCGCTGTTGCTTAGGTGGAGGTGGAGTGGCGTCGGATGAGTCTGGGTCTGTGGTCTTAGCTACTAGCTTCGTCCAGCATGTTGTTTCTGCAGATGTTTCACAGATTTTAATTGCTGTTTTGGGCAGTCGATAGGATCTTTGACCCGCCAAGACACAACTTACATTTAACTAAAACGTTCTTTTCTTTGTGCTCGACAAAAGTGAAATAGTGAGAATATCTCCAGGCGGAGAAACTCGACTTGAGCTCTGCCGCCGCCATGATAGTCTTGTTAGTAAACACAAACACAGTGGCCTGTATTTTTCATAAACAATCTACGAATCTACGAAACAATGAAACCAGCCACTCACCTTCATCTTTTGGGAACAGAAACATCGCCACTTCGGCAGAATTGACATTACCACAGCCAGCGGCAATGCATCGCTTCCCGTGTGTTTTTCCTCCCTTTTTCTTCACTGTCGCCTCCATTGTCAGGTTTCCTCGATTGGCAATCACTTCCAGTCGACTGCGAAACACTTTCCAATAAAATACTCGCTCAAAAACGTTGGTAAATTCCACTTTGAAACAGAGACAAAATGAACGGTGGTGAATGTAAACACTTCGGCCGAGCCCATCTTCTGACGTCACGCAGTAGATCGCAAGCCACGCCCACGAAGGCGGATTTCCCAGCGGAAAATTCCAACTCGTCAAATTCGTTGCTATTCCAACATCTTTTATATGGGTTCCAATGGACAATTTTGGTCATTACTATACGTATTAGCATAACAGATCATGCACCGGCGCACACTTCACTGGGTCTTTAAGCTCTCCATTATGGAAATCACACTAAACATTAGCCTTCTATTTGCCATCACCACCCACTGCACTCAAAATCCATTTTCTGTCACACACTGACATTACCAGACCACCTTTTTGTTCCCAGCAGCACAATACACTCACAATGTATCCCTCCTTTTGTAACAAAGCCTGCCTCTTACTTTTACTTAAGTACAACACTATGCATTAAAAGGTACTGGCTGTAATGAGTCCAAATAGGGGCCATTATAAAACAGCTCTCTCGAGTGGAGTCTCGTTGGCTGAGCTGTGAGTTGTGTCTATTAAAATCTCTAAGGCCATTCATTGAAGAGCACTGAAACAGAGTGGTGAGAGGCTGCTATGGAAAACTCAGCCCTTTAGCTAATGAGCTCACTTGCATTACTTACATAATACATAATTGGCAGGGCACATCTCTCTTAATTTCTCCTCATCTGCCATTAGTAAAACGAGTCTTTGTTCCCCCTTCCCAATTTCAATCTCTCTCATTGCATGTGTTTTACCCCCCTCCCCCCACACACTTCTTGTCACATCCCCTTTGAAAAGAATGATTGGAAAGCCTCACCTCATGCATCCTTAAGAGCCCACCACTTCAGTCTGAAGCGTCAATAAAAGTGAAGTATTACAGCGCCGCCTGAACTATTCAGGAGCAATCTCTACGTGTTTCCATTTGCTATTTATTTTTTGATGTGTTGTACCTCTCTCTTCATTTTTAACTTTAGCAAAAATTCTGTAGTGCTCCATCACATCTCTCGCACACTAATGAGTTTTACTTTTGTGTGGTATACTTTGTTCCGACTGTTCAGGACTGTTATCAGTGAGCTACTTCATAGTGATATACCGGGAACGAGGGTGGATTTATGTGAATATGAATACGGATACCAAAGGTTTCGTTATCACCGTACAAATAAATAAATATTTAAAAAATACAGAAAAGCAGCAATGAAGAGACAGCAATCAGGCCGCTATCCGAATTGCTTCTTATTTGAATTTAGAATTAAAATAACACATATAGAGGAGCAGAGCAGAGGCAGTGGATATTTCAGAAAGTTTGGTCAATGGACAGTTGTGTTCAAAATTCCAGGAAAGACAGACAACTTCTAAGTTTAACTATTTATTATGAGAGAGCAAAAGATATATATTCACTTGGCCAAGGACTCCGTCACGTCATAGAAATTACAGGCAGCAAAGCTGGAATGGCGAATGTGAATGGCACCGCCTCGGCCATATCCTGGTCCCCCAAACACTCGAAGCAGAGGTGGTGGGGATCGGCTCCCGCTATTAAGGCAGGGCACGATGGACAGGCCCGGGTCTCTAGAAGTGGCGACTCCATGAAGGTAAGATAACTTCTTTCTTCTTCTTTCAAACGTTTTACTTTTCTCTATCAGGTGTTTTCCTGCTCACTGAAGAGAAAAGGATGACAGTCAGGAGGTGTAGCTGCCTTATATGCATGCGCATTCAGGTAGGCTCGCCCTGATTGGCCGGCTACGTTTATACAACTTCAGTGTGTGAACGCCTGCGTATCATTGATGAGAGTAGTACCCATAGAGTCCAATAGAGGGCGGAGCCTGTGTGAGATAGAACATGAACAAAAGTGCTTGTATTGGCAGATGATCCTGTGCCACTGTAAAATAATGAGGCCTAATTGAAACAATTACAAGTACTGCTTATCGATCCGGTTCTTAAACAGTATTTTTATAGGTTATTTTTGTTATTTTGTAGGGGGAAAACTAAACAAATTAGAAACAGAATTCACATTAATTCATTTCATGTATAGTGTGGATTATGGGCTGGTAGCACACATAACATACCTGTAGTGGTGGTAGTAAGTAGATTTACTCAAGGACTGTACTTATATTGAGGTACTTAAGTATTTCCACTTTTGCTTCTTTGTAATTCTGCTCCTCTAGGCTACAGTCCAGAGGTAAATGGTGTACTTTTACTCCACTACATGTATTTAATACCTTTAGTTACTTTACAGATGTGGATGAATGATGTGAAATATAATCAACTCTTAAATCAGACTTTAGTTACACCTGGAGTAAATTCACAAGCTGCAGTATACTACTTTTACATAAAGGTCCCATGTCATGGCCATTTCTACTGATCATAATTCCATTGTTGAGGTCTACTAAAATAGATTTATATTGTGCAATTTTCCAAATTCACATTGGTTTCTCATACAGCATCTCTGTATAGTATGTGTATTCACTCTCTGTCCTAAACGGCTTGTTGGAGCTCCTGCCCCCCCCCCCTCCCTATGAGCCCAGTGGCCGTCTGCGAGACAGCGAGACACAGCGAAACCTAGCCCGAACACACACCCGCAGCCTGGCTGGGAGTTTGTGTGTGTGCTCACACACCGACTCATAGCCTCGTCGCGTCCTGCCGTCTCAGGGAGGAGAAATCGGCGGAGCTGCAGCTGAGAAAAGATTGAGTGTGTTTGTTTGAGGAAGTCCGCGGATTGGTCAATTTGGACCAATCCACGGACGTAACGTAACGGCTCCACGGATTGGTCCATTTGGACCAATGGGTCCATTTGGGTCGTCGTTACGTCACTTAGTACCAGGAAGAAAAAGAGAAATCTCCAACGAGGGGTTCTGGGGCAGCATAGACAGGTCTTTTCTGTGTTAGAGTTTTACTCGCTACAGGGTGTACTTTGAGGGTTTGTTACTTTGCAGACCGTTTACATGCAGAAAAACCTTCATAACACACAAGGGGACGGGTAATAACCGGAAAAGCATGACATGGGACCTTTAAGTAGGCCTACTTGATCTGAGTACTTCTCCCACCTTACACGTAATTGGGAACTCCGAGTTAAGGAATTGAAAACGGTGCATTTCTCCGTATGAATATGATGCCTTTTGGCCAGCTGATGGACATATTGCTCGTGTTTCCGCGAACATACTTATGGCAAACGAGCATTGACTACATCGAGCTCTGTAGATTAGATTGTCACTTTTGAACGCTATGTTCTCCACCGGCGGATCTCTGTGTGCACAGTGCTGCAGCGAGTCTGTGAGGCCCCGCCCCCACATAGACGAGAGAGAGAGAGAGAGAAAGAGAGAGAGAGATCTCCGTACCGAACACGTTAGATGTCAAGGGAGATGTGTGCCTCATCATACTTTGTTGATTTGCGCATTATAGCTGAAAGACTTGTCGTGGGCTTTTACACTTTTCTTTTAACTGCCGGTTGTGTTAAAAATGTGTCAATTGTATTGATTTTACGAGCAAACAATGTTTGTTTACAACAGGGGCGTCGCCTCGACCTGAAAACATTCGGGGCTTAGCCCACAGTGGCGGCGGCCGGGCGCTACAGTGGAATTTTCTATTGCAACACTCCCCACACAGTACACCCGCGACTGTTACAATGAAGGCTCGATTATCAGCTCACGGCATATAGGCAGGGGTAAGTGCTATTTTTTATATGAGTGGGGGGCGGGGGGTCCGGGGGCATGCTCTCCCGGGAAGATTTTTTTTTAAATATTGAAGTTAAAAGCATCAATCTGGTGTACTTTGAGAGCTATGGATACATCTCTCAACACCCATATGAAACAGAACTGTAAACAGATTTTATTTTTCTTTATGGATATTTTACAAATCACTCCCCTTTTAAACTGTATTCTTGTTTTACTGCCATATAGTATTTCATAACTGTTTTTCATTTATTCTCTTGCTGATTTATAACTATAATGATCATATGAAGGTGTGCCGCGGAAATAATCTTTTGAATAATTTGTGACCAAACCGTTTGAGACCCACTGAGATAACTTAGACTAAAGTTAAGTATCTAAACACTCAGAGAGTCCTTTAGCTCACCTGAGTCTCTCAGTCTGACAGGAGAGGACCTCCAGCTTGTTGTGGAACAAACAGCTCCTAATGTCCGTTAGTGCAGCTCTCTCTCTCTCTCTCTCTCTCTCTCTCTCTCTCTCTCTCTCTCTCTCTCTCTCTCTCTCTCTCTCTCTCTCTCTCTCTCTCTCTCTCTCTCTCTGAGTTTGAATGACACAAGCACACGTTTATTTCCATGCAACTCTCTGATTGGTCTGGTGTCTTGCCTCTGTTGCATTCACTGAACACGGGAAATTACAGTCCTGCCGTCCTCTCTTGTGTCATGATGAGGTTCACGTAAAGCACGGTTAATGTATTATATTATTGAGGGAGAATTGTCCGGGGCTACAGAAAAAACATTCGGGCGACGCCACTGGTTTACAACATCTTCCCAAGCTTCATGCGCACCCCCTGCAATAGCGCTGCGCCCCCCAGGTTGGGAACCACTGTATTAAGGTATGTATTCCGTATTCATTCCGCATTCATTCTGCGAAAAGATCAGTGAGTTGTTTGTGTTTTATTCAAGCATGGGAAAGAATATTCAGGGGAGAATTTGAAATGGAAAGGAGAGGCACATGCCTGCTCAGCGTTTGATTTACCTGCCATTTGTTTGATTTAGCTAAGAGTGATTTCAGTTGTAACTTTTAAGGTTGCTTTATTGAATAAAAGGGCCATATAGGGCCAAACTGCCCTCAATCATAGTTTCTGTGTGCTCCACTATCATTTTAAATTGTCTGTGGCTGACCCTTCCCCATGGTCTGTCAAAGTAGTGGGAATCAAATAATTTCAGGTTTAAAATTGCCTTAGGCCTAAGTCAGGTTTAAAATTGCTTAAGTAAAAATGGCCTTAACCTCTTCTAAAGTATCACATGTACTCACATGGACTTTGAACTCTGAGCCTTTAGAGTGTCGGGGAGACAAGGGCCGACTAATGAAGAGTGATATTAATTCCATAATCACACACGAAGAGGAGCTCAGGGAACACGGACAGCCATTGGTTGGTTGAGCCTGCTGACTGCAGGATATCTACACTGCGGGGGGTTCTGTCTGACTTTCTGCAGGGCGGTCAGCTGTCACTCTGTCTTCTCTCTCCCTATGTCTAACACACACACACACACACACACACACACACAAACCTCAAGGTCGACTATCAAAGCCCATCAGTAGATTATTGCAGACTTGTGGACTAACAGCGTGCGGGCGTCTGAATACAGCAGGAGCTTTAAAGACATCTGCCTGGCTTAGAAGTAGCTAAATACACTTGTAATTTGAGGAAAGTTCATTGTTCAAGTTTTGTGTACTGTTTTATGTTTATGTTTATTTAGGATCCCCATTAGCTTTTGCTCTTGACAACAATCTTATGGGATTAGTTTTGTTTCATAAAGATAAAGCAACACTTTCTCAGAATAAAGCAAAACTAAGAGTTTAAGAGAAAAAAAAACTGAGTCAAGCAAAATAAGTTTAATTTAAAAAATAAAACTATAAGTTGCAAACAAATCATTTGTGTAATCATGTAAACTATTTTTTTTTTCTTTGTTTTAACATATCTTTTTGTTTGCAGTTCTCTTTGCTTCTTTCTCAATGATCAGACTTTTGCTCTCGCTGCAGCTTTCTCGTTTGCGCTCCCTCATTTTTTGTTTTTGATTTTGACACAAACGTCCCAGGTGGGCGGGACTTTCAAGGGTGCGTCCCCATTGGCTACTCAGTTTTTGAGTGACAGCCCACTACACCACAGATCATACAGTGCAACTCATGCAGCAAACTCCGGAGTCCACTCGGCCACGTTTGTTTTGGTGCCTCCTGGGGAGTTTTCATGAACATAGCGGACTTATCTTATGGATTGCTGTGCATTAGACTTGTGTTGTGTAGTTTATACTTTATTCCAACTTTAAATATTTTAATACCTGAACACACTGCTGCTGTAAAATAATTTCCCAATTTGGGATCGATAAAGTGTCTGTCTATTTATTTTATAGATAAAAAAAACACATCTATTTATTTTCAAGCTAAAGGTGATACACAATATAAACTGTATACTGTTATTTTTCAAAGACATGTTACATTTCAAAAGCATATATTGCTATGTTTAGGACAAACAATTAAAGACTGCTTTCATTTAACAAATTCTACAATATAAAAGTGGCAGATTTGCTTTATGAAACAGACCAGACCTAGGCTGCATACCAACACCAACAATTAGGAACATGCTCACATCTTACTATGTTGGTCTGAAGAGCTGAAGCATTCATACACAATGGATAAAAACTGTGTTGTCTCATTCTATATCCTGTGAGAAAATAATATACATTTAGCATTAAAAATTCGACATACTATTCCTGAGGAAGATACAGATTTGAATGGAATCTCTAACATTTTTATGTAGAATAAAGACAAAAGAGTGATTATACAAATTACATTTATTGAAATTTTAACCAGAAGATTAAGTCTCAAAGAATGTTTTAAATAAAAGGACATAAAACAAAAAGGTGGATAATAATAAAATCTATTAAATGTATAAGTAAAGACATTTGGTCAAATGAAATGACACTGAGCAAGTGATAAGAGCAACGCCCAGCGTGGATGAAGATGGTGCAGGTCTTTCTTCATGCCCCCCCCTCCGTGCTGTCCCCTCATAGGAAGTGGGAAACGGGATAAGACCTCTGGACACTGTTGGGGAAATATTTTCCAAGGCCCATAACTTTGACCCAGTTGATCAGTTCATACTGTCCTGACTGAGCACACGCACCTGTAACCTTGGCTGCTGTGCTCTCAGTGTTTTGTCTCCCTGTTCCTGCCTGTTGGCGTCAGCTGATAGAGGTGTTATGATTCTATCTTGTTATGCACAATGTTGATTATTCTCTCTGAACTAGCTAAATACATGGGTCTGGGATAGAGTTCTTCAGAATTGAAGTGGCAACTCTACCGTGAAGTCAGAACCTCTGGCTCTCTGACTTGTTTTGTGAATTCTCCGGCCGAAGCTCCGTAATGAACCATCAGTGTTTGACATCAAAGCTCCAGCTCTCCCCGTGTCTCCTTCCTGAGTCGGTGACTCCTCCTGCATTGCTACACAGAAGTTTCTCCCACAAATTGGCGTTGTCGGCAGGATACCAACAAATCTTCAGAACTGGTAAGTGTCATTTCAAATCCACATTTGGACATTGCCTTACCAGAATCTGTGATTGACGGTATCCTAAAATTATCTGTGAAGCTGAGCGGCTGTGTTTCGTTTTGGTTAATGAACATTTGGGGATAGTAAACCCAGGGGATCAGTGTCTGGGGACTCTGTCCTGGCTGATTTCCTCTGTGTATGCTGCTCGGGACAGAAGTGCCATACAAGCATGCACAGCTCATGTTCAGAAAACCTTAAAGAAAGACATCAGTAAAGTGGAACTTCTGTATGAAAGCAATGTAAAGATTTGTATTGGACAAAATTCTAGGGGTTTCAGCAGCTAACACTAGCAGTTAGGAAGAAGCAGCCAGAGATATTACCACTATCGCCTCTATAAACACGGCTCCAGCTGCTCCGGGTGTGTGTGTAAATACCTCCCCGTATCTGTGTGGCTGGTGAAGTGCACTGAGAGGTAGAAAGTCACAGCCTTTGTCTATAGCTTTAATTCACACCACCGCCGTCTCTTAAAAACGAGATGGTCTAAAAGCACTCTTGTTGTTTGTGACCGTCTTCTACGTGCTGGTAAGACGGGGCAGCGCGAGGTGCGTGCATTACCTGATGCGCCACAGTTTCCTACATTGCTGGAGGAACTGGTGCCGGTCCGGGGTGCATACATAAAATGATAGGCCCGTAATTGATCACGGGTGGGAAGTGGCATGCGAGTGTAGAACAAAACTGTGTTTCATCGTTGTGATGAACTCGATAGCGAGTGTATAGGCTGGTCCGTACAGGACTACTATTAACTGTGCTGTTGTTGGAGAGAAAGGGTAGCGGAAAAAAGTCTATGCGCTCCTGATCGGGGGGGCATAGCGCCACTAGAATAGAGTAGTGGTGTCGCAAGAGGATAAGCTAGTTATCGCTCTTGGACGGTCATCAGGCACCGATCTCAGGACTTGTATACAAGGGTGGAAGCGTGAGTCAAGGCGCCCACTTAAACAGATCATTCCCTCCCCCCTCTGAAACCTCTGAATTCAGACTAAATTGAGCTGGATGAACTTTGCTGTCACGCTGGTGTTTATTACGAGTTCATGTTTGTTTGTCTGATTGTTTGTATCGGGGGTCAATTGGTTTGTCTGACCGCCGTCTTGTGTATGTTTTGTAACAACTAATAATGAATCAGTCCATAGCCAGGGTAAAATAAACTAAGCTTTAGTTAACTCACCAAAAGTAAATGACTTGAGCAAAATAAATAATATATAGATGTAAAGCTACATTTTTGGTAGTATAAATGTGCTGCAAAATGAAAATAAATAGCAAAAGAGTGTTTTATGTCCTGCATCTGAGTGTGCAGAGGAACATGTAAACAAGAAGCACACTGTTCAGTGTGTGCTGTAGGTGTGAGAATAAAAAAAGATTATATTACTTTAAGAATACATTTGAAATTGTATTGCTGTTATGTTAAGATATGTTTGTGACCTTTTATAAACCCTATGCCCCGTCCTGCACCCCGAGACCCTCAGAGGCATCACTGCTGGTCGTAAACAACCTGCCTGAGGAGGTCAGGGTTGCAAAATCTGTCTGCTCTTTTAGGTCAAAGTTGTATTATTTGTTTCATTTATTCTTAAATCTATGTATTGTATGGTATTAATGAATAAAAACGTAATGCATTGAACACATTCCGAAACAAAGCTGATAAGACAGAACTAGACTCAGACATAATACGAATTATTGTAGAAACATTTTGCGCTGTTGCTGCAAAATGGAAACTTTGTTGATTATCTATTCCAACTGGCCACTGGATTCAGATAATTAATATAAGTTGAAGTTCAATTACAGTTTTAAATATAGTTTAACATTCTTTATTAAACTGCTTCAAATTATTTCTCATATCAACCAATTTGGTCTCCATAGACATTACTAAAATTCAAATAGTTGTTAAACTACTGACAAGTTTTCTGAAACCAAGCTTATGAACAAAAGAGTAAAGGTCGCTGGTTAAGCCAGGATCAATATATTTGTTGAAGTTTTTATTGTGTGCATAATAAATGTGTTAAATTAATTGAGCAATTCTTTAAAAAGTATAATGTTGCAATCTCTATAAAATAAGTAATTACAGTTAAAAAAATAGATTTTTGTTTTCCAAGGGCCTCTCCTTCACAGGCCTACACTTTAAATCATGAGACTTCCAAATCATAACAGACAGAGATCAGTATCACTTTGTGTTGCAAGCCAAATCCATGTAAAGGTTCTACTTGAGCCCAATCGAAATACCATAAAGAAAGTATTGAACCCAGCTCAAGCTAAATGTCAAATGTATTTAATTAATATACAGTTGTTTTGATTTATTTTAAATTCTCCAGTCGAGCTTCCTTCGAGTTTAGTCTAAGCAACAAATTGTTTCTCATAACATTCTCACTGCTTTCCCAAATGTTTTAACCTTGGGCAGACAAGCTGTTCACACACATACGCACAAACACACACACACTTACACTTTGGATAAGTATTCACCTTATCCACATTGTAAATTGTTGCCTTCTTTAAAGTTATTAGTAATTTAAGATTAATTATTAAATTAAATGGGGTACATAAGATAAAATAAATAAAATAACTTTACAACATTAGACCTGTCCTCTAATCTCTACTAGAATAAGATACGTGTGCATGTTTGGGTGTTTTAACGCTCCTGTAATGTACCTAATCTTGTTATCCTTTTCATTACAGAGCTGGGAAAATGGTGTATTGATTAGATTCTGATCCGTGCACGTCCAATTTTGACTGACTTTAGTTCTAATGTTAATTTGACTTCAACCCATAAGTCATTATTTAAATTACGTCTAAATTTCACATGATGATGGATTAGTGTTCCACATTTTTTCCACTCATTTGTTTTACAATCAGGCCAAAGGTAAAGAGAGACATTGATGACCTTGTGTCCCTTTTGTTAGTACGTGGTTCCATTTTGTCTATGGCCTTGGACGGCTTCACTAAAAGTCACCCAGTTCTGCCCTGCTGCAGTCCGGCTGAGTGCAGTCAAAGAGATGCTGCTCTACATGACATTAATGGTCTGGTCCGAGAATGGACACCATTTCCTGCTCCCAGAGAGAAGGACACTCCTCAAACTGGACATTACAGCCGTTGATACTGTCTCACATGGGTCTGCTCCCCCCCACTGAGCCATGAACTGAAAGCAAGACATCTGCTTCAAACACTTGGAAGCCTCCCTGTCACACCAGCACCAACCCTTGGGTCAGTCAGATGAGACTAACGGCTTCACTTAGGGCATTTGGTTCAGATACATGACTCTCGTTACCACAGAGTGGGTTGTGTTTTAAGGCTATTCATACTGCTATGCAGAGGATGCATGTAAGTTGGCGAGCTGGTAAAAGCCCCTACTATTGTTTCAAATAGGCCTAATGTCAGGTGCCTCTTAATGTCTAGTGCTACATGTATTGACATTATATAGACAATGTTTCCACCTAGTAAAACTAAAGGCTGCACGAAACTCAGGCTACAATACAACCATTCTGTTCTGCTCTAACGATTCAATTATAGATTCTACATCAAAACAATTAGCGTTTATTGTTTCCAATGATAACGTCACCTTAAGTGGAGGAATGCAAACCTGTTTTCAGATTTAGGGTTTTGATTGTTTGACATTCCTCAGTAATGACACCCTCAGACACCAAATATCATTCATGCTGCCATCAGTAATAACTCAGATGTTAAGGGGATGAAGCTTTTCCTCCCAAATCAGATATGCTTTGTTCTTCAACAAATGTATACATTTCCTGCATAATATATGTTTCTCACAATTGTTTTTTGTAAGCTGCACACAGGTGATACTGAGTCTTCTCGATTAATAGATTATAAACTATACCATGCTTAAATAGACTCCTAAGTTATTATTTCATATGTAACATATGTAAGAAAAGGGAGGGAAGAGTCAATTATATTGAGTAATTTATTTTATATTGGGTAATTTATTTCTGAAACCTATGTTTTATGGAAGAGAAAATGTATTTCTGATAAACTAATATTTTATCAAAAGGTAAATGGTGAATTAATATAACGTTTAGAATCATTGAGAAGGGGTTATATCCACAGGGACTAGCTCACCTTTAACTTACAATAACATTTCTCTGCTATGGACTGATGAGTATATGATTCTTGCATGTTAAATGACTAACACAAACCTTCAAATTATGCATGTGCATGTGTCAGGAAGGCTCCCAAATAATTCTGAGGGGCCTATCCTATTTTTGTAATTAAATGATAATGTGCTAATCCATTACTTTGAGTTGTCATCACTCAGAAAACATCCCTATCAGGTGTTGTGCCAATAACTAGGACAGCTCTCAAGGCCAAGGGTCAGAGAGAGAGGGTCACACTTTCCGGCTGCAGAGAGCACCCCCAGCCACGTGCAAGGAAGCACGAGGTCGTTCAAGATGAGAGGATGCTTCTCTTCACCTTTCTGCTGAGATGGGATGCTTCTCTTCACCTTTCTGATAAGATGGCGATGCTTCTCTTCACCTTTCTGCTGAGAGGGGGTTCTTCTCTTCACCTTTCTGCTGAGATGGGATGCTTCTCTTCACCTTTCTGATAAGATGGGATGCTTCTCTTCACCTTTCTGCTGAGAGGGGGTTCTTCTCTTCACCTTTCTGCTGAGATGGGATGCTTCTCTTCACCTTTCTGCTGAGATGGGATACTTCTCTTCACCTTTCTGATAAGATGGGATGCTTCACTTCACCTTTCTGCTGAGAGGGGGTTCTTCTCTTCATCTTTCTGCTCGGTGGGCTCTAGCAGACAACCCTGCAGGACGAGCGAGGGCTTCAGAGGCTTCTATAATACAAGGTTCCATGTTTCTTGGAGCAGTTTGATGTCTTCCTAACCTCTCCCATCACGGGGGGGACACCTGGATGCGCCACTAGGAATACGCAGTTGCACTGCTCTCAAGCAGATAGCAGAAGGAATACAGGCAGATGAGCCTCCGTTTCACGGGGGGATCAGCTACAGTGCTCACTGAATGAGCCACACAAAAGCAGAGCAATTGGGGGGGTTGAAATATGGCGCTCTGATGAAGAAGAGTTTGAGCCAATCAGCACCTCAGTGCTAATCTACAGTATCAGGATGCCTTTACACACCAGACACTCAGTGTCATAAAGGGAGGAGGAGAACGAGTCAGGAAGACTGACGGACATGTTCTTCCAGCTCTCGTACAAAGATGAACTTTGAATTGAATGACCAGATGTTTACAGATGTACAATTAATGATTGTTTTTTGATATTTCCAATGACCAGACATGTGTTAAATAGTGGTGATAAATATATTTTGTCAGATCGGATTACACTTTCACACTAAACAAAATAAATTAATAAACATTTTCAGATTATAAGGTATTGAATAATAAGGTATTTCTACTATTATCACAGATAATGGTAATATCCTTAATCGTCCAGCAATCAGGCTTAACAACACTACTCTTTAATGTATTATCCATGCACAGACAGACCTAAAATGATGTTTCAAGTACTGGATTAATTTCAGTTTTGGCCCAAAACAAATATTTATAATAATTCATATAACAATTATGTAGCATATTTGATCCTCAAACTAGAGAAGTATAATTTAAAGAAATTGATATTCTATATTCAAGATTAGATAAACACAGAAGAACCCTTTCCAAGTACCATAAGTAGATGTTCAGGTAAGTATGGCTAATAAGAATAATTGATAGACTTAATTTGGTACAGATCAGTGGTAGCATTTACAAATGTATGAATTAAAGTTTTAGGAATGTTTAATCCTTCCTTTCCAGGTTTTTACAAAAGTCTTTGAATATTTGCCTAACTTTTCCTTTTCAGATTTTGAACAATGTACTTGACTAAAATGAATGTATTTATTTTACTAAGACTAAGTGCCTTACTCTTGACTAAAGCGTAATGAAGTAAACGTAAAAGTAATCCTAAAAATTGAAGACACTGAAATTTTGCAGATTACAGATTGATCAAATCACCACTGTGCATTTTATACCTTAGCTGGATCCTAAGTTTAAAATGCTTTTGACTAGTGATTGCCTTGAAGTAAATCTTTAAGCTGCAAGCTGGTTTTGATTTTATAGTTTGATAAATGAGATTAATTTATGGTTAAATGATAAAAGATATTAGTTTAAAACAAATATTTTGCTATTATGCATCTGTGTTTTATATGTGTTCATTATTATGCTTTTGACAAAAGATGATCCAAACACTGATGAGAGATAATTTTTCTATTATGATTGGCTGTCTCAATCATTGTGATTGAATGTTTCAATCTTATCATGTTGTTCTTAATGTGATTGTTATTGATGTAATTGATGTTGTGTAAGTCCACACTCAAATCTGAAGATTCCCATTGATTTAAGTATTGAACCAAAATATTATTAGACTAAGGTTTTTAGATGATCAAAATTGATAAAAAGAGAGGAACTGTTGGGGAAATATTTTCCAAGGCGCATAACTTTGACCCAGTTCATCAGTTCATGCTGTCCTGACTGAGCACACGCACCTGTAACCTTGGCTGCTGTGCTCTCAGTGTTTTGTCTCCCTGTACCTGCCTGTTGGCGTCAGCTGATAGAGGTGTTATGATTCTATCTTGTTATGCACAATGTTGATTATTCTCTCTGAACTAGCTAAATACATGGGTCTGGGTAGAGTTCTTCAGAATTGAAGTGGCAACTCTACCGTGAAGTCAGAACCTCTGGCTCTCTGACTTGTTTTGTGAATTCTCCGGCCGAAGCTCCATAATGAACCATCAGTGTTTGACATCAAAGCTCCAGCTCTCCCCGTGTCTCCTTCCTGAGTCGGTGACTCCTCCTGCATTGCTACACAGAAGTTTCTCCCACAGACACCACACTGTCTCAATGATCCACACTGTTAATATGAGAGGAAAATAAATGTTTTAGGAAATGAAAAATATGAAGTTAACAAATAAAACACAGCTCAGGGGCAGTCATGGACGGTAGGTTTTCCTACAAAGTTAACTCAGCCTCCATTGATTTTCATATCAAATTAGCGTGTTAATAAAATGGCTTATACTTATATATCTAAACAGAATCATGAAAGCCTGTTGGTAAAGTCAGGCACACGAGTCCGTTTGAGTGTGTGCGCCAGTGTCTGAACGCTCACTCACTGCTAGCTATAGCTAACAGTCCCTGCTGTTACGCTACTTACAGGGCTGGCCCTAGGCACTGGCGAACTAGCCGGTCGCCTAGGGCGCCAGATCTGGTGGGGTGCTACGCTGGGAGAAAAAAAAAAAAATAAAAAAATATAATAATTGATTAAAAAAAAATGTTTATTCTGCCTAATTTTCTGCCCTTGATTTAATACATTTACATTAATAATTGAATAAAGTAAACACCCTTTGCACCCCGGGCCGCATTTGCATTTGCCCTGTACGATGTGCACTGTAAGTGATGAAAGTGGGGGATGTTGACTTATCTGGCACCCGCAGCTCACAGCCAAAGTGCGAGCGAGCCGCCGAGCGACCAAGAGAGAGAAGGTGCGCATGCATCGGTACCGCGGATTGTTGTTGGATTGAGGCTGATAACTACAGCTCAGTGAGGTAAAGGACTCTTGAGTGTTTAGATAGTTCACTTTAGTCTAAGTTATCTCAGTGGGTCTCAAACGGTCTGGTCACAATTTATGTAAACAAATATTTCCAAGGCACACCTTTATAATTATTAGGATAAATAACAACAGGTTTGAAATCATTCCAATGTATACTATAGGACAGTAACCAAAAATATCATTTAAAACTGGAGATATATAAAAATATGCATGAATAAATAAATGTTAACTAGGTAAATAAGATATGAATGAACAACAAAAAATTAAATACGTTACATTTATCTGTTATTGGCTATGGGTTATTGGTTATGTTCACATACTTATTTGATTATTAAAATGTAAACCGATCTTTTTCATATGGGTGTTTTAGAGTTGTACCCCCTAGATCTAGTCTCTAGTAATTCTGCTCAAAGTGCACCAGATTGAAGCATTTTACTTTAAAATGAGGATCCTAGAGGATGTGACATCCACCCGCCAATTAAAACATGTTCATACAATAATGAATACATTTGAAACCTTCTTTATGTATATAACCAACATGTCAATACGTTTCAGTTTTTGTAGTGTATTTGTGTATTCTTTTGTAGAGATTTTTCATTTATTCTTTATATATTCTATTGTGTATTGCTTGGAGGGGGGGGGGGGAATCATAATCTCGCCTAGGGCACCAAAATGTCTAGGGCCGGCCCTGGGTCTGCTGCACTGATGGGGACAGAGAAATGACTGTTACCACCTATCAGACATGTCCAGACATGTCGATCTATGAAGCTGTAACACGTTTAATCTTAAATGTTGTTTAACGTACTTAATTGCCGAAAATAATATCGTTGGAGCTACGTGAAAACATTTTGACATTCGACATCGTGCTCTTAAACGGTTGATTCACTCGCACACATTACATTCTAGTTGATCGTTAACTCACGGTAATCCTCCCTTAATTATGCAGTCCGTCTTTTACCAAATATTCTGGCCATAAAACAGTTTAACGTTGTGTTTCCTCCCTCACGCCAGGCTCGACCTGACAGACCCGCATGCATGGATGTATAATAAGACCCCGCGTGTCCTCAATGTTGGCCGACAGACGGGTTGCCAGAATATTGCTAAAACCCCCATTCATAGTTATATTTTTCTGCCACTGATATTCATCTTATATGTGCTAAGCTAACAGCCGACCACGTTTCTCGCTACACTTTTCCATCGTAGCATACCTTAGAAGTCTAGGGCCAGATAGGGTAAACGTTTCTAAAACATTTTTCCTCTTTCAGAGAAGCGTTAGCTAGCTAATGTTAAACTCGGTAATGTACCACAAACAAAAATCTAGTGCCACATTAATTGATAATTCACTAACAATCAACTAAATAATTTGCAATCAATTAATGTTACACTTTAAATCAGACATTTTCTCTATTAATAATTTCAAAACAATATTCAATATTCCTCACCTTGAGGATGATCAGTCGCGTTGAGAACAGCAGAGAGTGCCGAACATGTAAAGGTGAAATACTGTAGAAAAACCCCTGCAGATTTCTGTTGGAGACCCCGTTCTTAGCTCGAAGCATGCACAAAGAACTTAGTTTGAACTCTAACCTTGGATTTTTATGTTTTGCCAACTGAATTTATTAAATGACACACACTTTACACAAGCAACATAATAAAGATAGTCGAGAGAACTACTTTAATGTAGTAAGCAACTCAATTAAATATTTTTTGTTCACTTTACAAACAAATTATTTTCAGGCCAACAATTTTAAGTTTTCGTTTTACAGTGCACTGTACTGCATGTGTGAAAAAGCAGGAAATAAAAAAAGGAACTCACCTTGTGGTAAACCTGCAAGAGAAAAAGCATTTGAGCTCCATACTGTTTCAGAAATAATCCTTGATGTGGTTTGGAACATGATGGCGTTTAATCACGGCAGAATTTAACTGTATCTGCCGGTAGAATTCTGAGCAGGCATTAGCTCCCCCTCCTCTTTTTTTTTTTTTTCAAGCTAAGGACCCAGAACCTGCACTTTTCTAACAGGGCTGAAATAGAGGGATATGAGGGATGTCTAAAATGCATGATCCGTTTGATATTTTGAGCAAAACACTTCATATATATGTTTTTATTTGGGCTGTCAGTCGATTAAAATATTTAATCGCGATTAATCGCATGATTGTCCATAGTTAATCGCGATTAATCGCAAATTAATCGCACATTTTTTATCTGTTCTAAATGTACCTTAGAGGGATATTTTTCAAGTTTTTAATACTCTTTACTACTCTTATCAACATATGAGTGGACAAATATGCTTTATGCAAATGTTTGTTTATTATCATTTGAACAATGACAAATATTCTCATGAATATTAAACACAACAACCTCTGAACATTACAAATATTCGCCTCAATTCAACCTGGAACCTCTCATACAATACAATACTGTGTGTGTGTGTGTGTGTGTGTGTGTGTGTGTGTGTGTGTGTGTGTGTGTGTGTGTGTGTGTGTGTGTGTGTGTGTGTGTGTGTGGAGAGAGACACTGTGATGGATCGTTGGAGCTATGTGCAACTCAAGGCATATGCTCGAACGGGAGCTGCCTGGATGCTGCAATCATGTTGCGCGCACTATCCGTGCTGAGTGTGCTGACTTTTCGTACAATGTCCCACTGTCTACCTGCATAAAGTCAAGTGCTCGGCGCAGTTGTCGGCGAAATCTCGCTCCTCTGTTTTCATTGAAACAGCTCCTTATATCCGTTAGCGCAGCTAGCTAGCACCAGATGCTAACAACAACAATACACGTAAGGTGTGCGCATTCTCTCTCACTCGCTCGCGCCACACATACACACACCCTCCCGGTCCTCCCGACGGCCAGTCCGGGCCTGCCGGTGAGCGTGGAAGTGTGGTCTGCCGCAAGCGGGCGGCAGGAGCGGGGCTGTCCGCGTCAGCTTGTAGATGGTATTTTAAACTCGATGCGCTCTGAAAATATACATGCGTTAATCGCGTTAAAATAATTAGTGGCGTTAATTTTTGTTTGTTTTGTTTTTTCCAGCCCTAGTTTTTATATATTTGTATATATCTGAGACCCATAATATATGCCTAAAAATAGCATGATAGGAGACCTTTAAATATTCTGCTGCTTAGTGCATGATGTGGTGTCTCTCTCTGTATTGTGTAAATGTGTTAGCTGCTGTGGTCAGCAGTTGGCAGTGTAAGGCCAAAGCAAAGCTGTTGCTGGGATGTTTTCAGTGTTAACTTATGCCTTTACGCACATTCTCATGCATGCTATTGTTTACTGGTGTTTTTGCCATCGAGCTAAAGTAACCTGTATATCCTATATAACCTGTTTTAATAATTATAACTTTGTCTGTGTAAAATGTATACTTATGAAACTAGACCAAGTGTTCTTATTTTCCTTTGTTTGCTGTGGTCAATTGTGTGTGCGTTGACTTAGGAATGTAGAGGATCCAGTCGGCCCCCCCGGGGTTTTAATGGCCCGGATAGGAGCATGGGGGGGTTGTAGGAGAAAGGTAATAAAACTGACACCATTGAGTCTATGCAGAGATTGTTCTGAGAGAAAGATTGGGATGCGGAGTGGTACGGCCAGGTGCTGAGGATAAACGAAGATAAGGATTGGTACCTCACCCCCGTGCGACCCAGAATTGTTTATTTTATGGCTGCCATAAAAGATGACCTGGGACTGATCGGCGGCGCAGGAGATCGAAAGTTCCCACACTTATGGCTGACTCACTCTGATTCGCTGTTTAGACCTCGTCAATGGCTGACTCACTCTGATTCGCTGCCTAGGGCTCGCCCAGGAGTGAGTCCACCAATGGATGAACACCTAGGGAGGAGCAACCGACACAACTCCTCCCACACAACTCCTCTCCGTTTGTGGGGATAAATATTGTGAATTCTGTACACTCGCGGCTCTGTTCTGTCTGACTGTCTGATACGTACATCGCACGGTGGAAGAGCTGAGGCCCGGAGTACTTCCTTATATAAGTACTTCGTTATATTGTACTGTTGTTTCTACCATTAAATCAGCTTATTGTTTAATCTCATATCTCTGTCTGAGCCGTTCCTTTTTACAGCAGACCACTCATCAAACGAACAGCGCGGAGCGGGCTCGAACTTTCAACAACTGAAGGGTGCTTAAACCCAACAATTTGGTGACCGACGACGTGATGAGTAGGGTCTCATAGAAGGCACACCGGCAGCCAGCGCACGAACGGTCCAGGGATGACACCTCGAATACCTCTGACAACTAAACCAGGGCGCCCCACAACAGAAAGGTGAGCAGATACCTGTTATTATCAAAATCTGTGATTGGCTATACTACAAAATTTTAGAGTTGTCAGCGGCATTTTCAGTGTTTTAGTCTTACGGTAGAAAGAACAGTACTACAGAATAACACTTTCCAGTCTCAAAGAGGAGCTGCAGTTGTGTTTATATGTGGGGTATTTCAAGAGGAGAAACGCAACTTTCAAAATCAATTTGAAATGACCGGATCTCGCAAACTCTTGCTTGGGGTTAATCTAGAAGACTAAACGTGACGATAAAGAGATTCTGTAGACTGGGTTTCGACTCCTTGCCAAAAGCCACATCGCCGAAAGGGGGTGTAGAAGCGCTTCTGGAAGTCTCTCCATCTGTTGAAATATACATCGCACTATAAAAGTCAACTAGACTGTACGGGGAATATATTAACTGTGTAACGAGATTGCAGTGGTTATAAAATTTAAAGTCCAGCTGCAATGGTCGTTCGAGATTTCAGTGGTTTTAAAATTTAAAGAAGTCCAGCTGAAATACTCTGAGAAATAAGGTGACACACACAGTAATTCTTAGACGAATTCTGGGGTTGGGGCTCATCGACTAATGTACACAGGCAATCCTTAGACGGATCTGGGGTTACATTAGGTTATTTATTTTGAGTGTGATTAACTGTGTAACGAGATTGCAGTGGTTATAAAATTTAAAAGAAGTCCAGCTGCAATGGTCGTTCGAGATTTCAGTGGTTTTAAAATTTAAAGAAGTCCAGCTGAAATACTCTGAGAAATAAGGTGACACACACAGTAATTCTTAGACGAATTCTGGGGTTGGGGCTCATCGACTAATGTACACAGGCAATCCTTAGACGGATCTGGGGTTACATTAGGTTTATTTATTTTGAGTGTGATTAACTGTGTAACGAGATTGCAGTGGTTATAAAATTTAAAGAAGTCCAGCTGCAATGGTCGTTCGAGATTTCAGTGGTTTTAAAATTTAAAGAAGTCCAGCTGAAATACTCTGAGAAATAAGGTGACACACACAGTAATTCTTAGACGAATTCTGGGGTTGGGGCTCATCGACTAATGTACACAGGCAATCCTTAGACGGATCTGGGGTTACATTAGGTTATTTATTTTGAGTGTGATTAACTGTGTAACGAGATTGCAGTGGTTATAAAATTTAAAAGAAGTCCAGCTGCAATGGTCGTTCGAGATTTCAGTGGTTTTAAAATTTAAAGAAGTCCAGCTGAAATACTCTGAGAAATAAGGTGACACACACAGTAATTCTTAGACGAATTCTGGGGTTGGGGCTCATCGACTAATGTACACAGGCAATCCTTAGACGGATCTGGGGTTACATTAGGTTTATTTATTTTGAGTGTGATTAACTGTGTAACGAGATTGAGTAAGAAAAAGGTTGATAGGCGCTGTGAGATGGGTCTGCAGAGAGAATTTCGCCTTGATGCCAACTGGCTGTTATCAGCCTGCAGCCAGGGAGGAGAAATCAGCAGAGCTGCCTGCACTGAGTGTGTGTGTGTGTGAGGAAGTCCGTGGATTGGTCAATTTGGACCAATCAGCGCGGGCTTAACGTAACGGCTAAGCGGTCCTACGACGCTGGTTATCAACTCGGTAAATCGAGCCAGGGTTTCTCTCTCCAGCTGAGAGCGCGTTCACGTGAAAGGGACAAGTGTACTAACAGCGCAGCGTCATACTTCATTAATGAAAAGTAAATAAATATTAGACAAATATGAACTTTAAACATCCATGACTTAAACATATAATAAAGGATACAAGCCACATAGTTGCACCTGCAAGGTGAATATAGAGCAACTGGTTAAAAAATAAATAAACTACCGAGTGTTTGAAAGCGTACAACAGTTTTATGTTATCACTGTTGCCCATCTAAGACACGAGTGGATCTGACTTTAATTACATTTGAGTTGAGTGTTTCGTCAACCTAATGTGTTGCTTAAAATAATACTTCTGCATACAGTATGTGACAATGTAAGTGTTGCACGGTCAGATACGGCTCGAGAAGCTGACTTAGACAAGGAAATATATGATATATTATGATATTATATGATCGATGATGTGATATGAATGATAAGTGCGACACGTCGGCGTCTTCTCTTCATACGGCAGTTTAAACTGTATTTCCTTTATCCTGTAATATGACTTGATAGATTTAAACTCCGCACGCTGAGCTCTGATCAGGCGCAGCTTTCACTGAGTTGATCTCTATTCTATAGACGCCGGAGGCAGGCAGCGTCAGGTAAAACAAGTTATTTAGCCTTCCCAAACCTGAGCCTTACGCGCCGCCAATAATACACCTCGCACCGAAAACTATCAGACTGTATACCTGTGGGAATAAAACTACAATAATTAGTAAATTATAGTACGCAGAGATATCTGGTATTTTTTATAAAAAACTAAAACCTTTAGGAGAAGCAGATACGAACGAAGTCAAAATGGAAGGAGAATTTGAACGTGAAGAGAGAGAATTAGGAGTCCCTGTTCCGGGGAGTTTAAGGGAACAGTGGGGACAAGCAGAGAGATTGATACTTAGCGGACTTAAGCCCGGAGATCATAAAAAGGCGAGCAGCGATCTCCGTTTCTTACACGATCAGATGATCGCAGAGAATAGAGTAGAGGGTGACGAGGCAATAAGTCTCCTAGCCACAGCACTCAATACATACGAGCGACAGTTGGTTCAGAAATTAGAAACTCTCAACAAGCAGAAGGCAGGTTTTATCAGGGCTTCTAAACTTAACAAAGAAAGGGAGCTAGTTGACAAGCTAAGGAGAATAGGCCATAACGCAGCCTTAGTTATGAATGGAGTGGCAGTAACCTGCCTCTGAGCAAAACTCCCGCCAAAAATCTGCCCGCCATAGCAGCCCCACCCAGTCCTGCACCAGCCCCTCCCACAGAAGTGATAGAGCCAGTCAGGAGGGAGAAGCCATATGGTGGGCCCCTCCCAGACATCCCAGAGGGCGGTCCCCTCCTCTATCCAGATTTATACAACCCCTTTAAGACCCGACCCCCTCCCTATACGCTTCCCTCCACCTCTAACCCCCCTCACCCAGTTCCCCTCATGACATTAAAGGAACACCTGTATCAACACATACACCTACAGATGAAGAAATACTTGACTTTGTTGCAAAACGCGTCAAATTTTTTAGGACTAAAAAAAAAAAAAAAGGATGAAACCTCTGCCTCTGACAGAGAAGACACGGCAAGTCAAGACGGCACAGGGGACTCCACCTTCCTCTGAAACAGGTTGATATAGCCGGTGTCGGACTTTGTTTATGAACACATTAACTGAGGGACAGGTTTCTCCCCATTTGAGCTGACCCACGGCCATCAGTTTCCGGGTCCTGGAGCATTAGCAGTAGGGAAAGAAGTAGAGGAAATTAGCTCAAAACCATATTACCAGCAACTTAAGGGCTTGGTATGAGATTTCTCCACCCAGGTGGCTGACGCCAAAGGGGGACCGGAGAAGCACGAGGCTAACACCGCAGAATTCATCTGGCTGAAGGTCATCCGTCCGAAGTGGCTCAACCCAAGGTTCACCGGCCCGCACAGAGTGACTCAGAGGACATCACATGCAGTTCGCCTCGAAGGAAAGGGGGAAACGTGGTATCATTGGAGCCAGTGCGCCGTTGGAAAACCTCCAGCAAGGACGTTAGACGACATCAGAACTGACATCGCTGCAGCAGGACGAGAGAACGACACATCTGACGACGACAGCCCAGCAGAAGCAACGACCCATACAACAGATGACAAGGACAAAGACACAGAGGTAACAACAGGCGATCTTGGAAAGGAGATTACGGCCGGCGAGGAGGCGGACACGAGTCTACTCTGAAACACACGACTCCATATAGGACCCGACTTTTTTACTCCCACCTTTAGGGGCACTTTCCAATAAGTAGCAGCATTTTTATGCCCACCTATAGGGCCTCTTTCTAATAAGAGTAGTAGGTTATATATAACGACAGGTTAGCCCTATAGTTAAAGGGCAGTGAAAGTCTCCCCACTCACCAGACCTTATTTAACAGGTTCTGGGAGCACAGTATTTACCATTACAGGGTACTATTTTACACCCTAGTTTTAAAAAATCTCCTTAGGAGATTTTAGCATTGTGTTCAACCTAATTACAATAACACGGACCACTGATTAAAGGTACTCAACAATGACAGACTGTGGATTACACTTCCTTATTGTTTGTTGGTGTACTCTGCTAGTGGGAATCGTGGTTTTACTTGGGACACTGTTTGTATCTTGAACACCATTCTTAGTTATATGGCCCATTAGCGAATTGCCTTATTATTTGATTGGGTGTTAATTCCTTGTGTCCTAGTAAATCTCCTATTATTAATAACAGAAATAATGTGTGTTCACCCTTGCCTTTATTTTTGTTTTAATGATTCCATTGACCACCCAGACTCCATTCCCCCGCCAGAGGAGTCCGTAACTAGGGTAAACGGGCCACATGAGGTAGTTGTTACCAAAATGTCTCCTAAACAAACCTTCACTTTCCAAGCAGGTAGTGATGGAATAATGCAGACAGGATCAACTATGTACATTACAATGTGCTCCGTTTAGCTAATCTCACTAGGGACCCTGTAGAAGGACTCGCTGAACAGCTGGGGCCGACTTCCCTTATGGCTGAAACAGAATAGAATGGCCCTTGACATGCTGTTAGCTGAGAAAGGAGGTGTGTGTTCAATGTTTGGTGATATGTGTTGTACTTTCATTCCAAACAATACGGCTCCGGACGGTTCCGTCACAAAGGCTTTAGAAGGCTTTCGCACACTATCCATAACTATGCATGAACAATCAGGGATACACAACCCCTTGGAGGAATGGTTTACAAACATGTTTGGTCAATGGAAAGGTTTAATAATGTCTCTTTTGATTTCAATAGCTACTTGTATTGCCATTTTAGTAACATGTGGTTGTTGTTGTGTGCCTTGTATCCGCTCATTGTGGGACAGACGCAGTAGAAAAGAATGACAGTGGTTATGTTTTGAATGCTATGTGTGAATTGATCTCTGGAGGTGAGATCAAAAGGGGGATTAAAGTAACCTGTATATCCTATATAACCTGTTTTAATAATTATAACTTTGTCTGTGTAAAATGTATACTTATGAAACTAGACCAAGTGTTCTTATTTTCCTTTGTTTGCTGTGGTCAATTGTGTGTGCGTTGACTTAGGAATGTAGAGGATCCAGTCGGCCCCCCCGGGGTTTTAATGGCCCGGATAGGAGCATGGGGGGGTTGTAGGAGAAAGGTAATAAAACTGACACCATTGAGTCTATGCAGAGATTGTTCTGAGAGAAAGATTGGGATGCAGAGTGGTACGGCCAGGTGCTGAGGATAAACGAAGATAAGGATTGGTACCTCACCCCCGTGCGACCCAGAATTGTTTATTTTATGGCTGCCATAAAAGATGACCTGGGACTGATCGGCGGCGCAGGAGATCGAAAGTTCCCACACTTATGGCTGACTCACTCTGATTCGCTGTTTAGACCTCGTCAATGGCTGACTCACTCTGATTCGCTGCCTAGGGCTCGCCCAGGAGTGAGTCCACCAATGGATGAACACCTAGGGAGGAGCAACCGACACAACTCCTCCCACACAACTCCTCTCCGTTTGTGGGGATAAATATTGTGAATTCTGTACACTCGCGGCCTCTGTTCTGTCTGACTGTCTGATACGTACATCGCACGGTGGAAGAGCTGAGGCCCGAAGTACTTCGTTATATAAGTACTTCGTTATATTGTACTGTTGTTTCTACCATTAAATCAGCTTATTGTTTAATCTCATATCTCTGTCTGAGCCGTTCCTTTTTACAGCAGACCACTCATCAAACGAACAGCGCGGAGCGGGCTCGAACCTTCAACAACTGAAGGGTGCTTAAACCCAACAGAGCATACAATGCGCAGTAGCAAAGCTGGTTTGTATGTTGCTATTGATTTGGGCATTATTAATTTGTGCTGCTGCATATGAAGATTTTCTGGGCCCCCCCCATGAAAATGACATTCCAATTCTGCAGATTTGCTTTGGCGCGGGCCTGATGTTTACTTTACCAGTCATTCTGAACAGGTTTTTTTTTAACAAACTTGAATGGATCCCACACAGTAGGTGCAACAGTAATTTGGATAAGCTAATGTTGTGAAATGTGTGAAAACAGGGCCTAACCCTTATTTGCATTTACATTTGGAGGCTTAGGTTTCCAATCTTCAGTATAAGTCAGCAACTTTTTTGGGTTGGTATTTTTTCTAAATGAAAAATACAATCATCAAAATATGTTGCACATGCTCCAGTTATCTTATATTGTTGGTTTAAAATTTAAAGTATTGCCCTTCACTTAAACACTATCTCATTAAAAAAATGCCTTACTCTTTTTGACAATTCAATTACCTGTCTACCTTCTTTGCATGGCTCCAAGTCTGGAAAACGGAATTAAACTAATTAATATTCTTTCATAACTCTTCAAATGGGTTTGAAGCTAAAGTAAAGTTAAAGTGTGTTCTATCCAAATCTTTGATTTTTGTTTTGGTAGCCTGAATATAATTTTCCCCAAAAATATTTTTAAAAGTTCATAATACCCCTTCTTTTAAGCGATACCTGTGATATTTAAGGCTTTCAACCGATGTTACGCTACACAATGTACACGAGCTGTCCATACTAGAAATTAAAATATCCTTTCTAATAAATATACAATGTAAGTGATGGAGGACAAATTCTCAGTCCTCACTCTGTGCAAAAATACATCCCAAAGTTCCTCCAGAGGTACTGTCTTATATGTAAAAATCCCTATCCCTTCAATACAGCTCAGCAAAAAAAACTATCTGGGAGAACACAAAAAGGCATAGCAGCTATCTTACTGGCACAAACTGTATTTGAGAGGAAAGAAAGTAACTGTGTTAGTGAGCCAGATGAACATTAAGAATAAGAGACAGAGAAACTCAACATACTGAGCAGATGGCACAATTAAAACGGCTGTGGAGTGGAATCTTGTGGAATCACATTCTGACAGTGGCAGCTGCTTCATTGGCCCCAAGCTAACACAGGGTAATTTAGCCAAAAAACCAGGCTAATGTGACCTAAAAGCTGGCTAAGTGCGCCAAAAGGTTATTTCACCCCAACACAGAGCCAAACATTAGTAAATATCTGGAGCTGCACGGAAAAAATAATTCTGAAATTAGCAAGGCCAAATGGGGATGTTAAGAGAAGATTTCTCTCAGATAGAGTTCAAAGGTTAGTTGTTTGAACAGAAGCAGTAGCCTAATACTGAACATGAAAGTGCAGTTTAGAAAGTGTATGGATGAACATATTGTAAATGTGTTTTGTGAGTATCCGGCCCTTCCTACATCCTGGAAATGGTTTAACCACAAACTCCAGCACGTGCACTCTACATCGACAAATCAGCTCACTATGAGGGGAACCCAGATACCTGTCAACAAAAATGCACCTGTGTGCTATCCTGACTCCAAAATGGTAGAACAATGTTGACATTCACAAGGTTGTTCATTTTTAACAGACAGATACCAAGGAAGATCAAGGAACATAAGCAGTCATATAAATTCGCAGAAAGAAGTATGGTAAAATTAATGTCAATGCTGTAGACAACAAACATTAAATTTCATCCATAAAAAAAAAAACGTTGAACACTTTTTTAATATTAATTTTTATATTTTTGGAGCGCACAAAACTTGGCTGTCTCCAGTAAATAAAAGAAGGACAGAGGTTAAAAGACAGCGCTGGAAGTCAGATAAATCAACAGAAAAAGACAGAAAGGAAGTAACCACTAAAGGGAACAGCAGAAGAAGACAGACAGTAATAACCCTTACTCGCATCTCTTCCTTGCGTCTTTGTTCCGCGCCCGTAAGACGCGAGCGAGAGATGCGAGGACAGAGGAGTCCTGAGTTGGGATGTCCTTGTTCACTCTAGCGTCACCATAAAACAACGCCCTTTACTTCTGGTGCGCGCAGTTCTATCACCTGTCACTGGACTTCCCTCCACATAAATCCCTTTAAACCTGGGATTTAGTTTTCTCATTGAAATGATTTTGTCCATCTCTTCCATCCATCTCTTTTTTTTATAGTCTTCAATGTATTATTTTCGGTCCTGTATTTGTTTTACCAGGCTGGGCAACAGCTTCCTCCACCAGGCGGTCAGGATGCTGAACTCTCTCCCCTCCCTCCCTCTCTCCCCCTCTCCCCCCTCTCTGACATCTCTCCCCTGAACTCTCCACCCTGCCTCCCACCCTTCTCCCCTGCCCCAAATGGTCCTGGACTTTAAGCCCCCCCCCCCACACACACACACACACACACACACACACACACACACAACCTTCCCTCATCCAGCACCAGTCACTTTTCTGCCCATCTCCGCTGCTACTGCACTGAAACTGTACTTTGAACACTTTAAATATATTATTGACATTTTAAACTGTATACCCCGGTTATCTAGGCTCTTTGTTTTGTTTAATGTATACCACGTTTATCTAGGCCCTTTTTGTTTTGTTTTATGTATACATGTCACACTGTGGGACTGCGGGAAACGATATTTCGAGATTTCTGGATGTATAACGCATGTAGAATTTTTGACAATAAAGCTGACTTTGACTTTATAACATTTCATTTAAAGTATAATAATATTCATAAAAATAATAATAATTATATGATTCATTTCATTTTGGTATTTGAGCTCATTTCAGGTAAACTTTTGTATTGGATGTTGTTATTTAATTTCTCCTACAGAAGAGAGACACTAAACGATTAGTTAGGTATGCTACCCGTATTTTTTATATATTGTCAAGGGGTGAACTCAGAGGCATGAACCCAAATGCACTACTCAGACTCAGACGGTTTCAAAATAAAGTATTTTACTGGATATATCACAGTAACAAGATAGAGAACAAAAAAACACTCTTTCGAGGAAAACTAAATAACTACGATGAGGAGCTTGAAACAAAACAACGGACGTGGATCAGACTTGAAGGTACGCTGGTATGTCAAGTCATGAGAGAAGACAAACTGGCACAGGACAGGGGGAGACTAAGACACTATATACACACAAGGTAAGGGGCAGAGGTGGAAACAATCAGGGCGGGGTAGACAATCACAAACGCAGGAGACACATAGGGGCGGGGAGCACTGTGACCTGAAACGAGAGGGAGAATTACTTTTCGAAATAAAAACAGGAAGGCACAAGACAAAGGGACATGACAAAAGCTAATTTAAAGAATAAAACTTTAAAAATGATCTTTAGAGACATGACAGCAGACCCGGCGCCAGAACAAATCTAAAGGGAGGGCATATGATTTTCATGGGAGGGCACACAACACCGTCATGTGGGGAATGCTTTCCATTATTTTGGCCAACTCTGCATCTTTGTGCAGCGTATACTCAAACAGCGATAGGAAGAGCCCACTGCCTGACTCCGACATGCTGTGGAGTGAATCGTGGTCACCTCTGAGAGGGAGTTGGTTGACAGCTAAAAAAGCTATAATATCAACGACAGCTGACACGTAATAACGGTTCCGTGCCAGCTGACTGTGTGCACCAAAGTACTAATTTCCTTATTTGTTTCCTCGCGTATCTGTCTCTCTCTCCACAAACTCTCACATGAAATGTGTTCTTTTGATGCGGCATGTTTTAGCAGTCCTTTATCTACGGAGCCCCCTAGGGGACATGGAGAAGAAAATTTTTTTTATTTGAACAAAACCTCTTTGCGAGATCTCGCAATACTTTTGCGAGATCTCGCAAAACCCCGTTGCAGTTTGTAGACGGTCCCTAAGCACTCCTCTCCCTCCTCCAGCTGCAGATTGTGACCAATTCTTTAAGTTTAGCTATGCGTGCGTATCGAACTGTTCTGATAAAAATGACTCTGTAGCTCGTTGTCTACCTTGCTATGATTGTAAAGTCATGTTGTTTGTATTTTTACAACATTATGTTCATGAGTTATTGATCCGCGAAATTCGAATCTGTCAATAACTCAGCTCAGAGTATGCTTTGCGATGTGCATGTCCCCTCGCTCTGAGTGTTCTCCTCAGGTGTCTTTCACTTATGTGAAATCCGTGCCTATTGCCAAGCACTGATGTTATATCTTTATATTTAAGGCCAAGCTCAAAGTAAAATCGATGAACCGCTCCATTGTTGTGGTTTCTGTGTTGCCGAACTGACCAGGAAGGACATTGAGCTAAATGAAAAGTTTTGCGAGATCTCGCAAAGGTTTTGCGATATCTCGCAAAACATTTAATTTTTTTTTTCTCCATGTCCCCTTGGGCGCTCCGTATTTATCAGTCTGTAATGCGTGTTTCCAGTCGCAAAAACCTTTGACAGTAAAAGCTGTATCAGATGAAAACGTATTTACTTTAAACTGTCTACAGGGGAAACAAAAGGCTGCGTCTGCTTTTAACGAATATTCAAGCCATGGTCTGTTGTTGTACCATGCAGTGGCAAAAGTGCGCTTCTTTCCTGAAAACAATCTCCCTGGATAACGATCCAGTTTCACCTGGTTGGGTTTATTAACCCCAAGATCATCTGGGGCTGTTGGTCTTTGAGCGGTTGCTGGCCCAATAGTACCTGTTGATGTGCTGCAAGGTAGCGTCTGTAGTGGAGGCAACCGGCACGGGAGGAGGAGGGGGGAGGAGGAGGGGGAGGAGGAGGAGGGAGGAGGAGGAGGAGGATGCTGGCGGTGTGGTACAGGGTGTGGCAAAGCAGGTGGTGATGGTAGGGGCACAAGGAGCTGTGCCTCGGAGGACAGCGTTGGTGGCGGCCGCCTTGATGAGTCAAGGATTGGGCTCGCGAACTCAGCCCCGGGGTTTGCCGAGGTCAAGCTTGTGACATTAAGGCGTGCTGCTGCAACGGCAGATGCAGGGTTGCCAGCAGCACCATCGTCTGCAGTTCTTTCATCGCTATTTCGTTTTAATAAATCCTTAGACCTTTTAAGCCAATTTCTGATGTCCATTTTGTAATTCAAACAGAAATGGGAGTCTACAGAATGCACAATAAACAAATCCAGAATAGGCGGCAGAGTGTGACGCTGTGATTGGTCTAAATGTGGACGAATCACAAATCACAACAGACACATGAATTTATTTGACGTAGCCTGCAATTTTTTTTTTTAGTTACTATCTGACATCACATACATCGTAGCATTAAAGTTCACAGTTTATTTATAATTAAAAAATATATTTTTAAAATTTGTATAAATAATAAAAAACGTGTTTATTGGGGGAGGGCAGGAATGTCAAATGGGAGGGCCTGGCCCTCCCTGGCCCTTCCCACGGCGCCGGGCCTGCATGACAGTACCCCCATTTAGGGACAGCTTCTGACGGCCCAGGCTCCTTTTTTCATTTAATCGTTTATTTGAACCCGGACAATGCACATTAATGAACATTTTAAACAAAATAATGCTTTGAAATGTAAATGAGCCGGGCAGTCCATGTAAACATTTATAAAAAAAACACATACTCCTGAGAGTTGAGGCGATCAAAGTCCTCAATGAGGCTCTTGTCGACTACGAAGCGGGAAGGAATCCAAGACCGCTCCTCAGGGCCGTAACCTTCCCAGTCGACAAGGAGCTGCCGCCCTCTACCCCTCTTCCGTGCAGCCAAGAGATGCTTCACAGTGTAGACCGGACCACCATCGATCATTCGGGGGGCGGAGGGGGTTTGGCGGTTGGAACCATGGCACTCTCTTTTAGAGGTTTCAGTTTCCCCACATGGAAAGTGGGATGCACCTTCATGGACCTGGGAAGTCCTAGTCTCACTGATGCCGGGTTAATGGCCTTGGTGATGGGGAAGGGACCCACAAACCAGGGAGCCAACTTGCGGGAGAGGACGTGGAGGGGAAGATCCCGCGTAGAAAGCCAGACTTTTTGGCCCGGCTGGTACACAGGGGCTGGTCGGCGCCTTCGGTCTGCTGCTCGCTTCATTAGCTCTGAGTTTCTACTGAGGACTTTGATAGCAGCAGCCCACACGCGGTGGCAACGCCTGACCAGAGCGTGGGCAGACGGGACCGTGACCTCTCTCTCCGTGGCTGGGAACAGTGGCGGCTGGTAACCGTAAACACAATGAAAAGGGGACAGACCTGTGGCAGATGTAGGAAGAATATTATGCGTATACTCAACCCAAGTGAGGTGCTCGCTCCAGGAGGATGGATTCTTGGATACCAGGCAGCGAAGGCATGTTTCCAGCTCCTGGTCCAGGCGCTCTGTCTGGCCGAGAGACTGACCGTGGCACCGATGAGGCTGCAGAACTCCTGCCAGAAACGCGACAATATCCTTCGGGAAACCATGCAGGCGAAACACATTTACATCATGACTTCAGCCGTTTCCTTAGCTGACGCAACTTGGGCAAAGCGATAAAATTAGTCATTTTGGAGAAACGGCCCACCACTGTGAGAACAGTGGTGTTACCTCTAGAGGGGGGCAGGCCCGTGAAGAAGTCCAGGGAAATCTCCGACCAGGGTCTGTTGGGAATAGGAAGTGGGTGTAGTAGTCCCATCCGCGCCCTGGAAGAGGACTTGTTGCAAGCGCAGACAGGACACGCCTCCACATACTCCTTCACCTCCCTCTCCATGGATGGCCACTAGAAACGCTGCTTAATTATGAACATGGTTCTTTTGACCCCGGGGTGACAGGTGAGCAGCGAGGTGTGAGCCCAGTGAATCACCTGTGGTCGCTTGGCTTCAGGAACGAATAGCCGGTTAGGCGGGCAACCACTGGGTGCAGGAGCCCCACCGTTAGCTTGTCAAACCTCATTTTCTACTTGCCAAGTCACCGCTCCTACCACACGGTTCAGTGGTAGAATGGGTTCAGGCTCCTTGGCTACAGGCTAAGGGTCAAACAGACGGGACAGGGCGTCAGGCTTGACATTCTGAGACCGCGGTCTGTAAGAAAGAACAAAGTCAAAACGGTTAAAAAACAAGGTCCACCTAGCTTGGCGGGAGTTCAGTCTTTTAGCTTTTTTAATATACTCCAGGTTTTTGTGATCAGTCCAAACCACAAAGGGATGCTCGGACCCCTCCAACCAATGTCTCCACTCTTCCAACGCCAGTTTCACAGCCAGTAACTCATGGTTTCCCACATCGTAGTTCCTTTCCGCTGGGGACAGCTTCCTGGACAGGAAAGCGCAGGGGTGAAGCTTGTTGTTCTTCCTTTGGCGCTGGGAGAGGACAGCTCCCACCCCCTCGTTGGAGGCATCCACTTCCACCACAAACTGGCGAGTGGGGTCCGGCAGGGTAAGTATGGGGGAAGTGGTGAACATCTTTTTAAGCCGAGAGAAGGCCTCCAAAGCCTGAGGAGACCACACAAAAGACACCTGAGGGGACATGAGGGCATGAAGGGGGGCTGCAATAGCACTGAAGCCCCTCACAAAGCGCCTGTAAAAATTAGCGAAGCCTAAAAACCGCTGCACCTTTTTACGAGAGTCAGGGGTAGGCCAATTGGTTACTGTGCTAACCTTCGCTGGGTCCCTCTTAACCTGGCCTGGCGAGATGATGAAGCCCAAAAAAGAGACTGTTTTGGCATGAAAGTTGCAGTTTTCAGCTTTAACAAACAACATGTTTTGGAGAAGTCTTTGGAGAACCTGGCGAACATGTTATTTGTGGGTGTCAAGGTCGGGAGTAAATCAGAATGTAGACAAAGACAAAATGGTTTAAAAACTCCCTCAACACATCATTAATCAAGGCCTGGAAAACTTCAGGAGCGTTTGACAGTCCAAACGGCATGACTAGATATTCATAATGCCCTGAAGGTGTGTTAAAACTCGTTTTCCATTCGTCGCCCTCCCTGATCCTGACCAAATGATAGGCGTTACGCAGGTCTAATTTGGTGAAAACCTTGGCATCTGAAGCTGCTCGAAAGTGGACGAGATGAGAGGGAGGGGGTACCTGTTTATTACTGTAATGTCATTGGGGGAGAGTAGTCAATGCAGGGCATAAGAGATCCATCTTTTGCCAACAAAAAAAAACCCTGCGCCTGCTGGGTTGAGGAGGGGCGAATAAGCCCTGCTTTGAGGGAGGCATGTATATAGTCCTTCATGGCCTCTTTCTCAGGTCCTGAAATAGCATATAACCAACCTTTAGGAATGGGAGCACCAGCAATCAGGTCAATAGCACAATCATAGGGACGGTGAGGAGAAAGAGCCAGAGCCTTGGATTTGCTAAAAACTACACCTAGATCATGGTAGCAGGAAGGGACTGAAGGTAATTCAGGAAGAACTAACCTCTGGTCTGTTTCCTGCCTAAAACTCCCAGTGTTGCTTCCCCTATCAATCTCCGCTTTAAACAGTGATTTACGCATTCCTTTCCACCCCTCCGACCTCCCAGTGTGCCAATTTATGTGGGGGTTATGACATTTTAGCCAGGGGAATCCCAAAATGAGAGGATGTTGGGCTGAGTTAAAAAGGTGGAAAGACATAGTCTCATTATGGTTATCATTTACAATAATTTCTAAAGGCTCAGTTTGGTGAGTCACTTTAACCTGTTAAGCCCGGCAGCCCGCGGCTTTTTTTTCACGAAACTGTCTCAGGGCTTCTTAACATTTACAACCTATTAATGTGTCATACCCACTTAATGGGAAGAAACGAGGGGTTACGTATTGTATCCCTAGTTATATAAGCACAGACGGAGCCCTCTACTGGACTCTATGGGTACTACCTCTCAACGATACCATGCAAGTATTCACCTACTGAGATATCTATAAACGTAGCCGGCCCCCGGGGCGGGCCTACCTGAATGCGCGAGCAAGCTCACCGTATAAAAGGCGGCCTCGCCTCCTGACTGTCATCCTACACCCTCTTCAGCGAGCGGCATAGGACAGATAGGGCCCCGAGTAGAGGGCTCCGCCTGTGCTTATATAACTAGGGTTACAATACGTAACCCCTTGTTATATCTTACACAGAGCCCTGATGCATAAACGCGCTGTCGTCCAACAACATCGACCCATCACACTGCCCCTGACCGGCTTTTGGTTAACAGCCACTGCACCCCCACTCCTTCTCCTCCGGTTGTGACCATGGAGAAGCCGGGGCCGCAGCTTACTTGGCTGGTAGAGCACACTCAGACACGCTTACCCCGTGAAGAGTGTGCATGAAAAATAGTGAGGAAGGCTCTCCCCGCCTGCCCAGGGAGAGTCTTCCAGCCCTGCATGGGGCTTACTGCGCACCATGTTCCCCGGGTCCCTAAGGAGCATGGGAAAAACATAAGTGCATTATGTCAGATACCTACTGATACTCCGCTCCTCACACCATTGCTTGAATCCCAACCACTTTGGCCATAACAGGCTGTGGTGGATTCTGCTCTTGCTGCCTGGATAGTCTGGATAACTTCGTCAGACAATCCCCCCTGTCTTAGCCTGTCCTCTCAGGAGCCAAGCCTGGAGAGGTTGGCCCAGAGAGGGTAACGCCCCTATTGCACCTGCTTCCTGAGACAGTGGGCCAGGGCTGGCCCACCATCATCTGTGTCATCTCTGCGAACCATGGCGCCCCGCGGCGATCTGGGGCCACTAGGATGACTGACAGATGTTCTCGTCTCACCCTCCCCAGGAGGGGGAGAATGAGGCGCAGCAGTGGAAAGGCGTAGAGCAGCTTTCTTGGCCATGGCTCGTGTGCAAACGCGTCCACCCCCAAGGGCGGATTGTACTGCCGAGCCATGGAAAACCATAGCGTACATTGGCTGTTGCGCCGGCTGGCGAACAGGTCCACCACCGCTCTCCCGAACTGGGCCCAGATCTGCTTCACCACCTCCGGGTGAAGCACCCACTCGCCTGGCAGGGGCCCGCCTCTTGACATGAGGTCGGCCCCCCTGTTCTCCAGTCCCGGGATGTGGAGGGCTCTCAGAGACAACACCATCTCTGAAGCCCATAACCACAGTTTCTCCGCTGTGGTCAACAAGGCGGCGGAGCGGACTCCGCCCTGCCTGTTGATGTACGCCACTGTGGTGCGGTTGTCGCTCCTCACCAGCACATGTTTGCCCTGTATAAAGGGTTTGAAATGCTGGAGGACCAACACTACTGCCTGTAACTCTAGAAGGTTGCTGTGCTGCGTCTCTGTCAGAGACCAGCGACCACCTATAGCTCTCCCTAGGCAGGTCCCCCCCCATCCTGTCACGGATGCGTCTGTGAACACCGTGATGTATGAGGTTACTCGCCCCAGTGGAGTTCCCCTCCGGAGATGCTCCGGGGACCCCCGGTATCGGAGGTTACCCCCCACTGAGGGGTGGGGGGGTGGTCACCAGACGTCGTTTGTGCCTCTTGGGATCTAAACGAAGGCTGGTAAACCACCTCTGCAGGCGGCGCATATGCAGACACCCTAGCGGCACCACAACGTGAGCAGCCGCCATGAGACCCAAAAGTCTGCATGATGGTCAAAGCCGTCACCGTTGCCCCGTCGCAGTCTGCAAACTGCCCGAAGCAGGGATGCCTGTCTGCTCTCTGACAGGGTGGCGCGTAGCCTGCCTGCATCGAGCACCATCCCCAGATACTGCACCTGTTGGTGAGGTATGGGATTGCTCTTCTTCCAGTTGACCACAAAACCCAACTTGGTTAGATGTAGGATCAATTGGGCTGTATGAAACATTGCCCATTCCCTGGACCTGGCCATGACTATGAGGTCGTTCAGATAAAAGAAAACCCTCATGCCATGGTCGCGAAGCGGCTGAAGCGCTGTGGCCACACATTGGCTGAACGTGCGTGGGGATAGGGAGGAGCCGAACAGCAGTCTGCTGTACTCGTAGGCTATCCCCTGGAAGGCAAAACGCAAATACTTTCTGTACTCTGGAGCAATTTCGACATGAAAGTAAGCGTCCTTCAGGTCGATGGTTGTGAACCAATCGCCCGCTGCACTAGGTCCAATAACTGTTTTACAGTTAACATGTGGAATTTTTTGCAGGCAATGTGCTGATTCAGGCTGCGGAGATCTAGAATGGGTCTGAATTCTCCCGTCTTCTTGGGAACCAGGAAGTACGTGGAATAAAGACCCTGTTCTCTGTGCCGAGGGTGCACAACAGATACCGCCTGTTTTTGGAACAGGGCCTGAATCTTTGCAGAGAGGAAACCTATCCCCTCCTGGGAAGATAGCTTCGCCTCTCTTATGCCTTTGAATGGAGGAGGGACACTGAAAAACTGGAGTGAGTAACCCCATTTCAGTGTCCTGTCCATCCACTTTGTTAATACACAGCTGAGTTTCCATTCCCCATAACACTGCGTTAGGGGACAAGCCATCAGCTAGGAAGCTGTGGTACTCCCTGGTGACCCACTCCGCCGCCAAACTCTCCATAAAATGAAGTTCGGCCTATGGGGGGTCGACACAGAAAGGGCCGATTTTCTAGAGGTCCCTGAACTAACCGCAGCGCGCTCTCGTGGGAGCCGGCCATAATGCCCCTGTACCCGCATAGCGCTTTGATAGCACTTCCTGCGATTTATCACTCTCACATGCGCATGCCCACTAGCTGCTTCCTTTACTGGAGTTACAACTGGGGCAGCGAGTGGGGAATCTGTACGGTTAACATTATGTGGAATTGTGGAGAAAAATGACACTTAGACTGGGATATATGCAATCATTTCTATTGGAATACTTTATTGGAATGCTGGTATTGAGCCGGTTCCGCGGGACGAGCCGAGGAGGTAGAGGGAGCGACGGGAGCCGCGGGGGCTCTGTACCGGCGCCTCTCTCTCCTTCTCACCGTAGCGCCGCGCTCTCTCCCCTGAGGAGGAGCCCGAGTAAGAGCCAGCGGCAGCATGCAGCTGAGCTGCACCCTTTCTTCCTCCAGACGACTGAAGCGCTGTGTGACCGAGGTAATCGATCCAAAGAGCCCCTCCATGGAAACGGCCACTGTGGCAAAACACTTCCGCGTATTCTACACTCGTGTATCCTCGCTCTCGTCTCCTCTGAAAGCCTCCTCTCTCCTCGACTCCTCCGTGTGCATTTAAGCAATTGGGACGTCCTTCAACATGGCGTGTCTTGATCGATTTCCGGGTCAAGTCATGGAGGAGAGAGGAGTGGAGGAGGGACGTTGGGATAAACCGAGAGAGGAAGTAAACACTAACAGGAACAGCAGAAGAAGACAGACAGGAAGTAAACACTAAGGGGAACACGGTATGGGCTCTTGCAGTGTTAGCCGTGTAATAGGTGGAATAATGTGCAGCAAGGTTATCATTTATGAAAAAAGATCAAGGATCCCTATGCGAAGCAGGGAGTATTATTTGTTGTAACATATAATCAAACCACCTCAAAGTTCCAAGTAAATAGAGTCATTCTATAGAGTCTGCTTAGTGTTTGTACCCCAGTCAGCAAGACCAATTTACAATTTTAACATGATCTGCCTTCTCGCTGTATGTAGGATCGGAAGGTGTATGATGCACTTGGATGATCTTATTGGTATTTACTCCGACCACCCAAAGTAAATTGTTCAATTTAACAATGGAGCAGTAAATCATTCAGCATTGGGATTTGCCTGCCAACCCACCATGATAGGATGTATGTATTTGGTACATCGATGCCATAACCAGAGAGAAGCACTGCATTACAATTCATCAGCAGTAACAGATTATAGCACTGTGTGTGCTTGTGTGTGATTGCTGTTTAAGTAGCCCCTATTTCAACTCAGAGAACTCGATTCTCCCATTTATCTATGCCAAGAAGGTTAAAGGTAGCAAGCCAGGTGGATCCTATCAATTAATGAGATGTCAACAAGCATGTCTGCATTATTCATGTGAGCACTGTGATGGCTCCGAGACCAAAGCAAGTGAAGGCAGCACAGACGATGATTAATAGAAAAAAGGGTTTTATTTAAAGCTACTACAGAGACTCTCAGTTTAATAGATACATCCAACTGGCTTCTCCTCTAAACGCTTGTTTATTCATTTATTATTTTGCTGCACATTTTATTCATATTATATTCTTCATTAATTCCTATATAATGGCTGTTTTGCCTGTTCTGTAGCCAGCTTTTTCTATTTCAGTATGGCTCTTAACAACCCACAACAATTATTTCAAGAGGCCCTTATATGCAATTAGGGCTCTATTGGACTCCTTTGTTTACTTCAGTAACATAGTGACATCACTATGTAACACTTGCACTTCCTTTGGCTAGAGATCCAACACATTGTACGTGATAGGCTAAGGGGCGGGACATCTCTTAGAGATTGACCCATTAAAACCAATCAGAGCAGACTGGGCTCTGGTTTCAGACAGAGGGTGAAAAGAGGAGCTGCAGCACAGACAGTATGAGAAAGATATAGAGCTTTTTGAACATTAAAGCATGGAGACATGTCCTAGTAGAGTCACTAAATACAATTATGAACATCAACATTAGCATATGTCATCTTTATAATAACTTACAGCAGTTACTGTAGGAATTATGATTGCATGTATACATGTATTTGCACATATTCTAGGGAAAAAGCCTATCCTTGGGTCATCCTCCTGACCCTTATTGTTCAGTACAGACTGTATTTGTCTACTTTGCCTTATTAGCTCACTGCTGCTCTTGTTAGCCATGTCAGCTCTGACAACAAACGGTGAAGGCTGATTCATGAAAAAGTTTCTATTTTCACTAGGGCTGTCAAGTTAACGCGTTGATAAAATTATTTTAACGTGCCATTAACGCATGTGTATTTGTCCTCGGCCCGCCCCATAGTTTCAGAGCCCAAAGGCTTGACGTTGTTCTATTTCGTATAGGCTTCGCCCTCTAAGGCTATCGCTATTGGGTAATCCCCTGCGCACTCGCGCAGCACTGAAAACACTTGTAGTCCACGCCCACCTGCGAGGTGGGCCCCACCTTCGGACTCACTAAATAGGGAGGAGGCCCGACAATCTGCTCCCTCTTTTCTTCAGCATCCCGGTACTGAAGCACTGTAGAGACACTAAAGAGTAAAGGCTCTTTTAAGAGCCACCTCGAAAAAGATCCTTAAACATGAGTACCTGTAGTAGTAACCTGTATAACCTGTTTCAATAACTATAACCCTGGCCCGACATATCTTAGGCGCCAATAGTCTGTGTAAAATGTATGCTTATGAAACTAGGGCAATATTCTTATTGTTGCATTATTTGCTTGCTGTGCTCATTGTGTGTGCCGTGACTTGGGAATGGATGGACCCAGTCGCCCCCCCCCGGGTTTTGATGGGGTGGACAGGAGTGTGGGGAGGGGTTGCATGGGAAACTGTTTAACTTACAACATTGAAAGTAGCAAGGTCATGTGCAGAGACTGTGCAGAGACTTAGAGTATACAAAGAGGTAGTCAGAACAGCACATCGCACCGGCTTTTGCAAAGATAAAGATTGTTATGTACACCCCATGTTGACCCCATGAATTGTTTACCCCATGGCTGCCATGAAGACGGCCTGGGACTTATCAGCGGGCGCAGTAGATCCAAATCTCCCACGCTCTGTACGGGAGTGGAAGACGGTCTCCAGGGCAGCAATGGCTGACTCACTCTGATTCGCTGCCTAGGGCTCGCCCAGGAGTGAATCCACCAGTAGATAACACCTAGGGAGGAGCAACCGACACAACTCCTCCCCGTTTGTGTGTATACATATTGTAACTTCCTTATACTCGGGGCCCCTGTTCTGTCTGACTGTCTGATACGTATATCGCACGGTAGTAGAACCAGGGCCCGAAGTACTTCGTTATATTGTACTGTTGCTTTTACCATTAAATCAGCTTATTGTTAACCTCATATCTCGGTGTCTGAGTCCTTCCTCTTATAGCAGACCACTCATCAACGAACGGCGCGGAGCAGGCTCGAACCTTCAACCACTCCAAAGGGTGGTCCTCCAACAATTTGGTGACCAACCGACGTGATGAGTAGGGTCTCATAGAAGGAACACCGGCAGCCAGCGGACGAACGGTCCAGGGAAGACCACTCGAATACCTCTGACAACTAAACCAGGGCGCCCTACAACTGAAAGGTAAGCAGATACCTGTTATTATCAAAATCTGTGATTGGCTATACTACAAAATGTTATAGTTGTCAGCGGCATTTGTGTTTTAGTCTTACGGTAAAAAAAACAGTACTACAGAATAACACTTTCCAGTCTCAAAGAGGAGCTGCAGTTGTGTTATATGTGGGGTATTTCAAGAGGAGAAACGCAACTTTCAAAATCAATTTGAAATGACCGGATCTCGCAAACTCTTGCCGTGGGGTTAATCTAGAAGACTAAACGTGACGATAAAAGCCACATCGCCGAAAGGGGGTGTTGAAGCGCTTTTGGAAGTCTCTCCATCTGTTGAAATAAACATCGCACTATAAAAGTCAACTAGACTGTACGGGGAATATAAAAACTGTGTTTGTAGATTTCAGTGGTTATAAATTGGTAAAGGAAGTCCAGCTGCAATCATCCTCCGAGATTTCAGTGGTTATAAATTGGTAAAGGAAGCCCAGCTGCAAATACTCAGAGAAATAAGATGACACACACAGTAATTCTTAGACGAATTCTGGGGTTGGGGCTCATCGACTAACGTACACAGGCAACCCTTAGACGGATCTGGGGCTACGTTAGGTATATTTATTTTGAGTGTGATTAACTGTGTTTGTATATTATATGTGAAAAATACGCAGTAAGGGACGCAATTTTCAACATCAATTTGAAAGGACCGTCCCTGAAAGTATTGTAGAATCTTATTTGTATCTGATAGCATATACGTGACGATCAAAGGTTATTGTAGACTGGGTTTCGACTCCGTGCCTTGGGCCGCATCCTCGTAAGAGGGTGTCGAAGCGTTCTTGGAAGTCTCAGTAACTGGTTGAAATACACCTCGCACCGAAAACTATCAGACTGTATACCTGTGGGAATAAAACTGCAATATTTAGTAAATTATAGTACGCAGAAGTACCTTGTATTTTTTTATAAAAACTAAAACCTTTAGGAGAAGCAGATACGAACGAAGTCAAAATGGAAGGAGAATTTAAACGTGAAGAGAGAGAATTAGGAGTCCCTGTTCCGGGTAGTTTAAGGGAACAGTGGGGACAAGCAGAGAGATTGATACTTAGCGGACTTAAGTCCGGAGATCATAAAAAGGCGAGCAGGGATCTCCGTTTCTTACACGATCGGATGAACGCAGAGAATAGAGTAGAGGGTGACGAGGCAATAAGTCTCCTAGCCACAGCACTCAATACATACGAGCGACAGTTGGTTCAGAAATTAGAAACTCTCAACAAGCAGAAGGCAGGATTTATCAGGGCTTCTAAACCTAACAAAGAAAGGGAGCTAGTCGACAAGCTAAGGAGAATATGCCATAACGCAGCCTTAGCTATGAACGGAGTGGCAGTAGCCTGCCCTCTGAGCAAAACTCCCGCCAAAAATCTGCCCGCCATAGCAGCCCCACCCAGTCCTGCACCAGCCCCTCCCGCAGAAGTGATAGGCCGTGTCTCAATTCAGGGGCTGCACCCTTTGGAGTACGCAGCCTACGCGGTCCACGGAGGACCCAGCCCACGTAGACCGGGTAGGCTGGACCGAGCGGCCTACGAAATGAGATGGTCTAGCCTACGGAGCGCTTCGTATTTACGTCACGTGATACGCGCTGTTCTATTGCGCTGCTCCAGCAGCCTGCTAGCAAATTAGCTTACAAGCTAACTCAGCTGAAAAGGATCCAGAAACTTTACTTTTACTTTTTACTTTAACCATTTTTGGGGGATCACCGACGGCGATTAAATAAAGAGGACCATGGGCAGGTAAATAAGATTAAGCTGTTCCTTTAGCCCCCAGTATATATAGCTGATGTAATTTAATCCTATTATTTCATATTTAAAATAAGTCTTAATTTTTCTGTACTAATAAAACAATGTTTTTTTTTAAATGAACAACAGCATGTTGTATAGATTGATTCTTAACAATATTAGTGTTCTAATCTTAATAGCTGTGATTATAACAGTTTATGTTCTCCTTCTTCCCCTAAACCAGCCCAGATGATGTCCCACTGACACCAGATCAGCACCTCCAGGTCCAGCACCACCGTGACCCCCCGCTCTGCTGAAATACACAATTAAACATTTTCTATGACCTATTTTTTGTATTATAAAGTAACCTGTTTCAATAATTATAACCTGTTTTAATAATTATAACTTTGTCTATGTAAAATGTATACTTATGAAACTAGACCAAGTGTTCTTATTTTCCTTTGTTTGCTGTGGTCAATTGTGTGTGCGTTGACTTAGGAATGTAGAGGATCCAGTCGGCCCCCCCCGGGGTTTTAATGGCCCGGATAGGAGCATGAGGGGGTTGTAGGAGAAAGGTAATAAAACTGACACCATTGAGTCTATGCAGAGATTGTTCTGAGAGAAAGATTGGGATGCAGAGTGGTACGGCCAGGTGCTGAGGATAAACGAAGATAAGGATTGGTACCTCACCCCCGTGCGACCCAGAATTGTTTATTTTATGGCTGCCATAAAAGATGACCTGGGACTGATCGGCGGCGCAGGAGATCGAAAGTTCCCACACTTATGGCTGACTCACTCTGATTCGCTGTTTAGACCTCGTCAATGGCTGACTCACTCTGATTCGCTGCCTAGGGCTCGCCCAGGAGTGAGTCCACCAATGGATGAACACCTAGGGAGGAGCAACCGACACAACTCCTCCCACACAACTCCTCTCCGTTTGTGGGGATAAATATTGTGAATTCTGTACACTCGCGGCCTCTGTTCGGTCTGACTGTCTGATACGTACATCGCACGGTGGAAGAGCTGAGGCCCGAAGTACTTCGTTATATAAGTACTTCGTTATATTGTACTGTTGTTTCTACCATTAAATCAGCTTATTGTTTAATCTCATATCTCTGTCTGAGCCGTTCCTTTTTACAGCAGACCACTCATCAAACGAACAGCGCGGAGCGGGCTCGAACCTTCAACAACTGAAGGGTGCTTAAACCCAACAATTAATAAAATTAAACTGAACTTAAGACAGTTGAATGACCTAGAGATATCCTATTATTCCACTGCTTATGTACACATGTTGTAAATAATGGTTAAAACCTCAGTAAATGAAATAAACAATGCGTTGAACAATTACTATTTTAATTTGATTTTCATCTAATCACAAAGTAGAGGTAAGAATATATCCATCCTCTCTCTGCAGCTTCATGTCTTCTATTATTATAACTTTCATCATTGAGACAGAGGAAATCAATCATGTACTTTAAAATCCCCAGCAGTAAAACAAATATCAGCAAAAGTGTGTTTATCGAGTTGTTTAATTGTATAATATGTACAGCAAGTATATAGAAGCAGCTGTTTGGGGAATCAGACAGACTCAAGCTATAATCGTTAAATATCTATTAAAGAAAGGACACATACAAAATGAAATTCTGAAACTAAGACACAAGTCTGTAGGACGGCAGTAAGCAGAGGTCTGGGTGGAGGATGTTCCTGATCGCCGTTTTGCTTTCTCCAGCACCTCGGGGTGTCCAGGTGGATGGCAGCTCTGTCCTGATGATCCGCTGGGGTTAGGGGTCCTTCTCCAGCACCTCGGGGGGTCCAGGTGGATGGCAGCTCTGTCCTGATGATCCGCTGGGGTTAGGGGTCCTTCTCCAGCAGATCCATTTCTCCAGAATTGTCCTAATTACAGAGAAAAACAAGAGATAAAGAAAAAAGTGAATTAATCATATTAAACACAGGGTTGCAAAAGTATTATTGCAAAATGTAACTCTAAGCATTTCAGACAAACAATCCTTAAAGGATCATTTAAAATGATGTACTGTTTTGGTTTTTAGCTAAAGAGATGAAGTGACAGTCACACGTGCATCCCTTTGACAGCACGGCACAAACTAACATCAAGCTAAAGGCTGCTGTCTATTTGTGATTGTCTTATTATTATGGGATTAGGATAAATTAAATAAACTTTAACCTAAATAAAAGATGATCAAATCTGGTGGAAATATTGAAAATAGGCTTTTTTTTTAGCCCTACCTCAAAGCAGCATGAGCTGAATACAAAGGTTGTAATGTTGTCCCAAAGTTTAATAAACAGCAAAACAGAGAAATAAATAAAGCAAACAGCAGCTACACGTCAGGGTAGCATTTTATAAATCCCACCGTACTGTAGGCTATACCGGTCTAAATGTTTTCACTTTGGTCCATTTATGTAATATAAAGTATAACTTATCTATAACAGAGCCAAGATCTCTGTATGACTTTAGTAAACTTCAGAATTGAATTAAAAACAAGTGTAAACAACAGTGCAGTACGTCCAGCTAGCTAGTTAGCGTCACTAACGTCACGTATTTAACCGTATTATTTAACGAAAATGTACGTTTTAATGCCCCTTGGGTTTGAAGTGTGTGACGTTAGTTAATTTAAAGTAAGTTAAAACCCAATACTCAGATTTTATTAGTGATTCCTCCGCTTGCAGCTGCTTTTAAATCCACTCTGCTGGGGAGACCGGAAGCCATTTAACTTGAAAAAAACTCACTCTTCCCTGCGCGCATTGCACCCTGGGATATGGTAGACCGCGGAGTGTACATCAGATGTATCCTTCAAATTGGGGGAAAGTAGGCCGCATTTGTGGGCCGCATTCGGAGGACTCTCGTCTTTTTTTTGAATTGGGACACCCTTCTTTCGGCGGAAGTGACGTATGCGGTCTACAAATGCAGCCTCCGAAGGGCGCAGCCCCTGAATTGAGACACGGCCATAGAGACAGTCAGGAAGGAGAAGCCATATGGTGGGCCCCTCCCAGACATCCCAGAGGGCAGTCCCCTCCTCTATCCAGATCTGTACAACCCCTTTAAGACCCAACCCCCTCCCTATACGTTTCCCTCCACCTCTACCCCCCCCTCACCCAATTCCCCTCCCATGACAAACCTTCAGATGCTGTCTACAGACGCATTTTCTGAATTAGAACTAGAATATGACGTCGGAAGGAGAGGGAATTTCAGAATGATAGGAAATGTCTCTCTGATTCCCAACAGACTCACCTCTACTCCCAGGGAAAGGTAGAAAGAATGAATCAGAGTATCAAACAGAAGCTCAGTAAGGCCTGTGATGGCACAGGCATGAACTGGTTAGACGCACTACCTTGGCCCTATTGTCCCTTCGCAGTTCTGTAAACAGAGGCACAGGCTTCTCTCCTTTTGAGCTAACACATGGTCACCAGTTTCCTGGACCTGGAGCATTAGCAGTAGGGAAAGAAGTAGAAGAGATGGATAGCAAACCATACTACCAGCAACTTAAGGGCTTGGTATCAGATTTTACCACCCAGGTTGCCGACGCCAAAGGGGGACCGGAGAAGCACGAGGCTAACACCGCAGAATTCATCTGGCTGAAGGTCATCCGTCCGAAGTGGCTCAACCCAAGGTTCACCGGCCCGCACAGAGTGACTCAGAGGACATCACATGCAGTTCGCCTCGAAGGAAAGGGGGAAACGTGGTATCATTGGAGCCAGTGCGCCGTTGGAAAACCTCCAGCAAGGACGTTAGACGACATCAGAACTGACATCGCTGCAGCAGGACGAGAGAACGACACATCTGACGACGACAGCCCAGCAGAAGCAACGACCCATACAACAGATGAGAAGGACAAAGACACAGAGGTAACAACAGGCGATCTTGGAAAGGGGATTACGGCCGGCGAGGAGGCGGACACGACTCCACGGGACCCCGCCCCCTGAAACACACGGCTCCATATAGGACCCGACTTTTTTACTCCCACCTTTAGGGGCACTTTCCAATAAGTAGCAGCATTTTTATGCCCACCTATAGGGCCTCTTTCTAATAAGAGTAGTAGGTTATATATAACGAGAGGTTAGCCCTATAGTTAAAGGGGAGTGAAAGTCTCCCCACCCACCAGACCTTCTACTTAACAGGTTCTGGGAGCAGAGTATTTACCATTACAGGGTACTATTTTACACCCTAGTTTTAAAGAATCTCCTTAGGAGATTTTAGCATTGTGTTCAGAGGAACCTAATTACAATAACACGGACCACTGATTAAAGGTACTCAATAATGACAGACTGTGGATTACACTTCCTTATTGTTTGTTGGTGTACTCTGCTAGAGGGAATCGTGGTTTACTTGGGACACTGTTTGTATCTTGAACACCATTCTTAGTTATATGGCCCATTAGCGAATAGCCTTATTATTTGATTGGGTGTTAATTCCTTGCGTCCTAGTAAATCTCCTATTATTAATAACAGAAATAACCCTTGTTGTGTTACATTGAAAATAACAACCTAACCATGTATGGGAGTTGGAGATGGTTGCCAGGGCTAGCCCTGGTCACGATCGTCACCCTTGCCTTTGTTTCTGTTTTAAGTGATTCCATTGACCACCCAGACTCCATTCCCCCGCCAGAGGAGTCCGTAACTAGGGTCAAACGGGCCAAATATGAGGTAGTAGTTACCAAAATGTCTCCTAAACAAACCTTCACTTTCCAAGCAGGTAGTGATGGAATAGTACAATGTGCCCCGTTTAGCTAATCTCACTAGGGACGCTGTAGAAGGACTTGCTGAACAGCTGGGGCCGACTTCCCTTATGGCAGTTCAGAATAGAATGGCCCTTGACATGCTGTTAGCTGAGAAAGAGGTGTGTGTTCAATGTTTGGTGATATGTGTTGTACTTTCATTCCAAACAATACGGCTCCGGACGGTTCCGTCACAAAGGCTTTAGAAGGCCTTCGCACACTATCCAAAACTATGCATGAACAATCAGGGATACACAACCCCTTGGAGGAATGGTTTACAAACATGTTTGGTCAATGGAAAGGTTTAATAATGTCTCTTTTGATTTCTATAGCTACTTTTATTGCCATTTTAGTAACATGTGGTTGTTGTTGTGTGCCTTGTATCCGCTCATTGTGTGTTAGATTCATCAGTTCCACCATTGAAGGAAAAGCTGCCCCTCCCCCTCCGTACCAAATGCCCTTGTTGGCTTATGCGTCGGAGGGAGAGGACGAGTATGATGACTCAGCAGACAAGGACGCAGTTTTAACATACTTTGGTCTCCCTCCACTGTCATAAGAGGTTATTATGGTGGGCTGTTCCCGAAGGTTTAAAGTACTCTAAATCCCAGTTCTCATTCATAACACTCCGTTCGATGTCTCACAATGGGATGCGCCTCAACGCGTATGCACCAGAAGCATCAATCTCATTACGCCAATCCTGATTGGCTGGTGATCTTGACGACTACGTCAGGGAATCCACCCACCCTTTAAGTAGCTTGCGCTACGTCGCAGCGTCATTCAACCACCTCTTCTCGCTTCGGAGCACATCTCTAGGAAGATCAGTAGCCAAGCTAGCTTAACGGTCCACAGACTGAACCACGAAAGCTAACCTTCGGTCGCCGGACGCTTGCCGGCTAATTTTGCTTCGCACGGGAGTTTTCCTGTATTAACACACCAGTTAATATCGAAATCTGCCCTGCCGTTTTTTTCCCACAAATAACGGTAAGGTTTTTTGATTTTTTCCCGCAAACGGTAACACACCTGTTGCTAGTTTGTCCCCTCCACGCTGAGACCCCGGCTAGCGAGGATGGATTCTTCTCTCCCTCACACCAGAGGAGACGGAGTTTCGGGGGCTCGGCTCTGCGACTGCGGGCTGAAGATCTCGAGCACTGACTCACACCAGGTCTGCTCGTCCTGCCTCGGGCTGCAACATGCCCAGGAGGCTATCGACACCCCCGGCGCGTGCGGGCACTGTGCCCGTTTTACCGCCAAGAGCCTCCGCCGACGGCTAGCGCGCCAAGCTAGCTTGTCGAAACAAGACCCCTTCATGCCTGTCAACTTGCCGACCGGCGAGCAAGGCATGGTGGCGACCGCCACGGGTGTTGAGTCCCGCGCTGTGTCAAGCTGGGACTCAACGGCGGCGGCAGCCGCGGGAACGGGGCCCCGCGCTGTGTCAAGCTGGGGCTCCCAACTGGACCTCACCATGGTCTCACCCGCGGAGGATGTCCTGGAGCTGGACTATGGGGAGGAGGATGAAGAGTACACCTCTGAGTTCCTTCTATCCGACTCGGACAAGGGCGAAGATGACATCTTCGTCTCGTCTGCTCAGGCTGCCAAGCCAGGGGCCATGTCCGCTCCCCCAGGCGAAGGCGAGCCACCGCTCCCCCGCCTCAGCATGGACCTGCAGGCCGTGTGTCAACGCGCTGCGTCCAGACTGGACATCCCTTGGCCGGAAGTGGCCAAGGAGACCTCCAGGTCTCGCTACGAGGGAAAGAACTTGCCTCAAGCCGCAGGCTGACAAGGCAACTTCTCCCGGTGTTTCCAGAGCTGCTGGACGAGGTGTCGGTCTCCTGGAGCAACCGCCCTTTCAGCAGCAAGGCCCCAATCCAGGGAGCCTCCTCTCTGGACTTTGAGGGCATGGAGAAACTCGGCTTGCTCCGCATGCCTCCTATGGAGCCGCTTGTGGCAGCCCACCTCCAACCGCGGTTGTCTGCGGCCCCTAGCAGAAACCCCACACTGCCGACAAAGGCGGACCGGTGCCAGTCAGCAATGACCGAACGGGCCTACAAAGCGGCAGCTTTGTCTGTGAGGGCGCTTAATGTCTCCTCGATGCTAACCGCTTACCAAGCGGAGCTCTGTGCAGACATGACAGCTAAGCCTGAACCGGCCGTGTGGGATGAGATCACAGCGATCACGGACATTTGCCTCCGCGTGCAGCGCTGTGCAGTCCAGGCCACGGCAAGTCGCTGGGGATGATGGTGGTGCAGGAGAGAGCCAGGTGGCTTAACCTGACGAACCTCCCGGACCGGGAAAAGGAGGACGTATTGGACATGCCAATCGTCCCCGAGGGCATATTCGGCACCGCTCTTGCCTCCATGCAGCAGCGGTGTGAGGCCAAGAAGAAGGAGGATGAGGCTCTCCAGCTTTGCCTCCCTCGGAAGGCCCAGCCGCCACCTCCAACGGCCCGCGCGAGACCTTCACCCAGGCTGCCCGCACCTCCCTGTTCAAGGTCCCGAGACGGCAGAAGCCACAGCCCGCCCCCGGTCTCCCACCAGACACGAGGCGCGGACGAGCTGGCCAAGAAAGTCCCCGGTCCCGGCAGCAGCCGCACAGGCGCAGCCGGCCCAGACCTTCAGCCATCAGGCAAGGAAGAAAAGAGGGCAGCCTGACAGCCTTCCCTCCCTCCTCGGGGAAAGGGCTGGAGGTTCCCTGTTTTCAGCCCTGGACCGTGTTCCGCACGTGTCCAAAGCCCATGTGTTTCCGGGTGCAACCACGCCCCCGTCTTCCCGCCGCCTCGAGTGATGACGAACGTCATCCTCCAGTTCGCGCCATGAGGGAGACAGACTTCACAACAAAGGCAGCAGTTCCTGCCGTTGTTCAGTCACACAAACACACACCTTGGGTTAAAATAAAATATTTTCCACTGTCGCTTCCAGGCTTAAAGCCAAGGGCGCAGTCAAAATATAAAAAGAAAAACAATGATAACAATAAACAGTCAGGTGACTGCTCCGCTTCTGAGAGTGGCTGTCGCCTCTCTCGGAAAGCGGACGGTGACCGGGTCTGTGAACGCACATCACCGCGCGCATGCGCAGTGTCGACCGAGGTTGTCAGCCTGGGATGCCACCGTGTTCAGACACTAGAGGGCCCCATAACACAACCAATAAGACACAGAGTGCAAGCAACAGAGAATGATTACGTCTCCACTCGCTTTGAGGAGCGAAAGGTGGAAGATGCTCACATGCTCTGCTTGGGTTTTCAAGACGATATCACGGGGCTACAGACTCCAATTCGCTGTCACCCCCCCTCACTTCTCGGGCATTGTGCAATCACAAGCCCGGGGAGCGTCGGCTCACATTCTAGAGCAGGAGATTCTCTCGCTACTAGAAAAGAAAGCCATATCCATTGTACCCTCCGACAGAGTCAGAGCGGCTTCTATTCCAAATACTTCCTCGTTCCCAAACGGGGAGGGATGGAATTCGCCCTATCCTGGATTTAAGGGCTCTGAACAAGTATCTCAGAAAATACAAATTCCGGATGCTCACTCACACATCCCTGCTGCGTCTCGTGCGTCAGGACGATTGGTTCACATCAATCGACCTGAAAGACGCGTATTTTCACATCCCAGTATATTATCCACACAGGAAATATCTGAGGTTCGCTTTTCAGGGTGTCTGTTACGAGTACAGAGTGCTTCCCTTCGGTCTGTCTCTCAGCCCGCGGGTGTTTGTGCGATGTACGGAGGCAGCAATAGCCCCGTTAAGACAACAGGGTATTCGCCTGGCAACCTATTTAGACGACTGGCTCCTTCTTGCACAGTCGGAGCAGGAGGCTATTACGCAGACGAATACCCTCGTGAAACACCTGCTCGACCTGGGTTTTGTAATAAACGCAGAAAAGAGCATGTTGTCCCCAGCCCAGTCTGTGCTCTTCCTGGGCTTACGTCTGAGTTCGGTGCCCTTTACAGCCCGCCTGTCAGCGGAGAGAGTGAAAGCCTTCAGGGCTTGCCTCGCTCATTTCCAGCCACGCAAATATGTTCTCTTCAGATCATGTCTGCGGTTACTGGGGCTCATGGCGTCAGCCATCCTGGTGGTACGACTGGGCCGCTTACACATGAGGGAATTTCAGCGCTGGGTAGCTGCCCTCAGACTAGACCCCGTGCGTCATGGCGCGCGGAGAGTGATGGTCACTGTGGAATGCGTAACGGCACTGCGCCACTGGCTGCACCCGACTTTCCTAGTACGAGGCGTGCCTATGGGTGCTGTCCTATCGCGGAAAGTGGTCACCACGGACGCATGTCTGACGGGCTGGGGGGGTATATACGAAGGTCGACCTGTGAGGGGTCTCTGGAGCAGAGACCTCCAACGGTCACACATAAATTATCTGGAGCTCTTAGCGGTGTTTCTCACCCTAAGACGCTTTCTGCCTTTTCTCAGGGGACATCATGTCCTCGTGAGGACAGACAACACGACCACAATATCGTATATAAACCGCCAAGGGGGTTTGCGTTCTCTCCAGTTACACATGCTGGCACGCAAACTGATCTTATGGAGCTGCGGACGTCTCCTCTCTCTGAGAGCGACACGTACCGGGAGTGATGAACCTCGGGGCAGATCTGCTGTCCAGAGGTGCACCACTATATGCAGACTGGACTCTACATCCAACGATTGTGAGTCAGCTGTGGGTGCGTTACGGCCGGGCCGCGGTAGATCTGTTCGCATCAAAAGAAAATGCTCAATGTCAGCTGTTCTTTTCAATGCGCGATCTAAACGCACCGTTAGGCGTGGACGCGCTCGCACACGTTTGGCCCCCGGTCCTTCTGTACGCGTTCCCACCCCTGGCTCTAATACCTCCAACTCTGGCCAGAGTGAGAGAACATCGCCACACACTGATCCTGATAGCTCCACACTGGCCTGCAATGTACTGGCTGGCGGAGATATATCAGCTGCTGTGCGGGCAGCCGTGGCAGCTCCCGCTACGCAGGGACATACTATCTCAGGCGGGGGGGATGATTTTTCACCCACACCCAGAGCGCCTGGCACTATGGGCCTGGCCCGTGAGTGGTATAATGAGTACAGTGGGGCTCCCTCAGAAGGTGATAAACACTATTCAGAGTGCAAGGGCTTCCTCCACCAGGTCTCTCTATGACTGTAAGTGGAGGGTGTTTGAGGAGTGGTGCCTTCAAAAGGGACACATCTCTTTTCAATGCCCTGTCGGTGTGATTCTATCATTTCTACAGGATCTGATTGATAAACACAGAGCTTTCTCCACGATCAAAGTGTACCTGGCTGCTATTGCCGCATGCCATGTGGGCTTTGAGGGAAAGACGGCTAGCCAACATCCCTTGGTCTGCCGTTTTATGAAAGGGGCCCGCAGGCTCCTCCCCGTTTCCAGGTCACTGGTGCCCCTGTGGGACTTGACAGTGGTTTTAGATGGGCTCGCTCGACCTCCATTTGAACCCCTAGAAGAAGCTGACATGAAACACCTGTCACTGAAGACAGTGTTGTTACTGGCTCTGGCATCTGCCAAACGAGTCAGTGACATTCACGCGCTCTCTGTGCATCCTTCATGTACTCAGTTTGCCCCGGGGAAAACGAGAGTATTGCTGAAGCCCAACCCGGCCTTTGTGCCCAAGGTGGTTGGCTCATGCACCCCCATTGACCTTGAGGCATTTCCTTCACCGCTATGTTCCTCTGAAGAACAGCGGCCGAATTTGCTGTGCCCAGTTCGTGCTTTGCGCACTTATATGGACAGGTCAAAAGAGTTTCGATGCAATCAGGGTTTGCAGGCACCAACGGGCCTGCGCGCTCATTCTACTCGTGGATTGGCTACATCCTGGGCTTTGTTCAAGGGTGTTTCCATTCAGGACATTTGTGCAGCAGCGAGCTGGTCCTCGCCGCTCACTTTTGTCCGCTTTTACAGACTAGATGTCTCTGCTCCAAGTGTGGCCCGCGCAGTGCTGGGCCCCGTGTTGGGACAGGGTTCTACCTGTTAAGTTCTGTTTTGTGTTGGTGATTTTCGAGATAAGCATGTCTAGCAATACGGGAGTCTCAATATCCCATAGTGAGACATCGAACGGAGTGTTATGAATGAGAACTATAGGTTACTAATGTAACCCCAGTTCTCAGAGTAACATGAAGTGAGATGTCTCACCAGACGGCCCTTCTTGCTGAGGCGAAGCGAGAAGAGGTGCTTATTTTGAATGACGCTGCGACGTAGCGCAAGCTACTTAAAGGGTGGGTGGATTCCCTGACGTAGTCGTCAAGATCACCAGCCAATCAGGATTGGCGTAATGAGATTGATGCTTCTGGTGCATACGCGTTGAGGCGCATCCCATAGTGAGACATCTCACTTCATGTTACTCTGAGAACTGGGGTTACGTTAGTAACCTATAGTTTCTGATGGATTTATATAATGTTGGGGGACAGACGCAGTAGAAAAGAATGACAGTGGTTATGTTTCGAATGCTTTGTGTAAGTTGATCTCTTGAGGTGAGATCAAAAGGGGGATTAAAGTAACCTGTATAACCTGTTTCAATAACTATAACCCTGGCCCGACATATCTTAGGCGCCAATAGTCTGTGTAAAATGTATGCTTATGAAACTGCTTATGAAACTAGGGCAATATTCTTATTGTTGCATTATTTGCTTGCTGTGCTCATTGTGTGTGCCGTGACTTGGGAATGGATGGACCCAGTCGCCCCCCCCCGGGTTTTGATGGGGTGGACAGGAGCGTGGGGAGGGGTTGCATGGGAAAGTGTTTAACTTACAACATTGAAAGTAGCAAGGTCATGTGCAGAAACTGTGCAGAGACTTAGAGTATACAAAGAGGTAGTCAGAACAGCACATCGCACCGGCTTTTGCAAAGATAAAGATTGTTATGTTCACCCCATGTTGACCCCTAGGAAAAGGGAGTACTGCCAGGTGCGAAGATAAAGATTGTTATGTTCACCCCATGTTGACCCCATGAATTGTTTACCCCATGGCTGCCATGAAGACGGCTTGGGACTTATCAGCGGGCGCAGTAGATCCAAATCTCCCACGCTCTGTACGGGAGTGGAAGACGGTCTCCAGGGCAGCAATGGCTGACTCACTCTGATTCGCTGTCTAGGGCTGGCCCAGGAGTGAATCCACCAGTAGATAACACCTAGGGAGGAGCAACCGACACAACTCCTCCCACACAACTCCTCCCCGTTTGTGTGTATAAATATTGTAACTTCCTTATACTCGGGGCCCCTGTTCTGTCTGACTGTCTGATACGTATATCGCACGGTAGTAGAACCAGGGCCCGAAGTACTATTGAACTGTTGCTTTTACCATTAAATCAGCTTATTGTTAACCTCATATCTCGGTGTCTGAGTCCTTCCTCTTATAGCAGACCACTCATCAACGAACGGCGCGGAGCAGGCTCGAACCTTCAACCACTCCAAAGGGTGGTCCTCCAATGTGAATCCTGCCTGGGGTCGGAGCACGCGCACGCAGCTCTCGCCCAGCAGGTGTCATGTGCTCATTGTGTCCGTCTCCCTCTGGCCGACAGACAGCGAAGAGCGGACGCTCTCGCTACTGCGGCCGAGGAGGATGATTGGCCAGTCCAGGAGTCCTACTCCGTGGACCAAGCCCTTGAGTTCCTGGATCCGAGTGCTGGGCAGGAGTCGCCTCCATCCACGGATCACCGTGTGGTTCCCCCATCCCGTTTCTCCCCCGGATGGAGGAGACAAAGATGGAGCCCGGTGCCGGCCTGGCTCCTTTCAGAGCTGCAGGGACTCCTGTTGAAAAATACTATTTCCAGGGTTCCTCAAAGGGAGGAAAATCAGGGGTGTTTTACTCCCGTTATTTTCTAAATCCCGAAAAAGACAGGGGGAATGAGACCCATCCTCGATCTGTCAGTATTCCACAAGCTGATGATCAAAAAGGTGCTGGAATGTGTTTCAAGGACGACTGGTTCACTTCCATAGACCTGAAGGATGCATACTTCCACGTACCCATCATCCCGAAACACAGGAAATTCCTGCGTTTCTCATTTCACGGAATATCGTACCAGACAATCGTCTGCCGTTCAGATATTCCCTGGCTCCTCGCACTTTTTCAAAGTGGGTAGAGAAGGCTGGAGCCGCTACACAGAGGAGAGATGAGAGTGTGGTTTTAACTGGACGACCTGCTATTGCGGGCTCGCTCCAGGGAGGAAGTCGCTTTACAGACGGTACATCTCGTATCGCATCTGTCAAGCCTGGGTTTCATAAATTGGAAGAAGATCTGTCCTCTTCCCTCCCAGACAATCATTTATCTGGGAGTGGAATTAAACTCAGCCAGCATGAGAGCACGGCTCTCGCGGCAGAGAGTGGAGAAACTGACAGCTCTCCTCCGCCGTGTCACACCCCGCAGCGTGGTGACAGCCCTCTCCGTGATACAGCTGCTCAGCATGACGTCAGCTGGTCACGTGGTGATCCCCCTGGGTCTCCTCCACAGGAGGAGACTCAAACCTGTGTCACGCACACTGGCGCCTCAGTGGGACTTGGCTTTGGTGTTACGTGCACTGAGTAAAGCCCCATTTGAACCTTTGGATCAGGTTCCCCTTAAGGTTTTGTCAGCCAAAGTAGCATTACCTTTTGCGCTGACATCAGCAAAAAGGGTGAGTGATTTGTCTGCCCTCTCTGTGGCTCCGTCATGTCTCCGGATCCAAGGAGATGGCAGCTCAGCTGTTTTGTCAGTGGAAGACATTTGCACTGCTGCATCTTGGTCTTCCCCCTGTTAGTTTATTCAATTTTATTTGAGGGATGTCTCCCATTCCTCTCTGACACACTTAGTACGGAGTGTCTTGTCAGAGTGAGTGATGTCAGGGATCCAGCTGTGCGCTCTCTCCTGCCTGTCAGCACGCAGAGAGCTGCCCTTGTTCCCCCTCTTTTATCGCTGGGCAAAGTGTGACCTTCGTCTCTACTTTTTCACAGCGGCAGGGTTGTATTGTTCCCAGCCTTCATCCCCTCATGGAGAATATTCATGTTATGCTATATTCCAGGGACTGTGATGCGACATTCGCATGGCGCAATAGGCATGGGTTATTATTTGAGTAGGTGTGTCTGTGCTTCTGGTACCGGGCTGTGACAGTTTGACTTACTTATTTAGGTTTCTTTATTTACTTTTTTGGGGTGCCAGTCAGGTCTCTCTCCTGACGTTTCAGATTTTGATAGTCAATCAGTTTTAGTAAATCTGTACTGCACAAATGTGTATACATCTCACTGCAAACACCCAACATTGAATGACATTAGAAAAATAAGAAAGGACACTCAAACTCAAAATTATAATCACAAATAGCAAGTGTATTTTGAATACCCCACAAACAATCAAACAATCCTTCTTCCCACAGTTCAATTTTAAATCCAAAACGTTCCACTTCGGGTTTTCTTGTACCCTATGTTTTTACTGTAGGGTACTTTTTTATTATATGTACAGCACTTTGGCTCGACCAAAAATCGTTATATATATGTGCTATATAAATGTGCTATATAAATAAAACTTGATTTGATTTGATTTGATTTCTTCTAAATAAATAAAACAGTCAATTTACCACGTGAGAATGTCAGTCATTTTAGTTAATCCAGTCGGTTTTGGAAATCCAGTCCTGGTTTTCAAGGTGGTTGGGAGATGACCGGCTCCTTTCAGCTTTGCAAACAATAATCCGGGAACGTGAAGCGTATGATGACGTTGGACGGCGGATCAGACAAAACGGCAACACGGACTTTAAACAACCTAACTGCTGGTTTCTAAACGGATGAGCGTGTTGCTCCGACGATCTCTCTTGCTGCACACACACGCTCCACTTCCTGCTCCGTCTAAATTATATAGGGAGAATTAAATGGAGGCGCCAACCAACAGCGAATCACTGGCTGGGTGGGCGTTACCGTGAGTGACTACCACCGGTGTTTACATTTCCGGTTGTTACAGGGCGGACCCAGTGGGGCGCAGACTACATCATGCTTCGCCCTTAACCCAATAGCGATAGCCTTAGAGGGCGAAGCCTATGCAAAATAGAACTGAAGTTACCTACTGTAACTCCAGCTTCTCTGAGTATAGGCGTAGCCCTCTAAGTCCTGGGCCCCACTGGCTCCACGAATAGCTGAAGAAAAGCTGTTTGTGTGGGAGCAGATTGTCGGGCCTCCTTCCTATTTATACCGGAAGTGAGTCCGAAGGTGGGGCCCACCTCGCTGGTGGGCGTGGACCAGAAGTGTTTTCGGTGCTGCGCGTGTGTGCAGGGGATTACCCAATAGCGATAGCCTTAGAGGGCTACGCCTATACTCATAGAAGCTGGAGATACAGGAGGTAACTTCAGTTGTTGTTGTTGTTAGTTGGATGGTGAGAGATTCTAGCGAGAGATATGGATACAAAAAAAGTGTTTTAAACAGCAAGCCAAGCACACAGCTGATGCTGACAGCCCCGCTTTTGCCGCTCGCTTGCGGCAGACCACGCTTGAAAGTTTGCCGGGGAGACGCCTGGACACGGCGTCTACGAGCAGCAAGCTTTCAACAGCGATAGCTAAATTGGTGGCTACAGCTTAACATTGTGGAGGACGAGGGACTGTGTGAGATCATTCGGATTGCATCCAACGTGTGGACTGCACATCACAGCGCATTATTTTGACCCACGTGGGAACTTCAGTCTCATGCTTTGACTGTTATGAAGACAGAGGAGCAGCATTTCGCCGACAACTGTAAACAGGCTTGTCTGTTTGAGCAACTGGCTCAGTGCAAAGAAGTAGGTTGGGAGAGTGTAAGAGAGAGAGGTTCCAGGCAGGGTTTCCGCTAGGATTTTTTCTCGCCGGTCAAATGTCCGGACAGAATTTATTGTGTTTCAATAATAATAATAAGAATTGTGTAGCTGAGTTTCCGTTAGCAGGTAATTACCGGACTATGACCGGATATGCTGATGTTTAAAACTCAGTTAATGGGAGTCATTTTTATATTGCTTCAGTTTATAATCGTAACAGATCGAAAAGTTCAGATTCATTTCTCAATACATGATTCCACAAACAACAAACAACATAATTATTACATTCAAACAAACTACTTATAGTAGATGAAGTACATTATTCAAAAGTTTACATTAACTTTGAATAATAAGTGCTTGAATTGGGCCGGTACTCACCGGTACGCAGTACCGACACTTCTGATTTTTACCCATGTGGTACCGGCACTTCTTACTGAGTACCGGCAAGGTGCCGGTACTCAGTAAAATGCCAGTACTCAGCCGCCGGCCGCCGGCGGCACGTCATGGCGAATGACAACAAATATGCCCAGCGCCACGATAGACTAGAGCAGAAAAGACATCACATAACGTTAGCATTTCGAAAATGTTAGCGTGTCTTAATAATAGTGCGAAAAGACAGCGGTTCTCGCCGGACAAGGATTCCCTCTCTCCTTTCCTGCTGAAAGATGGTGAGTGTACTCAGGGACGAGGAGTCATTTAACCAGCCGCCAGTAGGAGTCAGGCTTTACTTTCTTTTATATCCATAAAGAAAAAGTAAATCTGTTTACAGTTCTGTTTCATATGGATGTTGAGAGGTATCCATATATCTCTTCATTATGCTCTCAAAGTGCACCAGATTGATGCATTTAACTTCAATATTTTAAAAAAAATCTTCCCGGGGGAGCATGCCCCCGGACCCCCCTAGAGGGTGTCAGGTCCACTCGCCACTTATAAAAATAGCACTTTACTACTGCACCCTCTCTAATCACAGATGCACCCTGAGTCATTTTGTTTAAGTACAGTGAGCCTTTCTAAAATATACAGTAAAGAGACAAACCCACCAGCATTATAGGATATACTATGACTTTGAGCCAAATACTTGTTTTTGGGCTGTATAAATAAATTGACTTGAAACAGTTGCTGATTTAGAGTACTGGCACCTTTTTTATTCCAATTCAAGCACTGATAATAACACGGGAGAAACGGATCCTCTCTTTTCCCCTCTCCCTCTCTCATGCAGCTAAACAGTGGGCGGGGCTTCAGGTGATGAGAGCTGCGTGTCTCTGTCAGACTCAGCAGCTGATCTGATCTCTCTCTCGCGTCCGGTTATACTTCACTCGCGTTTATGTCCATATCGATCAGATCCAGCTCTCCTGATCGGCCTTTATAGAGAGCACCGATCAAACTATTAAGAGTGAATATCGGCCGATAATGACCGGCGGCCGATCGATCGGAGCATCCCTAATTATTACCGGACATTTTGACCGGCAGGTTTTGAATTTACCGGTTTTTAATACATTTTACCAGCTAAAAACCGGTAATTACCAGCTAACGGAAACCCTGGTTCCAGGTTGTTGTGTTGAGAATATTCAGGAGAATATTTGTCATTGTTCCAATGATAATAAACAAACATTTGCATAAAGCATATTTGTCCACTCATATGTTGATAAGAGTATTAAAAACTTGAAAAATATTCCTCTAAGGTACATTTAGAACAGATAAAAAATGTGTGATTAATTTGCGATTAATCGCGATTAACTATGGACATCATGCGATTAATCGCGATTAAATATTTTAATCGACTAACAGCCCTAATTTTCTCACATTTCCTATATGCTAATATGGGCGATGTAGAATCTTATATGCATGTTTCAAACTGTGCAGCAAACACATGATGGTGCTTCAAGACAGATACAACAATGTGCTTTTGTGATAAAGAATGTAACTGCCAGGACTTAAGATGTGAGCGAGATAAGCTGTTCAAGTTGTGTGTGCACACTCACAGTGTGTGGCCACTTGTATAAAAGGTCCACTCAGGCCATTCTTTCTTTTCCGAGTGAATCAGTTTGGCTCTTAAAAAGAGAAGAAAGTGAAAAGGCGAGGATAAAAAAAAACGCAGTCAACAATAGTGGCTGTGTGGAGAGAAGTTGTTGCCTGGAGGCTGAAAGAAACTCTCTCCGACTCCCAAGAGAGACATTCCTTTTTAAAGCAAACTAGCGTCTAATTGGAAACATGACTGGGGTCAATATCGTATTGAGGATCTGCCAAAGAAAAAGCTATGTTCCATTTCTCAAGGCTTGGACAGATGGCTTTTACAATTCAGTTACCAATGTGGCAGCCGGAGATGTGAAAAAGATGAGGAGAGCATACAAGACCCTTTCGTCTTTGCCCCTGGAATCAGATAACCCTTAAACCTATAACTGTGCATTCAGAAAAGAATCTGAAGTATTTTTTCATTTTCTATAGCAGCCTAATGTGAAAATAATTTTAATTAATGTGTTTCCTCATCCTTCTAGGCCAGGGGTCTCCAACCTTTCTTCATCTGAGAGCTACTTTGAAAAAATGAAAGTGGCCAAGAGCTACTTGCATCACCTCGCTTACATTTATTCACATAGCACTCATCAGTTGAATTAAGCTACTTTTGTACACGTGTGAAATTGCAATACCCAAAGCTTATCAAAAATCTTTGCTTCACATCAAGGTCCAAGAAAACGACAATTTCTCACATATTATTATGGCCCACATAGTTAAGTACATCACTGAAAATTCACATAAATGTCCAAGAAAAAAAGACAATTTTTTCACTTCTTATTATGGCCCACATAATAAATAGTAAATACATCATCTTAATCACCACCTTACAAGCATCTTATGGCACATGTGTAAAATAAGTGCATTCACTATTTTTTACAGTTAGTGAGAGGACTGGCACTGCATGGAGTCCACCATAGAGGTGTATGCTGGACCCACTTAGGTTCACTCTAATAGTCATTTAAATGTTCATCAGTCAGTCTTGTTCTGTATTTAGATTTCATGGCTTCAGAAATGTTGTGAGTTTTGCTGAGACTTAAGCTGAACATGATTTTGGAGATTTATAACCTCCATCTCCACAGGATTCTTCGTCTTGACATTAAAAATAAACCATAATAAATCAATTGTATAGGTCTAGCCTCCCTATATCTGTGTGTGAAATTGTTGCATCCTCAAAAACAAAAAACGAATACTTTTGCAGTCTAGCTGCAGCTTCTAGCAACGGTCTTCTGCCCCATAAAAGGACACTGAATGTCCTGAATGTGGCATCACACACATGACTTGAGTCTGAACACAGCAGACAACAGGAGTATTTACAACAGCATATAAAAACAAAAATACTGCATGTGGGTGCACACTTATTCTCTGTCTTACTGTTACATAAATCCCATGAATGTATGAGATTAAGTTAGCTTCATCATATCTCAATCAGTGATTAAGTGAATAATAACGTTTATATCAGGTTACTATCTGCCTTTCAGTAATTTTTTCAGGGAGGGGGAGGAACAGAGGAGACAGTAATTGCGGAAGCTTTTTCCTCCTGGCTGCCTTCACAAACGTTACACAAGTATTTATCAACTGAAAATAGCACGAGGACATTCACACTCTGCAATCCAAGACTTGATTAAATCCACCCAAATCCTGACATGGTGCTAACGCGAGTATTTTTTAAAACATAAATCCATGTGTGTCTGTGCCGCAGCGACACAGACTGATTCAGGTGCATTTATTGTCGTTGAATTTTTTCTATTTATTTTTTTATGGGTGTCAGCAAAGAGCCTTTGGGCCCAATGTGTGGGTCTAACCCCCAGCCAATTACCAGGGTGTGCAGCTCGATCAGTTAACAACAATAATTAGGCTACAGAAAGGTCCTAAACTTATCTGTGGTTAGCATTCCGTATGTCCTTGATAAGTCTTCCAAGTACACCATGTTTATAGGTTCTTGCTAACCAGTAGGTCCACTCTATGAAGGAGAGCTGTTTTTTTAAGGTTTTCTCAGAACGATTCCCCCGCATACGCCAAACTTCCCTCTTGTATGTCTGCCATGCTCTCTCAATATTTTGTGTATGTAGTCCTGTTTGTGGATCAACATAATTCTGGCTGTGGTTGACCCTGACATGTCTGTAGCCCTCCTGGGAAAGACTGGCATATGTTCACTCATCACTCACAACAAGACTTTGAGGCTTGACATGCTTCTTGATGATGGGAACAAGAGTCTCCTTGTTTCTTCTCTTTACAAGGCGAAGAATGGGACGTCTGCTTGCAGCTTTTGATCTCGAGTATACCAAACACCCAAGATCTCTTTCTTCTCCAGGTGTTACCAAAGCGTCCTCTTCCATACTACCAAAAAACAGTGTGAACATTATTACAAAATAATCTCTTGACTTTATGTTTAATCAATCTATTGTTAGTCAGGTGTAATTACCTTTTCATCTAAATCTGTTTCAAATTTCTTATAACACAGTAAACATGCTTACAAAATGATTTGCTGGAAAGGGATAATCTTCTCAAGGTTAACCCTAAGGTTATCTTTTTTCTCCTCGACAGTTCATGAATTTGTGCTTTTATTTTTCTCACTATGACCACATTAGGAACCAGAAAATCTTGACTGAAATTGATTGAAAACAATTACCAAATCTTGTGACACTGCAATGCAATTCAATTTAGTCTTGACTCTGGCTTTGTGTGAATATTTAATTATTTATTCATTATGTATGTAATGTTATAGTTAGGAACACCTCTTCCTGTTTTATTTGACTAATATATAAGATAAATACAGAAGCCTAATGCATTCACTTGAGAAAAAAAGGTTTTTCACGAGAACTTTTCCTGGAATTCTGAGATAATAATCTTGCTAATTAAGAAAAACAGAAAACGTTTATTTCTCATGTGTGTGCATTACGCTTCCGTAAATAAACCCTTTTTAGGTTAAACAAATAAAATAAAATGCCAATGAGTGCAAAGTGTTTCCCCTGTGTATGAATATTTGTTGTTATCTTTGGGTTGGAAACCACCTCACACAAAAGCCCAAAGAATGAACATCTTCCTTAACATAATCAATATGGCACTATTATTGGCGAGGATGCTTGGTGATAGGAAGGCACCATTTTCACCGGATGCTGGTTTTATTTAACATCAAGAAACTGTTCTCAGAGCAGTTTTATGTGTTTTCCCTACAATTTCACATTGTACTGAAGTTTGGCTTCTTCATTTCCTGTAGATTGTAAATAGGACATCCTTGGCAGGGGAATGGGGAGGGTGGATCACCATTGTAAAATTACAGTGGCATGATGACATCATAATGAAACTGTTTTTTTATTAACTGATTGACAGCTTTGGGGAGAGTGATATTCATTTCTGCCATTTATTTTGTATATCCTATCTATGACTCTCCCCTCCCACCCACTCTCTATATCGATTCACATAATGATGTAAGCTCTTTCCGGTTATAGAAAATGTAACACATTTAGTCAAATGTGTTACATTTAAATTATATTACCTTGCGTTTGTGGCAGAATTTGCTCTCATCAATGTGGACAAGGACATTAACTCCACCGACTTTCTGCTTCTTTTTCTTTTGGTGCTTTCCCAGGCTTTTTACACAGATTCTTCTGAGTTTCTTTGACATCATGGAAAGTGTTGCTGAGCTCTTTGCAATGCCATCTTGAAGCATGTCAACTTGCCTTAGATGCAAACCCTGGGCAAATCTATCAAGGATTAACACAAATAATGAAATAAGGACAGTGCATTTCCAAAAGAAGAAAACATTTCTTTGATCAAGCTATAAGTCACGAAGCATAATTTATACCGAGTATATTGTATTTGGGCCATTAGTTTTTTAACTAGCATCAATAACAAGCCATCCTGTCAATCAACCATCCTGTACAGGGCTGACTAAAACTGATGCTCATTGCAACACAGTGTCACATCTGGTTGTATAGATAGAATCACCACCATACTCTTCTGTCAGAAGCCCAAACTTATGATTTATAAGAAATCCTAATGCGTGAAAGTAGAAAAAAATAATACTTAAGAGCAGAAAAACAAAATATGGTCAATTTACAACATGATGAAATTAGCAAGAGCCAAAACTCACGTCAGAGAGTTTTTTTGTAACTAAAATATCTGGCCAATCAAGGCAGGTTATATGACAGGATATGCTTTTGTAATATTCTTTCAGATTGACCATAAATCCATGCCACCATAAATTATGATAACGGCATGTGCTGTAGTGCAAATGTACTCCATATACTCAAATGCACTCTACACATAGGCTACTGTAATCTATCAAATACTGTAATAAGATAATACCTTTGCATTGCTTACCTATGGATGCACTTCATCCATGCGAATAAACTGCAGTGTGATTGTGAGAAAAGTGACTTTGTCCTAACACTTCTCCTCAAACGTCCACATCTTTTACGTCGGCATTCCCTGTAAATTGCAGGACATCAAATTGTATGATAAACTGAACATTTTCTATGTGTGTGTTACGCACACATACACACACTAAGTTGGATATATAATTAATTCAAATAACAGCAGCTTATGTAAAAACCATGCTGTTTATCTATACTATACGCTGAAATAAATATGTTGTAACATTAGCTAGCTGGCTACTTGTCTAAATTGTATCTTTCCTCCATGGGTAGCTGAGGGAGAGAGAACAAAAATGTACATCCTAGAGGCCTCCTCACACTTGATATCTTCATTTTGTCCATACACAATACCCACATGTTAATATTTGGTATTACAGCACTTGAAGTTAATTGACAAGGCCATTGACATTTGTGCATATTTCTTGTAGGTGTGTTCCAAAATATCAAAAATGTGCCAAGAAAACAATGTACTGCCATAGACATTAATTTGTGAATTGCTTATGCAGGCCTTCTGGTTCTTTCCTATAGCAATCCATGGTTCTGTGTGAACATGCCCTCTAGGTAAGCTAACTTAATATTAGCAAACAATGTAGCAGAAGAATGCCCTATTCCTACCTACAGCCGGTTGCATAACAAAATATGGGGCCCTTTAGTTTGCAAGCATTTTATTCTTACCAGATGTGATGGTCCTTAGTCTGGGAGGAGACCATCTTTATTTTGTGGCGGCCGTTTTTGCATTTCAATTTGCGTTTCAACAAGCCAATCGTTTGCAACCATTTTATTAATTTTAAAGTAGATTTTTTGGTTTCTTTAACATAAACTGTTGTCAAAAGTTTTCTCTCCAGTGAAGCCATATAGCCAGCCGTCGGACCGAGCTAGCAACTGTTGCTCAATTTATCTACGAAGACATCCCAAAAATGGAAAACTGGCGCACTTTCATTTCATTGGCTGGAGAATTTATGGGATACGCTTGATTTAGATATAAACACCTTCCGGGACCAGCGTTATATGTACAGTCTATGGTGTTGGCAGAGTTGACACTTTGACTAAATGATATTCACCAAGCACTTCTACTGCCTGATTGGTCTACTGTGCAAGTGCGCCCTTGGATTTCAGATGTTTTGGTCGTCGAGATGGTAAGTGTCAACTTCCTTAGGTAACATTGTCTTTTTTTAGAAAGCAGTCCTTATTACTTGCATGATCATTTTTATTTTCAGCATCGACATGGCATTTTTGCTCAGGTGCATTCAGTAACCAGCCCCTCAGCTGTCAACGGGAGCAGTGCCGCGTGTGGGTCCCGTGCATTGTACCCGGGCAAAGTCACGGAGAGGGATTAATGAGGCAGTAGAAGTAGAAGGAGGCGATTCCATACAAGAAAGTGGTAAATTGGGTTTATAATGTCAAAGTAGTTGACGTTAGTGTGCTAACTTCACACTCTAGATATGTGAACTATCCTGACAAACTACCACTAACTGTATTAGCTAAGTGATATGCATGTTAAATAACCGATATGCATGTTAAGTTAACATGCATATCGGTAAGGTTAACATTGTTTACCCTACCTACCAGCAAAGCTAACGACTTATAGCCATAGACAAGGTCTTAGGCAAAAGCTAATATAACAACTAAAGTTATCCTTACTGGAGCAGCAGGGCTAGCAGTTCATATAGAAGGTTCCTTGGTAGCTCCAAAAGAATGCTAGCTAACATGCTTAGTTTGAATCTTCTCCTTAATGAGACCCGCTGGATCGCGGCCGACTTTACTGTCTGTACCGGGCTTGGTTTTGAAGCTGGTAATGATGATATCATATGAAAGTAGATGACCTAATGGCACCCAATGGTACAACCACGTGATGCTAGCTTGTCGGCAATGGGGCTAGAAAACCTTCAACATTTTGGAGGGAAAAACTGACATGGCAATTTCCACAGGGGTTTCCTTGACCTCTCACTTCAAGATATCTGTATGAAAATGGGTTCTATGGGTACCCACGAGTCTCCCTTTACAGACATAGGCCTACCCACTTTATGATAATCACATGCAGTTTTGGGCAAAAAACGTTTTTTACATGCAGTATAATGTGTTAATTACGCCTTTTCATAATGGTGTATTTGAATATTTCTGCATACTGGGGTCTCTATACAGTCTTGGAATTGCATTAATTGGGTTAGACTGTAAAGCTGAGACTCTTGTGGATCCAATGAGCTCAATTGTATTAATGTGTGATGATGTTAGTCCCCATAGTAGTCATTTCATAGTGAGACCATGTTTTGAAACTTGACATCAATGTATAAAATGAGATGTTGTGACATCTAGGATAATCACAGCCTCATGAAACTGTTCAACCACAAACTAGAGACATTTAGAGAATGTGTAGGTTTCCTAGGTATATTGACAATAAGGGGGTTTCTGAGCAGTTCCAGAACAGAAGTACTTAAACATGTGAAACGTTTGTTATACCAAATCATCGCCTTAGCCTTCTGACATGTATTCCTAATGTGTCATGTCCTATCTTGCAGCTGGTAACGTGGAAAGAATTATGCCTTTCAAGCAGCATAATACATGGAGAAAGAAGGCTGAGATGCTCCATTCTTGGGTGGATGAGCTAGAGGAGGAAAATGGCATACTCAAGCAGCAGCTTGAGGACAAGAACTCTATACAAGAGCAAGGTTTGTACAGGTGGAGCAAAGTTTTACATTAGGGCTCTCCAGAACCTGTGTGGCTTCAAAATAATGATGGCGCAGTATACAACAACAGTATTTCAGCTATTATTGAATATTATTGCCAGCCTTTCAATATTATTTTTTCTCAAGTAACTATTTTTGATTTGGCCTTACATTTTTACATTTAGTGCATGTAGATATTTAGCTGGACAATGTGTAGGATCACTAATGGCGTGTGTCCATATAGCGTTTTTCACTGAAAGAAAAGTGCCGGCAGGGCGCTTGGGAGCACTTCATCAAAGTGTTACCACTGCACATGGGTTTGTTTTTATGACAGTATCTTGACAGCATATCATCGCCCCTTTGCTTTTACCTATTTGGGCTACTATCAATTGCATTTAAAACTGTATAGCCTCCTGTTGGCTGCTGCTTTATGTGCATCTTTTGAATTGCAAACAAAAATGGCTGCCTAGCCATCTTTTTTTTAATTTATTCATTTATTTATCAGGGACAGTGCACATTGATAAACATTACTGTAAATGTGCCAGAGTTAGCCAAGAGGCTATTTTTCATCCGTATTCCCTGGACATGTACTTTCTACATTTATAGGTCTCTGCTCAGTGTTATACAAAGGGGTTTGTAGTTTGTTATTGATATTCAGGCAGAGTACTGCAAATGTATTTTGCATTATAAATCAAACTCTTGAAATGTTCACCAAAATTATTAAAAACAATTTAACAGAGAAAATAAAAATTCCCAGGGAATTCAAGTCTCTTATTTGGGCTATAATATTTACAATATTTCAGCTATTGTTGTCATTTTTAAGGAATTCCTTTAGGAATTTAATTAACTTCACTTGTGTATAGGCTGTTGACTGCTGCCTTGTCATAGCATATTGGCTCTCCATTTAAAGATGAATTGGCTTAGACCACATGAGCACTAATTGGTTGGAATAAATGGAAATACACTAATAGTGATAGAAACGTTCTACACAATGCAGTTTGAAAGTAGCAGACTAATGCATTTTCTCATACACAACTCCTTTTTGTATATATAAAACATAAGACATCCCATCTAAAGTTTTGTGCACATTATTTGTACTTCTGCAATGTCTCTTCATAGCCAATCTAACCTCCACCGCATCAATTAGTATGCACTTCATATACAACCTCAAACCACCTTAGGTTATCAGTTGCTCAAGCTCAGTCACACCAATGTAATTCTGTAATGTTGTATATTGTGATAAAAGCAGACTCCTCTGGGCTTTAGGCGAATCCTTTGTGGGGACTAAACTTAAAGTTTATTTCTGTTTGTCATTTATCATTCATCAACAGATGGGAACTTGGAAGTAATGGCCACTGGAGATAAGGAGCCGCAGGCCATGAGGTTGGACTCCAGCACCGATCCCAGCAACGATTCCAGCACTGACTCCAGCACTGACTCAAGCTCTGACTCAAGCTCTACCTCTGACTCTTCTGATGAGGGAAAGAAGAAAAAGAAGCAGAAGAAGAATGGCAAGAAGAGAAGCAAAAAAGTGAAGAAGGAAAACAAAAAGGCGAAGAGGTCAAAAGGAAAAGGAGAGCGAGGTATAATAAACTAAGACACCTGCTGAATGTATTTAGGTATTAGGTATTTAGGTTATTATTGTGAGCTTAGTGCTTTATACTGGGTTTGGGTCATACAATCCCATTGACCAATCATCATCACTCTTATCACCAATGTACTCTTCATCGTGCCAGAGTGGTTGGGGTGTAGGTTGAATGAACTAAAATAGAGACACACCACATGCTTACTAGAGGTGTGAATCTTCATTGGCCTCATTCACCTGTCAACGATTCAAATTCCCAACGATCCTCGATGCATCTCAATGTATTGCATCCTCAATTTTCTATATTACTGCACATAGCAACATTTTTTATCAATTAATACAAGCAGTCAGATAAATTGGAACTCCCTTTTTTATTTAGAAAGTGCTTTCAAAGATCTGACTGTACAGACTTTAATATAAAAGCTTCTTTTCAATACCAGTATCTGTGTTAGCCACCTCACATAAACTTAATAAAAACAAAACTTAAATAATTCTGCAGTGCATTACAAGTGTGCTGTAATCTACAAAAATAAGGTTTTCACATAGCAGCTCAGTGTTTCCCTAGGTTGACTGCTTTGGGGGGGCGAATGGGCCGGGAGATAACTTTTCAGATTATTCCGACATCATGTGAATCCAAGACAAAGCCGATGGCATTTACACTGCCTAGCAGCTACGGACCTTCCCTTACTCATAGTTCTTCTACTATGCGATATCTATGAGCGCACAGCGGACGTTTGATTCTGCGGGGAAGTACAACCAAACAAAAAGTTGGGGATATTTAAACTTTTAGTGGCGAAGCGCAGCCAAAGAGTACCCGCAGCCAATCAGTAAACAGAGTCCTGACATGTTGACCTATGTTACAAAGAATTTCTTCTCGCCTGAAACACATGAACACGCCTCAGAAAAATGTCATCATTGTGGCAATCTGCACTTCGCTGCTGCCTGATGGAATTTGGCATAACAGAGCAGCTGTTATTGGTAGTGAGAGCAACAAGTTAGTGGACTGCAGATCGTTTGAATGCCGCCTCTCACCTCCGCACACACGGGGTGTGTGTAAAGCTCTGAAACAGAAATCAGAGGAGAGAAACTAGCGCGACAGAAAATGACAGCAGAACACAGTAAGACTCCTACTAAGCTGATATGAAACCAAACTCCCGATTATGTTCTGTCACTGCATCGATGCAGAATCGTACATCGCGATGCATCTTATAAATCGAGAAATATCCACACCTCTAATGCTCATCTAGTATGGCTGTTTGAGCTGAACCTGTAATGAATAATGAAATATAAATAATGTTCTCACCAGTTTTTACCACCAATATGTTTTTTACCAATAAATAGCAAATGATCTAACTAGATTTGCACACTGTGCATACAGGCACACTACCTAGTACCTACTATAAAATACTACACATGTTCTAAAACAAACGGGAAGTCACACACATTCATCCAAGTTGTAGTCCCTTTTCAAGAGAAAATATGTGAGAAACACTATGGCTCACCCTGCAACTAAGACACTGCACACAATACACACCACAACAATCCTTGGGGGGCCATAACATTTATTGACATTAATGTATTCTTTATTTTTCAGTTTCTTCCATCTCAGATGTGGTGAGAAGATATCGGCGTGTCCTTAAACTGGTGCAGAGAGGCTTCAGGATGACCAAAGCTTTTAAGAAAGCTCATGTTTCCAGGAATGCTGTGAAAGACACTGCAGCAATTGCTGAAGTATTCCTGGTGGATAAAAGTGTCCTAGACCAGTTCAGGGTAAAAACACACTTTTAAAATTAGCCCAACTCTGTCAAAAGAAAATAGTCGGTGAACTGGCAGAAAAGATAGCTGAAATGAAAAGCAACAAACAGCTCATCCCCTTTTCTGTCAGGTAATTCTGAATGTGGGTTGAGCGTTGTTGTTGTGGGGGGGGGGGTTTCATTTTGGGAAACTACTTTGGGGAAGTTTTCGTTTTCCTTCTCTAACTCACAGCGGGTATTTTATTAGCTGATTCAAGTGTATTCTTAATTTTAAGTTTTTACGCCTACAAAAAAAAAAATTTAAGGGATTGAATGTTTCCACCAGAGGTTTATTCCTGGTATTGTAGAGAAAACTTTTAAATGTAATATTAATACACAGTTGTGAAATATAGTCTATTGAAACGCTAAATGAACAGTTGAATAATGCATTTTTTTTGTATTTAAACTAACCCTGTTAATAATTACGTTTAGATGTCCTTCAGTAGGATTGAATGTGGTTCACAACTGTTCAGTGTTTTTACTTGTAGTATATTCTTAAAATAAAACAGCTTTCTTTCTCTGATATGCTGCCTATAGTGTTTGTTCTACTGTGCTTTATAGCCTGGTATTGAATTCAGTTATCCAGTGTTCGTGATCAGTTGTGCAATAGATTTCGCTTTATTCCCATGTCCGTTGCATATAATTAGTGGATGAATGTATGTGTTCTGTTGATAGGTTATAGACTTTCTACTGTTCTCAACTGTTGTTCACTTTAATTGGATAGTCCTAACACACGCCTACAAACGCTTAGTGGAGAATGCCTACTAAAAGTATACTGATAGTCAACTCTAGATTAGTTGACGATCAACAGATAGTCAACTAAACTCTAAAGTTGCTTATCTGTTGATCATCAACTAATGCTTAATGTAATCTTTAGTTGACATCTCGACTCTCAACAGATTATCAACAGATAGTCGACATGACCCTGTTGACCTTCAACTGACAGATTGATTTTGAGTAGTTGATTGTCAATTTTGAAGATGTTTACACAATCTACAGATAGTAAGGTTGAATATCGGTTAATAACCTGTTGCAAAAAACATGTTGACAGTCAACAGACACTTTTTGTAAAATCTATAGATCAACACTTGAGATGTACCTTATATTCTACTGGCAGTTAGTTGAATGCATGTTACTTGTCTGTTGAAACAGTGTTGTTGAATGTCAACTGATGACTTATAGAGTGTTAAAGACCCAGTGAAGTGTGCGCCGGTGCATGATCTGTTATGCTAATACGTATAGTAATGACCAAAATTGTCCATTGGAACCCATATAAAAGATGTTGGAATAGCAACGAATTTGACGAGTTGGAATTTTCCGCTGGGAAACCTCCGCCTTCGTGGGCGTGGCTTGCGATCTACTGCGTGACGTCAGAAGATGGGCTCAGCCGAAGTGTTTACATTCACCACCGTTCATTTTGTCTCTGTTTCAAAGTGGAATTTACCAACGTTTTTGAGCGAGTATTTTATTGGAAAGTGTTTCGCAGTCGACTGGAAGTGATTGCCAATCGAGGAAACCTGACAATGGAGGCGACAGTGAAGAAAAAGGGAGGAAAAACACACGGGAAGCGATGCATTGCCGCTGGCTGTGGTAATGTCAATTCTGCCGAAGTGGCGATGTTTCTGTTACCAAAAGATGAAGGTGAGTGGCTGGTGTTATTGTTTCGTAGATTCGTAGATTGTTTATGAAAAATAAAGGCCACTGTGTTTGTGTCTATTAACAAGACTATCATGGCGGCGGCAGAGCTCAAGTCGAGTTTCTCCGCCTGGAGATATTCTCACTATTTCACTTTTGTCGAGCACAAAGAAAAAGAACGTTTTAGTTAAATGTAAGTTGTGTCTTGGCGGGTCAAAGATCCTATCGACTGCCCAAAACAGCAATTAAAATCTGTTGAAACATCTGCAGAAACAACATGCTGGGACGAAGCTAGTAGCTAAGACCACAGACTAAAGTAACCTGTATATCCTATATAACCTGTTTTAATAATTATAACTTTGTCTGTGTAAAATGTATACTTATGAAACTAGACCAAGTGTTCTTATTTTCCTTTGTTTGCTGTGGTCAATTGTGTGTGCGTTGACTTAGGAATGTAGAGGATCCAGTCGGCCCCCCCGGGGTTTTAATGGCCCGGATAGGAGCATGGGGGGGTTGTAGGAGAAAGGTAATAAAACTGACACCATTGAGTCTATGCAGAGATTGTTCTGAGAGAAAGATTGGGATGCAGAGTGGTACGGCCAGGTGCTGAGGATAAACGAAGATAAGGATTGGTACCTCACCCCCGTGCGACCCAGAATTGTTTATTTTATGGCTGCCATAAAAGATGACCTGGGACTGATCGGCGGCGCAGGAGATCGAAAGTTCCCACACTTATGGCTGACTCACTCTGATTCGCTGTTTAGACCTCGTCAATGGCTGACTCACTCTGATTCGCTGCCTAGGGCTCGCCCAGGAGTGAGTCCACCAATGGATGAACACCTAGGGAGGAGCAACCGACACAACTCCTCCCACACAACTCCTCTCCGTTTGTGGGGATAAATATTGTGAATTCTGTACACTCGGGGCCTCTGTTCTGTCTGACTGTCTGATACGTACATCGCACGGTGGAAGAGCTGAGGCCCGGAGTACTTCGTTATATAAGTACTTCGTTATATTGTACTGTTGTTTCTGCCATTAAATCAGCTTATTGTTTAATCTCATATCTCTGTCTGAGCCGTTCCTTTTTACAGCAGACCACTCATCAAACGAACAGCGCGGAGCGGGCTCGAACCTTCAACAACTGAAGGGTGCTTAAACCCAACAATTTGGTGACCGACCGACGTGATGAGTAGGGTCTCATAGAAGGCACACCGGCAGCCAGCGGACGAACGGTCCAGGGATGACACCTCGAATACCTCTGACAACTAAACCAGGGCGCCCCACAACAGAAAGGTGAGCAGATACCTGTTATTATCAAAATCTGTGATTGGCTATACTACAAAATTTTAGAGTTGTCAGCGGCATTTTCAGTGTTTTAGTCTTACGGTAGAAAGAACAGTACTACAGAATAACACTTTCCAGTCTCAAAGAGGAGCTGCAGTTGTGTTATATGTGGGGTATTTCAAGAGGAGAAACGCAACTTTCAAAATCAATTTGAAATGACCGGATCTCGCAAACTCTTGCTGTGGGGTTAATCTAGAAGACTAAACGTGACGATAAAGAGATTCTGTAGACTGGGTTTCGACTCCTTGCCAAAAGCCACATCGCCGAAAGGGGGTGTAGAAGCGCTTCTGGAAGTCTCTCCATCTGTTGAAATATACATCGCACTATAAAAGTCAACTAGACTGTACGGGGAATATATTAACTGTGTAACGAGATTGCAGTGGTTATAAAATTTAAAAGAAGTCCAGCTGCAATGGTCGTTCGAGATTTCAGTGGTTTTAAAATTTAAAAGAAGTCCAGCTGAAATACTCTGAGAAATAAGGTGACACACAGTAATTCTTAGACGAATTCTGGGGTTGGGGCTCATCGACTAATGTACACAGGCAATCCTTAGACGGATCTGGGGATACATTAGGTTTATTTATTTTGAGTGTGATTAACTGTGTAACGAGATTGCAGTGGTTATAAAATTTAAAGAAGTCCAGCTGCAATGGTCGTTCGAGATTTCAGTGGTTTTAAAATTTAAAAGAAGTCCAGCTGAAATACTCTGAGAAATAAGGTGACACACACAGTAATTCTTAGACGAATTCTGGGGTTGGGGCTCATCGACTAATGTACACAGGCAATCCTTAGACGGATCTGGGGTTACATTAGGATTATTTATTTTGAGTGTGATTAACTGTGTAACGAGATTGCAGTGGTTATAAAATTTAAAGAAGTCCAGCTGCAATGGTCGTTCGAGATTTCAGTGGTTTTAAAATTTAAAGAAGTCCAGCTGAAATACTCTGAGAAATAAGGTGACACACACAGTAATTCTTAGACGAATTCTGGGGTTGGGGCTCATCGACTAATGTACACAGGCAATCCTTAGACGGATCTGGGGTTACATTAGGATTATTTATTTTGAGTGTGATTAACTGTGTAACGAGATTGCAGTGGTTTAAAATTTAAAGAAGTCCAGCTGCAATGGTCGTTCGAGATTTCAGTGGTTTTAAAATTTAAAGAAGTCCAGCTGAAATACTCTGAGAAATAAGGTGACACACACAGTAATTCTTAGACGAATTCTGGGGTTGGGGCTCATCGACTAATGTACACAGGCAATCCTTAGACGGATCTGGGGTTACATTAGGTTATTTATTTTGAGTGTGATTAACTGTGTAACGAGATTGCAGTGGTTATAAATTTAAAGGAAGTCCAGCTGCAATGGTCGTCGAGATTTCAGTGGTTTTAAAATTTAAAGAAGTCCAGCTGAAATACTCTGAGAAATAAGGTGACACACACAGTAATTCTTAGACGAATTCTGGGGTTGGGGCTCATCGACTAATACACAGGCAATCCTTAGACGGATCTGGGGTTACGTTAGGTTATTTATTTTGAGTGTGATTAACTGTGTAACGAGATTGAGTAAGAAAAAGGTTGATAGGCGCTGTGAGAATGGGTCTGCAGAGAGAATTTCGCCTTGATGCCAACTGGCTGTTATCAGCCTGCAGCCAGGGAGGAGAAATCAGCAGAGCTGCCTGCACTGAGTGTGTGTGTGTGTGTGAGGAAGTCCGTGGATTGGTCAATTTGGACCAATCAGCGCGGGCTTAACGTAACGGCTAAGCGGTCCTACGACGCTGGTTATCAACTCGGTAAATCGAGCCAGGGTTTCTCTCTCCAGCTGAGAGCGCGTTCACGTGAAAGGGACAAGTGTACTAACAGCGCAGCGTCATACTTCATTAATGAAAAGTAAATAATATTAGACAAATATGAACTTTAAACATCCATGACTTAAACATATAATAAAGGATACAAGCCACATAGTTGCACCTGCAAGGTGAATATAGAGCAACTGGTTAAAAAATAAATAAACTACCGAGTGTTTGAAAGCGTACAACAGTTTTATGTTATCACTGTTGCCCATCTAAGACACGAGTGGATCTGACTTTAATTACATTTGAGTTGAGTGTTTCGTCAACCTAATGTGTTGCTTAAAATAATACTTCTGCATACAGTATGTGACAATGTAAGTGTTGCACGGTCAGATACGGCTCGAGAAGCTGACTTAGACAAGGAAATATATGATATATTATGATATTATATGATCGATGATGTGATATGAATGATAAGTGCGACACGTCGGCGTCTTCTCTTCATACGGCAGTTTAAACTGTATTTCCTTTATCCTGTAATATGACTTGATAGATTTAAACTCCGCACGCTGAGCTCTGATCAGGCGCAGCTTTCACTGAGTTGATCTCTTTCTATAGACGCCGGAGGCAGGCAGCGTCAGGTAAAACAAGTTATTTAGCCTTCCCAAACCTGAGCCTTACGCGCCGCCCAATAATACACCTCGCACCGAAAACTATCAGACTGTATACCTGTGGGAATAAAACTACAATAATTAGTAAATTATAGTACGCAGGGATATCTGGTGTTTTTTATAAAAAACTAAAACCTTTAGGAGAAGCGCTCTTGTGAGTCTCCGCAACGGGTTGAAATACACCTCGCACCGAAAACTATCAGACTGTATACCTGTGGGAATAAAACTACAATAATTAGTAAATTATAGTACGCAGAGATATCTGGTGTTTTTTATAAAAAACTAAAACCTTTAGGAGAAGCAGATACGAACGAAGTCAAAAATGGAAGGAGAATTTGAACGTGAAGAGAGAGAATTAGGAGTCCCTGTTCCGGGGAGTTTAAGGGAACAGTGGGGACAAGCAGAGAGATTGATACTTAGCGGACTTAAGCCCGGAGATCATAAAAAGGCGAGCAGCGATCTCCGTTTCTTACACGATCAGATGATCGCAGAGAATAGAGTAGAGGGTGACGAGGCAATAAGTCTCCTAGCCACAGCACTCAATACATACGAGCGACAGTTGGTTCAGAAATTAGAAACTCTCAACAAGCAGAAGGCAGGTTTTATCAGGGCTTCTAAACTTAACAAAGAAAGGGAGCTAGTTGACAAGCTAAGGAGAATAGGCCATAACGCAGCCTTAGTTATGAATGGAGTGGCAGTAACCTGCTCTCTGAGCAAAACTCCCGCCAAAAATCTGCCCGCCATAGCAGCCCCACCCAGTCCTGCACCAGCCCCTCCCACAGAAGTGATAGAGCCAGTCAGGAGGAGAAGCCATATGGTGGGCCCCTCCCAGACATCCCAGAGGGCGGTCCCCTCCTCTATCCAGATTTATACAACCCCTTTAAGACCCGACCCCCTCCCTATACGCTTCCCTCCACCTCTAACCCCCCCTCACCCAGTTCCCCTCATGACATTAAAGGAACACCTGTATCAACACATACACCTACAGATGAAGAAATACTTGACTTTGTTGCAAAACGCGTCAAATTTTTTAGGACTAAAAAAAAAAAGGATGAAACCTCTGCCTCTGACAGAGAAGACACGGCAAGTCAAGACGGCACAGGGGACTCCACCTTCCTCTGAAACAGGTTGATATAGCCGGTGTCGGACTTTGTTTATGAACACATTAACTGAGGGACAGGTTTCTCCCCATTTGAGCTGACCCACGGCCATCAGTTTCCGGGTCCTGGAGCATTAGCAGTAGGGAAAGAAGTAGAGGAAATAGCTCAAAACCATATTACCAGCAACTTAAGGGCTTGGTATGAGATTTCTCCACCCAGGTGGCTGACGCCAAAGGGGGACCGGAGAAGCACGAGGCTAACACCGCAGAATTCATCTGGCTGAAGGTCATCCGTCCGAAGTGGCTCAACCCAAGGTTCACCGGCCCGCACAGAGTGACTCAGAGGACATCACATGCAGTTCGCCTCGAAGGAAAGGGGGAAACGTGGTATCATTGGAGCCAGTGCGCCGTTGGAAAACCTCCAGCAAGGACGTTAGACGACATCAGAACTGACATCGCTGCAGCAGGACGAGAGAGAACACATCTGACGACGACAGCCCAGCAGAAGCAACGACCCATACAACAGATGACAAGGACAAAGACACAGAGGTAACAACAGGCGATCTTGGAAAGGAGATTACGGCCGGCGAGGAGGCGGACACGAGTCTACTCTGAAACACACGACTCCATATAGGACCCGACTTTTTTACTCCCACCTTTAGGGGCACTTTCCAATAAGTAGCAGCATTTTTATGCCCACCTATAGGGCCTCTTTCTAATAAGAGTAGTAGGTTATATATAACGAGAGGTTATCCCTATAGTTAAAGGGCAGTGGAAGTCTCCCCACTCACCAGACCTTCTATTTAACAGGTTCTGGGAGCACAGTATTTACCATTACAGGGTACTATTTTACACCCTAGTTTTAAAAATCTCCTTAGGAGATTTTAGCATTGTGTTCAACCTAATTACAATAACACGGACCACTGATTAAAGGTACTCAACAATGACAGACTGTGGATTACACTTCCTTATTGTTTGTTGGTGTACTCTGCTAGTGGGAATCGTGGTTTTACTTGGGACACTGTTTGTATCTTGAACACCATTCTTAGTTATATGGCCCATTAGCGAATTGCCTTATTATTTGATTGGGTGTTAATTCCTTGTGTCCTAGTAAATCTCCTATTATTAATAACAGAAATAATGTGTGTTCACCCTTGCCTTTATTTTTGTTTTTATGATTCCATTGACCACCCAGACTCCATTCCCCGCCAGAGGAGTCCGTAACTAGGGTCAAACGGGCCAAACATGAGGTAGTTGTTACCAAAATGTCTCCGAAACAAACCTTCACTTTCCAAGCAGGTAGTGATGGAATAATGTAGACAGGATCAACTATGTACATTACAATGTGCTCCGTTTAGCTAATCTCACTAGGGACCCTGTAGAAGGACTCGCTGAACAGCTGGGGCCGACTTCCCTTATGGCTGAAACAGAATAGAATGGCCCTTGACATGCTGTTAGCTGAGAAAGGAGGTGTGTGTTCAATGTTTGGTGATATGTGTTGTACTTTCATTCCAAACAATACGGCTCCGGACGGTTCCGTCACAAAGGCTTTAGAAGGCTTTCGCACACTATCCATAACTATGCATGAACAATCAGGGATACACAACCCCTTGGAGGAATGGTTTACAAACATGTTTGGTCAATGGAAAGGTTTAATAATCTCTCTTTTGATTTCAATAGCTACTTGTATTGCCATTTTAGTAACATGTGGTTGTTGTTGTGTGCCCTGTATATCCTATATAACCTGTTTTAATAATTATAACTTTGTCTGTGTAAAATGTATACTTATGAAACTAGACCAGGTGTTCTTATTTTCCTTTGTTTGCTGTGGTCAATTGTGTGTGCGTTGACTTAGGAATGTAGAGGATCCAGTCGGCCCCCCGGGGTTTTAATGGCCCGGATAGGAGCATGGGGGGGTTGTAGGAGAAAGGTAATAAAACTGACACCATTGAGTCTATGCAGAGATTGTTCTGAGAGAAAGATTGGGATGCAGAGTGGTACGGCCAGGTGCTGAGGATAAACGAAGATAAGGATTGGTACCTCACCCCCGTGCGACCCAGAATTGTTTATTTTATGGCTGCCATAAAAGATGACCTGGGACTGATCGGCGGCGCAGGAGATCGAAAGTTCCCACACTTATGGCTGACTCACTCTGATTCGCTGTTTAGACCTCGTCAATGGCTGACTCACTCTGATTCGCTGCCTAGGGCTCGCCCAGGAGTGAGTCCACCAATGGATGAACACCTAGGAGGAGCAACCGACACAACTCCTCCCACACAACTCCTCTCCGTTTGTGGGGATAAATATTGTGAATTCTGTACACTCGCGGCCTCTGTTCTGTCTGACTGTCTGATACGTACATCGCACGGTGGAAGAGCTGAGGCCCGGAGTACTTCGTTATATAAGTACTTCGTTATATTGTACTGTTGTTTCTGCCATTAAATCAGCTTATTGTTTAATCTCATATCTCTGTCTGAGCCGTTCCTTTTTACAGCAGACCACTCATCAAACGAACAGCGCGGAGCGGGCTCGAACCTTCAACAACTGAAGGGTGCTTAAACCCAACAAGACCCAGACTCATCCGACGCCACTCCACCTCCACCTAAGCAACAGCGGCTGGATTGGCACTTTGAAACATATATTTGTGTTTGTGTTTGTATAGATCACATTGCTTAGCAGAGTTCAGTGATGCAAATGCATGTCAAGTTGATCAACAGGTTGTATTATTCTCCGATGCAATAACAGTACTGAAATGAAGGCTACAGTATAAGGGCATTAATGGGTGCCCTTTTTTAAGTAACTAAAAAGTTACTTTTCACAGTAACGCATTACTTTTTGGTGTAAGTAGTGAAGTAACTAGTAATTGTAACTAGTTACTGGTTTTCAGTAACTAGCACAACACTGCATGTGAACATGAATGTTGCATCATGCTATGAACAGATGAATGTATGATCAGGTGATGGCCAATCCTGTGTGTAGATCTACTCTAGATCTATGACAAAATATTGTCCTCAACTAAATTGACTTCCATGGCCACTTTCCTCATCTATCCTGTCCGAAAAGCTGTCAAAATCACTAATTTCTCTCGCACCAGTATCACTTTCCGAAGGCTCCGCCATGTTTACAATCACAACTGGGCCCATCTTGTGACGTCACAGCCGCTATCGTCTGCAGCAGCGGTAGGCTCAGACTCTGAAAAATTTGCGATGTTTATCTCGTCCCTCGCACTTCCTAAAAAATTATTTTAGCCATGAACAGGTACAATTATATGTAAGAAATGAAACTGCCATTTCATTTTGGCGCAAAAAAATGCACTTCACTGGCACTTTAACTATGGACTATCAAAATAAAGTGTTACCCAATATTCTTAAAGAGAACAAACAGGTGCATCTCAATAAATTAGAATATCGTGGAAAAGTTGAATAATTTCAGTAATTCTATTCGAAGAGTGAAACTTATATTTTATGTAGGTTCATTAGACACAAAATGAATTATTTAAAGCGTTTATTTGTTTTAATCTGGATGACTACAGTTTACACCTTTTATAACCCAAAATTCAGTATCACATAATTAGAACATTTCACTAGACACATTTCTAGACAAATTACTAGAAACATCTTTGATTTTGAATGTCAAATGTGAAGTTTTCTGTTGCCTCAAAAATGCACTTCACGTAACTCAAGAATAGATGTGAAGTTATTAAAAAGGTTCAAATCCATTTATATCTAAAAGGGGTGTCCTATCTTGTAAAAGCATCATATTTTGGTACTTACTTCACTTTTACTTCATCTCATCAACAAAGTTACCAAAGTCCTGTTTAATAATTAATAATTCAATCTCTCTTCCATCAGGTTCAAACAACTATTGCAAAGTTGTTTTGTTCAGAGAAGACTTGCCGTTTTAAATAAATCACAAATCCTGACTTCTGAGATTCTGAAATTACCCTTTAATCACTCATTTTAACCATAAATCCTAATGCTCTTTTTTTCTGATTTACAGACATCTGACATTGCACAGCAACGAATGAGAATGTGTTTGGAAGATCTGCCCTTATTTGTCCGTGACAGTGCACAGAAGCTTTTCCTGAAATGCCTGGTGTGTACAGTATGGTTGTCCATTAATCATAAGTCTACATTTAATGTCATACAAGTGCTGTTATTAAGTTTTCCTATAATCATAGATAAAACAGTTTTGAAGATGAAGCCCGATTCTCAGGATAAATATTAGACCTGCTACATCCTACTAGTGAACTAGTTGTAGAACAGAACAGTTAACATTTTCACAGTAATTATTGTGTCATTGCTGAGCAATCAAACCAGTGTTTAATTTGCAGTTATATATTATCCTTATTTGGTAAATAATAATTGCTTATCTGCTTTCTACATGCAGGACACTGATCCGGAAGAAAAGCAGACTGCTGGTGTCAGGATGGGAGTCCTCACTCTTCTCGTAGATGATGGTGGACCTACGCCGTCTCAAATGGTCAACAGTATTGCTGTTGTTTTGGAAGAGACAATTGTACTCTCGGATCTACCAGACATCCCAACTGCATTTGTATACCTTTTTGGTCTACTCTATGCCCTGAACATTGAGTTTCCAAAAGAACACAAGTACACTTTTGAGACTGTTCAGCACATCTTCATGGGACTTTCCACCAGTTGCTCACAGCGGGTCAGGAGTTTGAAAACAAAGCTCTTAATCTAAGTGAGCATTGGCAAATTGTCCTAACTGATTTACAAGATATCCCCATTGAATTTGCCTGCCTTCACCGCTGTTTGTGACTTGAACATTGAGTTCCCAAAACCACAAGTACTCTTTTGAAGCTGATACAAAATATTACAGAAACTTGAAAAACAAGTTCTCTCTCTAAGTCACAAGCTAATATTTTCTTTATTTTTATTTCTTAAGCTGGCTGGCTTACTTTGTGCATGTAACATTTCGAGGACTAAGTACTTTATAATATCCACTTTCAAGGCTGCGACCTTTGTTATTACACGATATATTGAAAACAAGGGTAATTTGTAAGGTGAATGCTCCATCAAATTCCCCCTAAAACATGTTGTTTGACTTAGAACAAAGACGGTTTACTTTGGAAACTGCTGAAAAGTGAGTCTCAAGTTTAGCAAATTCTTTATCTTTACAGTTAAAATGTTATCTAGTGACATGAACATCTTGCAACATTTTGAAAGACATGTTCTCACTCTTAGGCACAAGCATATTTTTTCTCTAACATTTCTTCACATTTTTCTTAAGCTGGCTTGCCTACTCGTTGTTGTAAGATTTCAAGGACTAGTTACTGCCACAATTGTTGTCTTGCAGCTTTTTTAAAGATGGAGCTGGGTTTTTTTGTAAAAAGAGCCATATGAGCTTTTACTAAGTAGTGGAAGAGTTGGAAATGGTGTGATCCCTCACAGAGGCCGTGTCTCATTTCTGGGATTTCCCCTCCTCGACTCCTCGAATCCTCGGTCCTCCGGTAGTGACCCAGAAATGAATTTCAGCGCGCCATGTTGAAGGACATCTAATTTCTCGAAATGCACATCGAGGACCGAGGATCGAGCGTCGAGGAGGCTGTCTGGAGGAGCTATAATCGAGGATACACTGAAGGGTCCTCCACGGATCCTCCGTGGATGCATTTCCAGCAACAGAGATGTTTCAAAGAGTCGTGACGCACGGCCGGACTGATCTCAGCCAATGACAGCTCTGCATGCATCCCCTGGATATTATTTTATTAACTGCTTTCATCGCGACGCGATGTTTACAGAGAGAACAGCTGTGAGGTCCGTGCAGAAAGCAGAGCAGTGTGTATAATAAATATCACTCCGTATAACAGGCCTACATTACTCTCTTTATTTGCTTTAGTTTAGTAGATATCTACAAACAAAGAGTCGATATTTGTCTAAAACCATTTAGTGCTTCACATAATAAAATACACAACGGCTGTAGCCTGATTATATGCTTTAGGAGCTGTGTGTGTGTGTGTGGGTGTGTGTGTGTGTGTGTGTGGTGTGTGTGTGTGTGTGTGTGTGTGTGTGTGTGGTGTTGTGTGTGTGTGTGTGTGTGTGTGTGTGTGTGTGTGTGTGTGTGTGTGTGGGGTAGCCTAGTGTGTGCGTAGATGCAGCGGACAGACAGGTCTCAGTTGGTTTGGTCTCCTCTGCTTACTTTTAATACTTGTAAATAAAACTTCTGGCCCGTAATTTATTTTCTTCATTGTAGCGACCAGAGAGGGGGGGGGGGGATATATCCAGTCTCTGATAGTGTTACGTTATGAGTGCTCTCATACTTGTTTGATTCTGAAATTGTATATATTTATATAAATATATACATATATGTGTGTGTGTGTGTGTGTGTGTCCGCATCTGTAGCCTGTTATTGTCTCATTATACCGCACTGTGAATGAATTAAAGTAAATATATAAGTCATCATGAACACATCTGTCCATCAGACAGAGGGCTGCTGTGCCTCCTGTCATCATTAACGGACGTCTCTTTAAAATGACCGCTCAGAGGAGAGGAGTTCTCATTTCTCTAACTGCCTGCTGCTTCCCCTCCTCTCTCCTCGGTTCCCCTCCTCGAGTCCTTCGCTCGCATCTCCTGTGGGCGGGACTAAGACACGAGGATAGGAGTCGAGGATAGGAGTCGAGGAGGGGAATCCCAGAAATGAGACACGGCCAGAGTTGTGTTGGGAGAAATCACTGACTGTTTACATGCCTTTTGTCTTGCAAGATCTTTGGAAGCTTCTTTGATATGTACAAACTTTTAAAAAGATACGTTTTAAAGATTGTTCCTTTTACAATATCGTTGTTGTTGTTGTTTGGTAACTGTTAGTGAAGATGGTTTTATAACTTGGATAACTTTGCCATTTGTTATTCCATAGCTGATATTGTTTTGACAGCAGGCTTATTCAAAGGGTGGTTTGCACATTTATGGATTTCATCCACATTTGTTATGAACCCTAGCCTTATGGAAGAGTTTTAGTAATGGTGTATTTTCAATGTCTAGTTAATGTAACACATTAGCATATTCAGTATCATTCAAGTAGTAATCGTTTCAATCAGAACATAAAACTTTTGGCAGGAATTTCCAGATAATGTACTTGTACATCTATTTAGAAGTTGAGAAGTCTCACAAAGATGACCTCTCAAATTACTTTATCTGAAATATATTTATTAAATATAATATTATATTATATTTATACATATTATATAATTATATTATATATTAAATATATTAATTTTCTGTAGTTTCTACACAATGCAAGCAAATTCAACACTTTCAAACTGGAAATAATTTCAACTTGAATGATACACAAAATAGTTTACAGTTTTAAGAATGTCTCATATTTGAATAAGAATTTCAACACACTTAGTATTTGTTTTTTACAATATTTGTATAACAGAGAATTTGTTGGCAATTCTAAGTTTGTAATAAAAATCTGAAGTTTGTATACATTTGATACATTTTCTGAAACAAAAATATTAACTTTGCACAACTTTCACTTAATGAAATTGTTAGTATGTAGTACTCAAAATAAGAAGTTTCTATACATATGAAAGGTACATTTTCTAGACCAGAAATAATAACTTGGCACAACTTTAACTTATTGGAATTATTTGTATGTGGAACCAGGAGCGGCGGGTACTGTAGGCTAGGGAAGGCTAAGCCTTCCCAAATATTTTTGTCACTGCATCCTGGTAAAATTAAAATATAATGTATAATGTTTGTGTCTTTGACATTAGCGCTGCTATGCAGCCACCAGTAAACTGTTCTACGAATCCAGTTCAACAGACCCTGGATATGTTTGACTTATCTTAACTAACCCTAACAAACGAGATCTCGTTAAGCGGTCCTACGACACTGTTTATCAACTCAGTAAATCAACCCGGGTTTCTCTCTCTAGCTGAGAGCGTGTTCAAGGGCCGGGGCTAGCAACAGTTGACCAATCACAAACATGGACAAGCGTACTGACAGCGCAGCGTCATACTTCATTAATGAAAATGAAACGATAATATTAGACAAATATGAAGAAGTTAAACTTTAAACATCCATGACTTAAACACTTTATCGAGGATAAAAGCCACATAGCTGCACCTGCAAGGTGAATACAGAACAGCTGGTTAAAAAATAAATAAACTACCGAGTGTTTGAATGCGTAGGCCTACATTAGCAGGTTAATGATATCACTGCCTCATAAGACACGAGTGATCTGACTTTAATTACATTTGAGTTGAATGTTTCGTCAACTTAATGTGTTGCTTAAAATAACACTTCTGCATACAGTATGTGACAATGTAAGTGATGCACGGCCAGATACGGCTCGAGAAGCTGACTCAGATAAGGAAATATATGATATATTATGATATTATATGATCGATGATGTGATTGATGATGTGATATGAATGATAAGTGCGACACGTCGGCGTCTTCCCTGCATACGGCAGTTGTTCTGTATTTTTCCTTTATCCTGTAATATGACTTGATAGATTTAAAGGAGAGGTGTCATGCTTTTCTGGTTATTCCCCGTCCCCTTGTGTGTTATGTAGGTTTTTCTGCATGTAAACGGTCTGCAGAGTCACAAACCCTCAAAGTACACCCTGTAGCGAGTAAAACTCTAACATAGAAAATTCCTCCCCAAAACGCCTCGTTGGAGATTTCTCAGTTTCTTCCGGGTACGAGCTGACGTCAGCTCGTACCTGAAACCAAATGGACCAATCCGTGGAGCCGTTACGTTACGTCCGCGGAGCCGTTACGTTAAGCCTCTGCTGATTGGTCCAAATTGACCAATCCACGGACTTCCTCACACACACTCAGTGCAGGCAGCTCTGCTGATTTCTCCTCCCTGGCTGCAGGCTGATAACAGACAGTTGGGATCGCGGCGAAATTCTCTCCGCAGACCCATTCTCACAGCGTTTATCAACCTTTTTCTTACTCAATATCAAGCCACACTTAATGTTTTTACTTCGGCTGTGAGTTTGTGTGTGCTCAGGATGAGTTTGGCTGTGTTTCGCTGTGTATCGCTAAACAAGGAAACCACACCTCCACGGAGCTCAGCGCGATTCACAACGTCCCGACCAATCAGAGAACACTGGGCTCACAGGAAGGGTAGGGCAAGAGCTGCAACGAGCCGTTTACTGGAGAGAGTGAATACTGCTGAATACACATACTTTACAGAGATGCTGTATGCGAAACCAATGTGAGTTTGGAAAAATGCACAGTATAAATCTATTTTAGTATACCTCAACAATGGAATTATGATCAGTGGAAATGGCCATGACACCTCTCCTTTAAACTCCGCACACTGAGCTCTGATTGGTCAGCAGGCGGTGCTTTCACTGAGTTGATCTCATATCTATAGACGCCGGAGGCGGGCAGCGTCAGGTAAAAAAAGTTATTTAGCCTTCCCAAACCTGAGCCTCACGCGCCGCCTATGTGTGGGTCTCAAAGTTAGAAGTTTTTAAACATATGAAAGATACATTTTCCAAACCAAAGATAATAAGTTAGCACAACCTTTACTTGTGTTAAATGTTTAGTATGCAGAACTCCAAACTTGAAGTTGTACAAAATTTGAATGAGTTATCTCCACAAAATATAATTAGTTGACTCAATTGAAAACAGAAACTTACAAATTTTAGTTGGCCTCAAAACTTAAAAATCTTGTGCAGCCCAACACAGTCTCACTCCCTGAACGTCCAGGAGCGACGCTTGGTCAGGGTCCTTTGGTGTGCAGTTGTGACGCGCCGAGTCTCCTTCAGCTTCATAAACGGACGCAAAGAGCTTTCAACTGATTGCAATGTATTCCCATCGGCGGCGGTATTTGACGCTCAGGGAAGCACCACATCGGTCCATGTCGGCGGCAGTTAAAGGCAATGTGAGCGTCCATTCCCATTGGATAACGGAGGATTTTACACCCGGAAGTAAGTATTCTCTTTACTGTCGATTGATTTTACAGTGATATCTGCACTACTCATCAACTCAAAAACACCAGATTATCCTTGTTAATTACACAACATTGATTGGTTTAAATTGTGTACAATGCTTTTGTATTTTTCCTCTTCGATTCGGAGAAACAAATATTTTTTCGGAGTTTAGGATGGCAGAAGACACTATACCCAGAATCGTCAGCTATCGTTTGGGACTACAACATGTGCTTTGCTTCACAAACCCCATGATTAGTCCTCAAACTCTGTGATTGGTTGACCTCCAACTGCATTCCATATGAAAAAAAACGTTTCGGAAAAGATAAAATCATACTTTATTCAGCAGTGCTTGCTTTACTCTTTGAAAGTCATCACATGAATGCATTGTAATAAATGGTTCGGCTGCATTAAATATTACACATCTGTCGTAGTTCTTTATTTATCTACAGAGATCGGGCCTCAGAATAGACCAGAAACTATTCTTTTACCGTTCTGTTTTAATTTCACAATAAAGTTAGTAGTAATATTTTGTTTTGATATTATTGTTTTTATTAACTACTAGACCGCTGGGTCATGTTAAGACCATCTTTTCTGTGTTGCTGTGGGTTTTTTCCATCGCTTTTGTTACAAATATCAAAGCAATAACAAAATATATCCGTCGTAAACTAAACCGGAAACAGCAGTATATTTTATTTTGTTAACACTGTAAACTTGACAGCTTTTTAACCCAAACCACCTACTGGTTAAAGCACGTTATTACACGTTTAGAGTAATTGCAATGCAGGTAGATTGTGTTGCTTTTTAATGACTGTTTAAAATGCCTTTTTCTTAATGTCTTTCATTTTTGTAAAGCACTTTTGAATGTGTTATATTTTATGAAAACATTTAAATATTAAGAGTACATACAAAATAGGAGGAAAGTAGAAGGTCAATGATAGAAATATAGAATAGAAAATATCAAGAAGATACTGTATGATATCTAGAATAAAACAGTTTAGTGCCGGATGTACAAAGATATTAATAGGAGGATGTGCAAAACAGACAAACTAATTAGGCTTTATTCAAACATTAAATAATACTTTAGGTTAAGGTCTTCTTTTAAATACATGTAAGCAAAAAGCTTTGGGGGTATCTGATAAATATTAAGCCTGACAAAGTACTTAACGTTTAATATATTGCATGGTTTGTTTTGGGACTTGACAATCAACATTCCTGCAATGTTAACTATGTTGAAGCACTTATTTTAACCGATATTATACATATTGTGGCGTTCGGCAATAGGAGTCGGAAACAGGCTTCAAGTTATGGGATTTAATAACTCCTTTTGATTGCATATGGTTACAGCAGGTTTCAGGTTACAGGTTAATCTCACATCGTACTCCACTCTCCCACTCACAGACACACGCAGGGTCAACGTCACGACTTTCCCCAGCCCTCCCCCCTCTGCTCCCCCAACCACAGGACCGCACACCGAACAGCATTACTGTGCAGTTCTGTGATTGGCAAAGAGACGGGGGACGCTTGAGTGACACACCCCGCACCCTATGCAGGGTCGCTACACTACCCCCTACTACAAAGTTCCTCGCCCACGAGGAACAAATAAAATCTAGACCAAAAACCTGCAACTAAACACAAACCCAGAGCAGCGAGAAAAATGTAACACATTCTTTTTCTTTTTTTTAGTTGAACTAGGAAGGTCTGGGTGGACTACCATCCCTTCCAGTGAGACCAGGGCACATTCTTGCCCTCTACAGTAACTGAGGGGTCACACTATAAACTTTAACTACCACACAAAGTCTCTGACCCAACTCGGGGGTCGTGTCTGCCTTCTCGGCAGGGGGGCTGGGGACAGGGGGTGCCGGTTCTGGTCCAGGCGGGGAAAAGGGGAAGAAAGTGGGGGGAAACTCCGTCACTGACGGGGGGCTGCTGCTCTGCTCGCCGGGGGACCTGGGTGGGGGTGTCGCGGGGGAGGCTGTGGGCCCCGGTGTCCCTTGGGCATGTGGAGAAGCGACTCCTCTGTAAGGGGCCAACCTGTCTCTGTGGAGCACAACTTTTCTCCCCTTGGAAGGCAGCTGCACCCTGTAGACAACTTCCCCCACCCTCTCCAGTACTCTGCAGGGACCAACCCACTGGCTGTCAAGTTTCGGGCACCGGCCTTTTTTCCGTTGTGGGCTGTAGACCCAGACCAGCACCCCGGCCCGGAAGTGCTGCCCTCTTATCCTGGTGTCATAGTTCCGCTTCTGTCTCACCCCAGCACTTTTCTGCTGGGCAACAGCGTGAGCGGAATCCAGGCGGTCCTGAAGTCTCCTGGCGTACTCAGGCCCTGGAGGAGTGTCCAGGGAATCTGGCGGTTGACCAAACGCCAAAACAGCAGGGGTGCGAAGCTCTCTCCCTAACATGAGGAGAGCAGGAGAACAGGCTGAGGACTCCTGGACTGCAGAGCGACATGCCATGAGCACAAGGGGCAGATGTTCGTCCCAGTCACGCTGGTGCTGAGACGTGAGGATGGCCAGCTGCTGGCCCATGGTGCGATGGAATCTCTCGACTAGTCCGTCGCTCTGAGGCCGCAAGGGGGAGGTGCTTGTTTTGTGCATGCCCAGTTGTGTGCACATGGAGGCGAACACCCGGGACTCGAAGTTCCTCCCCTGGTCACTGTGCAGGGACTCCGGCACTCCAAACCGGCTGAACATGCCGGCCACCAAAGCATCTGCGACTGTCACTGCTTCCTGATCAGGGAGGGCATACGCCTCTGGCCATTTTGTGAAATAGTCTATGGCAGTGAGGACGTAGCAGCTACCCCTGTTTGACAGAGGTAGAGGCCCCACCACATCAACCGCTACTCTCTCTATTGGGGCCCCCACGGGAAACTGTTGCAGTGGAGCATGGGAACGACCAAGGGGACCCTTACGAGCCATACAAGGGTCACAGCAGCGACAGAAGACTTCGACATCCCTCCGGCACCGCCCCCAGTAGCAGCCCTGGTGAAGGCGGCGGAGAGTGACGCCAAAGTGCCCGGAGCCTGCCGTTCCATGCATGGCCTTGAGTACAGCCTCTTGCAGACCCTTCGGGACCACCACCTGCCATCTCTTCTCCCCCGTTGCTGGCTCCTTCCACGCACGCTGTAGTACGCCCTGACACAGACGCAGAGCCTCAAACTGAGACCACAGCCCCTTGGTTGATTTGGAGAACACTGCCACTTCCTCCCACGGTGGCCGCTGCTGCGCCTCGACCCACTGCAGTACAGGCTGTAGGTCTGTGTCCAGCTCTTGCTGTTGCTTCCACTCTGCCACGTCCACTGTCTGGAGCTCCCGGCAAATAACCTCTTCAACTTGACGAGCTGCAGCACAGACGGTGTCCTCCTCCAGCAGCTCCTTTTCACGGGTCTCTCTCTTCTCACAGTAGTGGCATCCGCCGGCGGCACACGGGCGGCGGGAGAGAGCGTCTGCGTTTGTGTGACGCACCCCAGCCCGGTGCTCCACCCTGAAGTCGAAAGCTTGGAGCTCTTCTAACCACCTGGCGACCTGCCCTTCTGGCTCCTTGAATGTCATGAGCCACTGTAATGCAGAGTGATCAGTCCTCACCGTGAACGCCTGGCCACACAGGTAGTATTTAAAGTGCCTGATGGACAGCACCACTGCCAAGAGTTCCCTGCGAGTGACGCAGTACCGTCGCTCTGCTTTGTTGAACGCCCGGCTGAAGTATGCCACCACCCGCTCCCCCTCTGGTGTAGTCTGTGAGAGCACTCCGCCTACGCCCACTCCGCTAGCGTCTGTGTCCAGGGTGAAAGGCAGACTGGGGTTGGCCGGGGCGAGAACCGGGGCCTCACTCAAGGCACGCCGAAGGCTGTCAAACGCTTGACATTGCTCAGACCAAAGGAAATCACTGTCTTTCTGTAGCAGCTGGAACAGGGGTGCAGCAGTGCAAGCAAAACCCCGTACAAACTTCCTGTAGTACGAGGCCAGGCCCAGGAAACTCTTCAGCTCCTTCTGGTTGCGAGGATTTGGCCAGTCCGCGACCGCCTGCACTTTCTCTTGTAGGGTGCCGATGCCTTCGCCCCCCACTTTGTGGCCCAGGAAAGTGACCTCTCTCTGCATGAAATGGCACTTCTCTGGGTGTAGCTTCAGGCCAGCGGCTCTGATCCTTTCCAGCACCACTCTTAGAGATCCCAGGGCCGCCTCAAACGAGCTGCCATGCACCAGGATGTCGTCCAGGTAAACCAAGCACTGCTGACGGGGAATACCAGACAGCACCCTGTCCATCAACCGCACAAAGGTGGCAGGGGCATTACAAAGCCCAAAACTGAGGACCTTGAACTGCCATAGACCCCGGCCGGTGCAGAAAGCAGTTTTTGGCCTGGCCTCTGGGGCCAGAGGGACTTGGTAATACCCACTGTGGAGGTCCAAGGAAGAGAACCACGACGACCCGGAGACCAGGTCCAGGGACTCATCGATGCGGGGAAGTGGGTATGAATCCTTCTTGGTGACCCCGTTCACCGGCCTGTAGTCTGAGCACAGCCGCCAGCCACCTGCCACCTATCTTCTTTGGGACCATGACTACAGGTGCTGCACGGGCTGTCGGAGGGCTCGATGATGTCTGCCTGCAGCATGCTCTGCACTGCCTCGTCACAAGCCTGCTGACGAGCCAGGGGAAGTCGGCGAGGAAGACACTTGATGGGGCGCGAGTCCCCTGTGTCAATCTCGTGTTCTACCAGATGAGTTCGGCCCACCTCCTCCTCACTCATGGCGAAACTGCCCTGGAACTCTAGCAGCAACTGCCACAATTGCTCTTGCTGCTCAGGATTAAGACCGCCACAGTTCTTCCTCCACACCTCCAATACTGCAGGCTGAGCCTCTTCCACCCCAGTCTGGGGTAACTGTGGAGGGGCTGTGGTCGGGTGGCACAGGCCGGGGGTGACAGGTGCGGAGTTTCCCTGAGTGGGCGTCACCGGGGTTAAAGGCAAAAAGGGAGGATTATTTTCAGTTTCCAGGGTACTCACGGGGTGTGTAGGGGGTCTCCCAGCAGGTTCAGCAGGGGTGTGGATACGGGTCATAGTGATCACAGGCCCCCCGTGGAAACTCACTGTGCCTGCTTGAAGGTCCAGGTGGCAACCAGACGCCCTCAAAAAGCCCAGAATACACGGGTCCTGTTCATCTGCTATCCACACCGGATGCTGCACTTCAACTCCCCCCACCGACACAGTCAGCATGCCTTTTCCTTTCAAAGGTGCCAGCTCTCCCGTGACTGTGCGTAGACGCACCGCTGTCGGTTCTAATTGAGTCCCACTGGGCAACACATCTGCTCTCACCAGGGTCACTGTCGAGCCTGTGTCCACCAGCCGCAGCAGGGCACCCCTTCCACAGTGACAGGGACATAAAAGGAATCCCCACCACCAGCACGGCCCACCGCGACGACAGGCTCCAAGCTTGTGCTGTCATCTTCTTCAGGAAGGAGTAGAGCCTGGCTCCCCCGGCTGTGCTGTCGGGCTCCTTCCTCGGATGTCTGTGTTGGTGGCAATACGGCTGTGGTTTGGTTGGTGGGTTTTTGGGCCTGGATCCGCATCTTCCCCTTTATGCGGGCCCCCCGTCGTTTCCCTGGGACCGGTGTGCCTTGGGGCAGTCTCTGGCCAAATGTCCTGGCTGACCACACTCCCAGCAGACCCTGCTACTTGGCCTGCGTGTTGGCTGCAGCGACACAGCCCTTATCAGTTCAGTCATTTCAGTAACCCATGCAGGCTTCTCCTCCTCTCTGCAGCTCCTCACAGCCGGTAGTACCGGCCCTCCGCTGCTCCTAGCAGCTAAACTCCACACACTCTCTCTCTCCACAGCCATCTCCAAGGCCGCCTGCAAGGACTGTGGATACTGCAGCTGTACCTCGACCCTCAAGTCCGCAGGGAGGAGGGACCTGATGAATTGATCCCGTGCCAGCTCACTCTGCACTCCGGGTGGCATGTGTGCATACGCCCGCCGCGTCAGGCTTTCCACGTCGTTAGCCAACGCCCGCAGCGTCTCCCCAGACTTCCTACAGCGGTTATTTACTTCATTCCGGAGCAGCTCTGGCGGGAAACACTGTCCAAACCGCCTCTTCAAAGCCCCCGCTAACGCTTCATAGTTGTGTCGGTCCTCAGGGCTAAGTAGTAGCAGGCATGAAAGAGCCTCATCCGTGAGGCACAACGCTAACTGTAGCGCTTTAGTCTCTATTGACCACCCCCCAGCATGTGCTAGCAGTTCAAATTGGGCATGGAAAGCCTCCCAGTCTGACCTACCCGAGTATTTGGGCGTTTTCACGGACGCGGCGGCTGCTACTGGTTGCCGGGTGCCGCCATTGTTGTTTACATCCTGACTGTCAATGGCGCGAAACGCCGCTGAGGAAGGCGTCATTCCCGCGTCTCTAGCCATCCTCACCGCCGACTCTTTCAGGCGCTCTCTCGCCTCCCGTGCACTCTCGAACTCCCTACTCATGTCCTTCGACCACCCGCATGCTCCATCCTCCTCTCCGTCACTATTTTCCTGCTTCACTCCCATCCTGCCGAATTTATCCATCTCCGCTAGCTCAACGGCTAGCTCCGTGACGCAGTTACGAGCTCCCGTCAGGATAGATTTCCTTCGTCCGAAAAAAATCACTTCTGACACCAATGTGGCGTTCGGCAATAGGAGTCGGAAACAGGCTTCAAGTTATGGGATTTAATAACTCCTTTTGATTGCATATGGTTACAGCAGGTTTCAGGTTACAGGTTAATCTCACATCGTACTCCACTCTCCCACTCACAGACACACGCAGGGTCAACGTCACGACTTTCCCCAGCCCTCCCCCCTCTGCTCCCCCAACCACAGGACCGCACACCGAACAGCATTACTGTGCAGTTCTGTGATTGGCAAAGAGACGGGGGACGCTTGAGTGACACACCCCGCACCCTATGCAGGGTCGCTACAATATTTATTATACTCTTATAAGATGTATGTAGATAGAATAAGAAATGTGCAGAATATGACAGTTTAATGGTGGAGGTACACACATATTGATAGATGTCTTGTTGAGGAACCTATGACCCAAGTTTGTCATCATTGCATAACTACACCATAGTTGTGTATAAAACCACCAGACTCAGGGACAGCTTCATCCCACAGGCCATAAGACTATTAAACACCTGAACTTTGAAACAACATCCATAACATTCATCTGGCTGCTACTTAGAAATTATTTGTCAAATATATCATATTCCAATCACTTGTATATAGACTCTTATTGCACTATTTCACTTTTTACTATTTTACTATTTTTCTTTTTGTATTTACTTGCACTATTTTTTCTGTGTATCTGTTTTATTGTGTTGCACTGTTGGAGGAGCCTGTGACCTAAGGGGGGGGGGGGTGTTGGACACGTTCGATTCCTGTTTTGGTTAGTGTGCCGTCGATGGGATTCATTCCATTTCAAAGTGCTGTTTGACGCTCCGTGTAAACTTTGCGCACTGCCACTCCAACATCCAATCACAGAGCTTGAGGACTAATCACTGGGTTTGTGAAGCAAAGCACATATTGTAGTCCCAAACGAAAGCTGAGGATTCTGGGTAGTGTAGTGTCTTCTGCCATCCTAAACTCCGAAAAAATATTTGTTTCTCCGAATCGAAGAGGAAAAATACAAAAGCATTGCACACAATTTAAACCAATCAATGTTGTGTAATCAACAAGGATAATCTGGTGTTTTTCAGTTGATGAGTAGTGCAGATATCACTGTAAAATCAATCGACAGTAAAGAGAATACTTACTTCCGGGTGTAAAATCCTCCGTTATCCAATGGGAATGGACGCTCACATTTCCTTTAAGTGCCGCCGACATGGACCGATGCGGTGCTTCCCTGAGCGTCAAATACCACCGCCGATGGGAATACATTGCAATCAGTTGAAAGCTCTTTGCGTCTGTTTATGAAGCTGAAGGAGACTCGGCGCGTCACAACTGCATGCCATAGGACCCTGACCAGGCGTCGCTCCTGGACGTTCAGGGAGTGAGACTGTGTTGTGCAGCCAGTTGCCTTGAAATGTTGAGTTGTCCTAACTTAGCTCTGAGTGTTAGCGATGCTTGCTAATGTAAACAAAGACCATATTACGTCCAAAACACGTCGGGCATTGTTTCTGATAGCAACTTTCTGATAGTGCCTTGGGTCCACATTTGATCCAGATTTGCAGATGACGTAAATGACGTCATATCGGACGCAAATCTGGATAAGCTCCGTTAAACCTCCGTTTTTAGACGGAGGAAAGGAGAGAGGGTTTTGTTTTCTGACACTTTGTGAGTTCCCTGACACACCGGGGACACATTGATGTATAAAAGACATCAACAAGTGCATTTTGCAAAGTTAAGTTATATCAAAATAGTTTTCTGATGTCTATTTTTTGGAAATCAGAAAATGCAGGCTACAGAATCCAAACCTAGAAGAACTCCAGAACATGCGGCAAAGTGTAACGCACACAAACTTGCTTGCTTGTTTTGAGCAGCGATTGGTCTAAATGTGGGCTAATCACCAATAGCCTATGACACACATATTTGAAGTATATATTTTTTGGATTTAACTTAGTATCTAACATAATCTAGATCTTAGTTTTAAGTGTTAGTGGAAACAATTGATTCATAATTGTAAAAAAACATTTTATTCGGGTGAGGGCAAGGATGTCAAATGGGGGCCTGACCCTCCTCATACACCATGCTTGTGCAATATACAGTTTTGTTCCTTGTTGGATCTCAGATCATGAAATGCACCAAGTGGCTTCAGGATAGAACAGTTAGCAGATCGTTTCAGGTCAGTCTTACAGCTGAGACACACTATGCAACACAATCTAATGTTGATGAAGGGGTTCTTTTCTTTTGCAGTGTTCTTTTTGTTAGCACCACACTTATCTAAGATGAAGGTACAAGAAAGCGCATAATTGGCCATTCAACACAATCACATGTTCTGTTTGCCTAACCTTATATGACATGACCAGAAATATACATGTTTGGAAACAGGAAGGAAACACAATCATTGCACATAAAACATATCTGCCATGGTTAGAAGCTACCAAAGGCTTTCACCCACGTTACACCCACACCCAGCCATAAACGTCCTGAGGAAATCTGCATTTTGTGTCACACATTGAAACAAAATGATGTCACAGAGCAAGGGCAAACAATATGTTGTCATTTCAATGTGCAAGGAAAGGCTTTTGAAAGAAGCATACATAATGTATTCACAAACATTGCAAGCAGGAAATGCTATTTGCCGGTTATTCCTACCTCTGATGGAGCCAATTTGTCAGGATGTAAATAAATACGGGTTAGAAAACGGGGCACACGTTGAGCCTAAAGCTTAGTAACTGTGTGAGGCTTTGCAAAATAATTGATGAGAGGGATTCAAAATGTAAACAGCAAGATGGTAATTCTAGTGAGGAAATAAGTCGCTTACACTCAAAGCAGGTGAAGGTCTGTAATTCAGGGCCATCATTCTTTTCAATGTTCCACTTCTGCATCCCAACCTTCACAGAGAAACTTCATAGCTAAACTGACCATTTTACCCCGTGATGTTTAATCAATGTAACATGAACGTTTAAGCTGTTTTAATCACTAAAAATGATTAATTATTGATCTACTTTTGCGAGATGTCACCACAAAACGATAGCTCGCCAATACAGCATAACTTCCAGTGTCAAATTACATTTTAAGTTATGTAAACTAAATCTGTGTAACAAAGAAATGCTGTTTGAGATAATAGTTGTCATAGTCCTCTCCTAATGTTATTTGCTCATGTCTTTTGTTGCTTCTGGTGCCAAAAACTAAGAAACAACGGTCAAAAAGCAAGCTGGTGAAGGCTAAAATACCATACTTGATGCTTTTAAAACTGTAGTAAACAAACCGATTTGTGACATCACGGTGACTACTCCTTGTATTCAATATACGCCTCAAATACAGATCCAAAGGCCAAAGAGAAACATATTGGTTGTTGAGGGTTCAGCAGTGTCAGTTGATTTGAGTGTTTCTGGTCCTTAGTCAAAGTGTCTGACACATGTTGTATACAGCACATTCAGATATAAAATAATCCACTTACTTATGATTTTAAATAATACTTCAGTGCAATGATCAGATCTTAGCCAGGTGTATATTGAGTAGAGAAAATAGAGTTTGGCCACATTCTTTGGAAAATAAATCAGACAAAATAAATAGTAAACATAATTAGAGTCGGAACAGAAGTCTCTTTCCCAAGGTTAACCAATATTTTTGGCATCCCTGGTTAAGCAAGTTTGTCAAAGATTCAGAGAGGGACTTCTAACCTTAGTCTACTCTGTAATGCATTTATATATACCATTAGTTTAATGTGTCTGTGTTCAATATATCTTACTTATTTTAAATCAATGTTTAGACCAGTGAAGTTTTAAAGACTGAAGGGTTTTGGTGTAGAGTACCAGTCAAAAGTCTGGACACACCTTCTCATTCAATGGTTTTTGTTTATTTTAATTTGTTTCTACTTTGTAGATTAATACTGAAGACATCAAAACTATGAAAGAACACATATGGAATTATCTAGTTAACAAAACAGTGTTAAAAAATCCAGAATATGATTTATATTTTATATTCTTCAAAGTAGACCCCTTTTGCCTTGATGACAGCTTTGCACACTTGGCTTCTCTCAGTCAGCTTCATGAGGTCGTCACCTGGAATGGTTTTCAATTAACACGTGTGCCCTGTCAAGAGTCAATTTGTGGAATTACCTGCCTTCTTAATGTGTTTGAGACCATTGTAGGGTTTTTTAGCTCTGAGCCCAGCATTAGCATTCAATAAAACAAATGATACAGCGACATTTCAAAAATGGTGCTGCTCTCCCGTCCACCGCATGGGATGAGAAAGAGCCCGACTTCCTGCTTGGGTCACATATTTATCATCTGAAGTCTTCTCCCATTGGCTTGGCGTCGACGGGGGGCAGGGGGCAGTTCTTATTGTCCTCTTTGTCTTTGCCGGAGCGCATAGGTGTGTCCATGTGATCTTCAGTCACCCTCTAGTGGCGTATCCAAATACCATTATTTCATAACTTATCACATGACCAGATAAACCACTCAACAGAACAAAGGCTCTGTTAGTTTATGATCACATTATGTCTTGTGAATGAAAGAAGTGAGTAGTCAATCAATCAGGTCTTCCTGTTGGCTTCTTGGTGACGTGGCATTTTAGATTGTGATTAATACAGAATCAATAAGATGATTTAGACGTTGTGTGTTTAAAGTTTCCGGCACATATATATTATTTGTATTCCTTACACCATCAGTTGTGTTGTGCAGAGGTAGGGTTAGTGCACAGCGGAAAGCCCTATTTGACTACTGTTGTCCATATTATGGCAAGAACCACTCAGTGAAGGGAAACGACCGTCCATCATCACTTTAAGAAATGAAGGCCAGTCGATCCAGAACATTTCAAGAACTTTGAATTTATCCTCAAGTGCAGTCACAAAAACCATCGAACGCTATGATGAAACCGGCTCTCATGAGGGCCCCCCCGGGAAAGGAAGACCAAGAGTTGCCTCAGCTGCAGAGGATAAATACACAAGAGTTACCAGCCTCAGAAACCACAAATTAAAGCACCTCAGATTAGAGCCCACAGAAATTATCACAGAGCTCAAGTAGCAGACAATCTCAACATCCACTGTTCAGAGGAGACTGCGTGAATCAGGCCTTCATGGTCCAATCGCTGCAAAGATCCACTACTGAGGATGAACAACAAGAAGAAGAGAATTGTTTGGGCCAAGAAACACAAGGATTGGACATTAGATCAGTGTAAACTGGACTTTGGTCTGATTAGTCCAAATCTGAGATTTTTGGTTCCAACCGCCGTGTCTTTGTGAGACGCAGAGAAGGTGAGCGGATGGTTTTCTGCATGTGTGTTCCCACCGTGAAGCATAGAGGAAGAAGTGTGATGGTGTGGGGGGGCTTTGCTGGTGTCACTGTTGGTGATTTATTCAGAATTCAAGGCACACTCAACCAGCATGGCTACCTGCAGTTCTGCAGTAGCCAGCTAAATATAAATCATATTCTGGATTTTTTAACACTTTTTGGTTTACAAGATAATTCCATATGTGTTCTTTTATAGTTTTGATGTCTTCAGTATGAATCTACAATGTAGAAAACATTTAACAGTGATCCCGCGGGGTCTTAAACAGTCTTAAATTTGATAATCTGAATTTAAGGCCTTAAAAAGGTCTTAAATATGACCAAAAAAATAAGAAAGGTCTTAAATATGATTTAGAAGGTCTTAAAAATTATGGGATTTGAAAGGTACTTCTGTGTTGCGATAGCGTCTAAATGTTTTGGGGGAAATGTCCGGGCTGCAAAGTAACCAGTACGGTAATAGCCTTTCAGTTCCCCCCAACAATTTGTATTGAAATAAATCAACATGGAACCAGTAATCACTAACTTTGTTTCCCCCGGCCCCTTATCGGAGAACACCCAGCTAGTAACCTAGCAACCAAGCTTCAGCTAGCGGCAGTCAGAAACTCATGTATCTTCGAATCTACTTACAAATAAATATGGGAAAGTGTAAGTTCAACCGTATTTGGTATGTAGTGCTTGGTTGAAACCAGTGGAGGGAACGTGTTTGAAGCCCGCTGCACTTTTTGCAAAAGAAATTAGCGTTTGTTGTGCTAATGTAGTGTTAGCTGGTGCAGCGTTAGCTTGTGCAGCAGCTCTCGCAACAACACCGGGGGACCTCCGGCCGACGTTTGGGTCTACGTCAACCCTAAAAGCGGAGGTGCTGTAGACGCTAAATACCGTAGCTAAACACCAATCATACAACAGCAACGATGAAAGATTGTAGCCAAGGCAGCAGAGCTCTGAATATAGCTCTTGTCACTCTCTCTCACACTCATACACACACACTCATACACACACTCATACACACACACTCATACACACAAACACACACACAAACACACACACACACACGGGCTGCTCGATTGTGACAAAAATCATAATCATGATTATTTTGGTCAATAATTGATATCACGATTATTAAATACGATTATTCATTGACTTTGAAAACATTCATTTATTGAACTTTAAAACAAATAATAATTTGAACAGTATCTTTTTAACTGCTGATTACCCTGAACGTATAATTCAACTGAAAAACCAATACAAAAATAAATTAAATAAATGATACATTTAAAGAAATAATATCAAAATAATAAATACCAATAAACAAGATCAACAAATATTTTGGAGCGCACTTCCACAAGCTACTAAACATATATAAATATGAAAAATAAAAATAAATTAGGCTAAAATTAATTAGATCAAATATGTTGCAGTGCACTGTCACAACCTAGCAAAGCAAAATAATCGTTTTTTTCATTATGTTGTTTTCGTAATTGTGGCAGGCCAAAATCGTAATTGCGATTAAAATACGAACCTAACACACACACACACACAATCACACAAGCACACACAGACACACACACACACTTTTTGTCTAACACGCTAGCACAGTTATGTACTGTTATGTTCAGTCATTGTTCTTATGTTGAACATGAATACATTTACTTTGTAAGTAATTATGGGACGTATTTCTTCTTTCATAGCAATTTTCCTTCATACTTTCTTGCCGTGAAATAGTACTTAAATTCTATTCAAAGTGGTCTTAAAAAGGTCTTAAAAAGACTTAAATTTGAGTTGGCGAAACCTGCAGGAACCCTGATCATGGCTCAAGATCCTGTTCTTGTTTAAGATTATTCATACTAATTTGTGAATTTAACATCCATATTCACTCTTCAAAACTGAAACAACTCAAACTTTTTTTTTAAAGCATTGCAGGCCTAAAGCTCCATGTCAGTGACCTATATTTTAATTTCTTCCATCAAACTTTAAAAATGGCAAACAGCATGTTTTTAAAGATTTAATCTTTTTTACGAAACAAAATATCAACTTTGAACAGAAGGGTTTAAACACACGTTTTTAATGCAAATAAACTTGAAACATAAACCTATTTGTCATTTCAAAATTCACTTTTATTGTCTGCGTGAAAGGCACAGTAGGCTATGAGCGAATACATATCAACAATCAAAAATTACAAAGTCGTACAATATATACCATGTACTGTCTAGGACAGGGGTGTCAAACTCAAGGCCCGGGGGCCAAATCCGGCCCGCGACTTCATTTTATGTGGCCCGCAAGAGCTTGCAAAGAATATAATACGTTTATTATACGGTTACACCCCACTTTACAGAAGCAGGTTGCCCATAAACTACATGTCCCACAATGCATCTCGTTTTGTGACATGCGCACTGAAGAGACTTGCAATTATTTGCCCTGGATTTCTGCTTTCAAACCTAGTTAGTTATTACCCTATCCAATAATAATCAAATTCAGAGGCAATATTGTAATATAACACATTATTTTATATATATATTATATATTTATTATATATGTATATTTATATAGTTACAACCGGCCCTTTGAGTGCAACCATAATGCTAATGTGGCCTGCAATGAAATTGAGTTTGACACCCCTGGTCTAGGATTAAGTATGATGAGACTTTTCAGCCCGCGACCCCCAAAATAACAGTGCCAGAGACTGGCGACCCCCGACGGGATAGTGATCTCCAGTGTGCTGCGCAGTGTTGCGGTGGAGGGAGCCAAGGGCACCACCGGAGGAGATGAGAGGCGTGCGATGACAGCAGCATCACCGTGGTGCAGATAGGGCAGAACGGGGAGTACCTGGGCACGGCGCGTCTCCCCGCACTGAGGGGACTTGTTACACGGAGCCCATCACCGGGGAAGCTGCCGGACCGAGAGTTTGATCCTGCCTGCGGCGGGAGAAGGCGGTCTGCTCGGCCTGCCCTTGGCTCTGGGGTCCCTCCTTAAACAAATAAATAAAAACCTTTTAAATAAAACATTCATCTTAACAGATAAGATTTGATCATTTATTTTAAACGTCAGGCCTACAGCATGGCCACAAACCCCATCTAAAAACAGAGGCTCTGTCCTAATTACCTGATTGCATCGACCTGGGTTACTTGGCTCAACCAAATAGCTTTATATAAGTTTACTTTAAACCACACTTAAAATGATAATATAATTATACATATGTAGGCCTACATGTCTACAATATAGCAACTAATAAATGTTTTAAATAAATAAACATTAAAATGTGAAAGACAACTTCAATGAATATTTAACACTTACACAAAATCAGATTCTTGTAAAAATTAGAGTACATGCATTGTTCCATCTGTAAAGCTAAGATATATACATATATCTTACATATAGCATGTATGCTAACTGGACATACACATATATATATATATATTATTTATGTATTCCATTCCTTTAAATTGAATATTTAAAATATAAATTTGCAAAATAAAGTTTTGCAAATGTAAAATTGTAATTACACTGCGCTAAACAGCCAAATCGACAAACAAACCGAGAACCTAAATAGTATGTAATTATATCTAAATCCACAAGACGTTAATTACCTGTACTCGGTGCGCCATATTGTCTGTTGTCTGTTCTCTGTAAACCTCCATGTCTCATTAAATATCCTTGCGTCAGCGTCTCACGTGTTGGGCGCGCTCTCTTCTGACCATATTTGGAAGTAGAACTTCCTACAACTTCCTACAGCTTCAACCTCCACCGGCTGCGGCTGCAGCTGGACCCTTCTCGGACAATCCACCCTTGGGGTGGACACGTTTGCACACGAGCCATGGCCAAGAAAGCTGCTCTATGCCTTTCCACCGCTGCGTCTCATTCTCCCCCTCCTGGAGAGGGTGAGACGAGAACGATTGTCAGTCATCCTGGTAGCCCCAGGTCGCCGCTCGGCGCCGTGGTACGCAGAGGTGACACAGATGATGGTGGGCCGGCCCTGGACGGTTCCTCAGGTCTGGGGGGCATTGTCTCAGGAAGCAGGTGCAATAGGGGCATACCTACCTCTCCAGGCTTGGCTCCTGAGAGGGACAGGCTGAGAAAGGGTGGACTGTATGACAAGGTTATTCAGACTATCCAGGCAGCCAGAGCAGGATCCACCACAGCCTGTTACAGGACAAAGTGGTTGGGATTCCAGCGGTGGTGTGAAGAAAGGAGTCTAGAGCCTCTATCCTGTACGTTGGGCTCTATTCTGTCCTATTTACAGATACTGGTGGACAGGGGGCTGGCTCATTCCACAATTAAAGTGTATGCAGCAGCCATCTCGTCCTGCCATGAGGGATTTGGCGGTAGTCAGCCGCTTATGGCGCGTTTTTTCAGGGGGTCAGGAGACTGCACCCAGTGGTGCATGTCTCCACCCCGCAATGGGATCTGCCGTTGGTGCTCGAGGCTTTGGTCACAGAACCATTTGAGCCTCTGGAGCTCTCCTCCCTGAAGGCGCTATCATTGAAAACAGCTTTGCTGCTTGCCTTGACTTCGGCCAAGAGAGTGTGCGAGCTGACCGCTCTGTCGGTGCACCCGAGTTGCCTTTTGATTCGGGGTGACCATAGCGGGGCGACACTCAGACCGAACCCCTCCTTTGTTCCTAAGAACTCAAGGAGTTTGTTCAGGTCGAGGGCTATACTGTTAGACGGCTTTAGTCTTCCACCCCATACTGGGGACAGGGAGGCTAAATTGCACCTCCTCTGCCCAGTTCGTGCGCTGGGATGCAGCGGCGCCGGATTCATTTCGGAAGTGGGGGGGGCCAAAAAGTGTGTCTGTATGTGACATACTTACCAACCCTCCCGATTTTCGCGGGAGACTCCCGATTTCCTCCCGGGGTCATATTTATCCCGCATTTCTCCCGATTTCTGACTAAATCTGATTTGTGAGTAACGCTCCAAATGTTACTGTTTCCACTCGGACTTCAATACAGCTACACCATTGTTTGGTTTCCATGGTAACGCGTCTCTTTAGTAGCGCGCGCAACTGAAAGTCTGAGAGGGTGTTCAGCATGAGGAAGATAGTCACAGAAAACAGAACAAGAATGGACCACTCTACCCTCTGCTCACTCCTTTCCTGTAAATTAAACTATACAGGTCCAGCCCACACATGACAGCGCAGTTGCTCCATCATTCCATCTCTTCTTTTTTCCTGCTCAATACGCTCTTGTTTGACAAGCTGAATGTTGACTGGTGTTTGACTGAAGTAAGCGCACTTTTTTTGAACACACTCTGTGAAAAGCTCCAGTTATTAACTCCGGTATTTACAAAGCTGTCATCTCCACATTTGGAGAAAGTTACAAGGCGTTTAACAGCAGCAAATCTGCATATTTCACAGAAGGCTCGTTTAGTGGTTTTGCAAAGAATTAACCACTCTCTGTTTTTGTACCATTCTGCATTGAAGTACCTTCATCTTTGCCCAAATAAGCTTTTATTTGCCCGTCTCAATGTCCCGATAAACAAACCTCCATGCAGTCGGAACCAGCCTGTTTCGGTTCAACGATGCCGGCGGCGGCGGTTTTGACAGTCTCTGCGGCCGCAGAGCTGCTGCTTTGGGTCATCTGGCTGCGCTGGTTCTATGGTTGAAGGGCCAGGCTCCGGAGTTGTGGATGTCAGGGATGTGACATTCAAGTTGTTGAATTTCACTTTAGTTTGACTGTATTTTGTTTTCTTATGCGCCGGTTCTTCTGACATGTTTGCAAGTTTATCTATCTAGGTTAACGGCTGACACACACAGAACAACGTAACAAATAACGTAAACAACGTAACAAATAAACAAATCTAAGCTTTTTTATTGATTGTAATGTACATGGATACATTTGAATGGTGTGACAATGTCCTATTTGATTGGATTAAAATGTACATATTCTTCCTGTTATGTCTGCCTGCTTTATTTTACCTAATGCAAAGTGACCACCTGCTCCATCGAATCGGGTCGCATTGACCCGAAGACACATTTTGAGTTGTATACAATGTTGGAAAGAGGAGATTCCTAGCTTTCTAATGATATCAGGATTGTTTTTGTACTCCAAATATTAAGCATAACATTATAATGACTGTCACCGAGTCATCATTTTGAGAAAAAGGCCTTTATAGTTTCCTCTTCTCTGGATCGATCTGATTGATTATTAGCGGAGCAAATGATCAAAGTAGTAACGGAGGGAAAATATTTTCGTTTGGATTGCTGGTCTGGGGGGAGCTTACGAGTGTGTGTGTGTATACGTGTGTGTGTTTGTGTATTTTTGTGTTTGTGTGTATTGTGTTTGTTTCCGGGGAAAACACTCACGAGAAACACCGGCTGTTGTTATGCTTACTGTGACGTCAAGTTACTCCGTTCTCCGCTTGTAATTATGCCGTTACAAGCTTCAAAGTTGTATTTATCATCTGAATTTGCCCAAACAAGTTTAATATTCTGAAAGCCAAGACTTTGTTTATTTGAAATCAGATGAAAACGAACTGTAACGGACCCTGCCGTGTTATCTATGATTACTATACGCCTTACATTCATAATTTCAGCGGAGGGAGGGGAAGCGGCGCTGCGGAAGAGCAGAGTGGCGAGTGAGAGCTGTCATCTTCCCTTTACAAGCTTCACAAATGCCTGTAGCTAATGAGATTGAATATAACAATAAAAAATAACAAACTATACAGCTAGATCAGATCTCGTTCTTTTTAGATGCGACTAGAGTAGAGGGGAATTATTGAAACGGGATGTGTACAGTGTTCCGCGGCATCCGCTGCTGCGAAAATGTGGGGCAGGGCTGTAAAGTGGGGGGGCCAATGGCCCCCTGGCCCCCCTGCTTCCGACGCCCTTGCTGGGATGTTATGTAGGGCGCACGGAACAGCTGTTTGTGTGCTTTGGGGATGGTGTGGCCGGTAAAGCTCTGTCCAAGAAATGCCTGACAGGATGGCTCTGCGAGTGCATTTCACATGCCTATGGGCAGGCGGGGAGAGCCTTCCCCACGGGGGTCCGGTCCGTGCACACTCTACACGAGGTAAGCGTGTGTGGGGGACACGGTGCACTTACGTTCTCCCCATGCTCCTTAGGGACCTGGGAAACGTAGTGCGCAGTGTATAGTCAAGTAAGCTGCGGCCCCGACTTCTCCACGGTCACAACCGGATGATAGGAAGTTGGGGTGCGGTGGCTGTTAACCAAAGGCCGGTCAGGGGCAGTGTGGTGGGTCGATGTTGTAGGGCGACAGGGCGTTTATCCATCGGGGCTCCACCCACTGTACCCATAGAGTCCAGTAGAGGGCGGAGCCTGTGTGAGATAGAACGGGGGGTTACGTATTGTAACCCTAGTTCTATAAGCACAGGCGGGGCCCTGTCTTTCCTATGCCGCTCGCTGAAGAGGGTGTAGGATGACAGTCAGGAGGTGTAGCTGCCTTATATGCGCGCGCATTCAGGTAGGCTCGCCCTGATTGGCCGGCTACGTTTATACTACTTCAGTGTGTGAACGCTCGCGTATCATTGATGAGAGTAGTACCCATAGAGTCCAGTAGAGGGCTCCGCCTGTGCTTATAGAACTAGGGTTACAATACGTAACCCACAGTTCTTGACATGACCATTGAGGTTCAACATCAAGGGGAAGTGACCTCCCTCTCACAGGTTTAAGGCAGCCATCCATCATCCTCATTACTCTAACAGAAATCTGCAAAAAGACAATAACATGCAAATGAATAAAACATTTTAAAAATGAGTACGGTAAAGTCTTCGGACATTATATGAGAGTGTGGTAACCAGATGTGAACTACAGATGTACTCATAATAGAAAACTTTGCATACCTTCACTATTTTCTGTTTCTTCTCATTTTTTGAGTTATGCCGTTGCTTTGTAAAAAATGTCTTTCTCTACGTCTTTCCCTATATTTCTTAAAGGACTCTACAGCTGAGCTTCCTGCTACAAAAAAACACAGGAATAAAACATTCATTATTCATCATTATGTTCAATAGGAGTCTCATCCTCAATCCCTTCTGTGGAACATCTTAGAACACATTCAACAGTAGGTAAGCCACATAGTTTAGAGATGTATTTGTATAATAACAGAATTCGAACTTTTAAACCAAGTTTTCTATAAATACTTATTTTTCGGTAATAAAACTAACAACCTATTTACCTGCACTGATGCTAGGCTGTGCACTTAGATGTGCACTAGTGGTGGGCATCTCCTAAGGGGCTTTGTTAGCCACATCCTTTAGAAACGTGATGTCTCTGCCACAGACACCACAAAAGCCATGGGAAGCTGTGACGCTGGACCCACAGAATGGACAGTACATCTGTGGAGAAATAAAATGTAGGACAGGTTAAGTCAAAAAGAGTGGATATTTTTCGGCTACCTAAATATTATAATAGTATTAAAGAAGGGTCTTTTAATTAACTCATCAGAAGCAAACCTGTCTATCCCCACACAAACCAAGCACCGAACCTGGGGGGACAGAGCCTTCTCCATCGCTCCCCCCTCCCTCTGGAACTCACTCCCATTAAACATCAGAGACTGCACTGACCCCCCCACACCTTCAAAACACTGACCAAAACACACCTTCAGACTGGCTTTTCATGTGTGAATAATGTTGTGTTGCTGTTTTAATATTTTAATTCAACTTTTTATATTTTATTTCCTTTTTATCACCACTGTAAAGTGTCATTGAGCACCTGAAAAAACGCTTAGAAATCAAATGTAGTATTAATATTATTATTATTATTATTATATAAGTGGTGTTTAACTAGTGCTATATGCTAGGGGTGTAACGGTTCACAGAATTCACGGTTCGGTACGTACCTCGGTTTGGGGGTCACGGTTCGGTACGGGTTCGGTACAACAAGAAAAAGCAAAAAAAAGTCCCAAATGCATAATTCCAGGTTTGTTGTTATTTATTTTGAACAGTAGTGGAAGTTTCAGTTTAAAAATAAGGAACTCTAACATTTTTTAATAATGAACTGTATTACACAGTTAAAAACAAACCACAAACAGTACCACACACACTCAGATGGCCATATTATCTATAATGGCTGATGTCAAACAAAAAGGTTCAATAAGCTGTAAAACTAAAAAGAATGTCTTGAAAATATTACAAAATAAATAATAAGATAGTGTTTCAATCACTTTCAATCACAATCAATAAAAGCCGGGATCTTCTACTATTGCATAAGGGCGCAGCATAGCCGTTGAAAAATATATGCCAAAAGCTTCTGTTATTTATTTTGGTCTCTCGGCTTTCATGTCTATTGGCTTCTTAAAAACAGCGGGGATAAGCTGTTGAACTGCTGTTGTCTTTTGCCGGGCTCCGGTGACTGGCAAATCTGGGTGATGCCTTCTGATATGATTTAGCATGTTTGGCATGTGTTACCATTAGCATACCGCACCACTGCCGAACAATACCGGCACACCTCCTCCCGATCCACCACTCGCACTCCATTGTTATTGTAGTCCACAGGGAACCCGAAATGTTCCCACACAGCTGATTTAAAAGAAGCACGTGGGTCTTCTGGCTCCTGTGTGTTATCTGAAATCGCCATACTAACTTCTCTTCTTCTTGTATTTTGTTCGTTTTGTTGTGTTTTCTTCTTGTTCTTCATTTGTTGTTTAAGGGCGGCTGGCAAACAGCTTTTAGGCGCAATACCGCCCCCTGGATTATATATAGTGTAGTGGATACTGCCCTGAGTGACAGACTTTTTTCCCACTCATAAAAAAAGGCGTATTCGTCGTGTGACTGCATGTGCCGAACCGTGACGGTTCGGGACGAATATAGATACCGTTACACCCCTACTATATGCTCTTCCCTCCTTTTCACTTCTCTTCACTTTGAGTTCTCCTCTCTGCACCTTCTATGCTATATCTATATTATGTCAAGAGTTACATTTAAGTGCACAATGCTGTCTCTTGCAAGCTCTTTTATCAAACACGCTAACGCTAGCTACGTAAATATGACGCTCTATCTATAAAAACAAAACAAAACTTAACTTCTTATATATTGACTTTCTCCACTTAAATCAACTTTCTTTCCTCCGGCTTTGATTTCCATCACTCTTGTTCGTTCTCTCTATGTCTGGTCAGACATCAATCTGTTCCACGTAGCGTGCCCCCTAGAGGCTTGGCACTCCGGTATGTTTTTTTTTGTATTTGTTTTTGGGTTTGTATGTGTTTTTGACTTTGCATATCGTTTCTGTATTTGCAGCTTTTTCTGTTGCGTTTGTTTTCGGGGTTTGTGTGTTGTATTTAGTTTGCATCATTTCTGTAAATGCAGTGTTTTTCTGTTGTATTTGTTTTCAGGGTTTGTTTATTTTTCATTTCATTATTTGCAGGTGTTTCCTGCTTATGTATGCGTTTCTGGCCGTTGTTCAGCATTTGCATCTGCCGGCCACCATAGGCTTATATCCTGGATTAAGTGTTTAAGTCATGGATGTTTAAAGTTTAACTTCTTCATATTTGTCTAATATTATAGTTTACTTTTCCTTCATGAAGTATGACGCTGCGCTGTCAGTACCCCTTTCCCTGTTTGTGATTGGTCAAATGTTGCTAACCCCGCCCCTTTCACCTGAACGCGCTCTCGGCCAGACAGAGAAACCCTGGGTTGATTTACTGAGTTGATAACCAGCGTCGTAGGACCGCTTAGCGAGATCTCGCTTGTTAGGATTAGTTAAACCAGATAACTCAGAGATATCCAGGGTCTGTAGAACTGGCTTCGTAGTACAGAGGGCACTGATCGATCAGGCTAAGCTAACCTGTAGCTGCTCCCTCCACACTCACAACAACTTCATACAGACATAAATAAAGCAGCTGTATTCGCCATACAGGAAACACACATTTAAAACGTTTTTGCCTGCCGTTTTTGTGTACTCAAGCATTCATTAATGGTTCGGAAAGTGGCGCTGTACCTTAATAATATCAAATATTGTATTTGCGTGCATTTCCTGTTCGGAAAGTGACAATGTACTGAGAGTGGAGGTGTCCTGAGATGGACCTGTCAGCTCCGGACAGCGCAAAATGCGTATATGAAGCGCTACGTCATGAACGCAAGAAATCATACCCTCGTGGGGGCGTGCTCATGTGATTGGCTTAGAATTGAGGAGACATCTGATTGGCTATAGATAGAAAAAATTACAAGTACGAATCGGGTGACCGTCAGGGGAGTCTCAAAAAACCCACACACGAATGCACAGCAATCCATGCACAGAAAGCGGTTTGTGTATGCAGGTTCAGCGGTTTTAAATGGAAAACAAATGTGTGGATCAAAAATACATATGGGTCATTCCAGAATTGGAGGACAATTTAGACATCGACACTTTTGAAAAATGAACCTTTTATTTTATATATGTTTGTTATGTAATTGAGAAAAACAGGTATTAAACCATCAGAAAAAGTGATTGGCCCAGCTCAGGCATCAAAGGTATAATTTGTATTAGATGTTTTATTGGTTGTGTGCCATGCTTTGTTCAACTCTGTTACCAATACTCATTAAACTGAAAAAAGTACATTTCAAAATATTGTTAAATAAAATCCTTTTCTATTATGTAAAGAAAGTCACATTCAAGTTAAATACTCATGTTATTTAGGATAAAACTTGTTTTATATTAATTTAAGTAGCTTTTTAAATCTGTCTTGCCCAACTTTTCAATAGTCACACGTTTCTTTTTACACATTTCTGTATTTAATAAAAAATATTTGCTCAAATACATTATATATACAATTACTCAAACTATTAAAAGGACAATAGTTGTAACCCTTGGGAGCTGAGAAAATAATTTAAGGTTATTTTAATAGAAAATCATATAGTAACAGGGTTGAAATTAGAGTAACAGGGTTGAAATTAGAGTAACAGGGTTGAAATTAGAGTAACAGGGTTGAATGGCTACATTACTTTTGATTTATAGATCATGACGTAAATGTGACAAATAAATACTCAGGATCACAGAAACGTTGTTTGATCATATTTTGTAGATATTTTTTAATAAAAGATGAACAGGATGAGTATCAATGATAAACATCAAACATGTCAACACAACAAGAAACTTGTTAAAATATTCAGTGGCAAATGTATAAACGGGCTGTTTGTCAAGTTTTAAACAGATTAGATTGTTCTCACTCATCATGTTGGAACGAGCCTGATTTACTATGTAACATTGATTAATTTAATTCATTTATTAATGTTCAGGGCTAAAATGTGTCATTTAAATTCTTTAGACGTTTAATTGATGCAGTTTTACTGATTAATGTTACATTGTCTAGTGTAAACAGATAATTAACATTGGCTGATAACATTGTTGCTTCTTACGATATTATTATATTATTTCATTTAATTTAGCTGATGCTTTTATCCAGAACGACCTACAATAAGTAAAATACATTCTCTAATCACAGCATTGGAATAAAAACATTTTTTGTCCACTTGTCAAAAAAAAAAAGAGTCAGGAACTGACCAATCTTTTAAACTAAACATGAACTAATCAAGAATTTGATGGGTCCCCCCCTGCTGTAATACACATTTTCACTTTTCGTGGCTGGCCAGAGTATCCCATACCTCCCTTGCAATGGCCATGTGGCGTGATGTGACGTTCTCTGGTGGAGGAATAAGGGTCAGCACATCCTGTAAGGGATAACAATGAAGATCTTCCTTGGACGGCCAGAAAAAACGGTTTGACCCCACTTTGTGCATACATTTGACCTGGCAGTGGGTCTCATTAACCTCTTGGATGATCCCTGGGTAGATGATGTGGTCGTACACCAGGGCACACCATTTCCCCACAACCTCTGGGCTCTGCCACTGCACCACTTCTGGTGTTATGTGGTTGGGGTCTTCAGTTGGGTCATCTGTGGCATTGAATGTGAATGACTTGGTTTTTTGGCAATCACATTCAAGATTCCCATTTGAAGAACACATGCAACTGACGTCGCGGTAGCGAATCTTACCAGGAGAAAGAGTGACAACCTGATGGATCCTCATTGTGGTTGGTACGGCTGGGATGTCAGATGGCATTTGTTTTATTGCATCCTCCACAGTTTGCTCTGGCATGTAAAACAACTTTACCTTAGATTTCCCCTCACTCAGAGCTTGGTATAGGGACAATGCCGTTGGGATATCAAATCCTTGACTGACAAGCTTGTCTGCCCTTCTCTTTAATGCTCCACCCACACCATCTGGGGCACCTTTCCCATGACTGGCTTCAAAGTAGTTCCATGTTCCTCTTGTGAACCCTTTCTTGTAGATCTCGGTGCAAAAGAGGTAAAAATTGCCACGCTGCTTGTACTGTGTGCAGGGACCTTCGCTAAAAAAATGGATGGTTGACACATCCGGCCAATTCTCTCGAATTTCCACCAGGATGGGCTCCAGGTGTTGCCAGATGGCAGGCGGCCCCTTCCCTCTGGATTCCGATATCGTGCAGAAGGTGGTAGGGGCAGACCCCCCCCCCACATAGTAAACCCCAGTGTGCAAAGTGGCCTGTTGGTGTGATGCACCAAAATGGACAGCTTGCACTTCAGCGCTGTATTTGCAGCCAAAGTTCTCAGAGAAGTCAACATGGACTACACAATCATTTACAGGGAGGTTCAGCTTTAGGGCCCATAAGAAAGCATATTGCTGCCTGAGATTGAAGAGATGGCGCCTGAAATTCTGAAGAAGAATGGCAAATTTTTCAACCAGCTCTTCTTGGGAGCATTCAAATGAGTTATTTTAGAGGATACTCCAGGATTATCTTTATGGTCTTTGTCCACAGTGGCCCACTGAATATAGGAGACACGATCAGTTGCTCGGTAGTGGCTTGTGAGTTCGTATTCTTTTTTGCTGCATTTTTCACACTCCCCATACATGCAATGCTTGTCTGTAGTGTCACATGTGTTGACTTCTGTAAGGCTCTCCAGATTATATGTATCAATTATGTGCATCTGATGAAGCTTTTTGGCAATGAAGCCTAGATTTTCATGTTGTTTACACATGCAAGTTTCACGATCCGCTAATGTTGGATGCACAATCCAGTAGGGGCGAAGTGTGCAGAACAGAGAGTATGACAGACGGTGGTTGGAGTGCTTAGCCAGGAACTTCAAATGGAGGTTCTTCATTTAATCCGTAAGCAATCTTTTTTGCATTTTCTTCTGTCACTGTTTGTTTTCTTCAAGTTGTGATCCTGCTGACATCGTCACGTGAAAAGAACAATCTCACTGTTGATCTCAGCATGGCAGCTTTCCCCTTGTGTTTTTTCCATTGGTACAAGCAGACATTTTCATTTGGCAGTTTCGTCCACCTCCTTCTTGAAAAACCAAAAACTTGCTGCGCCAATCTCTGCAGCCTGTATTTCTTTAAGATTTTGTTGGTGACAATTCCTGCAATGACTTGTCTGTCACTCTCCTTGAATGTGCGTACTTGATACGCACTTCCTCAGCTACTGCTGTATGGAACAACAAGGTTCTCCTTAGTGATGCGCCCGAAATATTCTGAATTAACTTGTTGACTTTGGATCTTGGAGATGGATGGTCATTTTTCAGTCTTTGGAGGCGTTTCTTGTATTTTTCTGCCTTCTGTTCGGCTTTTTTCAACTTGTCCTGTAGCTCCTGAAATTCTCTGTTTATTTTTGCTTTGGTAGCCTTCCTATTCTTTCTTCCAAGATCACGTTGCCTAAAAGAAACATAATACATAAACATACGTGTATTGTCACTTGACCATTTCACCTGCATGGACCTTTTCACAGTAAAACTTGCATTCCTCAATAACCTCAACTTATAAATATCCTAACCTTAAGGTTCCAGGTTGAGGGTCGACTGGAGGATCAGGGCTGACTGGGGGGGTGTTAATTCCCTCAAGTACCTTTTCCATGGCATTACTCTTCTGCTCTCTCCATTTCTTTCGCTGACCCAAAAACTTTTTTCTGTATTTGGATTTTATTTACATGTATATGAAACGGAACACATTTGTGTGTGCATTGAAAAACACAAGTGTAGATCCGGAAATACAAGTTTGAATCCTTTTGCGGATCATGCAATACAAGTGAGAATCCTTCTGTGTGCATGTGTGTATTATGAGACTGTTCTGAGCCCACAGGAAAGTGTCATGAAAATGCAGTTGCTAAGAAGTGACTAAATAAAACTTCATCATGCCGACACGAGTCCTCCTTTAGCTTAGCGGTGGTGATGTGAAGCTCTGTGACTGTGATGTAGTTCGTTTATAGCCTAGCGTTAGCTGTTTATTTCTGCCGATATAAGACATGTACTAAAGTAACCTGTATATCCTATATAACCTGTTTCAAATATATAACTTTGTCTGTGTAAAATGTATACTTATGAAACTAGACCAAGTGTTCTTATTTTGTTTTGTTTGCTGTGGTCAATTGTGTGTGCGTTGACTTAGGAATGTAGAGGATCCAGTCGACCCCCCGGGTTTTTAATGGGCCGGATAGGAGCATGGGGGGGTTGCAGGAGAAAGGTAATAAAACTGACACCATTGAGTCTATGCAGAGATTGTACTGAGAGAAAGATTGGGATGCGGAGTGGTACGGCCAGGTGCTGAGGATAAACGAAGATAAGGATTGGTAACTCACCCCCGTTCAACCCAGAATTGTTTATTTTATGGCTGCCATAAAAGATGACCTGGGACTGATCGGTGGCGCAGGAGATCCAAACTTCCCACACCTATGGCTGACTCACTCTGATTCGCTGTTTAGACCTTGTCAATGGCTGACTCACTCTGATTCACTGCCTAGGGCTCGCCCAGGAGTGAGTCCACCAATGGATGAACACCTAGGGAGGAGCAACCGACACAACTCCTCCCACACAACTCCTCTCCGTTTGTGGGAATAAATATTGGGAATTCTGTACACTCGCGGCCTCTGTTCGGTCTGACTGTCTGATACGTACATCGCACGGTGGAAGAGCTGAGGCCCTAAGTACTTCGTTAAATTGTACTGTTGTTTCTACCATTAAATCAGCTTATTGTTTAATCTCATATCTCTGTCTGAGTCCTTCCTTTTTATAGCAGACCACTCATCAAACGAACAGCGCGGAGCGGGCTCGAACCTTCAACAACTGAAGGGTGCCTAAACCCAACAATTTGGTGACCGACCGACGTGATGAGTAGGGTCTCATAGAAGGCACACCGGCAGCCAGCGGACGAACGGTCCAGGGATGACACCTCGAATACCTCTGACAACTAAACCAGGGCGCCCCACAACAGAAAGGTGAGCAGATACCTGTTATTATCAAAATCTGTGATTGGCTATACTACAACATTTTAGAGTTGTCAGCGGCATTTTCAGTGTTTTAGTCTTACGGTAGAAAGAGCAGTACTACAGAATAACACTTTCCAGTCTCAAAGAGGAGCTGCAGTTGTGTTATATGTGGGGTATTTCAAGAGGAGAAACGCAACTTTCAAAAACAATTTGAAATGACCGGATCTCGCAAACTCTTGCTGTGGGGTTAATCTAGAAGACTAAACGTGACGATAAAGAGATTCTGTAGACTGGGTTTCGACTCCTTGCCAAAAGCCACATCGCCGAAAGGGGGTGTAGAAGCTCTTTTGGAAGTCTCTCCATCTGTTGAAATATACATCGCACTATAAAAGTCAACTAGACTGTACGGGGAATAAATTAACTGTGTAACGAGATTGCAGTGGTTATAAATTTTGTAAAGGAAGTCCAGCTGAAATACTCTGAGAAATAAGGTGACACACACAGTAATTCTTAGACGAATTCTGGGGTTGGGGCTCATCGACTAATGTACACAGGCAATCCTTAGACGGATCTGGGGTTACATTAGGATTTATTTATTTTGAGTGTGATTAACTGTGTAACGAGATTGCAGTGGTTATAAATTTAAAGGAAGCTGCAATGTCGTCGAGATTTCAGTGGTTTTAAAATTTAAAGAAGTCCAGCTGAAATACTCTGAGAAATAAGGTGACACACACAGTAATTCTTAGACGAATTCTGGGGTTGGGGCTCATCGACTAATGTACACAGGCAATCCTTAGACGGATCTGGGGTTACATTAGGATTTATTTATTTTGAGTGTGATTAACTGTGTAACGAGATTGCAGTGGTTATAAAATTTAAAGGAACCAGCTGCAATCGTCGTCCGAGATTTCAGTGGTTTTAATTTAAAGGAAGTCCAGCTGAAATACTCTGAGAAATAAGGTGACACACACAGTAATTCTTAGACGAATTCTGGGGTTGGGGCTCATCGACTAATGTACACAGGCAATCCTTAGACGGATCTGGGGTTACGTTAGATATTTATTTTGAGTGTGATTAAGTGTAACGATATTGAGTAAGAAAAAGGTTGATAGGCGCTGTGAGAATGGGTCTGCAGAGAGAATTTCGCCTTGATGCCAACTGGCTGTTATCAGCCTGCAGCCAGGGAGGAGAAATCAGCAGAGCTGCCTGCACTGAGTGTGTGTGTGTGTGAGGAAGTCCGTGGATTGGTCAATTTGGACCAATCAGCGCGGGCTTAACGTAACGGCTAAGCGGTCCTACGACGCTGGTTATCAACTCGGTAAATCGAGCCAGGGTTTCTCTCTCCAGCTGAGAGCGCGTTCACGTGAAAGGGACAAGTGTACTAACAGCGCAGCGTCATACTTCATTAATGAAAAGTAAATAATATTAGACAAATATGAACTTTAAACATCCATGACTTAAACATATAATAAAGGATACAAGCCACATAGTTGCACCTGCAAGGTGAATATAGAGCAACTGGTTAAAAAATAAATAAACTACCGAGTGTTTGAAAGCGTACAACAGTTTTATGTTATCACTGTTGCCCATCTAAGACACGAGTGGATCTGACTTTAATTACATTTGAGTTGAGTGTTTCGTCAACCTAATGTGTTGCTTAAAATAATACTTCTGCATACAGTATGTGACAATGTAAGTGTTGCACGGTCAGATACGGCTCGAGAAGCTGACTTAGACAAGGAAATATATGATATATTATGATATTATATGATCGATGATGTGATATGAATGATAAGTGCGACACGTCGGCGTCTTCTCTTCATACGGCAGTTTAAACTGTATTTCCTTTATCCTGTAATATGACTTGATAGATTTAAACTCCGCACGCTGAGCTCTGATCAGGCGCAGCTTTCACTGAGTTGATCTCTTTCTATAGACGCCGGAGGCAGGCAGCGTCAGGTAAAACAAGTTATTTAGCCTTCCCAAACCTGAGCCTTACGCGCCGCCTATAATACACCTCGCACCGAAAACTATCAGACTGTATACCTGTGGGAATAAAACTACAATAATTAGTAAATTATAGTACGCAGATATCTGGTATTTTTTATAAGAAACTAAAACCTTTAGGAGAAGCGCTCTTTGAGTCTCCGCAACGGGTTGAAATACACCTCGCACCGAAAACTATCAGACTGTATACCTGTGGGAATAAAACTACAATAATTAGTAAATTATAGTACGCAGAATATCTGGTATTTTTTATAAAAAACTAAAACCTTTAGGAGAAGCAGATACGAACGAAGTCAAAATGGAAGGAGAATTTGAACGTGAAGAGAGAGAATTAGGAGTCCCTGTTCCGGGGAGTTTAAGGGAACAGTGGGGACAAGCAGAGAGATTGATACTTAGCGGACTTAAGCCCGGAGATCATAAAAAGGCGAGCAGCGATCTCCGTTTCTTACACGATCAGATGATCGCAGAGAATAGAGTAGAGGGTGACGAGGCAATAAGTCTCCTAGCCACAGCACTCAATACATACGAGCGACAGTTGGTTCAGAAATTAGAAACTCTCAACAAGCAGAAGGCAGGTTTTATCAGGGCTTCTAAACTTAACAAAGAAAGGGAGCTAGTTGACAAGCTAAGGAGAATAGGCCATAACGCAGCCTTAGTTATGAATGGAGTGGCAGTAACCTGCTCTCTGAGCAAAACTCCCGCCAAAAATCTGCCCGCCATAGCAGCCCCACCCAGTCCTGCACCAGCCCCTCCCACAGAAGTGATAGAGCCAGTCAGGAAGGAGAAGCCATATGGTGGGCCCCTCCCAGACATCCCAGAGGGCGGTCCCCTCCTCTATCCAGATTTATACAACCCCTTTAAGACCCGACCCCCTCCCTATACGCTTCCCTCCACCTCTAACCCCCCCTCACCCAGTTCCCCTCATGACATTAAAGGAACACCTGTATCAACACATACACCTACAGATGAAGAAATACTTGACTTTGTTGCAAAACGCGTCAAATTTTTTAGGACTAAAAAAAAAAAGGATGAAACCTCTGCCTCTGACAGAGAAGACACGGCAAGTCAAGACGGCACAGGGGACTCCACCTTCCTCTGAAACAGGTTGATATAGCCGGTGTCGGACTTTGTTTATGAACACATTAACTGAGGGACAGGTTTCTCCCCATTTGAGCTGACCCACGGCCATCAGTTTCCGGGTCCTGGAGCATTAGCAGTAGGGAAAGAAGTAGAGAATGAGCTCAAACCATATTACCAGCAACTTAAGGGCTTGGTATGAGATTTCTCCACCCAGGTGGCTGACGCCAAAGGGGGACCGGAGAAGCACGAGGCTAACACCGCAGAATTCATCTGGCTGAAGGTCATCCGTCCGAAGTGGCTCAACCCAAGGTTCACCGGCCCGCACAGAGTGACTCAGAGGACATCACATGCAGTTCGCCTCGAAGGAAAGGGGGAAACGTGGTATCATTGGAGCCAGTGCGCCGTTGGAAAACCTCCAGCAACGTTAGACGACATCAGAACTGACATCGCTGCAGCAGGACGAGAGAACGACACATCTGACGACGACAGCCCAGCAGAAGCAACGACCCATACAACAGATGACAAGGACAAAGACACAGAGGTAACAACAGGCGATCTTGGAAAGGAGATTACGGCCGGCGAGGAGGCGGACACGAGTCTACTCTGAAACACACGACTCCATATAGGACCCGACTTTTTTACTCCCACCTTTAGGGGCACTTTCCAATAAGTAGCAGCATTTTTATGCCCACCTATAGGGCCTCTTTCTAATAAGAGTAGTAGGTTATATATAACGAGAGGTTATCCCTATAGTTAAAGGGCAGTGAAGTCTCCCCACTCACCAGACCTTCTATTTAACAGGTTCTGGGAGCACAGTATTTACCATTACAGGGTACTATTTTACACCCTAGTTTTAAAAAATCTCCTTAGGAGATTTTAGCATTGTGTTCAACCTAATTACAATAACACGGACCACTGATTAAAGGTACTCAACAATGACAGACTGTGGATTACACTTCCTTATTGTTTGTTGGTGTACTCTGCTAGTGGGAATCGTGGTTTTACTTGGGACACTGTTTGTATCTTGAACACCATTCTTAGTTATATGGCCCATTAGCGAATTGCCTTATTATTTGATTGGGTGTTAATTCCTTGTGTCCTAGTAAATCTCCTATTATTAATAACAGAAATAATGTGTGTTCACCCTTGCCTTTATTTTTGTTTTAATGATTCCATTGACCACCCAGACTCCATTCCCCCGCCAGAGGAGTCCGTAACTAGGGTCAAACGGGCCAAACATGAGGTAGTTGTTACCAAAATGTCTCCTAAACAAACCTTCACTTTCCAAGCAGGTAGTGATGGAATAATGTAGACAGGATCAACTATGTACATTACAATGTGCTCCGTTTAGCTAATCTCACTAGGGACCCTGTAGAAGGACTCGCTGAACAGCTGGGGCCGACTTCCCTTATGGCTGAAACAGAATAGAATGGCCCTTGACATGCTGTTAGCTGAGAAAGGAGGTGTGTGTTCAATGTTTGGTGATATGTGTTGTACTTTCATTCCAAACAATACGGCTCCGGACGGTTCCGTCACAAAGGCTTTAGAAGGCTTTCGCACACTATCCATAACTATGCATGAACAATCAGGGATACACAACCCCTTGGAGGAATGGTTTACAAACATGTTTGGTCAATGGAAAGGTTTAATAATGTCTCTTTTGATTTCAATAGCTACTTGTATTGCCATTTTAGTAACATGTGGTTGTTGTTGTGTGCCTTGTATCCGCTCATTGTGGGACAGACGCAGTAGAAAAGAATGACAGTGGTTATGTTTTGAATGCTTTGTGTGAATTGATCTCTGGAGGTGAGATCAAAAGGGGGATTAAAGTAACCTGTATATCCTATATAACCTGTTTTAATAATTATAACTTTGTCTGTGTAAAATGTATACTTATGAAACTAGACCAAGTGTTCTTATTTTCCTTTGTTTGCTGTGGTCAATTGTGTGTGCGTTGACTTAGGAATGTAGAGGATCCAGTCGCCCCCCCGGGTTTTTAATGGCCGGATAGGAGCATGGGGGGGTTGTAGGAGAAAGGTAATAAAACTGACACCATTGAGTCTATGCAGAGATTTCTGAGAGAAAGATTGGGATGCGGAGTGGTACGGCCAGGTGCTGAGGATAAACGAAGATAAGGATTGGTACCTCACCCCCGTACCCAGAATTGTTTATTTTATGGCTGCCATAAAAGATGACCTGGGACTGATCGGCGGCGCAGGAGATCCAAACTTCCCACACTATGGCTGACTCACTCTGATTCGCTGTTTAGACCTTGTCAATGGCTGACTCACTCTGATTCACTGCCTAGGGCTCGCCCAGGAGTGAGTCCACCAATGGATGAACACCTAGGGAGGAGCAACCGACACAACTCCTCCCACACAACTCCTCTCCGTTTGTGGGAATAAATATTGTGAATTCTGTACACTCGCGGCCTCTGTTCGGTCTGACTGTCTGATACGTACATCGCACGGTGGAAGAGCTGAGGCCCGAAGTACTTCGTTATATAAGTACTTCGTTATATTGTACTGTTGTTTCTACCATTAAATCAGCTTATTGTTTAATCTCATATCTCTGTCTGAGTCCTTCCTTTTTATAGCAGACCACTCATCAAACGAACAGCGTGGAGCGGGCTCGAACCTTCAACAACTGAAGGGTGCCTAAACCCAACAGTATGCATTTAAGATTCAAAAATCACTAAGTGGAGATTATCCTGCTGAACAATATGTGTCATAAATATGTGTTTTCCTCAGAGCTTATTTTCTGCGATATACCAAAAACCCCCCAAAAAATGTAAACATTGCTTTTTGTTGAGAGAGCCCTTACGATGCTAACTTCCAGGTCGGTCTAGAACATGGGTCGGCAACAGGCGGCCCGCGGGCCATTGGTGGCCCGCCAGCAATAATATTTGGCCCGGAAAATTATTTTGAGAATAAAAATAAATTTTTTTTTTTTTTTTTTTTTTTTTTACAATATCGGACCGACAGTCGCACATATAGGCTATAATGTCCGAATAGAGAATCTACCTACACCTGAAGAATTCTTATTGTACTTTTATCCATGTTGAGAGTGAATGACACACAGCACAGGCACAATCTGGCAGCGGGATGCACTGACGCTGATAGTGGATCAATAAGTAGGTGGACAGCGCGTGGTGCCAACATGCGGTTTGTGGTTGTTCGAAATGGGGGTGAGCCAGGGGGAGCTTGGCTCCGCTAAAGAGGGGGGGAGCTCCCCTGAAGGCCGATTTTGAGATAAATAGGGGGAGCCCAAAAAAATATTGCATATTTGTGTCACACAGATTAGAAATGTTGAGTTTCTGTAAATAAAAGTTCTTGAAATAAATAATAGTCATTGTTCATTACAGTTTCTGAATATTTGTTTTATATTTGTGAATATTTCTGGGTGTTGCCATCTGTACGTAGTGGCGCTGGATTCTTTACGCTACTTACGTTGCTATGGTTACGGTGGCGATGCCGGCATGGTATTTGAAATTTTCATATTGATATTTTTTTAACTCTGGCTTTGTAATAAAAAATATGGCGAAACGAAAACAGCCAAGCCTCGCAGCTTTTGGATTCACAAGCATAGAAGCAAAGGAGTCTAAAAATGACAACGTGAACGGAACAACTTTTAGTTGGCCGGCTGTAAGCGGCGTTAGGGTCGAGTTTGATAGCTCCACACCGAGGGAGAGGCCTGCCGATGCGGAGCCTGAAGAGGCTTCAACAACGGCCACAGCCGCCGGCGCCACCTGCACTAGCGAACCTGACGATGCCCATGACCTGCCTTTTAACTGGACACAGAAAAGATGGAGTGAGTGGAATGAAAGGTATCCATGGCTTTTCATAAAAAATTAAAAATTTGGATGTGAGATTTGCAAAAAGTATATTTGATCTCCCTGCCGCTCGCAGAAAAATCCACCGGCGTGCACCAAAAAAAATATAGCAAATGGGTTATTCGAACACTGCTTATATGTGAACAGTAACAAAGTTCAGTCAAAACATTGACAACTAAATCGGAGAAGCATCATGGAGGGCGAGGGGTGGTGGTGCATATGCTGGCCACCCCAGTTGGCAGCTTTGTTTTGAAAGCAAAGTTTTGGCTCATCGGACATTTATGAGAGAAAATCCCTAATGTCCGAGTGCAAGTGAATGCAGCACAAGACGCAAGCCTTGTAACCCCTCCCCCGGCCCTGGTGCGAGCATGGAAATGTGATTGTCATTTGAACGGGACAGCGCAAAACGAGAAGCATTCGGTCTACAATGACAGAGAAGAGTTTGGCTGTAAACGCACTAAAGCTTTGGATCTTCATAAGTTTGTGAGCAGGGGCGGACTGGCCATCTTTAGAATCTGGAGAATCACAGAATGGCACCGCAGCGAGGCTCCCCCCCCCCCGAAGCATTCGAATGTGGCCCGCCATCTAGTGGCTCAGAAAAAAATTGGCCCAAGGCCAAACTTACTTGCCGACCCCTGGTCTAGAACAATACGTCATCAATGCACAACTCTAAAGACCTGTCTAGAGCTACCTCTTTACTTATATAAAAGCATGGTCCAGGTTTGTAACACATAACAACGAGAGCTACTTCTATGTTGCTGACCTTTCAAATAATTCAGATCTAAAAGGTTAAGGTTATACAAAAAGACCTAGGCGTTAAATATCGAAACTTCCTTTTACTAATGGCACTGCCTCTCATATAGAGTTGAATGAGCACATTTTTCAGCTTTGTCCGAAGTTTTCTTTTAGTCCTGGATGGAATTTTGTGAAACCTCGAAATATCATTGTTGCTTTCCCTTCCATCACTCTCTGGTTTATAATAATACTACATGTTCACCAAAAAGGTAGTCTTGCCTGAGTGAGTTTTCTTAAAACGCATTCATCCAATATTAGTAAAATTACTAATTGACTAAACTCCACGGTTACCAGCTAATTATGTTCTTAAAACTGAGATTTAGCAGCTTTATATTCCAATAATTGGAAGATGAATCAGATTTATATAGATTTCTTTAGATGTGACATTTTAGCGTTGAATCCATACACAATTAGTCCTGACAGTATTGACAAAAGGGACTTTCACCTCTGTCAGCAAAAATATTGATGCAATTGTGTGCCCTTTGATGGAAAGAAGTCTTATTTATAGCATTTTAGGTTGGGCTTACAGTAAATATCCAAGCAATACGGCACACAAGCAACAGAACAGGACCCTGCCAAGGAAAATAAAGCAGGACAGAATCAGAAACAGGAGAGCAAAGAGATGGAAGCCATAGTGAGACACAGATAAAATGAGAGCACGGGCTGATCAGCACATCACACTTCAGCACACTCCTGGCTGCTCCTCACAGATGATAATTGCACTCATAGATGATTACTACTCATGACCTGATGACCCTTCATTACCATCATCCAATGCAGATCAGCTTCCAATCACATTAGAGGCAGCTCTAATCCATGAGATGCAGATGAAGTGTAGATCCTTGCTGACCTCTGACTCATAATGTTCTTTTACACCATCTCTCTCAAAAACCATACATAAGGACAGAGGTACTCCCTATTTTCTGAGGCATCGTTTTCTAGCGCAAAGGAATACACAATATATAATCATGGTTTAAAGCAGGGGTGGGGAACATGCGGCCTCCGGGCCATATACGGACCACGAGACCATTTGGTACGGCCCTTGAGGTAATTTATAAACACACGCAAAAAAGAAAAAAATTAAAGAAATCTAGACCGCAAAATAATTAAACAAGCGAGTGCCTGTTTTTCCTGGCCAAGGTCAGGGTCCTTGAACACAACACAAGCCTAACGTGTCATCACGTGGTATATGTCTCGTCTGACAGGGGTGTAGTTCTGCCGGAGAGCACCGGAACGCCGCTCCGGCACTTCATAAATTGCAATAGGCATACCCATAAGGAGCCGTACACATGCCGCAGTTTTAGCGTGGCTGTGTTGTTGGATTTAAGCACCCTTCAGTTGTTGAAGGTTCGAGCCCGCTCCGCGCTGTTCGTTTGATGAGTGGTCTGCTATAAAAAGGAAGGACTCAGACAGAGATATGAGATTAAACAATAAGCTGATTTAATGGTAGAAACAACAGTACAATATAACGAAGTACTTATATAACGAAGTACTTCGGGCCTCAGCTCTTCCACCGTGCGATGTACGTATCAGACAGTCAGACCGAACAGAGGCCGCGAGTGTACAGAATTCACAATATTTATTCCCACAAACGGAGAGGAGTTGTGTGGGAGGAGTTGTGTCGGTTGCTCCTCCCTAGGTGTTCATCCACTGCTGGACTCACTCCTGGGCGAGCCCTAGGCAGCGAATCAGAGTGAGTCAGCCATTGACGAGGTCTAAACAGCGAATCAGAGTGAGTCAGCCATAGGTGTGGGAAGTTTGGATCTCCTGCGCCGCCGATCAGTCCCAGGTCATCTTTTATGGCAGCCATAAAATAAACAATTCTGGGTTGAACGGGGGTGAGGTACCAATCCTTATCTTCGTTTATCCTCAGCACCTGGCCGTACCACTCCGTATCCCAATCTTTCTCTCAGTACAATCTCTGCATAGACTCAATGGTGTCAGTTTTATTACCTTTCTCCTGCAACCCCCCCATGCTCCTATCCGGCCCATTAAAAACCCGGGGGGGGCGACTGGATCCTCTACATTCCTAAGTCAACGCACACACAATTGACCACATCAAACAAAACAAAATAAGAACACTTGGTCTAGTTTCATAAGTATACATTTTACACAGACAAAGTTATAATTATTAAAACAGGTTATATAGGATATACAGGTTACTTTAGTGTCTTTAGTTGAAAGCCCAGTGGCGATCTGTTCATCTGTCATACTGATCAGACAGTCAATAACTTTGTTGTTATTAGCATCTGGTTAGCTAGCTATGCTAACGAATATAAGAAGCTTTTTCTACAACCAGTGAGGTAAAGGCACATCTTTATATGATCATTATAGTTATAAAAAAACAAGAGAATAAAGTAAAAAGGTATAAAATACTATATGACAGTAAAAAAAAGTTGTTATTAATAAACAAGAAAACAGTTTAAAAGGGGAGTAATTTGTAAAATATCCATAAAGAAAAAGAAATCTGCTTACAGTTCTGTTTCATATGGATGAGAGATGTATCCATAAATCTCCTAATGTTGCTCTCAAAGTGCACCAGATTGATGCTTTTAACTTCAACATTTAAAAAAAAATATTCCCGGGGGAGCATGCCCCCCGGACCCCCCTAGAGGAGGTTAGGTCCCCCCCCCCCACTTAAATCATGTCCACATGGATAGGAAACTAAATACATTTGCACACATCTTATGTCCATATCTTTCTGTTTTGGTGGTCATGCCACAACGGTGCACGTGCATGCATACGCGAGTCAGGATCTGGATTCTAGTTTACTGTTTTTTATGGAAACATGGCTGCACCAGGATAATACTGACGACATTGATGGCTTCTGGACTGTTCAGGCCAACAAGGGTTGCAACGAGAGCTTCATCATGTCTTCACCATGAGCCTGAGTCTTCATCATGTCTTCACCATGAGCCTGAGTCTTCATCATGTCTTCACCATGAGCCTGAGTCTTCATCATGTCTTCATCATGAGCCTGAGTCTTCATCATGTCTTCACCATGAGTCTGAGTCTTCATCAAGTCTTCACCATGAGCTTGAGTCTTCACCATGTCTTCATCATGAGCCTGAGTCTTCATCATGTCTTCACCATGAGCCTGAGTCTTCATCATGAGCCTGAGTCTTCATCATGTCTTCATCATGAGCCTGAGTCTTCATCATGTCCTCACCATGAGCCTGAGTCTTCATCATGTCTTCATCATGAGCCTGAGTCTTCAGAGGGTCCCCGTTCTGTGGAGGACGTCCTGCCTCGTTTTTGTGCTAATACACTTTCTCCCAGTGGCTACAAGAACTTTCATATCAAATTTACTTCAACTTCTTAGGTTTATATGATTATATATTTATTTTTATTCTAATATGGTTACATTTAATTTCCTCCTGGGATTAATAAGTCACTTTGATTGGTTGATTGATTAAGTACATTTCTAACTGTTACTCAGACCTACTAAATAAACTGTCAGAGGTCTTACCTCTACTAACTGCTGTTTTAAGGCAGACATGTACTAAATCTGTTTCAACGATCCCGTAAAATTCTGGTATTTGTAGGGAGTGTAGTTGGAAGTTGTACCTAAAGCAGAAAAAGCCAGCGCAGAGTTTTTTACATTCTCCCGATCCAAAAGTGTGGTATGCTTTTATAAAAAAATTAAATAATACTTTAAAAAAAAATTGATAAACAATGCCAGCTAGAAATTATCACCTATATTAGCGAATGTCCTACTTGTATGAAATGTAGTGGGTAAAAGTAACAGGTGGAGATGATAAAAAAAGTATATTGGGGTGAAACTGGAAACCCAACAGGAAGCCGGACATTGCAGGGTTCCTTATTTTAATTGTTCCGTGGTAATTGTATTCATGACTTGAAAAGTGACAGTAGTGTTGTTTTGATCTAACACCACAAACAAACACACAAGCACACCCACAAGCATCTCTTAAATCATACAGTTCAGTTATGTATTTTTCATTGTATTTATCCATTATTCATTATCTTTAAAAATCCAAAGCCGATTCACACAGCAGCAACAGAATCACAAATAAAAACAGGGACATGCAGACAAGGCTGACGGCCTGTCACAGCTCCGAGCTGTTCCTCACAGAGGAGCTGCCTCTGCTCCCAGGATGGAAATTAACAAACGCTACAAGGAATTAGTGTTTCCTGGCATTGTACAAATTAACTTGTTCTGCTCTGTCTCACTGCGATGCATGCTGCTCCTTGATACGACTCCATTTGTGTGCTATTCGTGTGTGTGTGTGTGTGTGTGTGTCTGTGTGTGTGTGTGTGTGTGTGTGTGTATGTATGTGTGTGCTTGAGAAAAAGAGACTGTTTGTGTGTGTGTCTCTGTGGATTAGCAGAAATTAGGCATGGCAAAGCCTGATGTCAGACACATTTCTCTGGGTGATTTTGTCCAGACAGAAACACTATAAAGAGGGAAGACAAGCCAGATGCATGCACACTCACACACAAAAACACACACATACAGGCATGTCTACAGTACAAAGAGAGACTGTCAGGTGTTTCCTGAGCCGGATGCACATACCTGCTCAAACAGAGTGAACTTCAAACACACATCGTCACTTTTGCTTTCACAGATCTACACATTTTTTATCAACCCACTCTCTTCAGTCTGCGTACAAATGACACGACTTTACACATTGGAAATGCGTGCAATAGATACGCAGAAGTCCGATTTTGCGTGCATATGATACGCTAACCATTTCCATTGAGTTCTGAGGCCGAGTTTTGCCTGCATATAATACGCCACGTTTTGTCCGTCTGTGAGGAAAAGAAATAGGGCTCAGAGCTTCAGAATAAAGAAATCTGTATTTTTTTAAATCTTTTATTCCTTCTAATTTGTTATTCTTTTCTAAATAACACACTGTTATTTACTCAACAATAACACACAATTATCCTTGTTTTTATTTATTCGTTTAATTCTATAATCTCTGGCTTTTTAGCCGTTCCTCAGGAACTGAATTTCAAAATAAAGTCACCGGAAACAGACGTAGGCCTATAAGGGACATTTCGAGCATCATTGCGATAAACCACAAACCCACTGAACTGATTACCCAAGATCCTCAGCTAGAAGCTCGGTGATTGGATTGTTTAGCCGCAATGCACGCTGGGATATGGTGTTAATGCGATATGAAATAATGCGAAAAAGAAAATAATACTTTATTCCGAGTGTGCTTGCTTTTCTCTTTGGAAGTCATCACATAACGGCATTGTAATACACGGTTCGGCTGCATTAAATATTACACATCTGCCGTAGTTCTTTATTTATAGAGCCCTGATTAGAAGACTTCTAGACAAACTGGAAGAACTGCCACCGAAACTGAATACGTGACGTGGATCATAAATATATCAGCAATTAAAGAACATCTTACATTTCTCTTCACACAATACGTCTCCTTGCAGTATCAACATTAATTCGGCTGACTTTTATATTTGATCCAATTGGTAGATAGGTTATATTTACACCATAACGGTGCACAGCTGATATAAAAGGACTTGTAGTTTTTAAAGATATTACTGATTTTCTTGAATATAAGAATGTAAATACTGAGTTGAGAGAATAGTCAGGGGTTTTTGGGTGATGGTAGACACATCTATGGAATCACAATTTCAATAGCTTACCATTAAATGACAGATATACCTTTCTGTCTGTGATGTTTTACAAATCAGATATTAATGTGTAGAAGTAAAACATGAGAAATAGTATATCAATATCCTGTAGAATTATGTGAAAACATGAATAAAACTACACATCTTCAGATGTTATACATACATAAGTGTCCTACACTAATAATACAAAGTTATTATTAGTATGCTGTGTGTACCTTGTGTGCACCGCCTAGTGGTTAAAGCACGTTATTGAATTATTTTTGTTGAATAATGTTATTTTTGTTGAATAATGTTATTTGATGAAAAAAATATTAAGAGTACATACAAAATAGGGGGAAAGTAGAAGGCCAATGATAGAAGTATAGAATATAAAAAATCAAGAAGATACTGTAAGTGATCTCTACAATAAAACAGTTTAGTGCCGGATGTACAAAGATATTAATATGAGGATGTGCAAAACAGACAAACTAATTAACCTTTATTTAAACATTAAAGAATACTTTAGGTTAAGGTCTTCTTTTAAATAAGAAAAAAGCTTTTGGGATATCTACACATAAATATTAAGCCTGACAAAGTACTTAATGTCACGGGGTGAACTCAAAGGCATGAACTCAAATGCACGACTCAGACTCAGACTCAGGTGGTTTTCAAAAATAAAGACTTTACTGGACTTAACACAGTAACAAAACAGGAAACACAAAATCACTCTTTCGAGGCAAAACTAATTGCAAACGTCAGGGGCATGAAACCGGAATACGACCATGGAGCAGGCTTGAATGTCGTCATGAATGAAAACGAACTGGCACTGGACAGGTAGGAACTAAAACAATATACACACAAGGTGAGGGCCACAGGTGGAAACAATCAGGGCGGGGTAAACAATCACGAACGCCGGAGACACATAGGGGCGGGGAGCATGGAGTCCTGAAACGAGAGGGAGAATTACTTTTCAAACTAAGACAGAAGGCACAGGACAAAGGGACATGACAAAACTAATATAAAGAATAAACTTTCATAATTAGTTTCCGAGACATGACACTTAACGTCTAATATATTGCTTTCCTGCCTATGTTGAAGCACTTATTTTAACTGATATTATACACATTAATTATACTCTTATGTATGTAGATAGTATAAGAAATCTGCAGAATTTGACAGTTTAATGGTGGAGGTATACACACATATTGATGTCTTGTAATGCACTGTTGAGGAAGCTGTGACCCAAGTTTTTCATACATTGCATAACTTCAACATAGTTCAGGTCTAACTAAAGTCTGCTTTAAGGGTTGTTTATATTTCACATCATTAATCAGAATCTGCAAAGTAACTAAAATAAATGTAGTGGAGTAAAAATACCAGGTTAACCTCTGAATTGTAGTGGAGTAGAATTACAAAGTAACAATGAGCTGTCATGTGGGTATATATTAATGCTGCCCATTATGGATACAAGCGATTTTCACCCATTTATTAATTACATGTTTTAAATTTGTACACACCAATGTGTTTCCTATCGCCTAAACCTCCAGGGATGTACACAGTTTAATACTGAAAACTTCTAGTACTAGACTCCTGGTACTGGGATGGGTTAAATGCAGGGGCCAAATTTCACTGTGTGTGCTGTGTGCTCTGCATGTGTGACCATTAAAAGAGGGTTTCATCCCTCCCAATTCTATTCTATTCTAATTGTGGGAAAAACAAAAACGTCTTTTAAAACTACAATTCCCAGCAACATTTGCGAAACACAATAGCCAGCATGTGTAGTTCTGGGAGGGCGTTCGAGTCCAGTTTTCGATGGTCTGCCGTGGTTTAGTTCCATTTCAAAGAGCTGTTTGACGCTCGGCGTAACCTTGGCGCACTGCCACTCCAACATCCAATCCCAGAGCTTGAAGATGAATCACGGGGTTTGTCAAGCAACGGGACTGTAGTCCCAAACGATATCTGAGGATTATGGGTAGTGTAGTGTCTTCGGCCATCCTAAACTCTGAAATGTTTTTCGGATATCATATCGCATTAACACCATATCCCAAAGTGCATTGCGGCTAAGGATCTTGGGTAATCAGTTCAGTGGGTTGTGGTTGTCGTGTGTATCGCAATGATTCTCGAAATGTCCCTTATAGGCCTACGTCTGTTTCCGGTGACTTTATTTACTGCTAAAAAGCATGCTAAAAAGCCCAAGATTATAGAATTAAACGAATAAATAAAAACAAGGATAATTGTGTGTTATTGTTGAGTAAATAATAGTGTGTTATTTAGAAAAGAATAACAAATTAGAAGGAAAAAAAGATTTAAAAAATACAGATTTCATTATTCTGAAGCTCTGAGCCCTATTTCTTTTCCTCACAGAGGCAAAAAAAAGTACGACATTATACGATTTAAAATAAAAACAATAATCGTGGCTTGGTATTGAGTAAGAACATGTTTTTATGAACCACACAGCTTCCGGTCTACCAAGACCCGACCGGACAAAAACAAGTGGTGCAGCCAAGAAACGTGGCGTATAATATGCACGCAAAACTCGGCCTCAGATCTCAATGGGAATGGTTGGCGTATCATATGCACGCAAAATCGGACTTCTGCGTATCTATTGCACGCATTTCCAATGTGTAAAGTCGTGTCATATGTACGCAGACTGAAGAGAGTGGGTTGTTTTTTAAATACCCTGTCTTTTACCTTCAGTTCACCCAGAAACCACACGTTCTGTTCTGTTGTACTGGCTGGCTCTCTAGCTTAAACAGAGCAATGAACAAATAATAGTAATATAAAATAATGTGGTCATTTATAAACAAAAAAATGAAATATTAAATCTTGCTACGTATTTACACAAATGACCAAAATGTGCCACAAAAGAACCTGGGGAGTTGGGCCACTGCAACCTGTCTCTGTGTTTCTGTGTGTGTGTTCTGTGTGTGTGTGTGTGGTGTGTGTGTGTGTGTGTGTGTGTGTGTGTGTGTGTGTGTGTGTGTGTGTGTGTGTGTGTGTGTGTGTGTGTTGCAGACTGCACTACCTCCTGTGTAAATAGCCTATTGTGCACAAAGTTTGTGCTGCACTTCTCTGCTGTTTACAGGTGCACACACTCTCCACATTTAAGAGCAGGCTTAAGTCTATTCTTTTTCATTAAGCTTAAAGTTAGGACTGGCTCAGGCTTGCCTTGAAAAATTCCCAAGTTACTGTATGCTGTTAGGGTGAGACTGTCGGGGTACTTTTAACTTTCATCTCTCTTTTCTTTCTGTTTATCTGTATGTAATCATGTCCTTGCTATCTCTTTGCACCAATGTCCAAAATGCATGTAACTCAGCGTCCCTGGAGATGTTGTGTCTCTCACCTGGCAGGTTGCCAGCATTAAGGGTTACATCTGGATCATGAGTCGTGGCTACCCTTGTTGCACCTTACTATTGTTTCTGTTTAGTGGCACCTGGAAGAGTGTTGACATCCACTTGGCTCCATCTTCTTTTTCTTTTTTTATAGGCACACCTCTTTTCTTACATTTAGACTACCTATGTTATAAATGTATTATCTTTTTAATTTACACACAACATCTATTGCACGTCTTTCTGTCCTGGGAGAGGGATCATTCTTCTGTTGCTCTCCCTGAGGTTTCATTCATTTTTCTTTGGGAGTTTTTCCTTGTCTGATGTGAGGGTCTAAGGACAGAGGGTGTTGTATGCTGTAAAATGTGTAAAGCTCCCTAAGACAAATTGTGTGATATTGGGTTATATATATAACATTTGATTGATTGATTGATGGAGCATCACAGTGAGCGTCACGTTAAAATATCAGATACATTGTGGTCATGGTTAAGGTTAGCTTTATATTATGGGATGTTTGAGGACACTGAGCTGGCTCTGGTACATGGCTGGGTTCATACAGTTGATATTGATATCAGAGTAGTGAAATGATAAATGTTGAAGAGGTATTGTTCTCTGCAGGATGTCTGTTATTCCTTTGGCTGGTTATTTTAATTGTGTTAAATGTTGCGCCCAAACTCCAAACTAATTAATGTAAATCAATGAATCAAAAGCTAGCAGTATTGTTCCATGTTCCTACTCTATAGTTACACTTTATTTCATAGTTGACTTTAAGCATGTTGAATTGACTTGCAAACATTCTGTTTAACTGCCAAGTGTTTTTTATATTTTAATTAATAGTTTATTTATGCAACTTCACTTTCCATTCCAGTTCTTTCTTAAAAAAGACAAAACAGTACAGAAGCTTCACTATTTGACCTATTATTTGTACTGTTTCCTGGATATAATGCTGAGTTGTACATGTGGATGCGAGTGTATTCAGTTACTCTGAAAAGAAACCAGAATTGACTGCATGAAAAACTAAACTACCTGCCATCTTTTGTTCCATTCTTCTTCGATCTGTCCTCTCTTTTAGGGTTTCAGCTCAACTTCCAACAGAGAGGAAATAGATATAACTACAAAAACCGAATCTGTGCATATCTAGATCACGTGGGATGTAATAAGATACATGTACTTAAGTCAAATGTTGATATAGTTGTAACTTGAGTATTTTCTTGATATGCTACTTTATGCTTCTACTCCACTACATCTATCTGACAGCTTTAGCTACTTTACAGATTCATGTTATTAACCAATACAACATATAAATCAACAAATAAATAAACATTGACTTATGATTGAAGGTTAAGATCCAGCTGCAGAAAAGAAAATAAGGAAAAATTGACCCTTTTATCTAAGTCAGATATTCCATGCAGGACTTTTACTTGTAAGAAATTATTTTAATAATGTAGTATTGCTTCTTTTTCTTTAGTATAACATCGGAGTACTTCTTTCCTCTTTAGTAGATAATGAGTTCATATTCCATATTTAGTACATAATATTATATATCATCTTTACATTGAGTTTGAGGTACATCATTTTTCTGTTCTATATAGGTTAATCCTTTAGTACACCAATTACCTTTTTAGGCTGTTTTCAGCTCTCACCCAAAGCATGCTGGGATGTTTCCTTTCCTCCACAGCCCTGAACAGGATGAGCCGTTGGAGGATGGATGGATCTCTGAAAGGTCAAGGTTTCCCTTCAACAGTCTGAAAGTGAAGAGCGATTACGGAGTCAATTTCCCCTTTTATGTTTTATAATGGTCAGAGGGTTATTTAATTGTCCAGTGTCTCCTCATCCTCTGCCATCTGACAAACAGGATGTGATGCGATGCCAGCCGTTCCCACAGGAAGTGCTTCATGACCACTGGCGGCTGTTAGAGGCGCCAGCTGCTGGTGGTGATGGATTTAAACTGAAGCCCCACCTGTAAAACCAAAAAGCTGCCCTGTGACATCACTGCCTCCTCACTTCCTGTTCAGCTGTCCCGGTGTCCAATTCAAGGACGGTTTGGACACTGAGGCTACCAGGAAGCTGTCTGTATCCTGACCAGTCAGCGAGGAGTCCAAAAGGTTTGGGATAAAACAGGACGTAGGACACAATAGAGAAAACATTATTTAGTGTCAGAGAAATGAAAACATTTTTATATGTTTTGTTTTTTTCGGTTATCCATTTTTCTAGGAAAGATAATCCACAGCAATATTTTTTCTGTGGAAGGATATTTTTTGACAAGGTCTAGTATTTGACTGTTTCTGACTGACTTTGCTCTGGAAATTGATAAAAAATCATGTATTAAATGCTATGAAATAAATCGTTGTTGCATGTTGGACTGTTGGTGTTTTACAGTCAGCTGATAGAGCTGCAGATACAACAGGGTGGATATGTCAGGTCTGCACACTGTTAAAAAAAGAGCAAGAATGTCATTATTATACAATAATATGACGTATTTATGAATTTATTTTGTATCCAACAGGCCAAGTCAAAAAATTGATTATTAGTTATTATTATTTATTAAAAATAAGACAAAAAATGAATAAAAATGTCGACATCTCGCTAAAGGTACGTTTTCCTGTTAAATAGCCTGAACAAAGCATTCTTCAGTTTGCCCTCAGCAGTGCTGGTGCTGCTCTTCAAAAATATATCATAGAGCCCGCCTTCCCAGTTCAAACCGGCCAATCAGGTTAGATGGAACAAGGTTAACAACAAATATGCATAGTTTTTCTTAACTGAATAACACCAAAATGCCAGAATTCACTCTTGTTAATATGTTAACCTAAATAGAGCTTATTCATAACTTATTTCCCCATCATTCATAATTTATATGAATTAGCTGTTTTTCAGAGTTGGGGAGTAACTGAGTACATTTACTCAAGTACTGTATACTTAAGTACAATTTTGAGACACTTGAGTATTTCCATTGTATGCTACTTTGTACTTTTACTCCTCTACAATTCAGAGGTTAATGGTGTAATCTAACTCCACTACATTTATTTAATACCTTTAGTTACTTTGCAGATTTGGATGAATGATGTGAAATATAATAAACTCTTAAATCAGACTTTAGTTCCACCTGGAGTAAATTCACAAGCTGCCCTGCAGCAGAGTCTTGCACGCAGGGCCGTCCCTCCCTACAGGAAGATCACGCAGACTGCCTGGGGCCTCACCTTGCGGAGGGGGCCTCATCTTGCGGAGGGAGCCTCAACTGAGCCGCAAATGCGGCGCACCTATGTGTTTATGCGCCGAAATTAGTGTGGCTTCGCCGCTGCAAGGCTCCAGTAGCACAGTAGATTTTTTTTTAAATGTTGAAATTAAAAGCATCAATCTGGTGCACTTTGAGAGCAACATAAATAGATCTATGGATACATCTCTCAACATCCATATGAAACAGAACTGTAAGCAGATTTTCTTTTTATTTATGGATATTTTACAAATCACTCCCCTTTTAAACTGTATTCTTGTTTATTAATAACAACTTTTTTTTACTGTCATATAGTATTTTATACTATAAGAGAATAGATGAAAATCTATTCTCTTATTTTTTTTATAACTATAATGATCATATAAAGGTGTGCCTTTACCTCACTGAGCTGAGGTTATCAGAGCCTCTCAGTCTGTCAGGAGAGAGCTCTCTAAAGCTCCCCCCTGCGGCCGCTTACACAGTAATGTTAATAAAAGCTGTATACGTTTTTTGGGAGTTTGAATTATTTTACAAAAAACACAAATACAAAATTAAAACCTATAATTGCACACTAAAACAATTATTTAAAAAAAAGAACTATTTCACATAAACCTCTGGTTTTTACTGGGGCTGGGGCAGTTCAACTTGATTTTGGGGGGGGGGGGGTGCGCCATAGATTATGGGCGCTGTACGCAATATAGGCGTAGTTCTGTTAGTATAAGATAATAAGATGTACTTTGTTGATCCAAAATCGGGAAATTGTGTTGTTATGAAATAAAAAGAATATATTTTTTTAATTTCTAACTTTTTTTTTTTTTTTTCAATTTTCGGCGCCCCCCATAGATTGATGCGCCCTTAGCATTCGCCTATGCTGCCTATGCCAAGGGCCGGCCCTGCATTTAACCAATCAACTGGGTACACCACACACAATGACTGCATTGAGAGTTGCTCCACCTTTTCTCTTTGAACATAGTTTTAAAGAAATAAACTTCAGATTCTAACTATGTTTCTTTCCTTTTGTTAATGGACACATTTAAATGAAAAAACTGTTAAAAACAAAGAGGATTAGAAAATAGTTAGTGAGGGAGGTGGTGCTTCCTCGCTCTATTATCATATCACATTACAGCAATGGCATTAAAATGGCTATGGTAGATTAAGGTGATATATTAACTTTACAACATTGAGATGTTGCTTTTTTGAGACATTTTGTCACTCCCAGCCCTTCCCTTCATCACACTTGGATCGGAAGTGCCGATCGCTCTTAGTGTTGGGGTGCAGAATGTGAGGAAGATGGAGGACAAAAGGGCCATTTAGCCAGACACAAGACTGCTTTTTATGGACCACAAAGAGGTTTTATTAAAGGATAAGACCAGCCTGTTTTCTAGCACAAAGATGGATGGGGTTATGGGGGGGATGAAGATTTTTGATAAAGCACACTAAAGGCTGGACACGTTGGCTCCAGCAGCCTGTGTGGGGGGTGCTGGATGTGAGCAGGAGGCGGGGAGGTGATGGAGAGGACTGCACTGTGGAAGCCTTCAGCTCAACACTGCCCCCACATGGTGGAGCAGAAAATGACAGAGAGGTGGTGGTCATGAGTTTCCTCTCCACAGACTCTTCAGTTTCATTTCAAACTGCCCCATGGTATCCTGTTCCTACCCAATGGTTTTCAATGTTCCTCTTGTGCTTCACCCACATAAGCTGCCTCACTTTAACTGGAGTATATCACCATGGTGACCAATGCTGTATGTCTAATGTTAAATACACTGGACTGGGTCAACATTTGCAAACCGACCACCCGACGACCAATCAGCACTCCAGAAAATGGGTTTAGTTTTCCTTCAGGATCCTCACAGGGACAAAAAGACTACAAAGTGACAAATTACACAGTTCTTTGTAAATATTTGTTTTAAAACCCTTAAATATAAAATTACTAAATGTTTTGTCAATTGTATGATAGTTTTACAGGCTATCATGTCTCATCATAATCAGCAGCATAATCTCCACATATTAACACCACTTTGTGATTTTAAATACAATCGGCTGCAGTAAAAGGTAACATTAGGCAACAAAAAAAAACACACCACAGTTATTTGGCTCCGCATCAACACCGCTAAACTAAAGGTGGCTAATGTTTGGCATGATGATGACATTTAGTAGTTTATTTAGTCACAAATAGAAAGTAAAAAGCCATTCACTAGTGGGGTATTTGCTGACATATTTTATCTAGTAGAACATAACGGGAACATATCTTCTGCTTGTGTTAACCACAGACCTTTTTTCAGGCTTCTTACCACAACAACACTCAAATAGCTGTTGACTACGGATAAGGGAATCAAAGTAACATGCAAAGTCATTATTTAAGGTTTTAGGACTCATTACTTCACCACGCTGTTATGTAGCGAGACAGACGTTTGAGGTTGGGTTGGAGTATGTTTTTTGGTATATGCCTGTATTTCATGCAAGAGAACATAAACATGCATTACATTAAAGTGTACTGAAATTCATTGAAAACCATCCAGAGAAGAGAAGAATGAAGGCTGTTTGGGCGGATGACATTATAACACTAAAACTACACAGTTTGAGCTCAAACTGCTAATATACCCAAATTAACCTTAAATAAACTTCTTTCTTTTAAATAATTAAATCTTATTTTTTTCCAAAACCAGTTTGGAATAGAAATATGTTTTTATGTGGGATCCATATCCAGGTAAGCTTGGTCCATAATTATGACTTCACATATGAAAGAACATTTCAACTCTATAGTATTTTCATCTTCTTGGAGTATTTGGTAAAATAGAAAGGCATACTAAAGTAACTTCATTTTAAATTGTGATTGCATATACAAAATTATGTATTTTACAAAATAGTATTATAATACATTTACATTTTAAATATATCATTTAAAAGACACATCTCTACCTTTTTGTTAGATGTTGAAAAATATATTTAAAAAATAATTTTTAGTAATCTGATAAAAAAAGAAAATTACTGGCATAAAGCAACTACCAAAGGTGGAAAAAGCATAAACAACAATGAACAAATAATGTAATGATCATGTATGAAATAATAAAACAAAATTGTGTTCACACAGCCATCAAGCATCCTGGCATAACTGAGAATGTGTTTCTTACATAAGCACACACACACACACACACACACACACACACACACACACACACACACACCAAATGTCTCGCCCGCAAGGTTCCTTCCAAATGTCAAGCTGGTCGCAGCATGTAGAAAAAAAAAATAACTATGACATAAATAGCAGCTCTGCAGAAGAGCCGGATCTGAGGATTTGATTGGCTGTGGGGACACTGTGAACATTAAGAACAATATGCTGGATGACAACAATTTGAGTACTGGGAATTCAGGGTCATGTAGGACAAAAAGAAAAGAACAATGTCAAAAATATTCCAGATTTTTTATTTATCCATATTTCACATAGTCCTTTATCTATGTGAACTGCAAAATGACTATACTGGTATATTAACATTTCTTACACTGATAACTTTTTTAAAAGCAAACCTTATGTCCCACCCTAGTCTGGTGAATTAAGATAAAAACGGAAAGCTACGTGACATCTTTGTTAAATAGCATGTTGTGTGATTTGGTATGTGCCATTTGTTCTAATCAACAAACACTGCATGATAGCATTTTGTATTTTATTTTATCCACGGGAGTTGTTTTGTCTATAGAAATAGATTATGCAACCAACTCGCTGGTCATAACATTTTGGTAACTTCATGCTGTTTATGCTCCCGAATATGAATGACAAAATGCAGTTGACCCAGCACTACAGATATATAAATAAATAATTCAAAAGTGCATCTCCAGAGAGAACAGAAGCATGTGTGACCATTGGTATTACATTTTAAACACTTACAGCTAGAGTAATTACATCTGCAGGAGCATTCATGCACAAAACATGTATTTAATGAACACTTCTGTCACATACATGATAATTAATAATAGAAACGCACAAGCTTATACAAGGGGTTGAAAAGGAAACAGGCAAAGCTAATGTTGGCTAACTAGACTAAGATGTCATTAACCCTTAGATGGGCAAGCAAGCAATGTTTTTTGTGTCTAGGCTAAAGTTACATCATTTCATGATTTTTTCAAAAATATTACCCTTTTTTCCAACTTACACTGTATCCAGATACATTGCTCATTTAGGGTATACATCTTATATTTAATTGACCAATATTACACCTGCGTTCCACCTATATTACCCGCATGATACATCAATATAACATCCATGTTACATCCGTGTTCAGAAATTCTAAATCCTTTATTTGTCCCACAACACCCCTTACCCCATATAATTCCTATATTATACACATGTTACACCAATTGTACACCCATGTTACCCCCCATATTCAGAATCAGAATCAGTTTTTTACCAAGTAGGTTTACATATACGAGGAATTTGCTTTTGTAAAATTGGTGTATACAGAGACACACAAAGAAGAATACGTAACCAGAAAAATAATTAAAAATGACACACTGTTACATCCATGTTACACCTACAGTATAGAGAGGTGCAGTGACGCGTCCTAAAACCCGGAAGTAAGCTGCGCATGGGTTCCCTCAACAAGAAAGCAATGGGATTTCTCCATAGGATTTTGGAAAATAGCTCGAAATAAGGTCTGTGGAAAACAAACTTGTTGATAAATACACGTTTTGTTCAGCCGGATAATATCCACATGTCTACCCTACTTTTATAATTTTTGAATCATAAATCTAATCGATAGATTTATGATTGATAGATTTATGATTAGAAAATTATAAAAGTAAATCCCATTGCTTTTTTGTCGAGGGAACCCATGCGCAGCTTACTTCCGGGTTTTAGGATGCGTCACTGCACCACTCTATATTACACCAATATAAAATCCATGTTACTCCTATATTACATTCATGGTGCACTAATGTTACACCCATATTACCCATATATTTTACCCATGTCACCATGTTACAACCATATTACATCCATATGAAACATCTCCATTGGAATCCTTTGTTAACTTTCGTAAGATAGTGACATCACTATGTAACACTCGCGCTTCTGTTAGCTAGCGCTCCAACACATTGTACATGATAGGCTTAGGGGGTGGGATATTCCGACACATCTCTAAGTGGTTGACCAATCACAACAGAGCCGGCCAGCTAACCAATCAGAGCAGACTGGGCTCTGGTTTCAGACAGAGGGTGAAAAGAGGTGCTGCAGCACAGGCAGTATGAGAAAAAGAAAGAGCTGTTTGAACATTAAAGCATGGAGACATGTCCCAGTAGAGGATCTAAATACTAATATGAACCTGAAAATGAGCATAATATGCCCCCTTTAAAAAATCTCTTTCTTTCTGTCCTGTCACAACTCAGTCACGCTCCGGATTTTGAGATAGAATCCACTGTTTCTCATAAAATATATTGCCTCCTACAGCCTTTGTTCAGAATATAAGTGGACACCATTTTGCAAATAGAAAAACTTAAACTGCAATTCATTCTAAACAGGCTTTAGAAAGTTCCTGTGGCCGCCTGCAGCACTGAGCATGAATGAGCAGCTGTTCACAGTCTATAAGCGTCTATCATCACAGCGTGGTAGAAACAGACACGGAGCATTCTGTATACACCCTATGTAGATTTATCAGGCCAGGCTGCCCCCCCACCACCCACACACTAATAGAGCAGGTGCCACTGCTTGGTCTTCCTCACCGAGCACATATGACCCTCTGTATGAGCAGTGGTGTAAAGTAACAAAATACATTTACTCAAGTACTGTACATAAGTACAATATTGAGGGACTTGTACTTTACTTGAGTATTTCCATTTTATGCTACTTTGTATTTCAACTCCACTACAATTCAGAGGTAAAAGGTGTACTTTAACTCCACTACATTTATTTTATACCTTTAGTTACTTTGCAGATTTGGATTAATGATATAAAATATAACCAACTCTTAAATCAGACTTTAGTTACACCTGGAGGTAAATTCACAAGCTATCCACCAGTAAATAAAATAATCAAAAATAGTTCCACCTTCTCCAGCAACCTGGTCTCACCAGAATGCGTGACTCCACCACGACTCCTTAACACCGCAATGCGTGGTGGAGTCACGAATTGTGCTACATTTACGTGTCAGCACCACGCAAAACAGCCCAATGTAAAGTGAATGAGGCTCCTTTGTCGTGGTGCACACACGCATTTCTACAACGTCCTGCAGTGAGCTTTTTATTCTATAAAACGTTTTTTAAATCTACTTTATAGCCTGTAGTAACTCACGGGAGGCTTCTTTTATTTTATTTGTATTCATAATAATTTTTATCTTTCGTCAGAATGTATTATGGTGCATTATTTACCAATTTTTGTTCTCAAAAAACAGTGCATTGTGTGTAATACAACTGTGATTTTTATTAAATTAGTTATTTTTTCAGCTGTGTCAAATAGATTGTTCCCTTTAGTTTAGGTTATTTAAAAGACAATTATATCAGGGCCGCCCAGGTATATTAACGGCCGCCAAAGTATAATTCGCGAGCTATTTAGGTTTAATTTTTTTAATCCGTCCGCGAGCATCTGCGATCCCTCGCTCTACCCCTCGCTATCGCGTGAAGGGTCTGCTTCATGCGCTCCGCACAGTAACCCTGCTGCGAGGCTTCATGAGCGTGCTCACTAACCCCCCCCCGTTCATAAAGTCAAGTACCCCTCAAAAGGTCCGGTTTATTTCATTTTAAGGATGCGCACCAAGCAACATCTCCAGGTGCTCCTTTGAGAACCAGGGCAAAAAAGTTACCTTCACCCCTGAAATATTCCTATTCGATCAATAAAGGGGTATTGTTGTAGGCCAATATTAGTCATTTAAAAAATATATAATGATGATAATGATGGTGAAAACCACTCCCCCCACATCGGAATTACGATGGCTACTGACTGTATTTGAAATGCTTTTTGTTTAATAGTAATAATAATAATTTATTATAACAACAATAAACCAGAAGAAGATTCCGTCGTTACCACGGCAACATTACGTCGTGCTTAACGGCTACGTCACGTTGCACCTCACTTTCATTCATTTCATCTGACAACGGACTACAGTAAGTATCTAAAATCAAGGGGAGTTTATTTCTTTAAAACACGAAATAATATTGCTTTTATTTATTCCACTGTAGCACAGTCTCTATAGCGTTTCATTCCTGGATATTAGGTTGAGTTTTGTAGTGTGTTTAGCTTTTACAATAGGCCACGTGCAGCTAGCAGCCTCCGGCCTTCCGGTCAAAGTTTTTAGCTGGATAGCATTTATAGTTTATACAGGTAAATGCCATTAGCTGTCCCCGGCACAGTTGGATAGTGGAGGTGCCTGCTAGAAAAATATGTTTAAATGCATGTATTTGCACATGTGTTGTAAAGACAGTCTTCAACACAGAGTTCTAATATTGGCTAAAGGGCCTCGGCGATGGAGTGGAAGAAAAATGTGGAACTGGAGTTTTTCCAGAGGATTTGACTGGCCAGTGGGGACCACCCAATGTCCCACTCTGAATCAGAAATACTTAATTGATCTCCGGGGGAAATTGGGATTGTTACATTGTAGAATTAAAATATATAGTAGAAAATATAAGAAAAACAAGTATGTAAAAATATGTGCATAATATAACAATATGCACAGTATAAATGCATAATGTATGCCAGAGTATTGCTCAGATTAATTATTATTGCATAGAGTATTGCACAGATGAATTATTATTACATAGAGTATTGCACAGATTAATTATTATTACTTAGAGTATTGCACAGATTAATTATTATTACTTAGAGTATTGCACAGATGAATTATTATGAGTATTGCACAGATTAATTATTATTACTTAGAGTATTGCACAGATGTTACTGTTATTCTAAATAATCCTAATCATGTTTTTATTTTTCCTGTTTTACAGCTTCATTACAACCCTTAATATCACCAACACACACATATCCACACACACACACATATCAAACCAACGGCACTTTTAAGAGCCACACTCTCTCTCACTGTCTCTCTTTCAATCACTCTCTCACTCTCTCTTTCAATTACTCTCTCACTCTCTCTCTCACTTTCTCTTTCAATCACTCTCTCTCACTTTCTCCTTCAATCACTCTCACTCTCTCTCACTTTCTCTTTTAATCACTCTCTCACTCCTACAAATGGCTGGAGGGTCACAAAAAAAGACCTGCCCAAACTGTAGGGAAAAGATTTACTGTGGAAATAAAATCTGCACACTATGTAAACATCCACAGCCAAAAAATGTGAGACTCAAAAGAAAATGGACAAATTCCAAAGCCAGCAGAAGCAGTGGTTGTCATCCATGAATAAGAACAGAATCAAGTCCCACGTTCTTGATGACGCCGCCCTTCTGGTATGTAGTTTACAGAATTATCTCATTCACCAAAAGTGTGAAAAATAGTTGTATTACTTTGACAGAGGTATTAATTGTATCATTAATGAGAATATAATTCATGATTAATGATTTTCAAACAGAATGAACTATTATGTGTAGGAAGTTTAGGAAGTGTCTCATAAGTTAAAAATCCCAAATGTATCCACCAAAACATAATGAACAAATCATTGTTTTTATTATGATGCCAGGATATTAGTGTAGATGATTTATTTTGATGCTACTTCAGGGCAAGCTTGCAGATAAATTCAAATGTAAACAACAGTTTTGTGTATTTATCTAATTGATCTCTCTACCTCTCAACAATTATTTTCCCAGCTGGAGAAGTTGCATGCCCTTGGCTTGAAGCCCCTGCTGCTGCTGGGATATATGCAAACTATTTGAACATTACATATATTATAAGTACTTGTGAAAGTACAAAGTTCAAATAACATACAGATGTACAATGTCTTTGTCAGCCTGCCACAGGGGGGGACGGAGCACCTTTATGACTGGGAGCCCTGCACATTTGGTATGTTAATTTGCTTTTGTACAATTACATCTATGTGTGCTGTTAACATTTGTGGTAATTGTTGGCACGCCATTATCTTAGGTGGCATTTGTTAAAGAAAAATGCAAAAAGTTCTGCTGTCTCTAGCACCAGCTATACACAAGTTATTCATTCTTCTTCACCTTCCCTTTATTTTTATTTTTTTCTCAGTGGTATGTCCTGGCCTCCATCCTGGCAACCAGCCTGATTCCCACCCCATGCAAATCCCATTGCCAAACAAAACAATAAATGTTTTGGTGTTTGTATGTAATTAATAAAGTGCAACAGACTTAAACATGTTTTGACTTGAAGGATCCCTGTATGTATTGTTTTATGGCCACTGGCAATTCATTTCACAAGTGAATTGCATATTGATGTAAAATGAAGCTCAGCGCAAGTTCTTTCAGGAAGAAGGTATATATATATACATTCACTCCGCAGCTAGATATAATCAGCTCATCACAGGCGTTCTCTTTAACCTATTACATTTCAGGTTGTCATGCTGCCGCCCGCCTCCTCCCCATCCACCTCCTTTCATCACATCCAGTGCCAGGAGAGCTAATCCAAAGACCTCATCACACCACCTCTTCATCCCATCTCATCAAATCCAGATCTTCAGCATCATCACCAGTTTCTAGACCCCGGGGGGGTTCCCTATATGCTCACGGCTGCATTTCCCCCTTTAGATATACAATTTCAGGATCGGGGTTTAATCGACAAAGACTTAACATTTATCATATGGCATGTGTCAATAAATGTTCTTTAAACAAAATGAAGTCTCTCCTGATTGAAATACACAGAAGCAGCCCACAAGGGGTCCTTGAGATGATAGTACACGATTGAAAAAATTAATAACAGAATGCTTAATGCACAAAACATCAAGAAATAAGTAGCCAATGCTTCAATCCTTTGGGAATACACTGTTTATAGGCTATTTTAATTTAATAATACATTACATTTATAAAGCGCTTTTCCTGGTGCTCAAAGCTCTTGCAAGCAAGTAAAACTAAATAACAACAAAAGTAGAACGTGCTAAGCTAGGGGGAATAAGGGCAAGGGGTTAGTTGATTAGGAGTTGAAGGCAAGAGTGAAAAGGTGAGTTTTGAGGGATTGTTTGACTGATGTGAGAGTGTTGGCGGATCTGACGTAGCTGGGGAGGGAGTTCCAGAGTGAGGGGCCCAGGTCTGGAGCTTATTCCTGATTGGGCTGCAGTAGGTTACCTTCAGCAGATCTGAGGCGACGGGTGGGGGCAAGGTTGTTGAGGGCTTTGAAAGGGAAAAGTAATATTTTAAAGTCAATGCGGTGTTTGATGGGGAGCTCTTGATGGGAGAAATGTAGTGTTATTATTCTTTCCCCAGTTAACTAAGCTATGCTGAACAGCCAGTAGATAACTTCTAAAGTAAAGACCAGTACAGGGGCTTCAAAGGTTTTCTACTCGTTTTATTGTGGTCTTTTTGGACAGCGGAAGGCTAGATTACCCATGATCCTCAGCTACCGTTGCCGTGGAAACGGAGCAGGTCCACTCTCCGCTACCTGCATAACCCTAATTTATTTCAGATACCAAACGTACTTTTTCCGAAGATTGGTGTTACAAAATACATCCATCGTAACTAAACTGGAAACAGCAGTATCATTTATCTTGTTAACACTTCAAAGTTGACCATTTTTTTAACCCGCACCGCCTAGTGGTTAAAGCACGTTATTGAATTTTTTTGTTGAATTATGTTATATTTGATGAAAACATATTAACATATTAAGAGTACATACATAGGGGGAAAGTAGAAGGTCAATGATAGAAATATATATGAAAATATCAAGAAGATACTGTAGTGATCTCTACAATAACACAGTTTAGTGCAGGACGTCCAAAGATATTAACAGGAGGATGTGCAAAACAGACAACCTAATCAGGCTTTATTTAAACATTAAAGAATACTTTAGGTTAAGGTCTTCTTTTAAATAAGAAAAAAGCTTTGGAGGTATCTACAGATACATATTAAGTCTGACAAAGTAATTAATGTCTAATATATATTGCATAGTTTGTTTTGGGACTTGACAATCAACTTTCCTGCAATGTTAACTATGTTGAAGCACTTATTTTTACGGATATTATACATATGTATTACACTCTTATAAGATGTATGTAGATAGTATAATAAATGTGCAGAATAGGACTGTTTAATGGTGGAGGTACACACATATCGATAGATGTCTTGTAATGCACTGTTGAGGAACCTGCGACCCAAGTTTTTCATCTCTGACCTTTTTCATCTCCGACTCCGACCTTTTGCCTCTCTGACCTTGTCAGGTATTGAACATTCAATAAATGAGGAACAGAGAATTATTAAATATAAAACACAGAATTTGTGTGATTATACTAAATTATTTACAAATAAACACCACTGGATATTTACAACTGTTACACATGCTGCTGTAACGAAAAAATGGCCTTGGCATTTATTAATTATATGTTTTAAATGTGATAACACCAATGTGTTTCATATCCCCTAAACCTCTAGGGGTGTACACAGTTTAATACTGGCAACTTCTAATTATGGAAAAATACGAAAAAGTCTTTTAAAACTACAATTCCCAGTAGAACATGTTGCGAAACATACATTAGCCAGCATGTGTAGTTCTGGGGACGGGGTGGGGGAGGGGGGGTGGACCCGTCCGACTCCACTTTTGGATAGTGTGCCGTGGTTCCATTCCATTGTGCTGTTTGAGCTCGGCGTAACCCTCGGCGCACTGCCACTCCAACATCCAATCACAGGGCTTGAGGACTAATCACAGGGTTTGTCAAGCAAAGCGGAGAGAATACTTACTTCCGGGTGTAACATTCTCAACTACTATAAGCTGCTCCGACCCTCGGTCCTGACGGATTCCAAAAGTCCGACATTATACAATCAATCAAACAAATAAACACAAGGATAATTGTGTCTTATTGTTGAGTAAATAACACTGTGTGGTTTAGAAAATAATACAAAATTAGAAGTACGAGTTGGGAGTGAGAATGTGTTGGTATTTACCCTGCATTATGCACATGTTACTAATAAAGGATTATTTTATTGTATGAACTCTATTTACAATGTATTCACATTAATAGTTCATAATCAACGAATGACAAAATGCAGTGACAAGAAAACAACCATTGTATAGCACTTGTTTGAGTAATAAGAGGCAGTTTAATAAAAGGCAAGGCAATTTATTTTCATACACATCAGCAAGTCAAAGCGCTTTAAAAACAGAAGTACAAAATATAAAACACATTTTCACATTACTATGAACTCAGTCGGGCGAAACAAGTGCATAGTTTCATATTGTTGTCATATAGTGTTTTATAATGTCTTTATTTTGTATGGCTTTAAGTGTGTTTTAAATGTGTTTTGTCATTATTATGGCGTGCACCAGCGTGTGGACGTGACACGTCGCTTGTGAAAGAGCTCTCCAGTGCCTCTGTGTTGCTTGGCAGAAACCTTTATAGGTCTTCTTCCTCAGACTCAGGGCTAGTGTAGTCATTGTCATCCGACTCCTCAATGTCCTGCTGTAATTGAAGATCATGGCATTCCATAGCGGCTACACCGCTGTACGCATATACAGCCTGTTTGTGTTGGCTTTTGAGGAAGTGCCACCTCCGACTGAGGACACTCATGAGCCCATGTGCAGCATCCTCTGTCAGGTCACCGAAATCTGTAGAGGAATAATCACACAGCAAAAGGGCTCAATGTAAACAAACCATGACAATTGCAAATCTCTTTGCATTGTACAATGCTGCATATGTAAAAACACTTCAAAATAGGTAAATCCATCTTAAACTGAAGGATGTTACTATATATTGGGTGCCAAATGGGACATGTTGATTAATATTTGATATAGTGCTTAACAATTAGTCAATAGACAGAAAATAATCGATTATGATCTTGATAATGAATAGTTTCAGTAATTTACTATTTCACTTCGGCCTGACAGTGACAGATGTGTTCTACTTATGTAAGACATGCAATGTGTTGAAGAGTGGATGAAAATATTCAAATGTTAAGATCTCAGACATACTGCTGGTTTTGATGCCCTCCAAAGTCTGTCCTCTGAGTGCTTCCACTTCTTGCACTTCCTTCAGAAGGAACATGATGTGCTGCGACATCTCTTTCACCAGGATGCTCTGCTCCTCCTCCAAACGTCTGACCAGCATTACCTGGTCAAAGACAGACCTCTTCAACCTGAAGGTGTTGCCTTTAGGTTGAGGAAAGGAATGGAGTAGTGGACAAGGAATATTTATTCATATATTATATTATTACAGAATGATTTTCATTTCTGAGACACAAATCTTTGTAGCGATAGCATTGGTTCTCTATAATGTAAACAAATAACAAATATTATATATTTGCAGGTATCACCATTGCTTTTTCTGCCCCACAATAAACTGTCATATTTTGGATAAGACTAAAAAAACAACAAGCCAAACTAGCAATTATCCTACCATTTCCATGCCTCTCCCATGGTAGGATGTAGCCCTCTGTCAGACTGCAAGCCAACTCCTCGTCAATCGGTTCTTCCTGCACTCCGGTGTTGTATTGCACAACTTTTTCGCGAAGCTTCTTCTTCAGCTCTGTCATTCTCTTCCTCTTTCTTTGCCTTGCCTGGTTGCTGTCTGCAAAGTGAAACGGAAACAAAACTGTGTCATGGTGCCAGAATGTTTTTGTTGTTTTTGAAAGGTAATTTCAATAACTACTTTTGACAACAAACCATGCTGACGATACAGATCTTGCTTCCTGCGCTAAAGAGTGACGGTGATGTTCTCAATATCCACCCTCAGTCCTTCAGTACACCCTGGGCGTAGACTCTGTGTAAATAGTTGCAAAAAAACAATTGGAGAAGAGATACAATCAGTGACAGTCTCAGTTTCAACATATAGCCAACTTATATTGTGTGTCTAAACTTACAGTAATTAACAGATGTATATATGGAATACCTGTGGTATGTCTTACCTGTGACCGCCCATTGCCTGACATCATACACCCACTGCTGTATGGTCTCCTGATCAAGGTTGTGCTCCTTTTTGAAGTCGCTGAAGCTGGCAGCTTCCACCTTTGCCCTCTCTGTGATCTTTACAAAAAAAAGAAAACGTCAGAGCAAAAGCGCCATGCAACACCATAATGCAAAGAACACCAGTTTTCAGTACTAGACCTTCAGAAGAACAGTTGAAACATTACATGACACCATCTGACTTGCAAGAGGAAGTGTGGATAAGGGAGAACATAATGTATATAGCTATGAGGTTACATTGCAGACATCCTTCATAAATATGTAATGTCAGATGAGAAGACAATTGTAATTTGCCCTTACTTTGACATATCTGTGGGCTAAAACTTGATGAAGGTTGTCCCTCTTCTTCTGTTCCAACCCATGGCCTGTTGAGTGAGCATGTTCACTCTTCCTAAAAAAGACAAAAATATATCCACAAACAAAAAAGTAAGTATTCACATCAAAAAGGCAATACTGAGTGAGAAACCTGATAGACATGACTAAACCCAATCGTTAAAAGGTTGTTGAACTGGTAATTACAGTAAAGTAATACACCAATAATGTTTTTAAGGAGGGAACTCTCTGTAAAATACTTATCAGGGCTGCCTTATCACAGTGTGTAGTGTTAGTGTAGTGTTAATACCAACCTGCTTTTGTCATGTATTTTGTGACCAGAGCTGCCCTGGAGAGAAAGCTGTTCACCTATAATGAATGTTACAATTAATGATCGGTCACCATTACATAACAATATTACCTACACATCATAGATCTTGAACTGGATGGTTTAAGAGAAAACATGAGTACTGACTTCCTACAATATGCATGCATTTAGTGTTGCTGAACATATGAACTGCCTATCTTTCATTTTAACTCAGACATAAAGGATATGCTTTAAACCAGGGGCAGTCAAATCCTCTGGAAAAACTCCAGTTCCTCATTTTTGTTCCACTCCATCGCCGAGGCCCTTTAGCCAATATTAGAACTCTGTGTTGAAGACTGTCTTTACAACACATGTGCAAATACATGCATTTAAAAATATTTTTCGAGCAGGAACCTCCACTATCCAACTGTGCCGGGGACAGCTAATCAAATCAAATCAAATCAAGGTTTATTTATAAAACACATTTAAAAGCGATTTTTGGTCGAGCCAAAGTGCTGTACATGCAAATAATAAATAACACGTTACTACAATCGCAAAACAGAAGACAATAAATTACAACAGCAAATATAAAATCAAACACAGGGAAATGTCAGGAGTCGTGCTCCGCTCTGACTAGAAGCCAGGGAGAAGAAGTGAGTTTTTAGTGTTGATTTAAAAACCCCTAGTGTCTGGGCCGACCTCACATGGAGGGGCAGACTGTTCCAGAGCCTGGGGCCAGCTGCTGCGAAGGCTCGGTGCCCTCGGGTTTTGAGCCTGGTCTTGGGCACTATCAGCAACAGCTGGTCAGCTGACCTTAATGCTCTGGCTGGGGAGTAGCGATGGAGGAGTTCTGCTATATAGGCCGGAGCCAGCCCATTTAGGGCTTTGAAAACAAATAAAAGGATTTTAAAATCAATTCGGAACCGAATTGGAAGCCAGTGCAGTGAGGCCAGAATTGGGGTGATGTGGTCACGCTTTTTATGGCCAGTCAGAAGACGTGCAGCTGCGTTCTGCACTAGCTGCAGGCGTCTAATTGAGGCCTGGTCCATACCCACATACAGAGCGTTGCAGTAATCCAGTCTTGAGGTTACAAAGGCGTTAATAACCCTTTCTAGGTCTTTAAAAGATAAATAGGACTTGGTTTTGGCCAATAGTCTTATTTTAAAAAAGCAGGATTTGACTACGGTGCTGACCTGCTTATCAAATTTAAAAGTGCTACTGAAGGTCACTCCAAGGTTCATGACAGAGGGGAGGACGTTCTCACCGAGAGAGCCCAGAACATCAACCGGAGAGGCCGGAGGCTGGGGTCCAAAAAAGATGACCTCAGTCTTGCTCTCGTTGAGGTTGAGGAAATTTTGGCTCAGCCAGGATTTGATCTCCGTTAAGCAGTCCATCAACTGCTGTAGTGAGTGTCCGACACTTGCTTCGAGAGGCAGATAGATCTGTACATCGTCGGCGTAGCAGTGGAAGGGAATGTTGTGTTTGGTGAGAATTGAACCTAGGGGCAGTATGTACAGTAAAAAGAGGATGGGGCCCAGGATAGAGCCTTGGGGAACCCCACAGGTAAGAGGGGCTTTGGCAGAGGAGAAGGCACCTAGCTGCACCGAGAAGCTACGGTCTGTCAGGTAGGACCTGAACCATGTAAAGGCAGAGCCTGTGATGCCTGCGGACTGTTCAAGCCGTGACAACAGGATGCTATGGTCCACAGTGTCAAAGGCCGCTGTCAGGTCTAACAGCACCAGGACAGCTGGGCTACCTGAGTCGGCGGCTAGGAGCAGATCATTAAAAACTCTTAAAAGGGCTGTTTCAGTGCTGTGCATGGGTTTGAAGCCAGACTGAAACTTTTCATGGATGCCATGCGTGGTTAAGAACGACTGTAGCTGGACATAGACTACTCGCTCCAGGGCTTTAGATAAAAAAGGTAGTTGGGAGATGGGCCTAAAATTTGCGAGAATGGAGGGGTCGAGATTTTTCTTTTTAAGTAGTGGCTTGACCACGGCATGTTTGAAGGCAGCTGGGACACATCCTGAGCTAAGAGAGGTGTTTATAAGTAATAAAATACTTGTCTCTCTGAGAAGGCGAGAGGGAATGCTGTCTGAGGTGCAGTTTGTCGGCCGCAGGTGCTTGACTACATCCGAGAGAGAAGAGAGGGATACAGGCTCAAAGTGGTCGAGGACAGCAGTGCACAGAAAAGGAGCAGGATCTGGGGTAGCACTAGTGTGGGCTAGCCTAAGAGCAGATACTTTTTCAATAAAAAATGTTCGAAACTTATCACAGAGAGTAGTCGATGGCACAATAGAAGACACATCACAGGGATTAATAATAGAGTTGAGGACATTAAAAAGAACCTGAGGTTTATGGCTGTTTTTGGAGATTAACAGAGAAATGTGCTCTGTTTTGGCTGCTTTGACAGCCGTCTGGTAGTCGGAAAGGCAAGCACGAAGGATTTCTAGGGAGACATGGAGTTTATCCTTTTTCCATTTTCTCTCTGCACGCCTGCAGGTGCGTCTAAGAGCACGAGTACAGTCATTGAGCCACGGCTCTGAGAGAACTTTGGTGCGTCTAAGCGTAAAAGGAGCAACAGAATCCAGTATTAGGGTACATGTCGAGTCAAACATGGAGATAAGCTCATCAGCACTAAATGCACAGTTCACCTCTAATTTACAGATCAGGGAAGCATTAAAAACATCAGAAAACTGTGAGGCAGTCAAGGGGTTAATTGAACGCAGACGACGCGCAGGGGCACGTGATTCGACTCCTGCGGAAGGGATCGAAGTTGTAAACAGAACCGGTAAATGGTCTGAGATACGCGTTGCTGCACAGATTTCATCCACAGAGACAGACAGTCCAAACGATAATACTAAATCTAAAGTGTGTCCTTTTTCGTGTGTTGGGCCAGCCACGGACTGAACGAGACCAAAAGAATCAAGGAGATTTAAAAAGTCCCTAACCAGAGGTTTGGACTCGCAACACACATGGACATTGAAGTCTCCGGAGATCAAAACACGATCATATTTCACCATGATCCCGGACAGAAAGTCAGAAAAGTCATTTATGAAATCCTTATTGCACTTTGGCGGACGATACACGACTGCGCAGAGCACAGGCGAGGCCGGGTTCAGTTCAAAAAGCTGCAACTCAAAGCTAGCGTAGCTAGTTACAGGGTGAAGCAGTCGGCATTGGAGGTTAGCTCTAAACACTGATGCTATGCCCCCACCATGGCCGGTGGTACGGGGGGAGCTGAAGAATGTACAGTCAGGAGGAAGAAGTTCAGAGAACGGTGTATACTCGCCAGCGTGGACCCAGGTCTCCGTCAGAAACATAAAATCCAGTTCACGAGAGGTGAAGAAGTCATTTAACAGGAACGATTTGTTTGCTATCGACCTAGCGTTTAGCAAAGCCATGCAAAGTTTTCGCTCCGGGCTTGCCGAAGGTGTAGTGCGTCTCAGCTGACGAAGAAGTGCGTGTTGAACGCCGCGCGGGCCGGGAGCAGTCAGTCGGGCAGGAGGAGCTGTCAGCGGGCCCAGCAGAGGCCGCAGCTCCGGAAAGACAGGGCGAATCCATCGATCCCTCACATGGCGTGCAGCGGGAGGGCCATGACATCTGATGCGTGGATAAGTCCCAAAAAAAGCCGTCAGGTATGCTTTTTGATGGACCAGTGCCCCACCACGCTTTCCCCGTCGTCTAAAGCGCTTTCGGCGAGGCAGGATGCAGGGCAACCGGCGCAGGTAGGTGGGAATATCCGACAGTAGAGGGGGGGGGGACGATTTATGGTTGCCAGATGTAGGTTTGGGCAGCAATATAAACTCCAGGGAGGGTCTGAGGTGGAGGAGAGCTTGGCGATCGTAGACGAGCAGAGCAGAGACATTCTGACATACATAGAGCAAAAGCAGGATAGCTAAAGGCAGAGAGCTGAGGGAGCGGCGAGCCGACACAGGCGCCATCTTGTCTCAGGGAGTAGCTAATGGCATTTACCTGTATAAACTATAAATGCTATCCAGCTAAAAACTTTGACTGGAAGGCCGGAGGCTGCTAGCTGCACGTGGCCGCTACCCGCTATCTTGCGCGTAGCCTATTGTAAAAGCTAAACACACTACAAAACTCAACCTAATATCCAGGAATGAAACGCTATAGAGACTGTGCTACAGTGGAATAAATAAAAGCAATATTATTTCGTGTTTTAAAGAAATAAACTCCCCTTGATTTTAGATACTTACTGTAGTCCGTTGTCAGATGAAATGAATGAAAGTGAGGTGCAACGTGACGTAGCCACGTTACGTTACCCACAGGTAACGTAACGTGGCTACGTCACGTTGCCGTTAAGCGCGACGTAACGTTGCCGTGGTAACGACGGAATCTTCTTCTGGTTTATTGTTGTTATAATAAAATTATTATTATTACTATTAAACAAAAAGCATTTCAAATACAGTCAGTAGCCATCGTAATTCCGATGTGGGGGAGTGGTTTTCACCATCATTATCATCAATTATATTTTTTAAATGACTAATATTGGCCTACAATACCCCTTTATTGATCGAATAGGAATATTTCAGGGGTGAACGTAACTTTTTTGCCCTGGTTCTCAAAGGAGCACCTGGAGATGTTGCTTGGTGCGCATCCTTAAAATGAAATAAACCGGACCTTTTGAGGGGTACTTGACTTTATGAACGGGGGGGGGGGGGGGGGGGGGGGGGATTAGTGAGCACGCTCATGAAGCCTCGCAGCAGGGTTACTGTGCGGAGCGCATGAAGCAGACCCTTCACGCGATAGCGAGGGGTAGAGCGAGGGATCGCAGATGCTCGCGGACGGATTAAAAAAATTAAACCTAAATAGCTCGCGAATTATACTTTGGCGGCCGTTAATATACCTGGGCGGCCCTGATATAATTGCCTTTTAAATAACCTAAACTAAAGGGAACAATCTATTTGACACAGCTGAAGCTCTGGCCTTCCTTAAAAAATAACTAATTTAATAAAAATCACAGTTGTATTACACACAATGCACTGTTTTTTGAGAACAAAAATTGGTAAATAATGCACCATAATACATTCTGACGAAAGATAAAAATTATTATGAATACAAATAAAATAAAAGAAGCCTCCCGTGAGTTACTACAAGCTATAAAGTAGATTTAAAAAACGTTTTATAGAATAAAAAGCTCACTGCAGGACGTTGTAGAAATGCGTGTGTGCACCACGACAAAGGAGCCTCATTCACTTTACATTGGGCTGTTTTGCGTGGTGCTGACACGTAAATGTAGCACAATTCGTGACTCCACCACGCATTGCGGTGTTAAGGAGTCGTGATGGAGTCACGCATTCTGGTGAGATCAGGTTGTCTCCAGCTATGATAAACATATTAATGCATGACTAATTATAATCAAAACATACAATATATTCCAAAATGGGCTGATCTGCATAATGAGCACTTTTACTTGAGTAACATTTTGAATGCAGGACTTTTACTTGAGCAACATTTTGAATGCAGGACTTTTACTTCTAACAGAGTATCCCTACACTCTGGTATTCATACTTTTACTTAATTACAAGATCTGAATACTTCTCCCACCTCTCTGTATGAGTGCTCAGGAGAAGGTTTCTGAAATTAAAGAGTTTGGAGCTCAGATAATGATGCCTCTCTTTTTTTCTTTCTGTCTGTGTTATTATATCAATCAGATCCTCTCAAGCCACAGCACTCACATCACAAATAACAGGAAGAACCAGCAAGAGAGAAGTGCGGTGCCGTGAAAGCAGTTACAGGTTCACGGTCTCTCATGAGCAGAAACAGCGAGGCATGATGGGAGATAATGAGCTGTCGCACACTGTTCTCTGCAGCTCCAGGACCAACACATTCTCACTCCCAACTCGTACTATAGTGACGTTATGTCAGGATCCCTTGGCGTCACTATCAAACGCAGTCGGGGGCCCTTTAGCGTCAATTTTCAATTATCGGGGAGTCCCATTGACTTGCATAGAGCTCCCTGAACGTTGGTAATAGACGAGTTGGGATCGCGGAGAAATGCTCTCCGCAGACCCATTCTCACAGCGTTTATCCACCTTTTTCTTACTCAATATCAAGCCACACTTATTGTTTTTACTTCTTTATTTTAATTGTATAATGTCGGACTTTTGTTGCCGTCAGTTTGTTACAAATATCAAAACAATATATGTGTGGATAACAAAATACATCCATCATAAACTAAACTGGAAACAGCAGTATATGGTATTGTGTTAACACTGTAAACTTGACAGTATTTTTACCCGCACCACCTAGTGGTTAAAGCACGTTATTGCATTTTTTTGTTGAATATGTTATATTTGATGAAAACATAAAAATATTAAGAGTACATACAAAATAGGGGTAAAGTAGAAGGTCAATGATAGAAATATAGAATAGAAAATATCAAGAAGATACTGTAAGTGATCTCTACAATAAAACAGTTTAGTGCAGGACGTCCAAAGATATTAATAGGAGGATGTGCAAAACAGACAAACTAATTAGGCTTTATTTAAACATTAAAGAATACTTTAGGTTAAAGGTGGGGTAGGTAAGTTTGAGAAACCGGCTCGAGATACACTTTTTGTTATATTCCATGGAATGCTCTTAACATCCCGATAGCACTGAATATCTAAGTGCTTTGACAAAAAATCCATTAAAAAAATGTCATCTGTGGAAGCCGTAGTACTGTAAAAAGCACGACCAATCATCTGAGCCGGCCCGGCTAAAGTAACTGGATGGCCTACCTGCCTGTCAGCCTTCCATCTGTGCACAAACTTATCTCGTGCCCTCATTGGTCATGTGCACGTGCGTGTGTTGGAGGAGGGGCTCTGTAAGGAAGTGGCAGATTTTTTCCGGCTGTGTATTTTCAAATTCTAGCGCACTCGAGCTGGTTTCTCCAAAATTACCTACCCCACCTTTAAGGTCTTCTTTTAAATAAGAAAAAAGCATTGGGGGTTTCAACAGATAAATATTAAGCCTGACAAAGTACTTAACGTTTAATATATTGCATCATTTGTTTTGGGACTTGAAAATCAACTTTTGCAACAGTGTGTGGTTTAGAAAAGAATAGAAAATTAGAAGGAAAAAACGATGAAACAATACAGATTTCAGTATTCTGAGCCCCTACTCTCCCCCTAACTGAGGGCAACAAAAGTCCGACATTATACAATTAAAATAAAGAAGTAAAAACAATAAGTGTGACTTGATATTGAGTAAGAAAAAGGTTGATAAACGCTGTGAGAATGGGCCTGCGGAGAGCATTTCTCCGCGATCCCAACTCGACCTCCAACTCAACCTCTCCCAGGACGGACAGACGTGCAATAGATGCCGTGTGTAAATCGAAGAGATAATACATTTTACAGCGTAGGTAGACCAAATGTTTGGAAATGCATGTGTCTATAATAAGAAGATGAATCCACGAGGATGTCAACAATCCTATGGGAGCCATCAGGGAAGTAGTATGATGAGAGTCAGGCAGGACCACAGTGATAGGTTCAGCCAAGACTCGAAGTCCAGGACTCAAATCCAGAACTCAGGATAGAGGATCCTGGACACAGGACCGCAGCAACAGGATCAGCCACGACTCAGGATCCCGGCGTAGATATAGACACAAAAAAGAAATTTGAGGGAAGCTGGGTTAATCGGAACATGAGAGTACACAGGTACAGACAGACAGAAGGAAGAAGTAAGGTGTCCCCTGACAGTCCAAGCCTATAGCAGCTAAACTAACGTGTACATGCACTCCCTTAGGATAGATTGAGGGATAAGGGGTAGCAAGTAAGAAGTAAGGAACAGAGGTGGAGAGGCACAACGTGTCTCTCCACAACATTTCTCTGGTTTTCTTAATTAGATGGAACTATACAAAAAAATCTATCAAACGTGGCAAAAGTAAAAAGGGCCAACAATTTAACCAATTTCTGCACACCTTAATTCCTGATTGACCTCTTGTGTTCAGTTTTTCATTTTTCGTTCTCTTTTTTTTCTGTCTGTTTGCTGTTCAGAATGCCCTCAGTTTGAATTCATTTAATGAACAGTGGTGTGTACACTTTAAACCTGTTAGAATGGTGATGTGCACAGTGATAGCTGTGTAGGCCGAACGAATTATGCATATATTGCATAAAGTTTAAATTTTTTCAAAATGTTTTCATACAATCATACAAATTGGCATTTATGTGAATGTATGTGTGGACAGGTGGGTGAGTGCGAGTAACCATTAAGTTTAATTTTCTTCTTTCAATCCTGACATTTGAAAAAATTATATATTTGTCGCTGTTGTCCACGTTGATGAAGCCCAAATAAAACGACAAGATAAGAACACATGGTGTGGTGAATTATCTAGGTGCCCTTACAGTAATCCACCGTACAGAACATTTTAGTTTTCCCACAGAAGACTCACACCAATAACATTGCATTATAAATACATCGGCCAGTGTCGGTGCAAGTCCTGTCCTGAAAGACTAGTTGTTAGGAAAATACCTTTTTTCTTTGACTGCAATCCAGGCAAAGCAGGAATCAATGGTGTTGGGCGGGGGGGGGGGAGATTCAATGGGTTCCATGACCCCTTTGCAACGGCTGAGTTTCTTATTTATTGTCTTGAAAAACAATACAAAAACGTACTTACTTTGAATGACATGTGCAGGTGGAAAAGCACTTTCTACAGGTGGAGCCTTTTTCTTTAGTGCCATCTAAATCCAGGAACCTGCCCGTTATCTTTTGACCGCCCGCTCCCACGCACCGCAAAGTTAAAACTGCCTGGGGGCACACCACAAGTTGCGGAGGTCAGAGACCCACAGGACTACAAGCAGCATTGCACACTTTTTGGAATTTGTGATGAAAAAACTTTTCCTGACGTTTTGTCAGCTTAGCCGTAAATCTAAAATATTCTGTAAACTTTATAGCTGAGGTCGGGGCTACACACTGAAACAATTAATCACTGCAAATACATTTAGCTTTAAAAACGCTTACCTGAAAAATAGACCTCTGTAATTCCCTCTCACTGTTACTCATCCTCCCCCCAACCTCCCCCATCCCTCATTACTCTCACACGCTCACATTTACACACACTCTTATTACCTTAACATGTCAGGCTGGTGCAATGGGAGACAGAAAATGGCAGTGGGACTGTCAGCGTTTTTAATGAGCTGTAATGTCACATAGATCTAGGGCTCTCGCTGTCCCCTCTGGGAAAAAAGACTTTGTCCTTTTACCAGAAACTTTTTAATGAACAAAGAGCCGGAACTTTACTCTCAGGTGTGCCCTCTCCTCAGGGAGTTCCTCTGAGTTGTAAAAACAGTTTAACCTGTGTTAGAGCACCTATTTTCTTAACTTCTCCAACAGAAATGTGCCAGTATATTACATTTATTTCACAGCGAAAGAGCTGGTTTTTAAAAGTGTGGTTTCCTAGATTCGTGACTCCATTAGGGGATATACTATATGACATTCAGAGCAGAGCAAATTAACTTGTCACTTTTGCTCTCTTGAATCAAAAGGATGGAGTCGCGCTTTGTACCTCTGCAGGAACTCATCGTGTTCCAACTCACCTTCAACAAAATCATGACAAATCAAATCCCTGCACGGTAACTGATGCGTTTGCATTTAAAGATATACAACTACGTTTTTCGTGCTAAGGGGACGTATGACACAATGTCACTAGCAGGCAGTGTTGTGCTAGTTACTGAAAACCAGTAACTAGTTACCATTACTAATGACTTTATTTCAAAAGTAATTGAGTTACTTTACTGATTACTTACACCAAAAAGTAATGCGTTACTGTGAACAGTAACTTTTTAGTTACTTAAAAAAAGGGCTCCCATTAATGCCCTTATAGCCTTCATTTCAGTACTGTTATTGCATTGGAGAATAATACAATCTATCAAGTCTTAGCTACTAGCTTCGTCCCAGCATGTTGTTTCTGCAGATGTTTCAACAGATTTGAATTGCTGTTTTGGGCAGTAGATAGGATCTTTGACCCGCCAAGACACAACTTACATTTAACTAAAACGTTCTTTTCTTTGTGCTCGACAAAAGTGAAATAGTGAGAATATCTCCAGGCGGAGAAACTCGACTTGAGCTGCGCCACCGCCATGACAGTCTTGTTAGTAAACACAAACATGCCCACAGCGCGTCTCCGCATGTGACACAGGAAGTATCTAAGTACATTTACTCAAGTACTGTACTTAAGTACAGTTCTCATCTCTGTTCGCCTCGCTGTTGCGCCGCTCACCAACGTCTGGGAGCCGAGACTATATAAAAAAAATAACGGAGTAACTCACCATGTAGTAACGGTAACTGAGTTACTGAATTTTAAAAATAATGCGTTAGAGTACTAGTTACTGCCAAATATAACGGCGTTACTTTGTAACGCATTAGTCCCAACACTAGCAAGCAACGAAAAGGTCCCAACCCTGACTCCACGATGTCTGGAGGCCTGAGCTATTCTGGTACTGGAGCTGTTATTTAGCATAGCTGTAGCCTTGAGACATCGGCAGACACACTTCAATCACTGTGAGCTTCTCTTTAATCCTAATCCTCACCCCGGTGTGATGCATTTCCCAAAATACTCCTGATCATCAGTTAATGGGGCTTTGGGCAGAGACATCTGACACTGAATCTGGTGCAGCAGCCACCCTTCAGCACTTGGGTCATGCAAAACAAGTATTGCATTTTCAATTTGTATTGCACAGACATAGGGTTTCCCCAGGGGATCAAAACGTGTTTCATGTTTTATGCAGGGTTGGGAGGGTTACTTTAAAAATGTATTCCGTTACAATTACCTTGTAAAAACGATGTAATCAGGTACCTAATCTGAGTATCAAAATAAAAAATTATGTAACCTGATAACCTTCTGTCACTTTTGGATTACCTTATTGTAAATCGCTTTGGAAAAATGGTTAGCTTAGTGTAAAGTAATGTAATATAAATCACGATACAATACTAACAATAAAAGCTTCAATGTGGTTCCAGCTTTGTTATCTGTCTTGTGTTACTAGGTGGTAACTGTATTTGCTAAATTTATAGAAAATTATTTCAAATCGTGCTGCCCTTGCGACTCCCATTTTGGGAGAGTTCCAATGGAGGGTTTCCCTTAAGCCCCGCCTCCAATCTCCCACTATCGGCTCAGTCAGGTGAATGGAGCCAAAATAAATCTGGATTTGGTGCATTTGGTGCATTTTACAACTTTTAAGACCTAATTATTCAAATTAGGCCTATACAAATATTCATACTGGGTAGTAGATTTAGTTAAAAAAATATATATATATCCGTGGATTTACAGACGTGTCTTTCCCAATGTAAGTAAATGGGAAAAAGTAGGCCTATTTTTGGGCCCAGTGACGTCACGGACTGACACGGAAGTTGTAGCACCGCCGTTTGGCCACCACTTGGCTTGGTAGGAACCCACAACAGACTCAAAATCTGCAAAGAATTATGTTGTAAAGATTGTTGACTGGGGATTAAGCGCCCTTTGTGGTGGAATGCGCAACCGAGGCGTGTGTATAATGAGCTAAGATATATATGCTAATGTTTGCGTGACCTTAGCTCAGCGTTTCTCAAAGTGTGGGGCGCGATGTGAGATGTGATAGTTGGGTCGTGAATGGACGCGATGAACGGGAGATTATTATTATTTTGTTTTTTAAATACATTTTTTGGACCTCAGGCCGGAATCGAACCTGGGTCCTCGCGAGCGGTAGTGGACTGTTACAGACGGAGACTCGCAACGGCGGTGGACTTTCACAGTGCCGGAGCTGCCGAAAGTTCGTAACGGCGGGTGTTTGCGGATGCGGTACCGGCGCAGCGGCGCTGTGAAAGTCCACCGCCGTTGCGAGTCTCCGGCTGCAGCAGCCCACCAACGGCAGCGGCCCACCGGGAAAAGTCCCGAATCTCCCGATGGCCAATCCGAGCCTGCTCACACACACACACACAACTGAAACCAAAATCATTTACAGACATATGTAAAAATCTCTCATACACAAATGAAACGCGCTCACACACACATGAAATGCAATTTCATTATGTTGTGTGAGAGCGTTTCATGCGGTATTTCTGAATAATGTCCCTGACGGCCCCTCTTAGAAATGGACAGTAAATGTGCGGTAAACTCGTCTATTAATTGCAGTCAGAAGCATGAAAGTGGCGATAGGATTACCATGGCATTATGGATGCATTTGTGACACGCAATACAAAGGTTGGCGATTCAGTACCAGCGGCGAAAAAGACAGCTAATCCACCAAAAAGTCAACTTAAAAGAAAATATGACGACGAGTATCTTGCTCTTGGATTCACGGTGGCGACTGTGGGAACAGAGGACAGACCCATGTGGATTCACGGTGGCGACTGTGGGAACAGAGGACAGACCCATGTGGATTCACGGTGGCGACTGTGGGAACAGAGGACAGACCCATGTGTGTACTGTGTCTTAAGCCGCTAGCAGCGGACAGCATGAGACCCAACAAATTGCGAAGACACCTAGAGACTACGCACCCCAGTCATGCAAATAAGCCACTTGATTTCTTCCAAAGAAAATTGACAGAATACCGTCAGCAGGAGCATCGAATGGTAAAGGCTACTTCAGTGACTAGTAAAGCCCAAATGGCCTCATTTAAAGTTGCACACAGAATTGCCCAGTCAAAAAAACCACACACAGTAGATGAGCAGCTCATCCTCCCCGCGGCAATATATGTGGTGTCAATCATGCTGGACGAGACAAGCGCAGCCAAATTGAAGGCTATCCCACTGTCAAATTACACAATTGCCAGACGCATAGATGACATATCAAACGATCTCGAAGAGCAACTGCTTGACAAACTAAAACATTCACGTTTTGCCTTGCAAGTGGACGAGGCAACTGACAGTAACAAAGACTGTTTGTTCATTCAACCCAGTCTCACAGCATTTCGTGTTATAGTCACGACATTTAATCTATTGATTCTGTTGGATTGAAGCACCCTTCAGTTGTTGAAGGTTCGAGCCCGCTCCGCGCCGTTCGTTTGATGAGTGGTCTTCTATAAAAAGGAAGGACTCAGACAGAGATAAGAGATTAAACAATAAACTGATTTAATGGTAGAAACAACAGTACAATATAACGAAGTACTTATATAACGAAGTACTTCGGGCCTCAGCTCTTCCACCGTGCGATGTACGTATCAGACAGTCAGACCGAACAGAGGCCGCGAGTGTACAGAATTCACAATATTTATTCCCACAAACGGAGAGGAGTTGTGTGGGAGGAATTGTGTCGGTTGCTCCTCCCTAGGTGTTCATCCATTGGTGGACTCACCCCTGGGCGAATCAGAGTGAGTCAGCCATAGGCGTGGGAAGTTTGGATCTCCTGCGCCGCTGATCAGTCCCATGCCATCTTTTATGGCAGCCATAAAATAAACAATTCTGGGTTGAACGGGGGTGAGGTACCAATCCTTATCTTCGTTTATCCTCGGCACCTGGCCGTACCACTCCGTATCCCAATCCTCCTCCCTGCCTAGACTCAATGTTGTCAGTTTTATTACCTTTCTCCTGCGACCCCCCCATGCTCCTATCCGGCCCATTAAAAACCCGGGGGGGCGACTGGATCCTCTACATTCCTAAGTCAACGCACACACAATTGACCACAGCAAACAAAGGAAAATAATACCATCATGAGGACATTTGGTCTAGTTTCATAAGCATACATTTTACACAGACTATTGGCGCCTAAGATATGTCGTGCCAAAGTTATAATTATTAAAACAGGTTATACAGGTTACTTTAATTCGTGTTCACCAACACGATCTTCCCCTTTTTTTTTCGTGTCACACAGAACGATTTTAAAAGCAATATATTTATATTGCTAGTGTGTTTCGTGCCTGCAACACGTCTTTTTGTCCGGTCGGGTCTTGGTAGACCGGAAGCTGTGGGGTTCATGAAAACATCTCCTTACTCAATATCAAGCCACGATTATTGTTTTTATTTTAAATCGTATAATGTCGGACTTTTTTTGCCATCAGTGAGGAAAAGAAATGGGGCTCAGAGCCTCAAAATACTGAAATCTGTACTTTTTTAAATCTTTTTTTCCTTCTAATTTGTTATTCTTTTCTAAATAACACACTGTTATTTACTCAACCAGAACACACAATTATCCTTGTTTTTATTTATTTGTTTAATTTCATAATCTTGGGCTTTTTAGCCGTTCCTCAGGAACTGAATTTCAAAATAAAAATAACCAGAAACAGACGTAGGCCTATAAGGGACATTTCGAGAATCATTGCGATTCACAGCCACTGAACTGATTACCCAAGATCCTCAGCTATGGTTTAAGCTCGTTGATTGGATGTTTTAGCCGCAATGCACGCTGGGATATGGTGTTTATGCGATATGAAATCCGAAAAACATTTTCTTTTAAAAGAAAATAATACTTTATTCCGAGTGTGCTTGCTTTTCTCTTTAGAAGTCATCACATAACGGCATTGTAATACACGGTTCGGCTGAATTACATATTAAACATCTGCCGTAGTTCTTTATTTATAGAGCCCTGATTAAAAGACTTCTGGACAAACTGGAAGAAATGCCGCCGAAACTGAATACTTGACGTGGATCATAAATCTATCAGCAATTAAACAACATCTTCAATTTCTCTTCACACAATACGTCTCCTTGCAGTATCAACCCTAATTCGGCTGACTTTTACATTTGATCTAATTCGTAGATAGGTTATATTTACACCATAACGGTGCACAGCTGATATAAAAGGACTTGTAGTTTTTGAAGATATTACTGATTTTCTTTGAATATAAGAATGTAAATAATGAGTCTGAAATAATATGGCAATATGCTGTAAAAATTATGTGAAAACATGAACATCTTCAGATGTTATACATACATAAGAGTGTCCAACACTAATAATAAAAAGTTATTATGGCTGTGTGTACCTTGTGTGCACCGCCTAGTGGTTAAAGCACGTTATTGAATTATTGTTTTTATGTGTTATATTTGATGAAAAACATATTAAGAGTACATACTTTCATAGGGGGAAAGTAGAAGGTCAATGATAGAAATATAGAATATAAAAAACCAAGAAGATACTCTAAGTGATCTCTACAATAAAACAGTTTAGTGCCGGATGTACAAAGATATTAATAGGAGGATGTGCAAAACAGACAAACTAATTAACCTTTATTTAAACATTAAATAATACTTTAGATTAAGGTCTTCTTTTAAATATTAACGTCTAATATATTGCTTTCCTGCAATGTTAACTATGTTGAAGCACTTATTTTAACTGATATTATACATATGAATTATACTCTTATGTATGTAGATAGTATAAGAAATGTGCAGAATACGACAGTTTAATGGTGGAGGTATACACACATATTGATAGATGTCTTGTAATGCACTGTTGAGGAACCTGCAACCCAAGTTTTTCATTCATTGCATAACTACACCGTAGTTGTGTATATGATATGTCAATAAACCTTAGAAAATCTTGAAATCTTGAAGGGGATGTGCAAAATAACCATTATATACAGTCTTTAAATAACTATTAGAGAATAACGAGTAATGAATATACTTTTTAGGGATCTGCAGATAAATGTTTAGTCTTCTCAAGCACCAACTATCAAATATCTCTCCTGATTGTTGGCACTTGACAATCACCTTCCCGGAATTTTACTCAGGTGTAACTAAAGCCTGATTTAAGGGTTGTTTATATTTCACATCATTAATCAGAATCTGCAAAGTAACTAAAATAAATGTAGTGGAGTAAAAATACCAGGTTAACCCTGAATTGTAGTGGAGTAGAATTACAAAGTAACAATGAGCTGTCATGTGGGTATATATTAATGCTGCGCATTATGTACACGAGCGATTTTCACCCATTGATGAATTATATGTTTTACATTTGATAACACCAATGTGTTTATTACTGGCAACTTCTAATTGTGGGTAAAACGAAAACGTTCCCAGTTCCGAAAGAGCTGTTTGACGCTCGGCGTAACCTTGGCGCGCTGCCACTCCAACATCCAATCCCAGAGCTTGAAGATTAATCACGGGGACAGTAGTCCTAAACGATAGCTGGGGATTATGGGTAGTGTAGTGTCTTCGGCCATCCTAAACTCGATGATGCTCGAAATGTCCCTTATAGGCCTACGTCGGTTTCCGGTTATTTTTATTTTGAAATTCAGTTCCTGACGGACGCCAAAAAAGCCCGAGATTATGGAATTATACAAATAAATAAAAACAAGGATAATTGTGTGTTATTGTTGAGTAAATAACAGTGTGTTATTTCGAAAAGAATAACAAATTAGAAGGAAAAAAAGATTTAAAAAAATACAGATTTCAGTATTTTGAGGCTCTGAGCCCCATTTCTTTTCCTCACAGACGACAAAAAAAGTCCGACAATATACGGTTTAAAATAAAAAACAATAATCGTGGCTTGATATTGAGTAAGAAGATGTTTTTATGAACCCACAGCTTCCGGTCTTCCAAGACCCGAACGGACAAAAAGACGTGTTGAGGCACGAAACATACTACCAATAGAAATACATTGCTTTTAAAATCGTTCTGTGTGACGCGAAAAAAAGGGGAAAATCGCGTTGGTGAACACAAATCAATAGATTAAATGTCGTGACTATAACACAAAATGCCGTGAGACTGGGTTGGTTCATTGCATACGTCCGCTTTGTTGATTCGTTAACCCTGACCGAAGATATTCTGTTCGGCAAGTATGTCAAAAATAGGGCCACAGCTAAGGAGCTCTTCAACATTCTCAACACTTACCTGACCGAACATGACATACCATGGGAAAACTGTGTGGGCTTTTGCTCGGATGGGGCACAGACGATGGCAGGGAAAAGAAATGGCCTGCAGGCACTAATAAAGAGGGTCGCACCAGATGCCCAGTGGACGCACTGTGTTATTCATAGGGAAGCGCTCGCGTCAAGGCAGCTCAGTCCAGATCTGAAGGAGATTTTGAATGAGGTTGTGAGCGTGGTGAATTTCATCAAAACCCGGCCCTTGAAAGCGCGTCTGTTCTCCGCACTTTGCAAGGAGATGGGAGCTGATCACACAGCTGTGCTGTTTCACAGCGAGGCAAGGTGGCTTTCCCGAGGCAAAGTGCTGTCGCGCGTGTTTGAGCTCCGAGCGGAGATCCGCCTTTTCTTGGAGGAGGAGCGCATGTATGAAGCCGCAAGCAAGTTCACTGACGAACATTTTTTGAAGAAGCTGGCTTATCTCAGCGATGTCTTTGGAAAGCTCAACGAGTTACATCTCCAGCTACAAGGCAAAGACAAGCACCTACCTCACCTAGCATCACTGGATTCACCCGAAAGCTGGAGGTATCGGGCAGGCGCCTCGACCAAGGAAGAACTGATGCCTTTGAGAGTCTGGGTGAAATCGCTGAAACCACTGCTGTGATCCCATGTATTAAGCAGTACATCACATCCTGCTAAGCTTATTCCAAAAATATTTCCCAACCAGCAGTGCTCAATATGACTGGATTATGGATCCATTCAATGCAGCAGGTTGGTATTATATTTTATGACTTCATGTATTCATGTATAATATATAGCCTACTTGCTATATGTTGTTGTCAAATAGAGATATTTATATTTAACAAACAATGACAAATAAGAAATGTATTTATATTCTATCTGCAGCACCTGCTGATTTCAGCTCTGCCCATGAGGACCAATTCATTGAGATGACCTCTGACTCCACACTGAGGCTGAAGTTTACAGCTCAGAGACCAAGTGAATTCTGGCTTGGAGTGGAGAGGGAGTATCCAGTCATTGGGCAGAGGGCTGTGGGCATCCTTCTTCCCTTCGCCACATCTTATCTCTGTGAGATTGGCTTTTCAGCTGTTGCAACACTGAAAACCAAATACAGATCTAGGCTCAACATTGAGCACGACCTGAGAGTGGCAGTATCAAGCCTGCAACCGCGTTTTGAGAAGATGTGCAGTGCAAAACAGGCTCATTGCAGTCACTGATGTTATTTGTTATTGATGTTATTTGTTATTATTGACTGATGTTATTTGTTATTATTGACTGATGTTATTTGTTATTGTTTTATTTGTTATTATTCACTGATGTTATTTGTTATAAGATGTAGAACTTGATGCCATTGCACTTTTATCTTTTCGATTTCTGAACTGTTATTTGTTATTGATTTTCTCTGTTTTTGAACTGATGTTATTTGTTATAGATATGTTGTTATATTGTTATAGAACGATACATTTGACCATTTTAAGCTTGGCCTACCATTTTTATTGGAGCGATGAGGTACAGGTGGGGCTTGAAAAGGCCCACCTGTTCAAAGTGGGGAATGACAGAAACAGTTTGAGAACCACTGCCTTAGCTGTACTTTTCTCTGGGTAAATATTGAGTTTTGACAATATTGGCAATCTGTTATGTTAAAATGCCATATTAGCATGTTCATTTTAAAATTAAAGAAGCTATCTGTGTGATATCTTTCCTGTATACATTTGCAAAAGTTTTATTTCAACTTTTCTGCTAACCTGAAAAGCCTTAAAGAGACCTGGTAAAGTTGTAAGATAATAGGAAAGTTATTCTTATTGTTTATAATAAGATATTTAAGAGATTCACCTGTTACTGAGTTCTTAATGATATTTTGTAATTGTTCCCCTACCTGGCTGTAATACTGTGCTGTTGTGTTGATATAAATCAGTAAAGAGGAATCAACCGCTATCAGGCATCTTGAGTGTTCTTACCGACACCCAAAGGCGAACATTGAATGCTTGTTCAATAATTACTGCGTTGTACTGATTTTGACCACCCTGTTAGTCTTGTTGTGTCTGGGCATTAGCTGGTTTGCTAATATGCCTCAGCCCACATACATTTATATTTGACACACAATCATTGTTTTTATTCAAAACATCTCTCCCTGCAGTTTTAAGATTCACAAGGTTCGGGCCTATACTGTGGGGATGAATAGGATTATGTAACAATATGTTGATGTTTAAGAAAGGCATTATAATAACCTTGTTGCTATGTATGAGTTTTTAAAATATATTTATGATTTGAGGACATTGTCTTGCTGAATTTGCTGCGTTTGAAATTCTTATGCATAAGCTGTTGGTGGGAAAGCATTTTCTTTTGTGCTTCGATATATCTCAACGACCAGGGACACAGTAGGTGTACAATGGTGCAATAGAGGAAGAATTCAGAAAAATAAATGGTTTCATAGATAGATAGATAGATACTTAATTTATAAGTTAGGAAATTGTTTTGTCACAGCAGCTTTTTGACAGTCAATGTACAATCATTAAGAAAATTCTTAAAAATCTTAAAAATAAACATTACAAATGTAAAACGATACATTCTCAGTAGAAAGTGTTAACAGAGCATTTACTGAGTTTCTTAACTTTATTAAAGGGACAAATAGAGCAGATAGATCTTTTAAATAGTTAAAGGGGTGTTTAATTATGACTTTATCATTAATACAGTCAAACAGCTTGGTCCACAGAACATGTCCATCATGTCTGTCCCACCCACTCTCTCTCCGCCTCACATAGCAGCTCTCCAGGCCTCTGCACTGGCCTTTGATATGAGGCAATATCCATCAAAAACAAATAATGTATTTTTCTAAAAAACCTTTTCCCCTTAATTCAGTTTTTTAGGCACAAGTGTGGGAATGCAGGAGAGTGATGCAAACAGGAGCAACATGGTGGCAGAGAGAGCGTCATTAGGTGCCCTCGGCACCGCTCTCCAAGGACTTCGGAGGAGAGACGGGGCTCTGCCCAGCGCTCTCAAAATGTAAAGATGACTTATTTCTATAACTGTCCAGGGATATGTGCTCGAGGGTGTTTTTTCTAGACAGTGTGCCAAGGTGGATGTCAGATAACCTCACAAAATGATCCAAAAGGGAAAAGATGATTTCAATACATGCCTATGGCGAAAGGCATACAACATAGATATATTGAAAGGTATAAAAGGAGGATTTGAATCTAATAAACATTTAACCGTCACACATGTACACAGCACAGCACCCACACACTCAGAATTAGTCTTGGATTAAATCCATCCTTGTATTTAAGATCAAGATGATGAGAGGGAATTCAGTTCTTCAATGTGGTGTTATTTACAATTACACACATAGGCCTGAAATAAAAAAATGCACAAACAAAGATCGGGACTTGAACCGGCACTTCTTTGCTTCCCAAACAAACCTAAATCCTACATACTCTACAATTTGTATGGTACTTACTTACATCACCAACGCAATGAGCATTACTTACGTAGTTCCCTGCTAACCACTCGTCTCACCAGTCACAGAACATATTGCAGCAACAAGATTTGTTTTAATTTTTCTCAAAGTTAAACAATTTTGGCAAGGAAAAACAGATCCTGGTTGTATTCACATGGTTTTATTCCAGTGGCGAACCGTGTCTATCACAACTGGACCTTCTGTAGACACACACCCCCCCGCTGCCGCCGTTATAATGTCCGTTTTTCACTGAATTGTCGTGTTGAAAAGGGTACTGGCAACAATTCCGCAACAACATCACCTGTCAACTCACCTGTTTCATCCATTTCAACGTTAAAAACAATAAAACGGCAAATTAATTGCTACGTCGCATTTATCTAGATCCTCTGTCTGGAGCCAGTGAACTAACGGGCCTTCTAGAGCAGTGGTTCTCAAAGTGGGGTCCGCGACCCCCCGGGGGTCCGTGGCACGCTGCCAGGGGGTCCGTGAAAAGTTTTCAGATTCATTAATTTAAATTATCATGATATCATTTTTTAAATTTTTTTTTTTTTTTACAAAAGGCTTCATTATGGAAGCCCATTTCCGCCACTTAAAAAAAATAAAATCCCCATGAAAAGTCATAATTATGAGATAAAAAAGTCGAAATTATGAGATAAAAAGTCATAATTATGAGATAAAAAAGTTGAAATGATGAGATAAAAAGTCATAATTATGAGATAAAAAGTCGAAATGATGAGATAAAAAGTCATAATTATGAGATAAAAAGTCATTATGAAATACTTTGTCACAACAGACAAACTAGCAGCTCTTTGGCTCGAGTTCTCCTATTTATCTTGACACGGAAATGGATTGTGAGTACATTGAGGATTACTTTAAACGTGGATTTACAACAGATGAAATACTTAATTTGCTTGCTGATTCACATGGAGTTGTACTAAGCAAACGCACCCTTGAAAGGATTTTAAGCAAGAAGCAGCTCTGGCGTCGAAAGAATAAAACCGATGTGGCTGAGGTGGCAACCTTCATTGAACAGCAACTGGAAACATCTGGTCAGTGTCATGGTTACAGATGGATGCACCAAAAATGCTGGTTACATGGAATTGTGACTGACAGAGAAACAGTGCGAATACTGTTACAGTTATTGGATGGGGAAGGTGTTGATCTGAGGTCAAGAAACAGACTGCGAAGGCGCATCTACCACAGCTGTGGTCCAAACTATGTATGGCACATTGATGGTTACGACAAGCTTAAGCCATATGGAATTGCAATCAGTGGATGCATTGACGGGTTTTCCAGAAAGATGATATGGCTTGAAGCTTACAAAACAAACAAAGACCCGAAGATCATCGCTGGCTACTTTATGGATGCTGTTATCAATGCTGGTGGGTGCCCTGCCAGACTCAGACTTGATTTAGGAACAGAAAATGGCCATATGGCTGAAATGCAGCAGTTTTTGCATTTTTCTGAGAACCAAGCTGAAACAGACAATGTAACCTTTGGTCCAAGCACTGGAAACCAGCGTATTGAACGATGGTGGCTGACCTTGCGAAGTGAGTGTGTCCAGTTTTGGATGGACCTTTTTGACAAACTGAGTGTAGATGGCTACTTCTCAGACAACTTCTTGGACAAGTCCTTGATCCAGTTCTGCTTTCTACAAATAATACAGGTACTTGTCACATTATGAAATAAATAAATGTTGAATGTGGTGAATATTTTTAAAGAGCCACAAATGACCATGTGTAAAATAGAAATTGCCTGTTTTCCGTGGAGAGAGTGAATAATAAGCAGGGGCGCGGGAAGGGGGGTGCTGAGGGCGCTGCAGCACCCCCTAGCGGCAGGCAGGCGGTGCGGAGCTCCCCTGTCAGGAAATGTATTTTATTTTTATTTTATATATATGTATTTAATTTCATTTTGCCTGAGATTATATTTTATATTATATTTTATTATTCAAATGATAATTTAAAACTATATAATAAATGATTTTGCTTCAGGGAAGAAAAATAAAAAAGATGTGGAACAAAAAGTTTTTTGTTAGTTTTTAGTCGGCTACTTTTAACGTGACGCACAACAACACAACTAACTGACATGGCGCAAAAACGTATCTCGGAATTTTGATAGAAATCAACACGTAATGAAATAAGACCCCACGGTTTGATGATTGATAGGTGTGTGGGCTGTCTTTCATTTTGACACACAGAACAATGGGGGCTATCCACCCTTATCCACAATGTAAAGTAATCCACACAGCCTCTCTCCTCTTCTCTCTGTGAGGAGCAGCAGGTTCAGCTTTCAGAACAAAGTAACAAAAAACTAAAATGGCATTCATTTTTTTAAATGTGTAGTAATAGATTTATTTATTTTTCTTCTAAAGAGAGTACCAGAATGTGTATTTTATGTTAGTATTTCAAAAAATCTCCCCAGACCCTCCTGCAGGGGTTGGGTTTTCAGCATGTCAACTCTTTCACCTGTGGGGAAATTGCAGGATTGGCTCCAGGTCACCCTTTTTATTTACTACAAGACAAATGTGCCGTTTTATTTCATACAGTTCAATTTGGATTGAGACAGGGAAATAATCTAAACCTCACGCGTGGCGTTTCACTGTCAATGGGGGCGATATAGCGTGTATGTAATTACATTGCAAATACTGACTTGAGCCCCACCACTGTATGGGTTAGCCCTACCATAGATTACCCAACAAAAATACTCTGGAGCCGCCACTGGTAATATGTAGCCAATAAATTCCACATTGTTGGTAAAATAATATTTTACATCTTTGTAGTGTGTGTGCTAGTGCATTTGTGCGTGCTCTGTGCCTGTAATAGTGTTCACTGGAGTCCATTGTTATGCTGTGTGTGTGTGGTTTTGCCCCCCCCCCGTTGGTGCGTAATTAGCACATCGGACAGCACCTCCTCAGCACCCCCACCCAAATTACCTTCCCGCGCCTCTGATAATAAGTTATTGTTTCCTGGCTAACAAAAACATGTGGGTATTCAGAGTAGCTGTGTCAAATAAGTAGGGATTTAAGAATTTATTTATTTTCGGGTTTATCCACCACATTTGTATAGCTGTTAAGAAATAACATTAGTTGCACTGCTGCAATTTACATTTTACAGGTATTAATATGATTGTGCCAACCTACCATAGTACAACTAGAAGACAAATCTCACAAATATAACAAACCATGGGTCAGGACTACTTGACTAAGGCAGTAATCACCACTGCCCAGTATTTTTATACATTCTATTTGACTGAATATTATTTGCCTCCTAGGAAGAACTTAATGAGGTTGTATTGACTTGGAACAATCACAGAGTCCGTCAAGTCCATAACTCACGATCACCCCATGGACGTCCCTCCATATTGCATGCAGTCCCTCATCTGTATGGAGGCAGAGATTGTTTGCATCACGTGGACCTGGAGAAAGTTCAAGTCTGCCTTGATGAGTGTGTGTTCGAGGACTTCCCATGTGATGAAGATGTGTTCCATATCTGTGTGGATCTAATGTCAGAGTATAATCTGAAATTAACAAATGATGTTTTTGAAACTGTTAACCTCTATATCGCACTCAGACAACTGATTAACAATGAACTGAATCATTAACTTTCCTGGGGCAGTGTCACAATTTATATTTCAGAAATGTGTATTTGTTTCCTGTTTCATTCCAGGACAAATTGAAATATATATACTGATTGCAATTGTCAGAATTATAATATACTTTAACCTGTGATGAATGAAAATATAATTGTATCTGTTCGAGACACGTCAAAGATGTACCAAATATTCTCAGTACATATTTTTTCTGATGTACACACAAACAAAGTCATGTGTTGCCCTTAGACTGACTATGTGTAAAAACAGGATACAAATGCAAAATACACACATGTATTAATAGAATTATTTATTAGATTATTTAAACAAATAGCATATAAAATTGCTTTTTTCATTTTGACTGGATATAATTGTTTCCAAGCAGCTCCTTGATGGCTGAGTCACTGAGCATGTCCTGTATCATATCACGATAAGAACATCAGTTTAAAGGCAGCAGCTGTTTCCCTTTCATCCTCTCTCCTTCTCTCTCCTTCTGCATCCCTCCATCCTCCCACTGCTTTCACAATGGTGTGCTAAACCAGGGAAGATAGGGCAAATCCCTCCTCTGAGCAGAGCAGGCAGCAGAGAGGGTGAGACAGAGCGAGTGACTTCCTCAAACACTCCTCTCTCCTCGCTCCTTTCTCCCCCTCCATTTATCTGAATCCAACCAATCAGCTGGCAGACTTCAATAAACCTCTGAAACCAAAATTGCTGTTTTCATTTTGACTGCATTTTAATCTAATTTGCTACAGCATCAGCAGCCTTTAATCGTAATCCATCGATACGTTTATGAGTGGTTTAAATGCCAAGCTGTCTTTTGGTAAATAACAAGAACAGCACCTGAATAGAATAGTGCTTAACAAAGAAATATATATACATTGTTGTCTGAAATAACTGATTTAGACTCAGGTTATTAGTGAAGTCTAGCAATATAAACCATCAATCTTAAACTACTTCCTTAACTGAGGTATTCACAGAAAGTTATCTGCATTGAAACGTAAACATGTTCTTAAACTGAAAACAATGTTCAACAAAAGTGGCTAAAAGCAGTAAAGAAATATTGACAAGATGTTGATGAGGTGGCACTCAGTAAGGTTAAACAAGTGTAGCTGTATTACTTCCTTCACAATAATCTGGAAAACCTACAAATCCTAAACGTGAACCTCTGATTGCAGTCTAGTTGCTGTAAGCTGACATCTTTTTATCTTAGACAATATCCATTACCCACACGTTGCTATCTAAGACTTTGTTCATTTCATGTCGAAAATCTGGGTAGTGGTCGTAACTGACTGGCAACTCCAAGTAACAGCCACATGTATGAGCAACAGGTCTTCTTTGAAATCCCTGAAGTTGTGTGAAGCTGACAGTGATGCTCTTTCCTGTGAACAAATCTGATCCTGTGCAAAATCTGAGGAAAAGGGAGAGGTGCTGGGTGTCTGACTCTCTAAGATATGCACTAACATACTTGACCATTTGTTTCTCCTGAGCATTCTGTGTACTGGGGTAAGTAATTGATCTCATGATCTTTCTTGATGTTGGTTGTAGCTCTTCATAGACTGCTGCAATCCCTTTCAGCTCTGATCTAACAGGTGCAAGTGTGTTGCTCCACTGTTCAATCACAAAAGCAGGCTCTTGAATCAGTTTTTGGTGAGCAATTTCCTTCAAGATTTGCTCAAAGTTATCTGCTGTTGGAAGCCGCCGGCAGTTGTGGATATCCATGATTTCCAACAATTCATCTTGGTCCACACCTTCAAAATCTGAACGACAAGATTCAAAGATCACCCGCTCAGACTCTGACACATACTTGAGAAAGCTGTCCACAAGATCACTCTCAACAAAGCCCAAAAGAGCTTGCTCCAGAAGTACAGGTGAAAGTTTAACAGGAAGGTACTTCTCTTTTTGCCAGCCAAATGTGATTATTCGGCCTACACTTTCCCATTCTTGTTTACCAAAATCATGACGCAGGTATGGCACTTTGAAGCCATTTCCCATAGTGCACTGCTCATAAAAGTCATTCCAAAATTCTGACAGTATATCCCTCATAACACCTCCATCATCCACAGCTTTTTCAAGCTTTCCATCGGGAAGAATAACTTGGAAGTGAAAGTCACTCTCCATGATATTTTCCTCAGAAAACACTAGAATAAGTTCTCTGAGAATCTGTCCACGATGAAGAACAATAATTTTCTTCACTCTCTCTCTCTGATTGGCTTGTTCCTGAAACATATCCATTGAAGGAGGCATGGATGATTCAATAGACAGTTCCGTAGAGAGAGGCAATGTATCATCAAGACTGGAGTACTCCATCAGAGAGATGCTGTCTGTGCGGAAAGTTACAATGCCACTGTCCTCTAAATCACCGACATGAACAGTGTTTCATGTTCTTGCAAACTGGATGCATCCGTTGGGTTGACTGTGGTGTAAAGAAGGGAAACACTATCACTGTTTTCATTTGCAAAAACTGTGCTGCTTCCAACAAAAATGACATCTGAAGTAGGCCTACTTATCTCCACCGGAGCTGTTGCAGATGTGTCTGTGGAGAGGTGATAGATATCAGGTCTGGCATGTGTGTTTTCACCTTCTTGAGCAGTTGCATCACTATTGTTTTCCACCAGATTTATGTCACTGGCAATGTCTCTCTTCTTGGTTGTTAAATAGAAACGTAAGAGAGGTAATTTTGTCTTTTCATACAGTTCCTTGACTGTGATACTATCCTCTAATGAATGCCGCTGAAAGTCCGTTAAATCAATGTCAAAATCAGTAAGGCTCCCCTCTGCATTTTTTCCATCTGGAAAAAACAACTGCACAGCCTTTTCAATTAGGTTCTGTTTTTTACTGTCCTTTGTGACACTCTCTTTTCTGGTCCCCCCACCCTTTTTGGTGCGTACCTGCACAAATTCCCCTTCTCTGAAATGCACCCATCCAATTTCAATTTTTCTTTGATTCTTCTGAGCATTCTTCTGAGCATTCTTTGGAGCGGTTTGATGGTCTGTCTCAGACACACGATCACCTTTGTTTCTTGAGAGCTTTCCTCTAAGTCGCTCAAAGAGCTTTGACTTGCGACTCGTGGGTTCTTTTTCCTTCCGTCTACAGTATCCAAAAACAGCCAGTCGATCACCATAGGATGGCAGATACTCTCTCAGCTGGTCATCTGTCATGAGAGTTATGACACTGGAATCCATCTAAAATGAAGAAATATATCAAGAATTCTTAGGTCAAGTGAATTAAATTACAACAATGAAAAACCTGCATACACAGCACCAGGTATTATTTTCAAAGCTCTTCCAAACTTTGGGTTTTTTAATGTTTATTTGTGAATTGTCCAAATTAAGCATTTCCTATATCAAATCAAATCAAATCAAGTTTTATTTATAGAGCAAATGCAAAAACGATTTTTGGTCGAGCCAAAGTGCTGTACATAATACGTAATAAAGACACTTTACTAAAATAACAAGAAAAGAAAAGAATTTACAACAGAAATATAAAAAACAATATATATAAATTACCTTCTCCTGTTCCATTCGCTGTATGTCTTCCTCAGGCACATGTCGTGACCTTAAATAGTCAGATAGCTCGTCCATCTTGTGACAGTTGAAAAAACCTCTCCACCTCTGTTGAAAGAAATGAAAGCTTAAATGTAACCTTAAATAAATAACATCTATACTGTTGATTTTTGCAAAATCGTTTTTGTTTGTCGTTTTGGTATTCAAGCATCTTCACATTAAATGTCATGTTTAAATAAGACTATAAACTATACTCCAAATTCTCCAACTAAGGAGGAATGGGAGCATTATTTCATTTTATTAGATGTTATTGATCTTGTAATACTTAAAATAGGACTCTTGGTTATCAGATTTTCGTAAGTTGCCCTCAGATATGACAAATCCAATCTTTAAAGTGGTTAAGGGGAAATATTCACTCCTTTTGATTTTATTGTGAGGCAGCTTATGACATCGCTGAATGAAAAAGCACCTGCAGTGACTAGTTGATGATAACCTGTTTGGCTGGATGTTCAACAAAATAAAGAAGCCAATGCAGGGGTTCTCAAAGTGCGGCCCGCGGGCCAATGGCGGCCCTCGGAAATGTTTCTGGCGGCCCGCGATGGTTAACCTGTTAAACCCCAAGTACAGTAAAATTATTGATGGTCCATAAATCCATTTTTGTGCAAAAATCGGAGAAACTAAATGATAGCATTATGGTAGCCACCGGAGGCTAGCGCAGCTTCCGGTTCCTCTACACGTCACTCTCACTCCTTATTTGGTAACCTGAATCTCGCAAATCTCGCGAGTTGCGGTTAAGCGGAAAATCTGTTGTAAGTTATCAGAATCAGAAACGGGAGTTAGCTAGCGATTTTAGCTAGTCACTGTCTGTGGATAACCCAACTTTGTGTCCTCTGAGACTGAAGGAGATGTTGCATTGTTTTTGTTGCTTTCGTTGTAGTTTTATGTGTATTTTGGATGTAATTTAGGTTAACTTCCAGTTTCGTTTGCATGCTTTTATTTTGAAGGCGAGATAACGTGTTTGACAGGAAGTTGTGGTGGCATTGGAGACAACTTGACGGATAAAGTAGTGTCTTCTATGTAACGGCAGAGAAAGAGTGTGTGTGTTTGCGTGTGTGGTTAAGTATATGAACGCACACAAAAGGTTATACAATAAAACAACAAGCTGTCTCTCCCAACGTCCACACTCAGGCACACTGTTATTTCCACTGAATACCCCCAGCGCGAGCATCCCCAAACTCACTCCCTGATTGGATGCACGTCCCAAAGGCGGCAAAGTGTTCACGTGAACAGCGGAAACAAAAGTTGTTGGAAGTTTTCGTTGTGTAAGCGAGATGGAGGAGCCAGGGCCGTCGCGTAAAAAACGTTTTGTCAGTGAGGAGAAAAGGAAGTTCCAGGAGAAATGGAGCAACGCTTACTTCGTTTTACCTCAGGGGTCGGATAAAGTGACATGCCTCTCTGTCTCTCTGTATTTGTCTTGCAGAGACTATCCTGTGGTGCTTGAGTAGCTGGAATTGGTTCTGAATCAGGGCCCTGCTGATAAGACAGGAAATCCACAGCATATCACTTACTCCAGCGCAATACTCTCTCTCTCTCTGTGTGTGTGTGTGTGTGTGTGTGTGTGTGTGTAATAAAGAAAAGATTTGTTTTGGAATTTTGTGTTCCGTTTTTTCTTGGGCGGCCCTCAATCCAATATTGGGTACCTAAATTGGCCCTCACTCATCAAAACTTTGAGAACCCCTGAGCCAATGGAACTTCAATTCATGTTTTTAAAATGCAATATTTATTAAGAAGGGAAAGTTGTTACATATGCCATGAGTGTGTTTATTTACTTAATGCTCTGCTTTTTTTCAGAACTGTGTAGCAAAAACTGATTCGTACAAAAGGGTTGACCCGGCTTGTATTAATATTTTATGAAACAATTAGCTATCATACTGACTTGCATGGCAACAACTTTCATTGTACATTGATAAATCTCAACAGCAAACGTTGTGTTGCATGCAAACTAACAGTTGACTATTCCCATTAGGCTTTTCCCTCTTTCATGAACATAAGTTACCTATAAGCTATACTTTAGTTGTGATTAAGACTATATTTAATATAAGGAGAAATGCAACATTTGTTCTAATTGGTCCCTCCTCTCCTTCTCCTCCTCTCTTCCTATTCTTCCTCCTCATCTCCTCTCTTGCTTACTCCCTCTTCCACACTTCCTCACTCTCTCCTCTTACTCTTGCTAACACACTCTTGCCCGCATTATCAAGAGCCTGACTAAGTTCTAGATTTGCCAAGTAGCCGAGATATCCATGTGTTATTATGATATTCGGGTCATGCAGAGGGAGATCGCTATCCCTTGAGAGAGAGAGAGAGAGAGAGAGAGAGAGAGAGAGACGCGGGCGCGTTTCCAAACGTTGCGGAAGCGGAGCGTCGTGTGTGCAGCTTCGCAGTTGTTGTTGATTTGGGCGTTAATTCCTATTTTGTTGTGTTGTAGACTACAGACACAGTTAATAATAATTGTAATATTCCAGTTATAAACGACATGAATCAAAGATGTGTTGCTGTATTTTAGTGGTAAAAAAATATGCATTCATCATAATAATTATTCTATATATATATAATTTACAGTGCCTGTAAACCGGAGGAGAACGCTGGCATGTGTTCTCCTACTTGAAAGACTACGGGGGGATGGGGGGATCAGGGGGTGACAATGAGCGAGCGAGCGTTTTTATGTTTCTGGAAGTAAAACGAAGCAGCAGAACATATAGGCTAGGTCTGTGATGTATTTTGTGTAACAAGAATAATTAAATAAATGCAACGGCCTCCAAAGAAGAGCTCGCCTCTCTCCAGTCATTTCGATATTATTGAATTGTTGCTTCGGCCCTGGGAGACCACAGAGTAATTTCCTCGACTACGGTTTGGGAGCCGACAGGAAAGTTCAACACATGCATAATGAATGCTCCATGCTATCTGACTGTACCAGTTTGGTTTGGTCACTGATGTTACTGAATAATCGCTATAGCATCAGCATTTTCCCCAGAATAGCAAACTGAAAAGCGATAAAGAACGACAGTGCAATGTAGCCTACAATTAACGCATGACTTTTTAACCACTGCGTGTAGGCTACTAAAATGTGTGGTGTATCGTAGCTGAGATAACATTTACGGATTAGGGTTAGCAACTCACAGCAGTATGCCTACACTATTTTCATTAGTGGCGTGAACGTTACCACAAAACGATATATTATAGTTCATAAGTAGGCTAATGTCAAAGCTATGAACTGCATTGTTGTAGTTTAGCTGCAATATAGGCTATATGTAACATCTAACAAAAGTCACCTGTAATAGTTACCTTATTTGTTATTTAGGACTATATGCCGTTTGCATGGTGGAGAGCAGCAAGGTGGTGAAGGGACCTTTGAAGACGGCGCCACTGCAGCGCATGCGCACTCCTTATCTCATAATTATGACTTTTTATCTCATTATTTCGACTTTCTTATCTCATAATTATGACTTTTTATCTCATAATGACTTTTTTTATCTCATAATTATGACTTTTTATCTCATAATTTCGACTTTCTTATCTCATAATTATGACTTTTTATCTCATAATTTCGACTTTTTTATCTCATAATTTCGACTTTTTTATCTCATAATTATGACTTTTCATGGGGATTTTATTTTTTTTAAGTGGCGGAAATGGGCTTCCATACTTCATAGTTCAACAAATAATATTTTATTTTTTTAATCTAAAATAGTTCATAGATTACGTTCTAATCTAACAAATCTATACATTTAAAAATCAAGCGCGTCACCCGTTACCGTGGAAACAACAATAACTGGTACGTCAGTCAGAGAGCGCCGCTGCTAGCATCATAGAGATATAACACGGCTAGCATACTACGAAGATGGACAGATTTTTAAAACGACCAGTTACGGCTACAAATGAAGTAAATGAAAAACAAAAAACAAAAGTAAGGAAATACGATGAGGAGTATCTCCAATATGGATTTATTGAAGTGGAAGGGAAACCGAAATGTCTGATATGCCTGCGGTGTCTTGCCAATGAGGCGATGAAGCCTGCCAAATTGAAGAGGCACCTCGAGACCAAGCATCCAGATTATGTAAAAAAAGACCGGGCTTTTTTTGAGAGGAAGGGCGAGGACCACCGCCAGCAACAACAACGGATGGTTAATGTTACGTCTGTTTCTGCTAAAGCGCAGCGGGCCTCCTACCTAGTAGCGCAGAGGATTGCTAAGGCGCGAAAGCCCCACACAATAGCGGAGGAACTGCTGCTCCCTGCTGCGGTGGATCTGTGTGAGGTGATGGTGGGGAAAGATGCGGCTGCCAAATTGAAAGTGTACCTCTGTCAAATGACACCATCAGACGACGAATTGAGGACATGTCTGCTGATATCAAATCACAACTGCTGGAAAGACTGAGAGGGTCTAAATTCGCGGTTCAATTGGATGAGTCCACTGATGTGTCCGGCTCTGCGCAGCTCATCGCGCTGGTTCGCTACCCGTGGGAAGGAAGGTATCAGGAAGATTTTTTATTTTGTCAAGAGTTGAGGGGGCGAGCAACAGGTGAGGAGATTTTCAATGTTATAGATATGTTCATGGAGACTGGCAATGTGAGTTGGGAGAATTGCATTGCGATTTGCACGGATGGGGCAGCTGCCATGACCGGACGCAAGAGTGGGGTGGTTGCTCGTGCCAAGGAGCGCAATCCAATGATGATAGCTACCCACTGCATGCTGCACAGGCAGGCTCTGGCGTCAAAATCATTGAGTCCTGAGCTACAGTCCGTTCTCAGCACGGTGGTATCTGTGGTCAACCACATCAAGTGTAAGCCACTGCAGTCCCGTTTATTCGGCCAGCTCTGCAGGGAGATGGGCGCAGGACAGGACACCCTGCTGTTCCATTCAGAGGTGCGTTGGCTCTCCCGTGGAAAAGTGCTACAGCGGGTGTACGAACTGCGCTCAGAGCTGTGTGAGTTCATCCAGAATGACAAGCCAACCACTGCAGCGCTCTTCTCGGACCCCGAATGGATCGCACAGCTCGCCTACCTCGCAGATGTGTTCAACTTATTGAACGATCTCAGTTTTTCCGTTCAAGGCAGATATGCCTCTATCCTGGAATTAAGCGTCAAAATCAAGGCATTCTGTGCCAAAACAGCGATCTGGAGAAGGCGGGTGCAAAATGGCATTACAGACATGTTCCCCCAACTCACAGAGTTTTTGGACACAAACCAAATACCAGCTGAGATTGTGAAAAATACAATCGGTTCGCATCTTGCCTCCCTTGGTGACTATTTCAATGACTATTTCACTGACGTTGACACCGATGCCTGGGACTGGGTGCGCGACCCCTTCGTTGCCCATACATCAGCGCGGGGTCTCAGTGGAAAAGCAGAGGAGGAGCTGCTGGACCTGGCATGCGACGGGACGCTGAGAATCCGGTTCGGCCAAGGGGAGCATGTGGACTTTTGGCCTTCGGTTGAACAGGAGTATCCGGAAATCGCTGCTGTTGCCATGCGGGTATTGCTCCCCTTTCCAACCACATATCTGTGCGAGTCATCATTCTCAGCGCTGACCTCCATGAAGACCAAGTACAGGGCTCGGATGGAAGTGGAGAACGACCTACGTGTATGCCTCTCATCTACTTCTCCAAGGATAGAGAAGTTGTGCAGCGAGAGACGGGCCCATATCTCACATTAATGGTAAGAGCGCTATCTCTCTCTCTCTCTCTCTCTCTCTCTCTCTCTCTGTGTGTGTGTGAGAAAAAATTGTAATTTAAAACACATTTCCTACATGTCTACACCACCTTGCCTAACGTCTTTGGATTTAATCAAGAAACATTAACCCTGTATAATGTTAACCAAAACTGTAAAATTATGTTATATTACTAAAAACGTATTTTTGGGAATCGCGAGAAGTTTCAGAGCGACAGAGACACAGAGCGTCCCCGTAACCATGGTAACTCACTCTCACTCCTGCCTGGTGCGCATGGCGCGAGAGGAGAGGGAGAGACGCAGAAGTGAGACTGACTGAGATTACTTTGAGCAACATGCATGGGAATAAATTACAATATAATACATTTGTGTATATTTCTCGCTATTCAGATGGTCTGCTGCCTGGTGCTGCTGTTGCGCAATGTGCAGTAGTGTCCTCTTTTCGCACCATGACATTATCAGTTATGAATTTGTTTTTCACTGCTTGAGAAAATGGACTTGTGGCTGAGAGCGTGTGAAAAATGTCAATTGTGTGAGAGTTGGCTGCCCTGTGAACTCGCTTGACATTATTATGTATGAAACTGCCAATCAGATTTATTTACTTATTAATCGAAGGTGCCGGAACGCTGTTCTGGATCTTCCGGCCCACTTGAACCCCTGTGTGTGTGTGTGTGTGTGTGTGTGTGTGTGTGTGTGTGTGTGTGTGTGTGTGTGTGTGTGTGTGTGTGTGTGTGTGTGAGCAACAGAAATGTCAGATATGTTGCATTTATTGATTTAGTTTGATATGTGTGTCTTCACTTGCAGAGAGAAGCAATCAGCTTCATGGACTGCCTTGCATCACTCCAATAGTGTCCAGAGCTGGCTGCCATTACAAGTAGTGGTTTGGGATTGTAGCAATGCAGTTGCAGTTGTTTTGCAATTTACTTGATATATGTTGCAATGCAGGCATGTGTTCAATTGTTTATAGCCTGCATTTATTTTGTGATTAGACTTTTATAAATCATTTAATTTGAACTAAGAGTGAAACACTTGATGTGTTATCTTTATGTGTGTGTGTGTGTGTGTATGTTCTGAAATGCACTTCAAATGATCACTTTTCTCTTGATTTCCCTTTGATATTTGGTTTAGGTACAGTGTTACTTGCAGCTAATTGATTGATTGTTTTATGGGTATTCTGTGTTGAGATGGTGCAAATATTTTTAATACATATCTAATATCTTTCTAATACATTTCTCTTGTGTTGTTCTTTCACATAACTAAGACTATAGAAGTGTAAAAAATAGGCTACGTCAGATTATTCCAAGGGACATACATGTCAAATCAAGTCAATTTTTATTTATATAGCCCAAAATCACAAATCAGAATGAGGGGGTCCTTGGTGTATTCTCTATCTTGTAAGGGGTCCTTGGCTGAAAAACAATTGAGAACCTCTGTTCTAGAGTACCCTAGAACCGAGGGAAAATCTGAAAGAATACGCCCATTGGCTACAAATCAATATATGATTGGTTGATCAAACTGTCAATCCAAACGTACGCTCTCATTCAGTGTAACTATCAAGGATATAGATACCTTGGTTGAAGGATATTCCACCCAGAGACCTAGAAAAATATCTGATTGGTTGCATTTTTTTTCTAACACAAAACCACTCAAATGCGTAGTGCATGGACCGAGAAAGACAAACAAATCAACATAACACTGTAATATTACAGATCAACAACACAGATACGATTCTCATTTATACATTTTATTACATTTTATTTACATTTTATTTATATAATTAAATCGATTTTTTGTTTGTTTTATCTGAGTGTTCCAGGGTATTCTCTGAATACCTTAAAGACCCTGACGGTTCACCACTGTTGTATTCACATGGTTGAAGTTGTTTTGGATAAAAGCATGATCTCAATGTGATGTTGAGCAAACTATAGTCATATCCAGTCTAGCTATCCAGCAAAAGCTTGCATGAAAACAACATAAAGTGCAACCCAACATGAAATGTAGACCCTCTGTTTGCAGAGGATGAATTAGGATGTTCCCTTTCTTCTAATCCAGACTCTATGACAGCCGTTGCCACCTGTCAGTCTGATGCAGGAGCGTCGGAGGCAAAGGCTCAGCTGTTGGCCGCCCGATCCTCTTCTCCTGTCCATTAAAGCCTCCTGTGTTCACCTGATGCTCTGATCACCATCACTCTGTCTGCAGGGCCTGTCAGAGAAAACAGCCAGAACCCTTCAGCCCTCATCATCACTCAAATACACAACACTGGTAGTGCACACATAGAACATGCAAAGATGTACATGTGCACATTATATCCAGTAATACAGGACTGTCTCAGAAAATTAGAATATTGTGATAAAGTTCTTTATTTTCTGTAATGCAATTAAAAAAACAAAAATGTCATACATTCTGGATTCATTACAAATCAACTGAAATATTGCAAGCCTTTTATTATTTTAATATTGCTGATTATGGCATACAGCTTAAGAAAACTCAAAAATCCTATCTCAAAAAATTAGAATAGTTCCTCAGACCAAGTAAAAAAAAAAGATTTATAACAGCAAAACACAATCAAACATTTGAAAATGTCCATTAATGCACTCAGTACTTGGTTGGGAATCCTTTTGCACGGATTACTGCATCAATGCGGCGTGGCATGGAGGCAATCAGCCTGTGGCATTGCTGAGGTGTTATGGATGCCCAGGATGCTTCAATAGCGGCCTTTAGCTCATTAGCATTGTTGGGTCTGGTGTCTTTCAGCTTCTTCTTCACAATACCCCACATATTCTCTATGGGGTTCAGGTCAGGGGAATTTGCAGGCCAATCGAGGACAGTAATGCCATGGTCAGTACACCAGTTACTGGTGGTTTTGGCACTGTGGGCAGGTGCCAGATCATGCTGGAAAATGAATTCCTCATCTCCATAGAGCTTTTCAGCAGACGGAAGCATGTAGTGCTCTAAAATCTCTTGGTACACAGCTGCATTTACTCTGGGCTTGATGAAACACAGTGGACCAACACCAGCAGCTGACATGGCTCCCCAAACCATCGCTGACTGTGGGAACTTCACACTGGATTTCAAGCAACTTGGATTTTGCTCCTCTCCAGCCTTTCTCCAGACTCTGGCGCCTTGACTTCCAAATGAAATACAAAACTTGCTTTCGTCTGAAAAGAGGACTTTGGACCACTGTGCAACTGTCCAGTGCTTCTTTTCCTTAGCCCAAGTCAGACGCCTCTTCCGTTGTCTTGAGTTCAGAAGTGGCTTGACCATGGGAATACGGCTATTGTAGCCCATTTCCCGGACACGTCTGTGAACAGTGACTTTTGATACCTGGACTCCAGCTTCAGTCCACTGTCTTTGAAGCTCCCCCAAATTCTGGAAGCGACTCTTCTTCACAATGCTGTTAAGGCTGCGGTCATCTCTCTTGGTTGTGCAGCGTTTCCTGCCACATTTCCCCTTCCAACAGACTTTTTGTGGATGTGCTTTGAAACTGCACTCTGTGAACAGCTTGCTCTTTGAGAAATTTCTTTTTGTGTCTTACCTCCTGATGGAGGGTGTCAATGACGGTCCTCTGGACAGCAGTCAGATCAGCAGTCTTCCCCATACTTGTGATTTAGTTTACTGAACCAAGCTGAGTGTTTTTCAAGGCTCAGGAAACCCTTGCAGGTGTTTCGAGTTAATTAGACGATTCAAGTGATTCGTTGAACACCCTACTAGTATACTTTTTCATGATATTCTAATATTTAGAGATAGGATATTTGAGTTTTCTTAAGCTGTATGCCATAATCAGCAATATTAAAATAATAAAAGGCTTGCAATATTTCAGTTGATTTGTAATGAATCCAGAATGTATGACATTTTTGTTTTTTTAATTGCATTACAGAAAATAAAGAACTTTATCACAATATTCTAATTTTCTGAGACAGTCCTGTATGTGTTGATATGGAGACTCAAAGCAATGGACCCCCGAGGCCGGTACTACGAAACCAGTTCAACTTAATTTACCCTAACAAACGAGATCTCGCTAAGCATTTTCAGTGTAGGTAAATATATCCTGAATTTTCCAGCAGGCCAGAAACTACTGATGGTTGTTGCTTGGGATTGAATAGCATCTATGATTTCATACATTGATTTTCTCACCGGATCATTTAACAAAAATATACAGGGGACAGTTCATGATGAAAACATGCACATTTCAGACAGATTTTTGACAAACATTTTGTTCAACGTGCTTTTGGACGAAGGACTGAATCAGTTTTTGTAAATATCTTAGAACGATTTCCGTGTAATAGCCGAAATAAGAAATTTGAGCTACTATTGAATTTTGCTTTTGCACAAACAAACTACTATAATATTGTATGTCATAAAACTTTTATTTTACAGAGTATGTGAGCTACACAACTAAAGTAGAAGACTTTATAGTGACAAGAATAATCAATACCTTTGCAGCCTCCTCCATAGCAGCGTTCTGTTATAGAAATCCATCTTCAGGGAGTCTCCTTCAGCTTCATAAACAGACGCAAAGAGCTTTCAACTGATTGCAATATATTCCCATCGGTGGCGGTATTTGACGCTCAGGGAAGCATCGCATCGGTCCATGTCGGCGGCATTTAAAGGCAATGTGAGAGTCCATTCCCATTGGATAACGGAGGATTTTACACCCGGAAGTAAGTATTCTCTTTACTGTCGATTGATTTTACAGTCATATCTGCACTACTCATCAACTCAAAAACACCAGATTATCCTTGTTAATTACACAACATTGATTGGTTTAAATTGTGTACAATGCTTTTGTATTTTTCCCCTTCGATTCGGAGAAACAAATATTTTTTCGGAGTTTAGGATGGCAGAAGACCCTACACTACCCAGAATCCTCAGCTTTCGTTTGGGACTACAACATGTGCTTTGCTTCACAAACCCAGTGATTAGTCCTCAAGCTCTGTGATTGGATGTTGGAGTGGCAGTGCGCAAAGTTTACACGGAGCGTCAAACAGCACTTTGAAATGGAATGAATCCCATCGACGGCACACTAACCAAAACAGGAATCGAACGTGTCCTACCCCCCCCCCCCCCCCTCTTAGGTCACAGGCTCCTCCAACAGTGCAACACAATAAAACAGATACAAAGAAAAAATTGTGCAAGTAAATACAAAAAGAAAAATAGTAAAATAGTAAAAAGTGAAATAGTGCAATATGAGTCTATATACAAGTGATTGGAATATGATATATTTGACAAATAATTTCAAGTAGCAGCCAGATGAATTTTATGGATGTTGTTTCAAAGTTCAGGTGTTTAATAGTCTTATGGCCTGTGGGATGGATGAAGCTGTCCCTGAGTCTGGTGGTTTTAGTCCTGATGCTGCAGTACCGCATGCCAGACGGCAGCAGACAGAACAGTTTGTGGCTGGGGTGATGGGGGTCTTTTATAATGGGGCTTTCTTTAAAGGGGACCTATCATGCTATATTTAAATAATATATAAGGTATATATATATATATATATAAGGTATATTAATACGTTTTAATTTTCAAAATACGAAACAGATCATGCATTTTAGCCATGCCTCATTTTGCCTCACTCCAGCTCTGTCTTTGCAAGGTCTGATTCAGCTGACCACGCCCCCATGCGGAAGAGGGGGGCGTGACACGGCCCCGGAACGAGCGTCATGTTATCATGCTTGCTGTGATTACGAGTGGAGAGTCAACATGGCCCAACCTCTCATTCCCCTGATTGGTGGAGAGTTGACCAATCAGGCGGAGTGCACCTACATTACGTCAAAAAGGTGCAAATAAAAAATCCACCCGTATCAAATCCGTTGCAGCCCCGTTTTTAGAGAATTGGGTATGGAGGAAAAGAGAGAGGGTTGTGTTTTCTGACACTTTGTGAGTTCCCTGGAACACCGGGGACACATATGTATGTATAAAAGACATCACAAAGTGCATTTTGCATGATAGGTCCCCTTTAAGGTTAACCTGGTATTTTTACTCCACTACATTTATTTTAGTTACTTTACAGATTTGGATTAATGATGTGAAATATAAACAACCCTTAAATCAGACTTTAGTTGCACCTGAGTAAAATTCAGTGAAGGTGATTGTCAAGTGCAAACAATCAGGCGAGATATTTGATAGTTGGTGCTTGAGAAGACAAAAAATGTATCTGCAGATCCTATAAAGCAGTGGTCGCCAACCAGTCGATCGCGAACGACCGGTCGATCGCGAGTATGGTGCGGGTAGATCGCGGACCGTTAAAAAAAAAAAAGTAACAAAAGAAAGAAAAATAAAATAAAAAGAATAATGTTTAAAAATTAAGTTTTTAGATGTAAATCTATCATCCACCACCCCGTTAGCAGGTGCCACTTGATTTACGTATATTTGAGACATTCCCTGTCGCTCCCAAAAATCCTGGATGTACACAAATACATTATGAATTATTAATGTTTGTTTTTACGAGCTCCCTTGAATCAGCCGTATGCGTAGGCTACTGACCAATGAGATACGAGAAGAGAGCGGGCCCTTTAACTGTTGTTGGGTTTAAGCACCCTTCAGTTGTTGAAGGTTCGAGCCCGCTCCGCGCTGTTCGTTTGATGAGTGGTCTGCTGTAAAAAGGAACGGCTCAGACAGAGATATGAGATTAAACAATAAGCTGATTTAATGGTAGAAACAACAGTACAATATATCGAAGTACTTATATAACGAAGTACTTCGGGCCTCAGCTCTTCCACCGTGCGATGTACGTATCAGACAGTCAGACCGAACAGAGGCCCCGAGCGTACAGAATTCATAATATTTATGCCCACAAACGGAGAGGAGTTGTGTGGGAGGAGTTGTGTCGGTTGCTCCTCCCTAGGTGTTCATCCATTGGTGGACTCACTCCTGGGCGAGCCCTAGGCAGTGAATCAGAGTGAGTCAGCCATCGACGAGGTCTAAACAGCGAATCAGAGTGAGTCAGCCATAGGTGTGGGAACTTTGGATCTCCTGCGCCGCCGATCAGTCCCAGGTCATCTTTTATGGCAGCCATAAAATAAACAATTCTGGGTCGCACGGGGGTGAGGTACCAATCCTTATCTTCGTTTATCCTCAGCACCTGGCCGTACCACTCCGCATCCCAATCTTTCTCTCAGTACAATCTCTGCATAGACTCAATGGTGTCAGTTTTATTACCTTTCTCCTGCAGCCCCCCCATGCTCCTATCCGGCCCATTAAAAACCCGGGGGGGGCGACTGGATCCTCTACATTCCTAAGTCAACGCACCACAATTGACCACAGCAAACAAAGGAAAAATAAGAACACTTGGTCTAGTTTCATAAGTATACATTTTACACAGACAAAGTTATAATTATTGAAACAGGTTATAATTATTGAAACAGGTTACTTTACTGTTGCATACATCAATATTAAAATAAGATAACAGTTAGATAAAATGGCGGAGGCTCCACAAAAGAAGGTGAAAACCTACCATTTCCATGAAGAATGGGAAGAGGAATTTATTTGTACGATGGTGAAGGACAAGTGTGTCTGTATGTTGGGCCACCAAACGCAAGCACTGGCAAAAAGAGGAAATCTGGAGCAGCATCACAAAACCCATCACCAGACGTTCAAAGACAGCTTCCCACCCAAGAGCGCCATCCGTGGTAGGAAAGTTGAAGAGCTGAAATCGAGTTTAAAGGTCCAGCAATCGTTTTTCTCAAAGCCTGCTGCTCAAAATAAGGCTGCCACTGAAGCATCATTTGGCGTAAGTCACCTTTTGGTGACACACAAGAAGCCTTTTACAGATGGAGATTTAATTAAGGAAGCAATGTCCATTACCTCTGAGACGCTCTTCAATGACTTCAAAAACAAAGAAGAAATCAAAACGGTGCTAAAAAAGGTACCGCTTGGCCCCGCAACAGTCACGAGGAGGGTCGAATCAATGTCAGAGGACGTGGATCGACAAGTATTAAATGACTTGTCACTTAGTGAAAACTTTTCGCTGCAGTTTGATGAGTCCCTGGATGTAACAGACATAGCTCAGCTTGTTATGTTTGTCAGAATGGTTTTCCGGGATTCTACCACAAAGGAGGACTTCCTCACCCTTTTGCACTTAAAGGAGAGGACGAGAGGTGAGGACATTTACAGCGAGTTTAAAAAATACATCCTCGAAAATGACATTCCCATTCATAAAATGGTGTCAATTACTACAGATGGTGCCCCGGCAATGCGTGGGGTGCACGTCGGTTTTATTGCACTGTGCCGCAAGGACCCTGCTTTTCCCCACTTTGTGAATTATCACTGTGTGATTCACCAACAGGCCTTGGTTGGAAAGATAGTGGACTTTTCCCATGTAATGACACTGGTGGTCAAACTGGTCAACTCGATAAGGGCAAAAGTGCTTCAACATCGCTTATTCAAGGCGTTATTGGACGAGCTTGATGCGTCTTACGCAAGGGCGCCGGAAGCAGGGGGGGCCAGGGGGCCATTGGCCCCCCCACTTTACAGCCCTGCCCCACATTCTCGCAGCAGCGGATGCCGCGGAACACTGTACACATCCCGTTTCAATAATTCCCCTCTACTCTAAAGTCGCATCTAAAAAGAACGCCATCTGATCTAGCTGTGTATATGTTTGTTATTTTTTATAGTTATATTCAATCTCATTAGCTACAGGCATTTTTGAAGCTTGTAAAGGGAAGATGACAGCTCTCACTCGCCACTCTGCTCTTCCACAGCGCCGCTCCCCCTCCCTCCGCTGAAATTATGAATGTAAGGCGTATAGTAATCATAGATAACACGGCAGGGTCCGTTACAGTTCGTTTTCATCTGATTTCAAATAAATAAAGTCTTGGCTTTTAGAATATTAAACTTGTTTCGGCAAATTCAGATGATAAATACAACTTTGAAGCTTGTAACGACATAATTACAAGCGGAGAACGGAGTAACTTTACGTCACAGCAGGCATAACAACAGCCGGTGTTTCTCGTGAGTGTTTTCCCCGGGAAACAAACACAATACACACAAAGGCAAAAATACACAAACACACACACGTATATACACACACACACACACACACTCGCGAGCTCCTCCCAGACCAGTAATCCAAACGAAAATATTTTCCCTCCGTTACTACTTTGATCATTTGCTCCGATAATAATCAATCAGATCGATGGATATCCATCAAATCCAAATGTGGAGATGACAGCTTTGTAAATACCGGAGTTAATAACTGGAACTTTTCACAGAGTGTGTTCAAAAAAAAAGTGCGCTTACTTCAGTCAAACACCAGTCAACATTCAGCTTGTCAAACAAGAGCGTATTGTGCAGGAAAAAAGGAGAGATGGAATGATGGAGCAACTGCGCTGTCATATGTGTGGGCTGGACCTGTATAGTTTAATTTACAGGAAAGGAGTGAGCAGAGGGTAGAGTTGTCCATTCTTGTTCTGTTTTCTGTGACTATCTTCCTCCCCATGCTGAACACCCTCTCAGACTTTCAGTTGCGCGCGCTACTAAAGAGATGCGTTACCATGGAAACCAAACAATGTTGTAGCTGTATTGAAGTCCGAGTGGAAACAGTAACATTTGGAGCGTTATGTTAGAATGAAACAGGTCGTGACTCACAAATCAGATTTAGTCAGAAATCGGGAGAAATGCGGGATAAATATGACCCCGGGACCGGGAGGAAATCGGGAGTCTCCCGCGAAACTCGGGAGGGTTGGCAAGTATGTCACATACACACGCACTTTTTGGCCCCCCCACTTCTGAAATGAATCCGGCGCCGCTGGTCTTACGGAGACCTACTCCTCCATGCTGACGTACAGTGGTTGAGTCGCGGCAAAGTCCTGCAGCGGTTTGTTGACTTGCTACCGGAGATTAAAACTTTTCTGTCGAAAAGGAATGAGCTCAAGGAACTCTCAGATGACGCGTGGCTACTGGACCTGGGGGTTTCTGACAGACATAACGGCGAAACTGAACGCACTCAACAATGAGCTCCAGGGAAAAGACTGACACCTGCATCACATGATAAGCGCAGTGAATGCATTTAAGGCCAAGCTTGGTGTCTGGATTTCACATCTGGGGAACAGGAGGCTGCATCACTTTCCCAACCTGGAGAAAATGTCACAGGCCATTGAAGACAAGGAGGCTTTTCACCCTGAGCAGTTCTGTTCTCACCTGGACAAAGTGGCAAACGAGTTCAGCCGCAGTTTGGTGAGTTACATGTGATGGAAGATATTGCTGCTTTCATTTCAAATCCATTCCAGCCCATTGACATTGAACAGGTGGCAGATAAATTCCAAGAGGTGTTTACTTTGCCAAGTGGAGTTGACATGGAGATGATCGATTTGCAAAATGAGATAGAGCTAAAATGCAGGTCAAAGGAGAGTGGCTTTTGGGGACTTGTCAGCAGAGAGAAGTTTCCGCTTCTCACTGCATCTGCAATAAAACTGAGCGCCTACTTTGGATCCACTTACCTCTGTGAAATGGCTTTTTCACAGATGAAAATAATCAAGTCAAAGTACAGGAGCCACCTTACTGACAGACACCTGACAGACTGCCTCAGACTGGCTGTCTGTAGCTATGAGCCAGACTACAAAGCCCTCACAGACAGTGTTCAGTCGCAGCCATCACACTGACTTCCATTAACAGGACTGTTTTGCCCTTTGGCATTGTGAAAGGTGATGCTGCATATTTTGGAACTCACTGCACTTAGCTCTATGCACGGATAAAGAATGTTGTTGTTAAGAATTGGGTTAAAATAACTCGTTTTAATGTTAATGTTAAGCCTTACAGTTAAAATGGCCCTTTATGTTATCTGCTCACTGCAAGATGTTATTTTTTTCTTTGTTGTTGTCAAAAAAATAATTTACTAATTCACTCAAACAAATGGAAAATAAGCTACATACATTTATATTTAGGATTGTAATGAAGGAAACTTAAAATGATATGATGTGGTTTAAAATATATATATTGATCTTTTTTGAAATGTTAGTTATGTTGTGTTCTTGGTTGAATCAAATTGGAAGTTGCACCAAATGATTTGATGTAATTCAGATGCAATTAGCCTATATAAAAGGCCTCAAATTGTAAGCACTGTCTGGGCTGTCTTTTTCACTCAATTCTGCAATAGGTAGATCTCGCCTTTCACCTAGGCCGAGGTCGGTGATCTTGGGCTTAAAAAGGTTGGTGACCACTGCTATAAAGCATCTTCATTACTCGTTATTTTCTAATCGTTCATCAAAAACTGTATATAATGGCTATTTTGCACATCCCTTTCAAGATTTCAAGATTTTCAAAGGTTTATTGACATATCATATACACCAGTGGTTCTCAACCTGTGGTACGCGTACCACTGGTGGTACGCCAGCTCCCGCTAGTGGTACGCGGAGGAATCTGACATACAAACTTTATTTAACCAGATGAAAAAATTGAGACAAAATCTCATTTACAATGCTGACCTGGCCAAGAAGGCAGCAACTTTACACGTTCTTACACATAACACAGACATATCAAATACAGAGAACACAACTTAAGTAAACAAAAAGACGAAAAGCAGTCACTACATTGTGCATTTGGGACAGAAAGGTACACTACTTTTTACTGCAAGAGCAGCTGGTGGTAAGGACCTCAGACAACTTCAATTTAAACAGGCTATAGGGACAAGTGCCATCAGTTTGAGGCTTGATTGAATAACATTAATTACAAAATAAATCATACTATCAAAATACTACAATGAATGAAAATAAGCTTGAGATAATTGAAACTGTGGTTTAAATAAGTTCTAATAGGCTATTGTTGTTTTTAGAAACAAACTTTTTTTTTCTTTTTTTTTTCTGGCGTTGCTAATGACGACCATACTACCGCGAACGATTAGCGAACGTTGCAAGCAAGCTAAAGAAAGAAGAAAGCCGAATGATGTTGTGAGAGAGGTACAGAGGAGAATATTACCAGCGAAAGTGAACAAGTGAATGAGGAGGAGGACAGTCATCAACCGAGCACAAGCGCAGGCTCCGCCAACAACGCAAAAGTGATATGCACAGCCACAACGCTGTAGGGCTGTACCCGAATATCTGAATATCCGAATATTCGTTCGTTGGAGTACTATTCGGGTTTCAATTTCGTTATTCGTTTTTTGTTTGTTTTTTCGTTTTTTTTGGCTCCGCACTGCACTGCAGCTGCCAAATTGAATTTATTGAAATCTCCAATATCAACGTAAGAGCTTGTGCCTCTTCGGGGGGTGCTAACACTTAACCTTCAACTTTATCGTTTACTTTCTCCGTCTTTATATGTAGATATGACTTTTCTCCGTTAATCTCCATCACGTTGTTTCCATAGCAACAACAACTTCCTGTCAACAGCGCTAACTCTCCTTCAAAATAAAAGCATGTCCATACAAAATAGGAAGCCAAGCCAAATTACACTTAAGACATATACAACTGCAACGAAAGTAACAAACACAATGCAATATCCTTTTCAATTTCAAAGAACACAAATTGGGGTACACGTGTCGTAGCGGTTCACTGCTGATTACTACGCACCCTTCTTTATATTCTCACTTGTGGTGTGTGAGAGAGAGAGAGAGAGAGAGAGAGAGAGAGAGAGAGAGAGAGAGAGAGAGAGAGAGAGAGAGAGAGAGAGAGAGAGAGAGAGAGAGAGAGAGAGAGAGAGAGAGAGAGACTGCCCTTTGTACATGTAGCTGTGGCTGACAATAAATAATGTTATTATGAATACATTTGCCTCCGAGTCCTGCATGAACTGTGCATAGACTGTATTTTAACATTGGTCATATGGTGGTACTTGGGGAGACAACTATTTTCTCAGGTGGTACTTGGTGTAAAAAGGTTGAGAACCACTGATATACACAACTACGGTGTAGTTATGAAATGATGACAAACTTGGGTTTGAGGTTCCTCAACAAGACATCTATCAATATGTGTGTACCTCCACCATTAAACTGTCATATTCTGCACATTTCTTATTCTATCTACATACATCTTATAAGAGTATAATAAATATCTATAATATTGGTTAAAATAAGTGCTTCAACATAGTTAAAGAGCAACTTGCAGGTTAGAGACACCAGTGAATAAATGTGTAGGAAAATGATGTATACACTAGATTTCCCCAAAAATATACATAAATATACACTACAGTGACATCTGGAGGCGTTTTTGTAAGACAAAGCCTCCCCATGTGACCTCCCGCGTGTGACGTCACATGGGGGAGAGCGGCCGGTCTAACGTATTAATAAACATGGATCATAATGCTAGTTTTGACACAGAAGAGGTTGAAAATGTATATTCAAATGCATATGACGGACCACAACCATATAATTATGAGCCTGCTAGGCGTCCAAGAGACCAGGAGCAGCCAAGGATTAGAAGAAATAACGGCCATCGGAGAGAAATGGAGCTGTGGTGTGAGGAGAATCAGTGGAGAACAGGGCAGCTGTCTTGGTGAGTGACCGGCGTTAGCTACAGTTAATGTTAGCTAACGTCGGTCACATCACAACATTGTAAAGTTAGCTTTCATATATCAGGCTATAACTAAAGTAGTATTGATAATACAGTAACGTTACTGGCAGGACTGTTGATACTGATCCATTACAGAAACTAATGCGCAAGTATCAGCCGTATCTCGCGTTACCTAATGCAACTCCACACTACGTCTTACGGTGCTGTGTACCAGAGGGGAGAGAGAGAGCGGCGAAGGGGGAGAGAGAGATGTAATACGGTTTCCTGATAAACGTTTTGTTTGATCAGCCTCAGCTGTGCAGAGTATGTGCTGCAGGGAGGTGGATGCAACTCGCACAACGCACCCAGGAACGAAAGCTAGCTCCGGTCCTTTTCCTGTTAGGGAAACTGTGGACTCGATGTCCTGACTGTCGTGTTATTCAATAATACACGTGAGTTCAAATGTCATAATTACGTGTCTCTTTATTGGTAGCCCACATGCTAAAACACTCCTAGCTCACATGCCCGCTACCATAACCTGTCGTCTCCCTATGACGTCACTGAACCGTGCCCGTAGAACTTCACTACTATTGGCTAACACACACACACAGCCCAATAACACCACATCTCCCTTTTTAGGAATCAATGGGTAGACTGCCATTGACTCCACAGACCTTAGAGGATTATTCTGCCTCTGTAGGGTGGAAGGTCTGTTCCTATCTGAACCAGAGATATAAAATAACAGTTAACTCCAGACCTTCATGAACTGTATGTAACCCTATGATATTTTGTGTATTACACAACATTAATGCACAACATTATTAATAACCAGTTTTTTTTACTCTCTTATAAAACTCTATATATATATATCTCTTAGGCTTCTGGTTTGTTTACAAGTCCAACCTAGCCGGTCTCACCACGGCTCTCCCAGACCTGGTTCTAGGGGTAGGTGGCAGATGTTGAGCCCTAGGCTCCGGAGGTTCTGCAATACGCTGCTCTGGAACACCTCCTGAATGCTGCTCAGCTGCATCACCGCCGCTCTGCTCTGACGAGGAGTTCATGGGGATGAGATGATGGCGATTACGCCGGACTGTCCCATGAGGTCCCTCAAGAATGTAGGAGCGCGGCGTGTTGTGACTGCCATTAACTGTTCCACTCGCCTTCTGATCCGTGACCCAAACCTCTTTTCCCGGTGCAAGCCTCTCGAGACTTCTCACTCGATGACGCAGGTTGTACCGCTGTGTATCCTTTATTCTCCTCTCTCTTTCTCGCAGAACTACAGCCTCGCTGTCGGGAAGAGCAGGATCCAGCAGCGCTGGTAATGTTGGCACCGTCGTGCGAAGCCTCCTCCCCATGAGAAGTTGCGCAGGGCTATACCCGTTCTGTAGTGGGGTGGCTCTGTAAGCCAGCAGAGCCAGATATGGGTCTGCTGCTTTCTTAAGGAGACTCTTCACAGTCTTTACAGCCCGTTCTGCCTCACCGTTGCTCTGTGGATATTTAGGGCTGCTGGTGACGTGTTTAAATCCATATGACTCTGCAAACTCTTCAAATGCCCTTCCCGAGAACTGCGGCCCGTTGTCCCCCTTCTCGGCTTCTGCTTTGCCCCCGGGCTGTCCGCCCTTTGAAATCTGCATTTGGGTCCTGCCTGCTTCACTCAACCCTGACACAGAGCTCAAAACGGCTCCTTTCTCCTCTGAATTCCTGCCCTTATGTCTCGTAAAACATATCAAATCCTGCATTAACTTTTTTAATTGTAATTTTCAGGCAAGGTTAAGCATAAATCTACTAAAAAAAAAACCTGAAAGTTGCTCTTTAACATTGCAAGAAAGTTGATTGTCAAGTCCCAAAACAAACCATGCAATATATTAAACGTTAAGTACTTTGTCAGGCTTAATATTTATCGGTTACCCCCAAAGCTTTTTGCTTACATGTATTTAGGAATTTTTTAGAGCTAGGAGTCCCGATGAGGAGAGCGTTACAATAGTCAAGCCTTGAGGAAACGAAGGCATGGACCAGTTGTTCAGCATCTGACAGGAGTTTTGCAATGTTCCTGAAGTGGTAGTAGGAGGCTTTGCACAGGTGTTTGATGTGGGTGTCAAAGGTCAGATGTCGGTCAAATCTTACACCCAGGTTGGTAACTGATACAGAGAGGGGTATGTTTTGGCCAGAAAAGGTGATGTGGGTTATGGGGGATGACTGGACCTGGTTTGGGGTGCCAACTAAAATAGCCTCTGTTTTGGAGCTATTTAGCTGCAGGAAGTGTTGTCGCATCCAAGCCTTTATCTCCTCAATGCAGGTGTTAAAGGATGTTGATGGGAACGGTGATGATGATGGTGACAGTGAGGATGCATGTGGGATAGGGTCTGTCTTTATATATAGCTGCGTGTCATCAGCGTAGCAATGGAATGATATTCCATGCTGGCTGATGACACGGCCAAGGGGCAGGGTGTACAGGGTGAACAGAGTGGGCCAGAGGACCGACCCTTGAGGGACACCACAGGTGACAGGGTGTGTCTGGGACCTCGCACCTCCCAAGGAGACGTACTCTGTTCTTCCAGACAGGTAGGACTGGAACCAGCTCAGGGCGGAGTCAGAGAGTCCGATGGTGTATTGGAGGCGCTGAAGGAGGATGTTATGGCCGACAGTGTAGAATAATGCAGTCAGATCCAGGAGGATGAGGAAAGATGGGGAACCAGTGTCAGCCGCCACCAGAGCTGTTTCAGTGCTGTGGGCGGAACGGAAACCGGACTGGAATTTCTCAAAGAGGCCACTACATGTCTAACTGTCTACCAGCATGTCACTGGCTGTGGCTCAACAAGTAGTTTGAACAGAATAGGAAAGACAACAGCATTCACCAAACTCAAGACCCATCTCAGCAAGCTCAAAGATCTGGCCCCTTTTGGACTCTCTGCCAGGAAGAGTCTTTGCCAGTCGCAAGAGAATTTGCGCTTCTGCTATATGGAAAAAAGAAAAAGGAAATTGGACTGATGTGCACAAACTTGGATGAACTGAGGTTCATAATTGCATCAACAACAGATGCAGCCTCGGAAAATCTGCCGCCAACAGAGGATGCATTTCAACAACATGTAAAGAGCAATGTTTCAGACAGCGATATGGTGTCACAGCCCGAACCCATACCCTTGTTATGGAGTCCTGTTGGCAAGGGGTGGATTGTCAGAGATGGGGCCATTCAACCAGTGCTATTTACAAAACCCCCAGCACCTACAGAAGTGAGAGACATTACTCACTTGTATTGCAAAGATGCAAAGTGTGGAGAGAGTGGAAAGTGCCAGTGCCTCTCTGTTGGCCTTCCCTGTACTTTCTGCACCTGCTGTGCAGAATGTCAAAATGTGTCCCCTAACGTTTCTGAGGAACCTGACATTTAACATTATATTCTAGTATCTATATACTTGACCTCTCACAGAATTATTTGATGATTTTATACTGTACTTTGAATTAAGGTTCCAGTTTCAATAAAACCTGTACATTTACACCTATGTTTTAGAGGCTTGCAATTTAGAACTAATACACTTTATTGTATTGGGTTACTCTTATTCTGACTATTTGGTGATGTAGTTCAGCCACCTGGTATTTCCCTCTCCAAATATAATGACCATCAGAGTGAGCATTCTTAACTTATAGGCTATTATGCCACTTATCCCCCATTCGGAATTTGACTGTATCAGAGAAGAGGTAGGCCTATGTCTAAAGAAATCTCATTTGCAATAGAACTGTACCAGATATTTCCATACAACTACTGGTTAGTGTTCAATAGCACCCTAGACAATTCAGTAATGGTATATTTTTTAGGGATTACTGTTTTTTGATAAATGAGAGAAAAGTGATTGAGTCCTATGTTCCTATCACCAAAAAGTACAATTTCCGTCTAAACTAAAGCTAAGTTTACAGGACTATAATTCAGTATTTTTTTAGTTAAATAATTGTCTGACTATTTGGTGATGTAGGACAGCCACCTGGTTCATACCTCAGCAAATCTGAAGAGGAAAAGAGTGATCATTCTCAAGTTATGGGCTTTTTTGTCACCTTTCCCCTATTCGGCCTGGTCTAATTTGGCTCTTTTTCAGGGATTGGGGTAGTTCTAAAGAACAACCAAAAAAACATTTTTTCCCCCAAAATAAAATTTGACAACAATCAATTTCATTAATGGGAGACCCTAAAAATAAGAAAAATCATTGTTGTCATTTGTTCTACCTCGGGTAGGGGTATCTCAAAATCTGAGGGCCCTTCCTGCAAGACTAATAAAAGAGGCGTGACACACCGCTGGAATAATTTCAAAACCATGGCGGGAGCAATGCACAAATGTAAGTGTTGATAATGATACGTTGTATTAGTTATTTAAGAAGTGAAATGCGCGATCAAACTCCGCCCGTCTGTATGCAGTTAGAGCCTTTTAACCGCATTCCTTATTGACATTTCACCTGATATTCTTTATGTTTTTATCCACATTTTAACTACACCCAATCCTGCTATAAACATGGCATGATGTTTAAAAGTGCAAACGTTTATTTATTTTTAAGAGTATTAAACTTTGTTTAGCATTCAGCACTATCATTTGATTTGGGCTATGTTGTTATATATACACTAGAATCCATCGCTCATTACAGAGTCTGTAAATCTTCCAACAGTTTTAAGCTACACCTTTTACTTTTTCTTTTCACAGGGACAGAGGAAGAAACTCTGACCCTCATTAAAGTGAGGGTAGAGAATGACCAGCTTTTTACAGGCCGAAGGCACACTGCCAAGAAAGCCTGGGAGTGAGTAACATTTTCCTGGATTGGGAACATATGATCCTTAGCATTTACGTATTGGTGGTTACAATTGGTATTTTAATATTGTCTGCTGAACCTGTGAGTTTAAATATCGATAGCTTTGATAGATGACACCTGTTGCTGCAGACCTTATTAATTGCTGACCAGCTTGAAACATCTCTTGTATCACTCAGGGAAATTCTAAAGGCCCTTGGGTTATTCGGTTCTGTAACCCCCACACAGATCGGCAAAAAGTGGGACAACTTAAAACGAAAATATAAGGTAATAGGTTATAATTTTTTCGTTTACTCATGTGTGTCAGTGAAACCATGGTTGTGTAGCTCAGCATAGCTGCTGTTGTATAACTTTCCCTCTCGTTTGTGTTTTTGTAGGAGTTGAGATGTCCCCCAACCGGGACCGACAGGGACCGACAGGGACCGACAGGGACGAGGCCACAGCAGCCACATGCATGGCCTCATGCATGGCCGTATTTTACGGCCATGCATGAGGCCATCGGTGGGAGGCCATCCATGGACCCTCCCACCCTGATGGACTCCGCCATGGCTGCTGTGGCTTCTGGCAGTGGCTCAACATCCACTGAGGCTGTCCAGAGCCAGGCCACAGTGGAGGATGAGGAGGCCACCGAGTCTGGCTCGGACAGCCAGGAGGATGTTGAGCCATCCACCTCTGCCGGTCCCCCTCCCGCACATCCCAATAATTACAGTTCCTGGAGGCGGAGGCGGTCAAGGAGGCGGACCGTTTCAACCGCCAGCAGGCAGCCTCCGAGGAAACCTCAACGAAATTCCATACATTTTATGATTGTGACATGACTAAAAAGCTAGCGTTTTCAAAGTCATTGTGCAACCCAAGGCATAACTGTCTATAGTCATACAGAAACTCATAATGACCACTTTAATTTCCGCTTTTTACATCTCCACCTCAAATAATTCTGCGCATAAACCAACCGTGTGTAAAGTATCCAAATGCAATATCAGGGATGTTTTATTAATTAAATAAATAATATATCAATTAAAAGTTACTGCATGTAGCTCAAACCCTACATAAGTAAAATTACTAGCACGTGTCTCCTTTCTTTTTAAGTTCAGTCAAAGCATAACAATATTTTATCACTGAACATGACTCACTTTCAACACTAAACGTAACACTTTCTGCCGAAATTGTGTGATGGCCTATTTCACATGCAATTTGTAATAAAGACATGGGTCTGTAAAGTCCTTTGCTCTAAATAAACTTGATCAAGGTGAAATAAGGAAATAAGGCATATAAATGGCACAAACAAAAGAACAGAGTGGCCATAAATGAAATTCCTCTCAACAATAATCGTGGTCATGCAGCTGGACCGGGTTATGGTCAGGAGCCGAGATTTGGTCTGCCAGTCTGTCTCTCCGGCCCTGTCCCACCTCTCTCCCCCCTCACAGGACGAGGTGGAGACCTCTCTACCCCCTCCTGGTCCTCCTCCTCCTCCAACAGTTCAATAATGTCTCCTGCAGTAATGCTAATGTTGTGGAGGACACAGCAGGCAGTGACCACAGCAGGCAGTGACCACAGCAGGGACAAAGTTGTGGTTCACCTCCAATGCCTTCTTCGACAGGAGGCACCTCCATCGCCCCTTCAGTATCCCGAAAGTGCGCTCTATAATGCTGCGCGCTTTGGCATGGCAGCTGTTGAAGCGGCTGTGTACTCTCCCCTGTAGTGGCTCCCGATACGGGGTTACTATAGTTATGGGGTGTACAATGCAGGGATAGCCACCAAACCCCACAATGAAGTACCCTGGTGGAGGGTACAGAGCCTCTTTATATAGGGCACTGTGTTTCAGGAAACAGGTGTTGTGGACTGAGCCCGGAAATCCTACGAAAGTTTGTAGAAATCTCCCCTTCCCATCGCATACAGCCTGCAGCTGTATGGACTGGAAGAGCTTCCTATTAACATAGTCCTGGTCACTGGGTCCGGGTGGGGTATTGATCTTTATGTGGCACCCGTCAATTGCACCCACACAGGAACTGAATGCCGGGCTGTTGGCCAACTGCTGGAAGCCCGACCTCCTCCAGCTCTGGACCAGCAGGCAGCCTGATCACAGATTGCCTGAGACCAGCGATGTCCTCCACTCCCTGGTCGACCAATCTGTGGACCGTAGAGAGGGGTACTTGAAAGGCCCGGGACACCACACTGTATGACAAACCGTGTGCCAGCCAGTACACGGTTGTCAAGACAGTCCTGTGGTGTCCCCAGGCCTGTCTCCTCTTAGGCCCCAGACACCGCATCAAGGCCTCCAAGAAGTCTCGGCTGATCCTGTAGTCCTTCAGCAGGCACCCATCACCGAAGTACAGTTTCAGCACCGGGACGCGTCTATCGTTTTTCCAACCCAGTTTAGATTTAACCACGCCCACTTCCGCATTACGCAAGCGCGACGCGGCGTTACGTCACAGCATCAACCTGGCACACCCGCGAAGTCTGAACCACAGCATCAACCTGGCGCGAAATCAAACGCCGCATCATACAGCAATATTGTCAATATGACTGACGACCACACTTATGCAGCGCTGAGGTAATGTTAATTCATCATTTAATATTAATTCCTGATGGATATAAGAGGGATACATTAGCAAACATCTGTATATATAGCCTATATATATATAATGTTTCGTTTTTTTGTTTGTCATGTAACATATTAACGTTTTGACCTTCTGTTTAGGATGTAAAGGTATCTATTTAATATTTTATTTAAAGGTAGACATTTATAATATGTTATAAATGTCTATTTTTGTTATATAATACAACATTTGTATATATAACATTCGACATTAATAACATATTAACGTTTTGAGACCATGTAAAAATGAAATGTTGGGAGTGGACATTTATAAAAATGTATTCCTTTACATAAAAGTGCTCTCCAGAGGGGTAAGAAGTGATAAGATCTTGTACTTGAGTAAAAGTACAAGTACCAGAGTGTAGAAATACTCAAGTATAAGTACTAAAGTATTAGCATCAGAATAGTACCTGAATAACTATAAGCTGTTTTTTTTGCTTTCATTTCAGACCTCGTGTTTTAGTGTGCTCTGGAGGCACACAGAACAATATAGAGGAGTACCTGCAGTTGAAGGTATCTGATAAGACCTATCTCTCAATACTATGATGAACATCAAATTACATTGGATGTATTTGCTCATATCAATGCCTCACCTGCACATCATCATCATCATCATCATCATCTAAACTATACCACTTAACAGACTTATTAACAGACTTATTGTCCAGATAAAAGACAAGGCATTACAAAGAATAACATGCAAACACATTTAAAGAGAATATAAACATTTTAGCATAACTATACCAATGTTTTAGGATTTTGAGGGTTGGATTTTTATTTTTCAGACTTTTTAAGCCTGCAAGTATAATGTGTATTCTACTCTAGTTCTAAGTAAAGTCAGTACATTTTAAACCTCATGGTCCTCTTTAGTTCTTCAGATCATGGCAAAACTCTTACTGGTATTTGACATCCTGTTCCACACCATAAAAAGTAGATTTGCCAAAGTATCCCCATTAGGGTTTATTTTCCCTAATATTGTCATAGTCATTCTTTAGTAAAGTGATTGTGTTGTTATGGTAGTTGTAGTGTTGCAGTATCATTTTTGTAGAACATTATATATCTAGCATACAGGTATTATATTCTGAGCTGACACAGTATTATGTTTCCTTGTAGGGTTGGCTACCAGGTGAGTTCAGATACCACGTGTGCCAGTATGAAGAGGTGGTTTCACTGGGGGACCACACTGGTTTTGAGGCCACTTTGAGGCTGGATGTCCACACTGTGGAACAGGTCAAGGAGTGGGTACAAAAGCTGAAGGGGTCATCAGGGGTGACATGGAGGGTGGATGTTACCCGACCCAGGTTGGGGAAGCGGGTGCTTTTCAAAGTAAGTGTTGTATTTCTTGAAGTTACCTTTTAATTATCCTTTTTACTTTGGCCTGTACTATAATAAATCTGCTTTATTTTGTTCAGGCAAGTTATAAGTGTCAGCATAGGGTGAACCCGAGAGCAGCCAAAAGCAGCAAGAACACCTGCTGTCAAGCAAAAATGCACACGACACTCAAGAGTACTCGTGGGGAAATGAAGTGAGTTTACTGATCCACATACTTATTATTTCACGTTTTTTGTGTTTTTTTACATAATATTGATTTATGTTATAGGTCCGAAGACCCACACATGCCTGACCTACCATTTAAGGTTATCATAATAAACAGGCACAACCACAATCTTTTTGTTGCGGACGCCATCCGCCACCGAGATGTTGGGGAAAAGGCAAACAACATACTCACAGGGCTCTTTGAAATTGGCCACACTTCAACATCTGCACTGGCAGTCCTGAAACACGACCTCCAAATGGAGTATGGGCAGCGATATGTGTACGTGTCGGCCAACAGGGAGATTTGCCCCGACCTGCCTTATGTACAGAAGTGGGTATCACATCTGTAAACATGTTCAAGATACCTACTACCCACTATATAAATAACGATGCAATAAAAACTATGAGGTATTCAGTGAATACAAATACGCATGTAACTGACACCCATACCAACTAATTCATTTTCTACCCAGACTGTTCCACAAGGTGTGTAGGGAGGAGTATGGCACGCAAACAGGTCCCACGATGTTGGCAGCGCTCAAGCTTCAAGTGGAGATTTACAACAATAAGTGTAATGACACCTGTGCTCTCCTGGGAACAACTTCCCAGGGAGCTCCTCTTGTGGTTGTGTGTTCTCCACTCATGAAGAAAGTGCACCAACTGAAGCACAGTGGGGAGCTGTGCTTCATAGATTCCTCAGGGAATATGGACAGGGAGAACTGCAGGGTATTCCTCCTCCTGACCCACAGCTGTGCAGGTGGCCTCCCTCTGGGCATTCTCCTCTGCCAGTCTGAGGACGAGCAGACTATTGCTCAAGGGCTGGAACAGCTAAAACAAGTTGTTGGAGATAAGGGCTTTGCTGGCAGAGGACACGAAGGGCCACAACTGGTCATCACAGATGACTGTAGGGCAGAGAGGGGAGCTCTGAGAAAAGCATTTCCTAAGGCCACACTTCTCCTGTGCTCCTTCCATCTGCTACAAGCAGTTTGGAGGTGGCTGTGGAGCAAGGAGAGTGGGGTCACTCACGGAGACAGACCGGCACTTTTTGCCATTGTAAAAGAGATGCTTTACTGTCAGGAGATAGGCAGTGTGGATAGGCTTTACAGCGAGGCAAGAGGGCATCCAGTTGCAGCCAGGTTAGTGTTTAATGCAGACAAGTTAGTGATGTTTTGTTTAGCCATATGAGAGAAATTGACTTATTCTTATCAAATAACATCCAACACCCAATGTAATGAAGTGATTAAGCTTTACTGTTTGGATAATTTTATTTTTTTTAACCAATTGCAGTTATGAAAAGTTCCTCAGATACTTGGACCGGCTGTACGCCAGAAGAGAGTGTTGGGCCCTCAGTTATAGAGGCAGTTTCCTCACCAGAGGAAACAATACCAACAATTTTGCAGAAGCGGCAATGCGTGTCCTCAAGGACAAAATACTGCAGAGGACAAAGGCCTTCAACCTTCCTCAGCTGTTTGATCTGCTGACCTCGAGGCTGGAGACCTATTATGAGGCACGCATCGTTGATGTTGCCCTTGGACGCTGGGAATCATTCCAGCGAGCAAAATTCCTCCCCGAAGATGGCAACATTGCAGCATCGCATATTCAGCAGGTAATGGATACAACAGCTGAAAAAACATAACATGCTATAGGTTTATCACTACAGAATCAATACGCACATATGTCACTTGTGTAACAAATACATTTATCCTTGTTTGACTTGTGATTTTGCAGATTGAGGACAAGAAGTTTGTGGTGAAGGGATCTACCCAAACGTATGATGTAGACATGGATTTGGAACTGTGTTCTTGCCCTGCAGGACAAACAGGAGCGCCTTGTAAACACCAGGCAGCAGTGATGAAACATTACAGCTGTTTGTCTCACTCTTTTCTACCGATAAACCCAGAGATGAGAGCAGAGCTGATGAAACTGACATCGGCAGGTAAAGTCAATATTTGAACAATAACTGGTGTAATGAGACTGCCAACATTTCATGTTTTGATTACAAAATAAAGGATATACACTGTTTATTTTTTAATTTATGTTGATCCCTTAATGTTTTATAGAAACCATCTCTTTGGATTTCCTCCAACCCCTCAGACTTGAAAGGCAATCATGTCAGTCGTTTAGAAGTAAGTAATACACAAAACTTACATTAATAATGGTGTAATTATATAAAATAATTGAAACTTTAAATCAAAATAACAAAGTAGTTCTATATTATCCATGTCCATCACTAATACCATGTGAGACACACATAATTGATGTATCTCTTGGTATCTGTAGGCACCCATGAACCAAGCACTACGCATCAGGAGCAACAAGATGAAGGTTTGTTACGAACATTTCAACTGAACCACACACACACACACACACACACACACACACACACACACACACATATATACCTAGACTTTTCTTTCCCCTTGGACCATAACATCAGAAAAGGGGCACTGAAATAGTTAATACCAATTAACTGAATACTATCATATGCTACTCTTCACAGGTGTATTGACAGAACAAGCCCAGCCCTCCAGAAGTGTCACTGGTGATAGGCCACAAGAAGGTGAGTTGTGAGTGTGCAGGTTTATGTTCACACATCATTTTGGTGCTTAGTAGATTGATGAATTAATAAATTGTTACTATATGTATAATATCAACTTAAAAAATAAACCTTTAATTTAAATATTTTTCCCTCTTAGATATCGCATCAGATGACGTCTCTCTTGTGGATAACATGATGGAGGAAATGAAAAGCCGTTGCCAGGATCCACATTTCACTGCTGGGCTACTGGCAATGGCTAAGCAGTACAATGTCCTGAGAAGCAACCCCTCCAAACTGCTGTCAGCCTTCCATTCCTTTGGGAAATCTGGCAGCCTGACCAGCAAAAGGGCCGCCATTTTAAGGCGGGCTGCCAGACGTCAAGGCCCGATGATTGGCTGCCAGCCTACAGCTGTTGCACGCAGGAAGTCAGGCGCTGGCTCAAGACGGCATTTATTTTCTGGGCGCCCTGTGAAACAGCACCGTTTAAGTTTGGCAGTGGCGTTGAACACCAGCCATTCAAAAAAACATTAATGTATTTATTGTATCCCTCTGTTTAGAGGCAGGACACTAGTCAGTGCCCCTCTACACCCTCTGACTCCTCGTCACCCCCATCCCTCTGTTTAGAGGCAGGACACTATTCAGTGCCCCTCTACACCCTCTGACTCCTCTTCACCCCCATCCCTCTGTTTAGAGGCAGGACACTGGTATTCGGTGCCCCTCTACACCCTTTATGTATCTGTTTGTATATGTGTATGCCTTTCTTTCTCATTTGTTTTTCACCTTTTGTCTTTGTCATATCTTATCCCATTTATGGCCTGTACCTTGTTGTGGTAAGTGGGCTTTTTACCAAATCAGGCCTCAAGGTGTATCTCAAATGCTGAAATATAACCTCGCTGTTAATACAAATCCATTACCCTACATCACAGTATTAAATGACTAAAGGTCCACTGCCCTCTGCAGTCATGACATCTTTCCAGAGGCTGGTGTTGATCCAACCTAAAGGACATCACATGACCCCTGCTTGACCTCCTGCAGTTGATGCAAACAGGTAATTGGATCATGCAGTCAACTTGGGATTGTATCCTAGGACTTCAGCTCAGCATTCAGCAGTCCCCTGCTCCTACCTCACCCCTCCCACTGTCCCAGCCTTCACCTGGTGAGACATATACACCAATTAAAAGGCATGATTATTACACAGTCAACCCTTATTCAGAGTGCCTAATAAATGTATATATTTTGGCTTTTTTTGGGAGCATTGCACATGTGTGTAAGTAACAAGTAATGCTGTATAATCTGCAACAACTGTCAGGTGGTGTTATTGATTATCTTTGCAAAAGAGCCCCCACCAATATTGATTTTGACAAATATCTTTTAATTGAAATATGGGAGCAAAAACAAAAGGGTAGAATTGATCATACCATATTATGTTATTATTATTGCAACTGTTTCTATTATATTGTGTTGTTTTGTTTATATATTTATGTGTGTGTGTACAAATGATTATTGCAACTGTGTTTATTATATTGTGTTGTTTTGTTTGTGTGTGTTTATTTATACACATATATATATGTATGTGTGTGTACAAATGAATTAATATAAAGTGTATATATATGTGAGTGTGTGTATAAATGAATGAATAAATCTGTGTATAAATGAATAAATACATGTGTGAGTACATATAAGTTTGTGTTTATATATATATATGTTTATAAATGAATAAATGTGTGTATATATAATATATTATAATATATATATATATATATATATATATATATATATATATAAAATAGTATCATTAAATAATGCTGTCAGATAAATGAAGTACACAGTAATAGTCAAGGTTATATTCAATATTCTGCACTTACACCAGCTGATAAGATATTTTAAACGTCTTTTGTTTGTCCTGAAACACACAGGCTATTTATAGATGATAAAACACCAGTAATACAATCTCAGGACTCTTCGATTTGGCTTTGATTATAGGATCGTTTACTTTCAGTCAACAAATCCTTTGGAAAGACAAAAACCAACTATTCTATATTCTGCTTTACCGCGACCGCTATAACTGCCGAAGATGAAGTCTATGACGCTATCGCTACTGCCGAAGATGAAGTCTATGACGCTATCGCGTAGAGCTACGTCGATGCTTGCGTAATGCGGAAGTGGGCGTGGTTAAATCTAAACTGGGTTGGAAAAACGATAAGACGCCACCGGGACACTGCTGTTCAAATGTTTGTAGTACATGGGAGAGTGTGGGTGTTGAACCTACAGGAAGAATCAAATGTACAGAGGTCAATACCTTTATCCAGCAAACTAAACTCCTTTATCCAGCAAACTAAACTGCACATAAATATTCTGTCATAAGAAATTAATAAATTTTTGTATTCCAATGAAAAAAGCCAGCTATTTTTCAACTATTTAAAACAATTTTAAACAAACACTCATAAATACCTCAAGATGAAGCAGGATGGCATTGCGTATTCGACCTTTCCAGCGCTGGGATCGGCATCTTTCCTCATTCCTCTTGTTGGTAAGCAGTTGCCATAAGGCACACGCTATTGCGCTATACACGCTATACACGCTATACATGCTATTGCGGTCTTCATCAGTGTGGTGGCTGTCCATTTCCAGCCGCCTCCTTGGGGATGTTTTCCCTTTGCCTGTTGTGTGGGCATGGTGGCTGTCACTCTGGCTCCCGGCTCACCTGCTGCAATCAGCTGTTCACCCTCACACCTGATTCTCATCAGCCATCTACAAACGGCATATCAGCAGAGGCTCCACAACCTGTCAACGCCAGATCGTTGTTAAACCACAGTGGTAAACCTCCAGGCTACTTAGCATTATTAGCTACCTTATTCCTGGATGTTCTGACTCTAACGTGTTTTCTTCCTGTGCTCCAGGATCATTCTCTGACCGCCGTGTTGTCGTCACCAGCCGCCACTTCCTCGCCACTCCTGCCGGATTATCCTTCCCGCACCTTTTTTTACTAATAAACCTTTTTTGAACACTCTGCCGTGTCCTGCGTTTGGGTCCTCTCAGATATCGTAACAGAACGATCTGGCCAGCATGGACCCAGCGGACACAGGCCACCAGTCCAAGACTGCGGACGAACTCAGCCAAGCCCTGGCCCGTCAAGGCGCTCTCGTGGGGCATCACGATGTGGTTCTCCGTGAGGTAGTGGAGACTCTCCGGAACCTCTCCGCTAATGTGCAAAGGATCGGCACGCAAGTAGAACTGCTCACCACACAGTATTCTCCTCCGCAGCCCGCTGCACAGCCGGCAGCCCCTCCTCCCGCTCCTGCCGCACCTCTCTATCAGCTACGAGAGGCCGTCATTCCCACACTGGAGCGATACGCTGGAGATTTGGGTATTTGTAGAGCCTTTTTGTTCCAGTGTACGTTAGTTTTTGAGCAGCAGCCCAGTACTTATCATACAGATGGGGCTAGGGTAGCATACGTAATGAGTCTGTTGAAGGGGAGTGCTTTAGATTGGGCTACAGCTGTTAGGGAGAGCCAGCCACACATTTGCTTATCATTTGATACTTTCATTTCCGAAATGAAAAAAGTTTTTGATCACCCGGTACGAGGGAGGGACGCTTCCAGGCGCCTTCTTTCTCTCCGGCAGGGCTCCCGTAGTGTAGCCGAATTTTCAGTTGAGTTTAGAACAGTTGCTGCAGACTCCGGCTGGAATAACGAGTCATTGCAGGATATTTTTCTTCAGGGGCTGAACGAAGCAATTCAAGACGAGCTAGCTGCTAGGGATGATCCAGTTAGCTTGGATAATTTAATCGCCACAGCTATCAAGATTGATAATCGCCTCAGAGAGAGACGTAGGGATAGGAATAGCCGTCACCCCAATCCCAGCTACTCCTCACCTGATCCCCAAATTGGGACTGCCACTGCCCCAATCTCCAGATCCTTCCCGATTCCTTACACGGTCTCCCCCAGAAGATGAGCCCATGCAAGTGGGAAGGGCCCGCCTCTCACCATCTGAGCGTGCTAGAAGGATCCGGGTTGGGGAATGTGTTTATTGCAGCCAAACCAGCCATCTCGTTTCCTCCTGTCCTAATCTGCCAAAAGGTCAGACTCGTCAGTAGCTGGAGGGGATTCTGGCGAGCCCTTCCTCCTCTCTCAACCCCCGACCCAGAACGCAGCTAGAAGCCGTGCTTTGCTGCAACCAACAGTCCCTACCTCTGCTCGCTTTAGTGGACTCGGGGGCGGACGAGAATTTTTTGGACATTAATATTGCAGCTCAGGCAGGAATTCCCTCCGAAGTGTTAGATTCACCTCTTAATGCTAATGCTCTTAATGGTAAATATTCCTGGCCCAAGTCACTCACCGCACCTTGCCAGTAACCTCATTCTGTCTGGAAACCATCGTGAGGTTATTCAGTTTCACCTAATTTCCTCACCTCATGCCCCCATAGTGTTGGGCCATCCCTGGTTAAGAACACACAACCCCCAGATTAATTGGGTAACTGGCAAAATCCTGAGTTGGAGTTGTTTTTGTCTATCCTCATGCCTGCAGTCTGCCCTACCGCCTGCAGAGACCGCCACTCCACCACCCAAGATCGAGCCGCCTGACCTGTCATCTGTCCCCACTGAATATCATAACCTGGGAGAAGTGTTCAGTAAACAGCGAGCTCTTTCTCTTCCCCCTCATCGACCCTACGACTGTCCCATTGACCTTCTTCCCGGGGCCCCTCTGCCTTCCTCCCGTCTGTTCAACCTGTCTCGCCCTGAGAGGAAATCCATGGAGAGTTACATCCATGACTCCCTGGCTGCCGGTGTCATCCGCCCATCCTCCTCCCCGGTCGGAGCTGGTTTTTTCTTCGTGTCCAAGAAGGACCGCTCACTGCGGCCCTGCATTGATTACAGGGGTCTTAATACCATCACTGTAAAAAACAAATATCCATTACCCCTCATCAACTCCGCCTTTGAACCCCTCCAGGAAGCCACAATTTTTTCCAAACTGGATCTCCGCAATGCCTACCACCTCGTCAGAATCCGAGAAGGGGACGAGTGGAAGACGGCCTTTAACACACCACTCGGTCACTTCGAGTATCTGGTGATGCCTTTTGGACTGACGAATGCCCAGCAGTTTTCCAGTCGATGGTTAACGATGTGCTCCGTGACCTCCTCAACCGGTCAGTTTTCGTCTACTTGGATGACATCCTTATATTCTCTCGTAACCAGGAGGAACACATTATCCATGTCAGGCAGGTGCTGCAGAGACTCCTGGAAAACAGACTCTTTGTGAAGGCGGAGAAATGCGCATTCCATGTCAACACAGTCTCATTCCTGGGCTACATCGTTGAGGGAGGAAAGATTAGGGCCGACCCTGAGAAGATCCAAGCAGTGGCAGGGTGGCCTAAACCAACCTCAGTGAAACAGCTTCAACAGTTTCTTGGTTTCGCCAATTTCTATCGGCGCTTCATCAGAGACTACAGCAGAGTGGCGGGCCCTTTAACCAGACTCACTTCCCCTACAACTGGCTTTTCCTGGACCCCAGAGTGCGATGCAGCCTTCTCGGAGCTAAAGAGACTCTTCACCACTGCCCCTGTGCTCATCCACCCTGATTCCTCTCGCCAGTTCGTTGTGGAGGTCGATGCCTCCAACACCGGGGTAGGCGCAGTTCTTTCCCAGCGCTCGGAAAGAGACCAAAAATTACACCCTTGTGCATTTTTTCCCGCCGCCTCACTCCAGCTGAGAAGAACTATGACGTGGGTAACAGAGAGCTGCTGGCTGTCAAACTTGCCCTAGAGGAGTGGAGACACTGGCTGGAGGGAGCTGAGCTCCCTTTTATTGTATGGACAGACCACAAAAACTTGGCTTACATCCAAACTGCCAAGCGCCTTAACTCCCGTCAGGCTCGATGGGCTCTGTATTTCGGTCGCTTCTCATTCACCCTTACCTACCGCCCAGGGTCACGGAACCTCAAGCCGGACGCTCTCTCTCGCCAGTTCGCTTCCGAAGGACCAGCTGCCAGTCCAGACACCATCCTGCCTGCCTCCTGCGTGGTAGCGGCTGTTACTTGGGAGATTGAGTCACTAGTTAAGGAGGCTCAGCGGGCGCAGCCTAACCCAGGTAACTGCCCAGCTAATAATCTCTTTGTGCCTATCTCTGTCCGCTCCAAGGTCCTGCAGTGGGCACACGCCTCCCGTCTCTCGTGTCATCCTGGTGTCCATCGCACACTGTTTATCCTCAGACAGCGGTTCTGGTGGCCTTCCATGGCTCAAGACACCAGGGTCTTTGTTGCTGCCTGTACAGTATGTGCCCGCGCCAAGTCCTCCCACCAACCTCCCTCTGGTCTGCTTCGCCCGCTGCCAGTACCTAGTCGCCCTTGGTCGCATGTGGCCTTGGATTTTGTTACTGGACTTCCACTCTCACAAGGTAATACCATCATCCTAACTATTGTGGACAGATTTTCCAAGATGGTACACTTTGTTGCTTCCCCAAGCTTCCCACAGCCCGAGAGACTGCAGATCTTCTGGTCAACCACGTTGTTCGACTCCATGGAATCCCCACCGACATCGTTTCTGACCGGGGTCCCCAGTTCATTTCCCACGTTTGGAAAGTCTTCTGTCGGGCTCTGGGAGCATCGGTGAGCCTGTCATCGGGTTATCATCCTCAAACAAACGGGCAAACGGAACGGGCCAACCAGGACCTGGGAGCGGCTCTCCGCTGTGTGGCTTTCAGGAACCCCTCTTCATGGTGCCCACATCTGCCATGGATCGAATATGCCCACAACTCCCTGTCAAATGCAGCCACAGGTATTTCACCTTTTCATTGTGCCATGGGTTTTCAACCACCCCTGTTTCCAGCACAGGAAGAGGAAGTTGCTGTTCCTTCCATTCAGACCCACCTTCGACGCTGTCGTAAGGTGTGGAAGGACACCCGAGCCGCCCTGCTCCGTTCCGCTGCCCGCAACCGCCTCATCGCAGACCGTCACAGGACCCCGGCCCCCAACTACTTACCAGGTCAGAGTGTTTGGCTTTTCCTCCAAAGACCTCCCACTTAAGACAGAGTCTAAAAAACTCCACGTTATGTCGGCCCCTTCATCATCGACTCTGTTGTTAACCCATCTGCAGTCAAGCTCAAGCTTCCCCCACACATGAAGGTTCACCCTACTTTTCATGTTTCTCTGCTAAAACCTGTTGCCAGCAGCCCCTTGTCTCCTCCAGTGACTCTTCCCCCACCCCCCCGCATCATCGATGGTCACCCAACCTACACCGTCAGGCGATTGTTGGACGTTCGTCACCGTGGAAGGGGATTCCAATATCTCGTGGATTGGGAGGGCTATGGCCTGGAGGAGAGGTCTTGGGTTCCCCGGCGAAACATCGACGACGCGTCCCTGGTACGGGACTTCCACCGGGATAACCCTGGTAGACCTGGTAGACCAGGTAGGCCGCCTGGAGGCGTCCCTTAAAGTGTTTATGACACGTGTTTTCATGGAGCTAACAAGTCCCAACATACAAAGATAACATAGAACTAAAACAAAAGAATTGATTAAAATATAAGTTTATTGTGTATAAGTTCAAAAAAACGGCTCCTGAAATGCCGATTTAAGGTTCTGATGTCAGCTCTTCCACTAATCCGTCGCCATCTTGCGTGACGTCATCGCCAGAACCAGATGGCTCGCGAGAGTACAGAGAGGCTAAACAACCATGGCGACTGCTACAAACTATCCAGAATTAGAGGTGGAAGAAATCAACAGTTTTAGCGACTCTGATTCAAGTGTAGACCTTTTTTTTGAAGTCGGTGATGTAAATTATACGGCCGATACATCAGAGCAGCATCAGCAAATTCAACCGTATCGTTTCGAGCCGTACTTGGATGAACTCTCCGACACGGCAGAGACTGCCTCAGGCTCAGAGTCTGACTCGGAAGGTCCGGAGGGTTTACCGCAAGCTGATGCGGCCGTCGTCATAGAACAAGATATAGGCAGACTTCAGAATACTGAGTGGTAAGTAATTCCCGTTATATTTTAGAATTTATCTGTAGATCTTTCTGGCTTTTCTGGCTAGTCCTTGACAGCGGTCTGTCTGTTCTGGAATAACAACGTGTCACGTGTTCTGAATTGACCAATCAGAATAGAGTATTCAACTAAACCATGTAATAACTTTGGATAATAACACGGCAGAAACGGATCCTCTCTTTTCCTCTCTCCCTCTCTCTCTCTCTCTCTCTATAAATGTTACCAGCTAAAAATCGGTAATTACCGGCTAACGGAAACCCTGATATTCAAGTAGGGACAACAACAATTGACAACAAATCAATAGCACAAAAAAGACAAACGTAAACACCTACCTCAAGCCGCTGTCTTTTAGCTATAGCTAATGTCTTTCTTTTGACCGGGGATTTCTGTTTGGGTCTCTTGAACAGTGAAGGGATAGCGTCTGGCAACAGAATAACTTTATGCTGAACATTAAATCCTAAAGACTCTTTCAACAACGGTTTGTTGTCAAAACATGACTCGGTGAAATGAGCGCTGCACAGCACAGACGATGTTGATGGACTCCAGCCCTGGCGAGTTCGCTGTACTTGAGCGGTCCACTGGCTTCTCAAACTAAGTTCTTTCGGAAATTTAAACAAACTCACTCCATCTTTGTTCGTATTTGAGCAATTTGCCGCAACACAGCGAGAAGGCATGTTGATTTAAAAACGAAAACGGAGACAGAATACACACAAGAGCCTTCACCTTTTTCACGCGCTGGCAAGTTCTGGCGCAGACGTCACTAACGGTTTTTTCATGGTCTGCTCAGATGATGTATGTTTTTAGCGACAATATACAAAATAACGTGAAATAAAGACTATTGGTTTATATTTAGGGGAAATTGATTATATTTTATGAATATTTAAGCCTTTCAGAACATATTAATGCCAAATACCAGCAATCGTGTCATAAACACTTTAAGGGGGGGTACTGTGGTGGCTGTCCATTTCCAGCCGCCTCCTTGGGGATGTTTTCCCTTTGCCTGTTGTGTGGGCGTGGTGGCTGTCACTCTGGCTCCCGGCTCACCTGCTGCAATCAGCTGTTCACCCTCACACCTGATTCTCATCAGCCATCTACAAACGGCATATCAGCAGAGGCTCCACAACCTGTCAGCGCCAGATCGTTGTTAAACCACAGTGGTAAACCTCCAGGCTACTTAGCATTATTAGCTACCTTATTCCTGGATGTTCTGACTCTAACGTGTTTTCTTCCTGTGCTCCAGGATCATTCTCTGACCGCCGTGTTGTCGTCACCAGCCGCCACTCCTGCCGGATTATCCTTCCCGCACCTTTTTTTACTAATAAACCTTTTTTGAACACTCTGCCGTGTCCTGCGTTTGGGTCCTCTCAGATATCGTAACAATCAGTTGACTTTGTTTTATCTTCTCACTATCTCTTTCGTTGTTGAGATTGAAATCAGAGGTGTGCCTGGACCTTATTATATAGCCTGTCAGGTCCCTCATGATTCGTTAATTGCTTGGATTAGAAATTTGTTGCAGGTGTTTTGTCAAAGAGGTGTGACTTGATGATTTATCATGTCATTTAGCCTACTAGTTTAAAAAGGTTAACATACATAGTGTATAGCAGAGGTGGGGGACTCGATTCACATGACTTGACTTGAGTCAGACTCGAGTCGCATATTTTTGGACTTGAGACTTGCTTGACTAACATTGATAAAAGACTTGACTTTGATTTGTTATTTATGACTTGAGACTTGACTTGACTTGAGACAGATGACTCGGAAGGACTTTACTTTTAAAAATTAAATATTTGTTTTTGTATTGTACGGAGCCCCTAAAGGGCAATGAAAAAAATAAAAGATACTGTATCTTGTTCGGACGAGAAAGTTACCGGAGCGCCAAGTAGGAAGTGGAGCACACAGGAGACAACCGTTTCATTGCAGACTGTAATGTTTATGTTGGGAAATGGCAGTGCATACATTATTTTAGATATATTTCGAACTCGGACTCTCATTCACTTCATGAAATCGCTACAGCACCAGGAGGCAGCGGGATTGTAACTCCGCCTCTGAGAAGGTGCAGCACCAGCGCGCAAAGATCTGTGCCTTTTACGCAACGCCTTCACTGTGTTTACTTTCATTAGAACAGCTAAAGAGCGACCGCTACTTTTTTACCACACACACCTACACACATCGAACTGCCCGATTAATCCCCTTATTACTCGTTTTATGAAGGATATGTCCGGTCACTAAGGCGCATGATGTGTGTGTGTGTTTGTGCTCTGCTCAGCTCTGTGTGTGTGTGTTTGGTGTGTTTCTGTGTGTCCGACAACGGCATTTGTTTTCAAATTACCATGAACAGTAATTTACACACATCTGGCCAACTCCATATGTATATGTGGGTGTTCCCAAATGAAAGAAATTTGTTTAATCTTAAAGGGGACCTATCATGCAAAATGCACTTTTGTACATCTTTTATACATGAATATGTGTCCCCGGTGTGTCAGGGAACTCACCAAGTGTCAGAAAACACAACCCTCTCTCTTTTCCTCCATACCCAAATCTCTAAAAACGGGGCTGCAACGGAGCTGATACAGACTGATACAGATTTGAATTGTTCTGACGTCAGAAACGGGGAGCTCCGCCTATATGGGCAACTCTCCACCTATCAGGAGGAGAAAGCCACGGCCATTGCCGCTCGAAAGCGCTGGAGACGCTGTAGTACATATGCCAGGCCTGTAAGTGGCGCTGTAGTCTGCCACAAAAGCAGTGAAGAAGACTTCTCACAAAAACAGGGCTAGAAATGAGGCATGGCTAAAATGCATGTTCTTCACAGACATGTTTTGTATAGGTATGGCCCCACAATATATTATTCAAATATAGCATGATAGGTCCACTTTAATGTTGCACTGTCTGCACACAAACACACACACATATCCGTTGTATTGGCTTTGATGCAATATTTATTTGTGCACAGACACAGTTAGGAAAACAATGAGACAGTGTCATATGGGAGCACCTTAGACAGACCATGGAGAAATGCTGTGACCCTGCTGAAGGGGAGCCAGGGCAGGAGGCTTAACATGTTGATGTAAAATATTTGTGTTGTACTCCTGTTATCACTTTAGAGCCCTTTAGAACTAGGGTTATCATTTCAGAGCCCCACTCTCCATTGCTGTTTATGTTGAAAATAAAACTAAACTTTTCATAACCACAATATTTTTAACTGATTTAAATGCGGAAACTGGGGTTATTCATCAGAATTTCGTATGACTTGAATTGTGACTTGCTTGACCTGAGCAATGACTTGACTTGACTCTCACCACAGTGACTTGGGACTTGCTTGAGACTTGTAGGTTAAAGAGCCTGTGACAGCCTCCCAACAACTGTTGTGCAATGAAATATTGGGCTACTAGTAATCTCGAACCGTCAGCTTAAAAAAGAAGGTGCGATACCGTTCCGATAAATATCAATAATTTCGAACATCGCGGGGAAATTCCTTCGACTCATTTTGAAGTTTTGGGGGAAGCCGGAAGTGACGTCAATGCGGGAATGCTTCACTGTGCGGCGAGAGAGCCAAACACGGACAAAGTGTGTTGTCATGCGTAGAAATGGTTCGACGATGCGTTGTGTCTGGGTGTTCCAATACAGCAAATGACGAACTAAACATCAGCATCCATAGCTTTCCCACAGATGTCAAGCGTCAGCTCACATGGAAGAAAAAAGTGCAGAACACAAGGGCCGAATGGTCTGTGAAGAACCCCCGAACGACCTACATATGCAGCGCCCACTTTCTGCCCGAGAATTTCGAGAATGCACGGATTATGATTTATAATCATGATTATTATTATTATTCCCACTCCGATCGGGTCAATAGGTCCACCGTTTCCCCGCAGCGAGGCTCCCCCCGTTGACAGTTTACGTGGGCTAGGCTGGGTGCAGTGGCGGACTGGCCATCGGGGGCCGGTACCGAAGTGGGCTGGTCGGATAAGTCACTAGCACATCCCCCACTCCCCCCGTTGACAATTTACTAGCGGTACCGAAGTGGGCCGGTCGAGAGTCCCGGGCTGATTTTTAGTCCCAGTCCGCCACTGGCTACATGACCGTATTATCGCCCATATTGACGCACCTAATTCCTAAACTTCTAACAGATAAAACATAAACTGATTAGTGTCCACTGCCATTATTTTAAAACAGAATCGTTATTTAGTCAAACTCCGTAAATAAAATAGTTTACAAACCATTCCACATTGTTCAAGCGTTGTAGATCGAGAGGTATTCTCATGATCGTCGGGCAGGTTGTCGTCTCCACTGTCCGACTCGGTGTTCGTTTCATCCGATTCAGACTCAGAGGCATATGGTTCGAATCTGTAGGGCATACAGCCAATATCGTCTACGATGTCATGACTATTACTTTCCGATCCTTCAGCCTCATATGAGCTCTCAGACACGTTCAAAATTAAACTGTCATCGCTGTATGAGCTTGCTGCTGTGTGCGCCATCATGATGTTGATCAGATGTTGGGATCCGGAACGGTGCAGCTGGAGCTCTTGGCCCGCAATTACGTCACACATAATTTGGCGGGATTTTAAGAATCCCCGAGAAGATCCAGAATATGGTCAACATTGAAGGGCAGATTAATGGTTATCAAGGTACAAATATCCCAAATTAGTTCAGTAACGGTTTCAAGGGGACAATATTTACTAAAATGATGGGTTTGAATGATGGGGGAAACCCGTGTCACAGGCTCTTTAAGACTTGAGACTTGCTCATGGCTTGCACATGTATGACTTACTCCCACCTCTGGTGTATAGACAGTCATTGGGTTTTTTGTGTGTTTGTATGTGTGCATGTGTGAATATATCAAACGTATATAAGCCTAATGTAGCCTATATGTCTCCCTTTATTTGTAGGGTACTTTTCATACAAATGTTTTAGTGCTGCACAATACAGAAGAGATGCTAGTGTGTCGAAAATATTCATACATTCGTGTCATACTATGCCTTGTTGCAAATTGAATTAAACGTAGATATGTGGGGGAACAATGTTCAGCTGATCTAACAGAGATTACAAAATACAGCGCTAAAACAAAACACTCGACAGCTGATGCCACGTCATAATTAACGGACGTCGCTTTAATATGACCGCTCAGAGGAGTTCTCATTTCTCTAATCGCCTGCTGCTTCCCCTCCTCTCTCCTCGGTTCCCCTCCTCGGCTCCTCTGCTCGCATCTCCTGTGGGCGGGACTAAGACACGAGGATAGGAGTCGAGGAGGGGAATTAGAAATATGAGAAAGGGCCGTAGTCTTTGTTTTTTAGCGTTAGAATGAAGAGAACAGAATGTAATGAATGAGAATATAAGGAGTAAAGGCTTGTGGAGTTATACAATAAACACACAACGTCTAAATCCTCTTATTTGACGCAATATTGGTCAGAGAAGAAGGAAGCCGGGAGGAAGACACGCCCCTCGTCGAAGCAGCCAATGAGAAGAAAATCTGATACACTTGAGTCTACGGGAGACTGCTCGCTCTCTCTTCACCTGCACAGCTGTGTTGACTCGTCTGTTTGATCCAATACAACGTTACTTAACCTGTTAAGCCCGAGAGCCCCTGGTAATGGGGGCTGTGTTTTTTTTTCTACGAAACTGTGTCTCAGGGCTTCTTAACATTTATGAAACTATTAATGTTCCATACTCACTTAACGGGAAGAAACTCAGCTAACTGATGATACGAACCATTTTTACCGAAACAAAACACAAGTCTCACAAGAAGCGTCTAAATGAGCCCTGAGCGAAAAAATGCTACGCACTTAGCACAGAACTCACGGTAAAAATACTTATCGTAACTGCACATACAAGATATCGATTAGCAAGCTGAGATTCCACGAATTCCAGAAATATAAGTATCATCACTGAGCGATCAGAACTCGCGACAGGGGATGCGAAAACAGACATCACAACACGTAGCATTACGGAGCATTCACGTGACATCGTCTTACCTTAGCTGTTGTTCTGATCAAAAGTCGTGTTCAATGGCATTAAAACGATAAAAATGCTGCTGAAGGTTAATCCAATGTGTCTGTGTCACTTTGAAATGATTACTGATAATCCATCCTTCCATTTTTATGTCAATAACGGAGTTTTCTTATTAGCTGCTATAATAGCCACCAGAGTGTATCGCAGCTTCCGGTTCTCGGGCATTCTGGCTACTGTTGGAGCACCACCCTTTTGGAGTGGTTGAAGGTTCGAGCCTGCTCTGCGCCGTTCGTTGATGAGTGGTCTGCTATAAGAAGAAGGACTCAGACACCGAGATATGAGGTTAACAATAAGCTGATTTAATGGTAAAAGCAACAGTACAATATAACGAAGTACTTCGGGCCCTGGTTCTACTACCGTGCGATATACGTATCGGGACAGTCAGACAGAACAGGGCCCCGAGTGTAAGAATGTTACAGTATTTTATACACATAAGCGGGGAGGAGTTGTGTGGGAGGAGTTGTGTCGGTTGCTCCTCCCTAGGTGTTATCTACTGGTGGATCCGCTCCTGGGCGAGCCCTAGGCAGCGAATCAGAGTGAGTCAGCCAGGTGGATTCACTCCTGGAGCAGAGTCTTCCACTCCGAGACAGAGAGTGTCCTTGATGTGGGGTTACTTTTGGGTGAACATAACAATCTTTATCTTTGCATGAAATGTAGCACCTGTCAAAAGGGGAGCGCGGCTCCAATACAGAGTCAAGGCCGGTGCGATGTGCTGTTCTGACTACCTCTTTGTATTCTCTCAGTCTCTGCACATGACCTTGCTACTTTCAATATTGCAAGCTAAACACTTTCTCATGTAACTTTTCCCTACGTTCCTGTCCACCCCATCAAAACTTGGGGGGGGGGTGATTGGGTCCATTTATTCCTAAGTCACGGCACATACAATGAGCACAGTAAGCAAATAATGTAATAATAAGAATATTGCCCTAGTTTCATAAGCAGTTTCACAAGCATACATTTTACACAGACTATTGGCGCCTAAGATATGTTGGGCCAAGGTTATAGTTATTGAAACAGGTTATACAGGTTAATTTACTACGCATCACTCATTCACCAATGGGTAATGTTTAGATGGATTTTAGGGACTTCCCCTCGATTCTATTGGCTCTAACATTTAAAAAGAGATGTCAATCATCAAAATCGAACGACGGGGGCCAGAGATATGGAAAATGCACCCAAATGACCCCAGAAGTGGGTTTTTTTTCTAAATCTCTCTAAAAAGGTTAACTTTTTTTGCATCAATCTTGATACAGGGTACTTATTATATGTTATAGTTGGCTCAGGGCTTAACAGGTTAATTAAATATTCTTTTAAACTTCCTGAGACCCCATTGTCTCCTTTTTTAAACCTTACTTCTGGACTTTGAACAAAGAACGCTCTTCACTACCTGGACAAAAGGGATGGGTGGAGGGGTTTTAAGTTAGCTGCAATCTACACCCTCCCTTCTAGATGCCACAAAATCGTAGACACTGCTTCTTTAATTGCATGTTAATCCCTCACATCGAATACTTGCCATCTTCAGTAGTAGTACAGGTCTTGTATTTCACTTCCTGTCTCTTTGCCTCCATTTCTCTCTCTTACCCACCCTCCCTGTATCCTCTCATGCAGTCAGATGTCTCATCATCAGCCTGAATCACCTGCTCCTTACTCAGATTAGACAGAGCAGTGCAGGGAAGTGAAGCTGACAGCCAACGTGAGAAGAAGAGGAAGATGAAAAGGAGAAAGGAAAGTGGAGGGTTGCCAACTACAAAACCTTCCAACCTCAATCCATCTCCCCACTTCCGATGTCTCACCTCTCCTCCCCCCTGCTAATGTCTTTGGTCTCCTGTCTGGCTCACCTGATGGGAAGCCTTTTTAGATTTGACATTCAGGATGTCAGAGTGGAGGAATCTAACTCCAGACGTCTAGGTAGAAATGGCTCTGTCATTTGTAGGTTATTCTTCTGAAGTACCGGATGTTCCTTTTGTGCTGGAGCAGACACAATTAAAAGTGCAGGAGCACTTGGTGTCGATTGTACGTGCAACACTTGAACGGAAGTTGTCAACTAAACAGTATTAACATGTGTGTAATACTGTATGTCACACAACATTTTGTCTCTAAAAGCCCCGGTCATCTGTCAGCTGTTTTAAATCAAGTATGCACAAATATAGGTGCCCTTACAAAGAGAAGCTCTGGGCAATAATAGAGGAGAGTTATATTAAAAAAATAATTAAGTGAATTAATGACATCTGTATTTATGAATTAAGAGAAGATTGGAACGATCACTGTTACTGATGTTGGCGCCTCTCTGGTGTTTTACAAGGAATGCAGTTGATACATGTCTTTTATTTTATAACTTTAAGGTTTAAAGATCTACTTATCTGCAATCCATTGCTCTTAATTAGAGACAGGGTTCTATTATACTGGTCTTGGTGTTGAATTGTAATGATTATGCTGACCTTTCAGGGTTGTCCAGCCGAGGGCGTGTGTTGCTTGCACCCGTTCACTATTACATTGGAATTGAAGCAACAACGTGTCTGCTTCTTTTCTTTATATTTCCCCATCATACGGGCGTAACACCTATACCTGTCAGTGATTTAAAAATAATAAATATTTTGAGGCCCTTGTCAAGTTTACGAACAGGTGGATACAGTACCTTCAAATCTACAGGTTTAATGACAACTTTAGAGTAAAAATAATGATCGTTGGAGCCAACTATTGGTCTTATGTTGTCATAGTTTAGGGGTAAACAGGAAGAGACTGCAAGACAAACAATGATATTTCCCGAATGCTTTCGGGAAAGCTCAGTGATGGGGTCAGAGAGGCCAGACGGGATTGGAGCTTGATGGGGATACTGGAAACAGAAAGACAGGGGGTAAAAGCTACAAGAAATGCAGTATTTATTTATTTATTTTCTTCACTCACACATCTGCGACCCACTCGAAACGGGTCCGCGACCCACCAGTTGAGAACCACTGATCTAGAGAATTCAAACGGCTCTTATCATGGCTGCTACTGAGGTACTTCCGGGTCATTTCACTCCGTTAAGAAGGTTCTGTTGTGTTCAAAATTCCAGGAAAGAAAGACAACTTCTAACTTTAACTATTTATTATAAGAGAGCAAAAGATATATATTCACTTGGCCAAGGACTCCGTCACGTCATAGAAATCACAGGCAGCAGAGCTGTAATCTGTAACCACTATTTTCCAGAAAGAGCCCCGACCCTCGTGCGACAATACATTTTTATTACACAGGGCGTTGCCCGTACATTTATGATTGGTTGAGACTAGATGGAGAGTAACCTTGGTTTAGACTTTGGCTCACTCTCGTTGGTGCGCAGACTCAGACAGAGTCTCTTGGCAACACGACCTTCCAATCAGCATTTGGCCAGCCTGTGGAAGTCCCTCCCTACTCTGTCGCCATCATACGTAATTTGTTTTTGCTAAAGTTTCTACAGAAAAAGTGGAATCTTCATAATGCTGCTTCCTAGCTATGTGTGGGAGCGGAGCTCACCCAAAGCTCAAGGTCGGAGGGATGTCCTGTTTATGAATAACTCTTTGTATTTTTCCAGTGTCTGCACCTGACCTTGCTACTCTGTATTGCAGGCTAAAAACTTCTATTTATTCCAAAGTCACAGCAACATAAAATGAGCACAATAAGCTTATAATGTAATAATAAGAATCAGTCTTTCTAATGTTATATAAAAATAGCCTCCACAGTTCCTAAGCTAAACTGACAATTCGACCGCAGCCCTGCTGCTCTACCTGACCGACCCAACGCTGTGTGTCCCTCATTAAACATGCTGTGTAAAAATAGTTCCGTGCAAACATTTACTGATAAACTGCACAACAAGATAGACATTTAATATTATCCTACAGATGTTAACAACTTCATGGTTACCTCATATTTGTTTTAACTCAGGATCGTAAGCTTATAAAAATCAGATTTCAAAACAAAAAGAGGTTTAGAATCAAATAAACGTGATTAAAGATTTTTGGGGTTTTATTTTAGTTATTTATTATTTTATATCCAATGATGCTGATTTGAAACATTGTTACGAAAAGTTACGGCATTTCTTGTTTCTTCATTTCTTGAGGGGATTTTGTCCCAAAGCTGGAAGAAGGGAGCCTCATTAAGCTGCGAGTGAACTCAGTCACGGAGTCGGAGTGGGTAGGGTGTGGTTTGGAAATGGGCCCCCATGTTGCTGGGCACAAGAACTCTTCCTGTTATTTCAACGTGTTTGTGCCTCGAAAAGCCTTTACTTGTACGTTTTGTAACTCTTTCTGTGTTTGAAGAGATATGCATGTCGATGTATAGGTTTGCTTTATGTTGTCACATGTGAATAGATGGTATATGTAGATTATTAAGATGTATTTGTGCTGTATTTTTGAACAGTCTGTAATTGTAACAATGTTACCCTTTCTTTTCAGTTTTACAAAAAAGATATGGATGGAAAGAGAAGAAAAAAGGAGAACTTAGTAAAATGTCAAAACTTCACTCCTGTATTAGACTCTTAACCTGTTTTTTTTTCACGAAACTGTGTCTCAGGGCTTCTTAACATTTAAAAACCTATTAATGTGTCATACCCACTTAACGGGAAGAAACTCAGCTAACTGACGATACGAACCATTTTTACCGACACAAAACACAAGTCTCACAAGAAGCGTCTAAATGAGCCCTGAGCACAGAACTCACGGTAGAAATACTTTATTACTTATCGGATCTGCACAAACAAGATATCAGCTAGCAAGCTGAGATTACACAGATTCTAGGGGTATAACCCCTCGATTCCACCGGGTCCGTCTGCGTCGCGTTACGGCCACATTACGGCCGCGCCGTTCGCAAAGATCGTGGCCACTCTAGTCAATTGGTGCTATTCCCCCAGACGCGCCGCGTTACGGCTCAGAAGCGTCTCGGCGCTGGGCTCCGCTCAAAATAGGATTCAAGTCTATTTTTCGACGCGAGGCGTTGCAGAGGCGCCGGGGAGGAAGTGGACCGGTCAGAGCATCCGGCCCATCCCCAAAATAAACTAATTTTGCAGACCCTATCCCTCCGTAGTCTTTCAAGTAGGAGGAGAAATGCCAGCGTTCTCCTCCGGTTTACAGGCACTGTGTAAATTATATATATAGAATAATTATGATGAAAAATGCATTTTTTTACCACTAAAATACAGCAACACATCTTTGATTCATGTAGTTTATAACTGGGATATTACAATTATTATTAACTTTGTCTGTACAAAGTAGCCTGTCCAGAAAATATGCCCAAATCAACAAAAACTGCGAGCCGGCAGGCAAGACGCTCCGCTTCTGAAATGCTTCTGAAACGCGCCCGGTAGGGTATGACGCCGGAGGAGGCCGGACCAAAACCGCGGCGCAGCCGTGACGCGACGCAGACGGACCCGGTGGAATCGAGGGGTTAGTATCATCACTGTGCGATCAAAACTTGCGGCAGGGGAAGCAAACCCAGACATCAGACAACGTAGCTTTACAGAGCAGAAACGGGACATTGTCTTACCTTTGCTGTTGTTCTGATCAAAAGTTGTGTTCAATGGCATTACAACGATAAAAACGCTGCTGAAGGTTAATCCATAGGTTAACCTGTTAAGCCCCGAGCCTGTTTTCCAGGTCTCAGGCTCGAAAATGACATTCCCAGAACAAATGACCATAACTTTAGCCGTAAGAGAGAGAAATGGAGGCAAAGAGACAGGAAGTGAAATACAAGGCCTGTACTACTACTGAAGATGGCAAGTGTTCGATGTGAGGGATTAACATGCAATTAAAGAAGCAGTGTCTACGATTTTGTGGCATCTAGAAGGGAGGGTGTAGATTGCAGCTAACGGAAAATTAATAATCTTTTTTCTCAAAGCAATGATAAACCTGTGAGTTGGATGTAGAAGAGTCAGAATCAATATAGATTTTTTTTATTTTAAAGTAAATTCAGATTGAACATAGTAAAAAAATGTAAATTATTGTGTCCGTCCAGCTAACATTACTTATAGTGAAAACCAGGGGCGGACTGGCCATCGGGACATTCGGGACAGTACTGAAGTAGGCCAGTCGGACGATGTGGGCCGGTCGGATAAGTCACTAGCACACGCACCCCCCGTTGACAATTTACTAGCGGTAATTACTTGCGGTCCCGAAGTGGGCCGGTCGAGAGTCCCGGGCTGATTTGTAGTCCCAGTCCGCCCCTGGTGAAAACCACCCTTGAATGATGGGATAGTAGACTAAAAGCTTTAGGAATCCAAACTATAACATATAAGTACCCTGTATCAAGATTGATGCAAAACAAGTGAAATTTTACCTTTTTAGAGAGATTTAACAAAAAAAAACACTTAACTAGGGAATTTCGTCAGTAGTTATATTTGCATTGCACCAGGAGGCTGATATATATTTTTACTGTTAGTTTATGCATACTTTTTTTTAATCTGCTTTGTTTTCCTCCATTTTCAGGATTATACTACAAGACGAGTCGAGGGGATCACTGCAATACACAAGGCCAAGTAAAGTAATTATAGCAGCACCACATCTCTTTACCTAAGATGGCTTCTTATTGGTCTAAAAGACGTAGAGTCATCAGAACTGTAAGGGACATGGAGAAAGATATCCTTAAGGAATACGAGGAAACTCTTTATAATAAAAAGTCACATTTAGACCCCTGTGTGAATAGGGAACCACCCTTCAGAATCTCACATGTTTCCCAACTAGATACACCACCAGCTTCCCATGTACACATGGAAAATGATCATACTGATGGGAGTGTAGCTGGAGATGATGAAGTTGAATCAGATCATGTACAAATGGGAAATGATCATACTGATGGTAGTGTAGCTGGAGATGATGAAGTTGAATCAGATCATGTACAAATGGGAAATGATCATACTGATGGTAGTGTGGCTGGGAATGTTGAATCAGATTCTGACTCCGACAGCCATGACGAGCATCAGCCTAGTCAGGATCTGCTTATGAGGAGCCTAAGATATTGGGCAACATCCTACTCAATCAGTCTGGTTGCGTTGTCTGATCTGCTGTCCATCTTAAAGCTTTTTCACCCTTGCTCCCTAAGGATGGAAGAACTCTGCTTAGAACACAACATGATGTTGCAACCACTCAAATGCAAGGTGGCGAGTACTACCATTTTGGATTGGTGCAAGGGATACTTTCACCATTGAAATGTTTGAGTTTACCAGTGAGCCTCAGAACTCTTACTTTACAGTTCAACATAGATGGTCTCCCTCTCTTTAAGAGTTCAAGACTTCAATTCTGGCCTATACTTGCAATTCTGAAATGTGATTATACTAAGTCCTAATGTACCTGTGTTCACAGTTTTAGCTATAGTGTTATAGCAGAAAAGTTTAATCCAGCGTATTTTCTATATTCATTTAAAGATTCCATAAATGAATGTGTATGCCTTAAACCTGTTTAGATTAAATGTGTGTGTGCTCATTGCAGTGCCTGTAGGCTGTATGATTGTTGCTACTGTTAGGCTGCTGGGGTAGTAGGGGATGTAACTTCTCATTATTGTTTGATTGTTGTACAACAAAATAATAATTGATCAACTATACCTGATAGGTGCATCATATAGTGAAACATCTGTTATGGGAATTATGAGATCAAATGTATTAACATTAGGATTCTTGATATAACGCACACACATTTTATCATGTAGCCTACCACACAAATGTCACATGTCTTTCTCTCTGAAAGCTATACTTGTATATGTTTAAACATCATCATCCCATGACATCTTTAGGAGCAGTTAACTAACAAAGGTTGACTGTTCTTAAAGCCTAAAGCCTTCTCTGGACTTCCTCTAAACTCGAAGACAGCTGACCTAATTAGAAGGACCATTGTCTCTCACTCTGTTAGTCATGTGAATCCAGAGGTTTTTGCAAGAGGGTTTGAGGAAACTATAGGTTACTAACGTAACCCCAGTTCTCAGAGTAACATGAAGTGAGATGTCTCACTATGGGATGCGCCTCAACGCGTATGCACCAGAAGCATCAATCTCATTACGCCAATCCTGATTGGCTGGTGATCTTGACGACTACGTCAGGGAATCCACCCACCCTTTAAGTAGCTTGCGCTACGTCGCAGCGTCATTCAAAATAAGCACCTCTTCTCGCTTCGCCTCAGCAAGAAGGGCCGTCTGGTGAGACATCTCACTTCATGTTACTCTGAGAACTGGGGTTACGTTAGTAACCTATAGTTCTCATTCATAACACTCCGTTCGATGTCTCACTATGGGATATTGAGACTCCCGTATTGCTAGACATGCTTATCTCGAAAATCACCAACACAAAACAGAACTTAACAGGTAGAACCCTGTCCCAACACGGGGCCCAGCACTGCGCGGGCCACACTTGGAGCAGAGACATCTAGTCTGTAAAAGCGGACAAAAGTGAGCGGCGAGGACCAGCTCGCTGCTGCACAAATGTCCTGAATGGAAATACCCTTGAACAAAGCCCAGGATGTAGCCAATCCACGAGTAGAATGAGCGCGCAGGCCCGTTGGTGCCTGCAAACCCTGATTGCATCGAAACTCTTTTGACCTGTCCATATAAGTGCGCAAAGCACGAACTGGGCACAGCAAATTCGGCCGCTGTTCTTCAGAGGAACATAGCGGTGAAGGAAATGCCTCAAGGTCAATGGGGGTGCATGAGCCAACCACCTTGGGCACAAAGGCCGGGTTGGGCTTCAGCAATACTCTCATTTGCCCCGGGGCAAACTGAGTACATGAAGGATGCACAGAGAGCGCGTGAATGTCACTGACTCGTTTGGCAGATGCCAGAGCCAGTAACAACACTGTCTTCAGTGACAGGTGTTTCATGTCAGCGTCTTCCAGGGGTTCAAATGGAGGTCGAGCGAGCCCATCTAAAACCACTGTCAAGTCCCACAGGGGCACCAGTGACCTGGAAACGGGGAGGAGCCTGCGGCCCCTTTCATAAAACGGCAGACCAAGGGATGTTGGCTAGCCGTCTTTCCCTCAAAGCCCACATGGCATGCGGCAATAGCAGCCAGGTACACTTTGATCGTGGAGAAAGCTCTGTGTTTATCAATCAGATCCTGTAGAAATGATAGAATCACACCGACAGGGCATTGAAAAGAGATGTGTCCCTTTTGAAGGCACCACTCCTCAAACACCCTCCACTTACAGTCATAGAGAGACCTGGTGGAGGAAGCCCTTGCACTCTGAATAGTGTTTATCACCTTCTGAGGGAGCCCCACTGTACTCAGATTATACCACTCACGGGCCAGGCCCATAGTGCCAGGCGCTCTGGGTGTGGGTGAAAAATCATCCCCCCCGCCTGAGATAGTATGTCCCTGCGTAGCGGGAGCTGCCACGGCTGCCCGCACAGCAGCTGATATATCTCCGCCAGCCAGTACATTGCAGGCCAGTGTGGAGCTATCAGGATCAGTGTGTGGCGATGTTCTCTCACTCTGGCCAGAGTTGGAGGTATTAGAGCCAGGGGTGGGAACGCGTACAGAAGGACCGGGGGCCAAACGTGTGCGAGCGCGTCCACGCCTAACGGTGCGTTTAGATCGCGCATTGAAAAGAACAGCTGACATTGAGCATTTTCTTTTGATGCGAACAGATCTACCGCGGCCCGGCCGTAACGCACCCACAGCTGACTCACAATCGTTGGATGTAGAGTCCAGTCTGCATATAGTGGTGCACCTCTGGACAGCAGATCTGCCCCGAGGTTCATCACTCCCGGTACGTGTGTCGCTCTCAGAGAGAGGAGACGTCCGCAGCTCCATAAGATCAGTTTGCGTGCCAGCATGTGTAACTGGAGAGAACGCAAACCCCCTTGGCGGTTTATATACGATATTGTGGTCGTGTTGTCTGTCCTCACGAGGACATGATGTCCCCTGAGAAAAGGCAGAAAGCGTCTTAGGGTGAGAAACACCGCTAAGAGCTCCAGATAATTTATGTGTGACCGTTGGAGGTCTCTGCTCCAGAGACCCCTCACAGGTCGACCTTCGTATATACCCCCCCAGCCCGTCAGACATGCGTCCGTGGTGACCACTTTCCGCGATAGGACAGCACCCATAGGCACGCCTCGTACTAGGAAAGTCGGTGCAGCCAGTGGCGCAGTGCATTACGCATTCCACAGTGACCATCACTCTCCGCGCGCCATGACGCACGGGGTCAGTCTGAGGGCAGCTACCCAGCGCTGAAATTCCCTCATGTGTAAGCGGCCCAGTCGTACCACCAGGATGGCTGACGCCATGAGCCCCAGTAACCGCAGACATGATCTGAAGAGAACATATTTGCGTGGCTGGAAATGAGCGAGGCAAGCCCTGAAGGCTTTCACTCTCTGCTGACAGGCGGGCTGTAAAGGGCACCGAATTTAGACGTAAGCCCAGGAAGAGCACAGACTGGGCTGGGGACAACATGCTCTTTTCTGCGTTTATTACAAAACCCAGGTCGAGCAGGTGTTTCACGAGGGTATTCGTCTGCGTAATAGCCTCCTGCTCCGACTGTGCAAGAAGGAGCCAGTCGTCTAAATAGGTTGCCAGGCGAATACCCTGTTGTCTTAACGGGGCTATTGCTGCCTCCGTACATCGCACAAACACCCGTGGGCTGAGAGACAGACCGAAGGGAAGCACTCTGTACTCGTAACAGACACCCTGAAAAGCGAACCTCAGATATTTCCTGTGTGGATAATATACTGGGATGTGAAAATACGCGTCTTTCAGGTCGATTGATGTGAACCAATCGTCCTGACGCACGAGACGCAGCAGGATGTGTGAGTGAGCATCCGGAATTTGTATTTTCTGAGATACTTGTTCAGAGCCCTTAAATCCAGGATAGGGCGAAATTCCCTCCCCGTTTGGGAACGAGGAAGTATTTGGAATAGAAGCCGCTCTGACTCTGTCGGAGGGTACAATGGATATGGCTTTCTTTTCTAGTAGCGAGAGAATCTCCTGCTCTAGAATGTGAGCCGACGCTCCCCGGGCTTGTGATTGCACAATGCCCGAGAAGTGAGGGGGGGTGACAGCGAATTGGAGTCTGTAGCCCCGTGATATCGTCTTGAAAACCCAAGCAGAGCATGTGAGCATCTTCCACCTTTCGCTCCTCAAAGCGAGTGGAGACGTAATCATTTCTCTGTTGCTTGCACTCTGTGTCTTTATTGGTTGTGTTATGGGGCCCTCTAGTGTCTGAACACGGTGGCATCCCAGGCTGACAACCTCGGTCGACACTGCGCATGCGCGCGGCGATGTGCGTTCACAGACCGGTCACCGTCCGCTTTCCGAGAGAGGCACAGCCACTCTCAGAAGCGGAGCAGTCACCTGACTGTTTATTGTTTATTGTTTTTTCTTTCATTATTTTTGACTGCGCCCTTGGCTTTAAGCCTGGAAACGACAGTGGAAAATATTTTATTGGAAAACAATGACATGTGTTTGTGCGACTTGAACGAGCAGCAGGAACTGCTGCCTGTTACGTGAAGTCTATCCTCATGGCGCGAACTGGAGGATGACGTTCTGCATCACTCGAGGCGGCGGGAAGACGGGGGCGTGGTTGCACCCCGGAAACACATGAGCTTTGAATACGTGTGGAACACGGTCCGGGGCTGGAAAACAGGGACTTCCAGCCCTTTCACCGAGGAGAGGAGGGAAGGCTGTCAGGGCTCTCTTCTCTTTTCCTCATGATGGCCGAAGGTCTGGGCCGGCTGTGCCTGTGCGGCTGCTGCCGGAACCGGGGACTTTCTTGGCCAGCTCGTCCTCGCCTCATGTCTGGGCGGGAGACCCGGGGCGGGCTGTGGCTTTTGGGGAAGACAAAGCTGGAGAGCCTCATCCTCCTTCTTTTTAGCCTCACACCGCTGCTGCATTGAAGCCAGAGCGGTGCCAAATATGCAATCGGCACGTCCAAGACGTCCTCTTTTCCCCGGTCCGGGAGGTTCGTCAGGTTAAGCCACCTGGCTCTCTCCTGTACCACCATCATCCCCAGCGATTTGCCCGTGGCTTGGACTGCACAGCGCTGCACCCGGAGACAAATGTCCGTGATCGCTGTGATTTCTTCCCATACGGCCGGCTCAGGTTTGTTCGTCATGTCTTCACAGAGCTCCGCCTGGTAAGCGGTTAGCATCGATGAGACATTGAGCGCCCTGACGGACAAAGCTGCCGCTTTGTAAGCCCGTTCGGTCATTGCTGACTGGAACCGGTCCGCTTTTGTCGGCAGTGTGGGGTTACTGCTAGGAGCCGCAGACAGCCGCGGTTGGAGGTGGGCTGCCACAAGCGGCTCCATAGGAGGCATGCGGAACAAGCCGAGCTTCTCCATGCCCTCAAAGTCCAGAGAGGAGGCTCCCTGGATTGGGGCCTTGCTGCTGAAAGGGCGGTCTCTCCACGAGACAGACACCTCGTCTAGCAGCTCTGGAAACACCGGGAGAAGTTGCCTCGTCAGCCTCGCGGCTTGGGGCAAGTTCTTTCCCTCATAGCGAGACCTGGAGGTCTCCTTGGCTACTTCAGGCCAAGGGATGTCCAGTCTGGACGCAGCGCGTTGACACACGGCCTGCAAGTCCATGCTGAGGCGGGGCAGAGATGGCGCGCTTTCGCCTGGGGGAGCGGACACCGCCTCCGGCTTGGCAGCCTGAGCAGACGAGACGAAGATGTCATCTTCGTCCTCGTCCGAGTCGGATAAGAGGAACTCAGAGGTATCCTCTTCATCCTCCTCCATGTAGTCCAGCTCCAGGACAACCTCCGCGGGTGGGACCACGGTAAGGTCCAGTCGGGAGCCCCAGCCTGTCACAGCGCGAGGCTCCCTTCCCGCGGCTGCCGCCGCCGTTGAGCCCCAGCTTGACACAGCGCGGGGCTCAACACCCGTGGCGGTCGCCACCATGCCTCGATCGCCGGTCGGCAAATCGACAGGCATGAAGGGGTCTTGTCCCGACAGGCTAGCTTGGTGCGCTAGCCGTCGGCGGAGGCTCTTGGTGGTGAAACGGGCACAGTGCCCGCACGCACCGGGGGCGTCGATAGCCTCCTGGGCATGTTGCAGCCCGAGGCAGGACGAGCAGACCTGGTGTGAGTCCCAGAGCCGAGCCTCCGAACCTCCGTCTCCTCTGGTGTGAGGGAGAGAAGGGTCCATCCTCGTTAGCCGGGGTGTCGGCGTGGAGGGACAAACTAGCAACAGGTATGTTACTGTTTGCGGGAAAAAATCAAAACCTTACCGTTATTTGTGGAAAAAAACGGCAGGGCAGATTTCGGTATTAACTGGTGTGTTAATATGAAAAAATCCCGTGCGAAGCAAAAGTAGCCGGCAAGCGTCCGGCGACCGAAGGTTAGCTTTGTGGTTCAGTCTGTGGACCGTTAAGCTAGCCTGGCTACTGATATTCTTTATTTGAGATGTGCTCCGAAGCGAGAAGAGGTGTTTGAATGACGCTGCGACGTAGCGCAAGCTACTTAAAGGGTGGGTGGATTCCCTGACGTAGTCGTCAAGATCACCAGCCAATCAGGATTGGCGTAATGAGATTGATGCTTCTGGTGCATACGCGTTGAGGCGCATCCCATAGTGAGACATCGAACGGAGTGTTATGAATGAGAACATTACATGTTACTTGAAACAACATAAAGTTAGAATAAGGTGTTATCTTTTATCTGCTGTTCTGTTTAGTGTGTGAGTTTTTGAATATATGGTGCAAGGGGGTCTCAGCTGACCTAATCAAATGTTAACTTGAGAGACTGTTTCACTCAGAACAGGAGGTGCTCTTAGTTCATACTTGCACACACACACTGTAAAGAGAGGGGACGGACCAGATGAAATCAACACCAGCTGACTCACTGCTTGGGGGTCGTCCAGGATGTATAAACACTGTAACATTTGAATACTGGAGCGCTCCCTTCTGACTGACTGTCCGGATAACTTGTATCCCACGGTGGTAGAATGGAGTCCAGAGTACTCTGTGAGAATTGGACTGTTTGTTTTGCTAATAAACTAGTTGATTTAACATAGCCTTTTATTTTGTAGTTTTCTTTTGTGCTGCTTTCAACGACCTCTTCTTCTCATCAACAAACGCGCTGAAGTAGGGCCGGCCCTCTTGACGGCCGCCTGAGGGTGCCACTACAACAGACGCTACCCGCGTCCCTGTGTAACTGGGAAACTGATAGAATTGGATCGGGACATTGCTCGTGAACACAGAGTGGTGACTGCAGCCAGAGAAACGGCCGCATCAGATCCAAAGTTTTATCGGCAATTTCATTTAAAAAAGGCCGATAGCGATAATCTGTAAAATGCGGAATATCGGCCTCGATAATCGGTCGACCCCTACTTCACACTACTACCTCCGGGCGGACAGTATGTAAATGTGCTTTGTCCGAGTTACAGCATTCATAATTCATGTTTTGTGTTCTCTCATTGTAGGCTTTTGTGGAAGCTATTTGGCGGAGTTGGACCAGTCAATGGACCACTGTAATGATGGTAAGTAAACTAATAGTGTCAGGCACATTCATGTGGCTGCCGATGACAATTTATTCAGGACACCGGAAATATGACCCAATGTTTCAGTCTGTCCGAAAGGTTGGTCATATTTTCTGTATCCTGAATCATTGGTTCTCATGGCTTACTTATAAACAATTAATAATGGTGTCTTATCTTTTAGATGGTGGTGCCAGCAATGCACATGGCTCAAGATTAGCTGACTTCAGCTCACCGGGCTTGGCTCACCTGACCCCACAGCACCCATCCCACCCCCCTTCAGCTCCAGAAACACCACGGGGGAGATTATATGGAGGGGAATCAAGAGGAGAAGTTTGATGAGACTGAAGCTGCTCTGAGGGAGGAAGCAGCCCGCCGAAAGATGGTGAACAATTTTTACACAAAGCATTTTCTCTATAATCTTTCGAGGCTTCTAATATTTTCTGTATGCCTTTGCAGGTATCCTGTGGATCCTTAAAGTTTTAAAAGTCTTACATTTATTGTTTGAAATCTTTCTTTTTCACTTGGATGTGTGTTTGACAGAAATATTGTAAAAATACGCCTCGCGAATCACGATAATATTTTTCTTAATCAATATTTGACAATTTCTTTAGGATTGCCAATTTGGTTGATGGCATTGTTTGTCAATTAGTTTGGACACAGTAGTGGTCTTATTTCTTCCTTAGAGGTAATACAAATGTGTTCAAATTCATTACATTTGTATTTATTTATAAATGAGAAGATGTCTATTTACATAGTACACTGTAGCACACTAACCATTTTCTCTCGTCTGTTAAGATTACCCGCCTGGCATTAGTCGGAGGGACCAACTCGGAAAATATGATCCGGCGAATGCTATCCGCTGCCATGACAAACAGTCTAGCCTGCATCTTCAACTGGGTGGGAAAGGGAGAGAAGAGGGCCTTCAAGGACACACTGATAAAGGACTGCATGTTTGGTGAGCCTGCACCTCAAAATACTAGGTTTACTACTTTACAACAGATTTGGCAAATATTGAATTTAATTCATAAGTCTTTTAAATTGCTTTCTCAAGTTGATAAGAATGGATGCAAAATGCATCCATTCTTATCCTTATCTTCATATAAGTGGTCCTCATTAATGCTCATAATAGGATGGCAGCATTTCTGTCTACTCGCTCTGCATCTCAAAGGTGGGCTGTGGACAGTTCAGAAACCTGCCTACCAGTGACATTATTCCTAGCTAATGGAAATTGGAAAGGACCATTGATGATGTCACTGATGGGCACGTTTCTGAACTGTCCACTACCGTCCTCTGAGATACAGAGCAAGTAGACAGAAATGAGTAATAGTGTGAATCAATTATATGAAGATGGGGTTGATGGGTGAATTGCTCAATTAAGGCCGCCTGAAAACCTAGTACACTAAACAGTACACACTGGAACGCATCCATTGCAGCTTTCTTATTATTATTTCAATAAAAAAACAAAAAATGTAACTTCTTTTTTTTCAGCTGCTGCTCATCAATTTGACCGCAGGCTGACGGAATTGACATTCAGGGTTGGAGTGCAGAAATGGCTGCGTTACGCACCAGAGAGGAATGGCGGGGTACCAAGGAAAAAATAGTTAAACGGACAAATGGTTTAAAGTTGGGGTGTTTTCGTTCATGTTGAACTGGGGTCTTATAGATCTGAGTTTATAGTTAAGACTGCCTTTCCACCGAGTATGACAACCCCGTTTGCAGTTGCCAGGTTTTTATGTCACCTGGAGTTTCAGAGCAAATATAATTTGAACTACAGTTGATGGCCAGATCATTGTCTCTAAGGAGCTTCCTCCACTTAAAGGTCCCATGTCATGCTTTCCTGGTTATTACCCGTCCCCTTGTGTGTTATGTAGCTTTTTATGCATGTAAACGGTCTGCAGAGTCAAAAACCCTCAAAGTACACCCTGTAGCGAGTACAACTTAACACAGAAAAGACCTGTCTATGCTGCCCCAGAACTTCTTCCTGAGTAAAGTGACGTAACGGGCATAGTGGCGTAACACACACTCTCACTCAGCCTTATCTTTTCTCAGCCGCGGCTCCGTGGATTTACACACACAGCCTGGCTGTGAGTGTGTGTCTGTGTGCTAAGGCTGAGTTCCTCTGTGTCCCGCTGTCTCGCAGACCCCACGCAGTAACCAGGAAACTGCCCCAGTAATCCAGCTCACACTGGCCGCTCCTCGAGCCTCAAAGGGCGGAGCAGCGAGCCCCGCAACATCCCGCCAACACGCTACCCAGACCCCACGCAGCATTCAGAAAATGACACCAGTAATGACAAACTGATGAGAATGCTGCGTGGGGTCTGGGTACCGTGTTGGCGGGATGTTGCGGGGCTCGCTGCTCGGCCCTGAGGCTCGAGGAGCGGACAGTGTGAGCTGGATTACTGGTGTCGTTTCCTGGTTGCTGGGTGGGGACAGCGAGACACAGAAGAACTCAGCCTGAGCACACAGACACACACTCACAGCCAGGCTGTGTGTGTGTAAATCCACGGAGCCGCGGATGAGAAAAGATAAGGCTTAGTGAGAGTGTGTGTGTGTTACGCCACTATGCCCGTTACGTTACTGAGGAAGAAGTTCTGGGGCAGCATAGACAGGACAAAAGATGTTAAAAAAATGTAAGAAATGTAAGCTTGTGGACAAAAGATGTTAAAAAAATGTAAGCTTGTGGACAAAAGATGTTAAAAAAATGTAAGAAATGTAAGCTTGTGGACAAAAGATGTTAAAAAAATGTAAGCTTGTGGACAAAAGATGTTAAAAAAATCTAAGAAATGTAAGCTTGTGGACAAAAGATGTTACAAGATGTTCATATCATTGAATCGGAATAAATAACTGAATAAATAATGGGCTCTTTTTTTGTTTGTTCATTTTAGTTTCTTTTCAATGTCCGACATCAATGTTAATTGCAATCTTCAGCATGACAATATCACAATGTTGATTCAATGACTTTTTGCAATCTGATAATAACATTGTTTCAATGTATAATGCAATGCATAATATAGTTGAATCAATGTTGATCCAATTCTACATTCTTTCAATGTTGATCATATCGTAATTGAATCAAGGTTGATTCATTGTTGGAATTGGTTGAAAATTCAATGTTGTTTCAATGATGATCATAGCGAGCACATTCACTGTTGTTTCAATGTCTGACTTCGATGTTGATTTCAATCTGCAGCGTGACCATATCTCAATGTTGATTCAATGACTTTTTGCTATCTGGGAGGTGTCTCAGACTCCAGGCCCGCGGGGCCAGACGCGGCCCGCGAGACAGTTTCTCATGGCCCGGTTGTTGATATCACGTAATAGTGTTAATCTGGCCCGCGCTTTTACGTTTGCGCTTTTAGATTTTAATTTTATTTTTGGATTGATCCCGCTGCTGGCAGGGAACTGCTGCGTGCAGTTCCCTCGCCCCTCCCCCCTCCGAGGGAACTCCGCCACACATCAATCAAATGCGCGCAGCGGAATCAATCACAGAGTGATCCAAAAGTGACACAGAGTGGAAGGAAAATATATCGCCCAGTCATGTCTTCATCAAAACTTTCAGGGAAAAGAAAAGTCGATGATGACCACAGAAAATTTCAGGAGAAGTGGGAGACTGAATATTTTTTGTCGAGTACAGGGGAAAGCAAGTGCCTATATGCACAGAGAAAATCGCTGTATACAAGGAGTATAACGTCAAACGTCACTACTCAACTAAACATGCAGAGTATGCAAAATACCTGGGAGACGAGAGAGAGAAAAGAGTCACAGAGCTAAAAACATGTCAATGGAAGCAACAAAATCTCTTCAAGAAAGGAAGCAATGAGGCTGATTTAGCAGTCGAAGCTAGCTATGTGGTGAGTGAGATGATTGCGGGAAAGCCGTTTACGGAAGGCGAGTTTGTAAAAAAGTGCATGTTGCAGGCTGCAAGTATAGTCTGTCCAGAAAAGAAGGGTCAGTTTAACAACATCAGCCTGTCAGCTAACACAGTGGCAGAGCGCATTTCTGACTTATCAAGTGACATATAAGATCAGCTGTGCGAAAAAGCTAAACTTTTCTGTACATACTCTGTGGCTCTTGATGAGAGCACGGACATCACTGACACCGCTCAGCTCGCAATGTATGTCCGTGGTATTGATGACAAGTTTGAAGTGACAGAGGAGTTGCTGACAGTGAAACCAATGCATGGCCAGACCACCGCTGAGGAGATATTCCAGCAACTGTGTGATGCCATTGCGGATATCGGTCTGCCATGGAAGAGGTTTGTTGGAATTACGACCGACGGAGCGCCATCAATGACAGGGAGGAAAAATGGGCTGGTGGCACTTGTTCAAAGAAAACTGGAGGAGGAGGGTGTGGAGGAGGCTATTGCTCTGCACTGCATTATCCATCAGCAGGCCCTTTGCAGCAAATGCTTGAATTTTGACAATGTAATGTCTGTCGTTGTGAAATGCATCAACCATATCAGATCCAGGGGCTTAAAGCACCGCCAGTTCCGTGCTTTTTTGGAGGAAATTAAGTCAGAATATGAGGATGTGCTCTACTTCACAGAGGTACGTTGGCTCAGCAGGGGAAACGTCCTGAAGAGGTTTTTTGAGTTGAGAACAGAAATGAAAGTATTCATGCTGGAGAAGGGAGGGATGGCTGTTCCCGAGCTGAGTGATCCCAAATGGCTCATGGACTTAGCTTTTCGTGTTGACATCACGCAGGAGCTGAATGCACTGAATAAGAAGTTGCAGGGCCAGGGCCAGCTTGTCAGTGCAGCATATGACAATGTCAAAGCATTCTCTACAAAACTGGTGTTATGGAAAGCCCAGCTCCCTCAGAAAAACCTCTGCCATTTCCCAGCATGCAAGTCTCTCATGGACAGGGGCACAGCATTCAGTGGTGAGAAGTATGTTGATGCCATTGTGAAGCTACAGGAGGAATTTGATCAGCGGTTTGCAGACTTCAAGACACACAGAGCCACTTTCCAAATTTTTGCAGACCCCTTCTCCTTTGATGTAGAAAATGCCCCTGGTGTGCTTCAAATGGAGCTCATTGACCTGCAGTGCAATTCTGAGCTCAAAGCCAAGTTCAGGGAAGTGAATGGGAAAGCAGACAAGCTTGGACAGTTCATGAGAGAATTGCCCCCCTCCTTCCCTGAGCTTTCCAGGATGTTCAAGCGGACCATGTGCCTTTTTGGGAGCACATATATGTGCGAACAGCTCTTCTCCACCATGAACTTCAATAAGTCAAAGTACAGGTCCAGACTGACTGATGAACATCTTCAAGCCATACTAAGGGTTTCAACTGCTTCCTCCCTCAAACCAAATGTGGCTCAGCTGTGTGAGAGGAAGCGCTGCCAGGTCTCTACCAGCAAGGAGTAGGCAAGAGCAACTGTGAATAGTTATGTTGTGAAGAACCGTTCATGTTAAGAAGATGTTGAAGAACTGTTAATGTTGTATTTTTAATACATTTTTTGTGGAATACTTGAAGCGGCCCAGACTTGCCTAGACTCTACGTCCAGTGGCCCCCAGGTAAATGGAGTCTGAGACCCCTGCTGTAAAGTATGTGTATTCACTCTCTGTCCTAAACGCCTCGTTGGAGCTCCTGCCCCCCCTCCCTGTGAGCCCAGTGTGCTCTGATTGGTCACGCGACGTGCAGCTGCTCGTGAGGCTGAGCAGTGAGGAGCAGAAAGGCTTCCGTGTCGGCGAAACAAATACAGCGAGAACAAGCGAAACTCATCCTGAGCACACACAAAAACTCACAGCCGAAGTAAAAACAATAAGTGTGGCTTGATATTGAGTAAGAAAAAGGTTTATAACGCTGTGAGCATGGGTCTGCGGAGAGCATTTCTCCGCGATCCCAATGTAGTAGTCCGAAAAACGTTTACCCATTTAAACAGTCGTGGTAGATACCTTGTTTGTTTTAAACATCATAAATACACAAACAAAAATGAATACTTACAGGTTGTGTACCCGAATCTCCCGCTGGTCCAAACAAAGTAGGAGTAGTGTGTGTGTGTGTGTGTGATGCATGCAGCAGCCGCATGTGTGCAAACTGCCCCGCCCCCTCGCACACAGACGGGGAGAGAGCGATCTCTCGTCTGGATTGGAAAGATTGAAAATACTAAAAATAATCATATATGCATTTCGCAGTCTTTTTGCATATTAGATAACGGTAGTGATGGCAGTTTGACACTGAAGCTTCGAACGGAGCTTCAACCCTGGACTTCCTTTTCCATAGAAGCAGTGATTCGAAGCTTGCTTCAAATCACGTGACATATGACGTCAGAAGCAGCAACTGCTTCAAACCACGTGACATGTGACGTCCGAACCAGCAACTGCTTCATTTCCTGAATGAATCACCTGACTGGTTCGCCGTCCAATCAGGTGATTCAATGCACTGCCTCGTCTCTATTCTGACAGGTGACAGGTTGAAACAGTTTCGAATTTGAGCGCTTCAACACTTTATAACCGCTCTAAAAAATGCGCAATGTGTGGGTTGTTGTCGTAGTTTGCGTTGTTGCTGTTGAGTTGTTGTTGGTATTGCATTTGAATTGGATCATTATAGAGCAAGCCAGGAAGAAAGATAGGTCGTTCTGGCTCGGGAAACACTTCAATATGTGAAGTTGTGAACAAAAAGACAATTATGAGTAATATAAAAACAGTTTAATTGTTTAGAGAATAGATAGCCCAGTGGATAGAGCTGGCGGCCCGAATGCTGCGATGTCCTCCGCGCAGCTGGTTCAAAACCCGGAATGGATGAACTTTGAATCATTGCTTTTCAACTTTAATACTTTAATAACTGATAAAGGCACTCTCCGCCCAAAACAATTTCCAGCACTCTCTAGTCTCTTCTCAATAACCCAATACACACAATTATCAATCTTTAATTGCAAATAGAACATGATATTCAGTCTTAGTGTGTGTGTGTGCATCGAATATTTTTCAAGGCAAAGATACGTTAAACCCACTGCAGCCTTGCACTTCGCCAGGAGAGGTCGCTGTAACTGAAGCTTCGAGAAATGAACCTATTTCCGACACAATTGTCCAAGTGGTTCGATGCTTCATTCAAAGCTTCATTTTGCCATCACTAGATAACGGAGTTGACGACACCAAAACTGCAATATAATGTTTGTGTAGCATAATAAATATGATATATCGTTCTTCAGTGCCCTACGCTGTACATATCCGGCATGAATCGCTGAAAGGTTTGAGAAGCTTTGTTTCTTGAAAGGCTGGTAGAGGGTGTGGCCATAGCTCTGGGCGTGGCTACTGGGTATCCCTACGTAGCGATACCCAGAGCCCTAGAGAGATAAGAGTTACGACACTCCCATAGACCTCCGTTGTAAAAAATGGCGGCGCCTACTTCCGGGGTATGGACACCGAAATAGTTCCAAATATCGTCATTTGGGCGTTGGACCTCATTCACTTACATTACGGCGCGTCGATTAGTTCCAGAGGTAAGTTGCTGAAATATCGAACTCTTTTGAATTGTCAACTGTCTATATTGTATCAGAGGCCCTTTATGATGCTTATACTGGTCTTCATTTGTATATGCACAGCGTAATTATCTTTATTTTATCTTGGTTGTTACAACCAATTTGCTAGCATTGCCTGCTAGTTAGCTAGCGCGACTTCGTCAGCTTTGAAGGTAAGATTTCAGTAATGAATCGCTAGCAGCTTATATATCAATGATGCTGGGTAACTAACAAGCAGGATTTAGATTGATTACAGAGCTGCCAAGTCTCACCCTTTGAGAGTGAGAGTCACGCAATTTAACCTCTTCACACGCCTCACGCCACACTTGCCATTTCACACGCTTTTTTCCTCCTCTCACTACTTTATAATTATTTTTTATTGAATGATATATTTCCATAACTTGTTGCTTGAGGCTTGCCGTAGTTCGAGTCAGGGACAGGGTGAGCCCGCCCTATTCTGCCCCCGATTGGCTGACCGAGATATGTGATAACCAATCATCCGCCCTCGAGGCTAAATCTAACCAACCCAATGAAAGGCACCACGTATACAAACCAATCAGAGGCAGCTTAGGGCGGGTCATTGCGTCTCTATCCTATGAAGAACGCCCTAACTCTATGAGAACAACACTTATGGCGGAGAAATCGAGAAGTAAACGTGGAACGTCTGTGTCAGCGCCTCAATAATGCCGTAACTGACATTTTCATCTGAAGCGGGAGGTCAAATGGTAGGTAACCACTTCATTTTACTAACACATTATTTTACAAATATTTTTATTTTGATGAAGTCAACGGTGGGTCTGACTACGTGAGACTTAACGTTACACAGGCTGCTGGTGAGCAGTGTGGCAGGTTGCTGCGGTGGGTTTAACAACCATCAACCGTGACTAATAGCAGTGTTAGTTAAATCATCACGTATTTGCGTGTGTGAGCTAATGGATACTTACTATGAGCTAAGGGAATTTACAGTACTGTACCTGTGCTGTTTGCATTTCTGTCTAATAAAATATTCAATCAATCAAACAGTAACATGTAGCTATCTTTTGAGACTGGATCATTCATTCCTTAACTGTATACTTCGATTTCTGTCTGATGTTTGTCTGTTAGTTTGAAAGTCTGAAAGATGTCAGGTAGGGCTGGGCGATTTGGCCTAAAAATAAAATCTCGATTTTTTTCTAACTAATGGACGATTTTCGATTTAAACCTCGATTTTTAGCACAAACCAGTGGGAGGAGGGAGGGTTACAGTGTTAAATTATTTTATGCATGTGTTTCTCTTTAACACATAGCCTAGTGTGTGCACAGGAACACACGCATACATATTATCTTACACATTATGATGTCTAACACTTCTTAATTAAGCTTAATTCTGTTTGACAAAGAAAAGAAAATGTTTCACACTGTAGGTATAATTTAATTAATGTGTAGCCTACACACACGCACACACACTAGTATTACATTATTTATGCACTTATGGCAACTATGCATAACTGTATCAAGGCTCCAGACTTTTTTACTGAATAGATAGGTTGTCTCGCATTTCCCCTCCCCCACACTAAAGCAAAGTGAAATAAATCGCAGTTCCTGGCTGAAAGAGCTTGCCAGATGAAAACAGCTTCAACAAAGTAACGCATGCATTTTATTGTCAGTAACGGGAACGGCGTTGTAACGATGGAAACAGTAATTAGTTAGATTACTCGTTACTAAAAAAAATAACGCCGTTAGTAACGCAGTTTATTTGTAACGACGTTATTCCCATCACTGAACCTAATATGCAACTGCATCAATCCATTCAATTCGTTTTTATACATACATGTAGCACTTTGTTATGCATTGTGTAGTCACTTACTGATCGCATTGTCTGTGTCCAAAGCATTGGAGGTTGGGCCACTCAGTCAGTCTGTGTTCGTGGACATTTTTAATGGTACGTCTGTCAGTGGCGCGGTGAAAGTGATTGTAGTAGGCTATGTGGCTGAGTTTTGCGCGCGTTCTGGAAAGTGAGAGAGTGCCTGGAAATCTCCGCTTTGCTTCCCACAATGCAGTTCGGCGAAAAGCGAGGGAACGTGACGTCACCCCATTCAAAGTGAATGGGCAGACGCGTTGGAAGCTGTTTTTGAAGCAGGAGACGCTGTAGTGTGGACGGGCCGTAAGCTACTGCGGAGTCCCTTAAAGCAAAACAAATCTGCGGAGTCTAGAAATGTTTTTAAATCGCGATTTTTCGGTTCAGCCATTTCACAAACCGTAGGAAAGTAAAAATGCAAATTAATCGTTTAAACCGAAAAAATCGCCCAGCCCTAATGTCAGGTAAGAAGAAGAAGCAGCAGAGAGATCTGCTGTCATTCTGGTCAACCACCCCCTGCCAAACTTGCCAGGTCAGAGGAAACAGTGGAGGAGGCTTTGGATCTCTCAGTGAATGACAGAGCGGAGGAAAATGAGAGTCCAGAGGGCACAGAGAATGAGACTGCAGAGGAGACAGAAGATGATGACGTAGAAGAGATTGAGGCTCCAGAGGAAACAGGATGAGACAGAAGAGCCAGCAGAGGAAACGGTGGAGATGAGAGTAGAAACAGGGAAAAAGCAGAGTGCTAAGAGTGGAGCAGCCACCTACAGGTGCACTTTTAAAAGGGAGTGGACAGCAGAATGGCCATTCATCACTCTAGGCACCACCTCCTACTATTGGTGCTCTATATGCAGACATGAGAACAGCTGTGCCCATCAAGGAAAGGCAGATGTCATCAGGCATATAAAAAGCAAAGGGCATCGTGCCAAAGAACAGGCAATACAGTCAACAACCACGATTGCACCTTATTATGCCCCAGTCTCTGTTGGTGGCATGACAGCACAAGATGCCAAGGTATATATTATGAACAGTGGCAGTAGCTGAATTGCACTTGTAGGTTATATCAGCATAAATAATAGTAAATGAAACAAACTGTCACAAATGCCTTGTCTAACATGTTAATTTGGAATGTTTTTATTTATGTTTATTGTTGTATGTAATTGTGTTTTTCTAGGGACCTTGAGTCGGCAATAAATGCATTTATTCAATCCAAAAACAACATAATTAACATTCAAATCATTAACATGATTTGCTCTTTGATTACCCCCTTTCTGTTGCAGACAAGGAGAGCTGAGGTAAAGGTGGCAGTGTCAATGGTCGAACACAATGTGCCATTTGCAGTAGCAGATCACTTCAGCCCATTGCTAAAAGAATGCTTCAAAGATTCCCCTACTGCACAGAACTACAAGTGCGCCCGCACAAAAACATCGTGCATAATAAATGAAGCAGTGGCCCCACATTTTAGAAAGGAACTGGTCATGAAGATGAGGACCAATCCTTTCACATTAATCACAGATGGATCAAATGATACAGGTCATTACACTTTCCAGCACCCATTTTAGATATATTATTAATCACAGAACACACACACACACACACACACACACACACACACCTACACACACACACACAATTTCAGTCTGATGTGTACCTTAATCTGACATATATGTACCATATCGTTGCAGGAAGAGAGAAGATGAACCCACTCACTGTGCGGGTATATGACAGTTACAGCGGTAAAGTTGTCCACACATGTGCCCCACCAGCGGGCCAAGCTGCGGCACAGCTGAAGTGATATACCAGAAGACGGACGAGGCCTTGCAAAAAAACGCCATACCATGGAGAAACTGTGTGAGTCTGTCTGTTGATAATGCACCTGTCAATACAGGAGCAAGAAATTCCATCGCATCCAGAATTCTTAAAGAACATGGCAGCATCTACATCCATGGGTGCCCCTGTCACATCATCCACAACACTGCCAAACAGGCTGGCCTGGGCTTTTTGGAGGTGAGTTGAATCATGTATGATTTCTATGACCTACCGTATCCGTTATGCCTAATGTCAAGTCTAACAGGTTGTTAGTTATGCTGTGGTGTCATGAATCTATGACAAAAATGTCATGTGATTATAAATCATCATGTATTGCAGGTGTGTGGATTTGATCCAGAGGATCTGACTGTAGATGTGGGATACTGGTTTAAAGGAAGCACCAATCGTAAAGGTTACCTGACAGGTATGTGCAGTCCAAATGAAATGCAGAAGAGTTAGATTCAATTAAATTGAAATTAAGATGTTCCATTCTTGTCATAGAATTCTGTGAGCTCCATGGAAGCGACTATTTGGAAATACTTATGCACGTTTTCATTCGATGGTTGAGCCTGGAGAGGTGTTTGAATCGTATCCTGCAGCAGTATGAGCCACTGGCCAGCTACTTCAAGTCATCAAGTAGGCATCATATTTCAATGATCCAAAGGAACGAACGATTATTATAACAGACTGAAAAGTCATTGTATGTAGTATGCACAACCTGTGTTTTTTTTATTCACAGATGAGAAACAACCAAGGTTCAGGAGGCTGTTGGAAGCATTCTCTAACCCAATGACAGAGGTGTACCTGCTCTTCTATCAAGCAACGTTGCCAGTCTTCTCCACCTTCAACCTCCTCCTCCAGAGAGAGAAGTCCTCCATCTTCCTTCTACATGATGAGGTAAATTGGGAAGGTTGGGATACAGTATGCTAGTAATACAGTATGCTAGTAATAATGTACTATGTTTGTTCCTTTTTTCATTAGCACTCTACTTCTAGGTTAAATGTAATTTTGAAAATCTTTTCTGAAATACAAATTTGTAGATACGGAGTTTCATCCGCAAGTTGCTCTCGAAGTTTCTGAAGCCCGCAGCACTGCAGCACCGGGAATTGCATGAAATCCTCTATAAGGACCCATCAAACCAACTGCCAGGTAATCCTCCAAGTTTCACATCAGCAGATGCACATACACTATCCACTCACTGATCTCACTCACATCAGCAGATGCACATACACTATCCACTCACTGATCTCACTCACATCAGCAGATGCACATACACTATCCACTCACTGATCTCACTCACATCAGCAGATGCACATACACGATCCACTCACAGATCTCACTCACATCAGCAGATGCACATACACGATCCACTCACTGATCTCACTCACATCAGCAGATGCACATACACGATCCACTCACTGATCTCACTCACATCAGCAGATGCACATACACGATCCACTCACTGATCTCACTCACATCAGCAGATGCACATACACGATCCACTCACTGATCTCACTCACATCAGCAGATACAGATGCACATACACGATCCACTCACTGATCTCACTCACATAATACTGTTTGTGTTTGTTAGAGGGCTGCTTGTGCAGACAAGTTATGAGTTTGATAATGTCATCTCATCTCATCACACACATAGGACCACAATGGAAACAAGTCCACAGGACTTTTTTATGTTATCCTTTTAGCCCAAATGTGTGACTACCTTGTGCTGTTTGCATTTCTGTCTAATAAAGTATTCAATCAATCAATCAATCAATCACTGATGTGATGAAGATACTTAAAGGGGTGCTTTCAAGTTAGCTATTGTGGTTGTTGATGATTGCTAAAGTGACTCAACACCGGTCTTATTCCCAGTCTCATACTGACATGTTGGTGTTGGGAATGAGAACATATTGCATCAATCTTTCTCCAGAATCGCATACAGCACCTTAATGACCTCTGTGACGTTGTTGATTTATTGTGTCTCTCGTAGGAGAAAAGCTGGTGATCGGCTTCACTACTCGAGCTACACTCAACAGGCTCCTTGATGCAGGAGACATTACACCGCAGCAAGTGCAGAGGTTCCAGCAGGCAGCAGTGGCGTTTCTGGTTTCCTTTGGGCTGTGGAGTATGCCATGAAGAAACTCCCCATGAGAGAGCCCCTGATAAAACATGCCATGTTTCTGGATGTCCAGCAGAGGGTAGAGTGTGGAGTGGAAGACGCCTTGTACTTTGTTGACAGGTTAGTTGAGGTATCAAGTCAAGTACATTTATCTATAGTGCCAAATCATAACACAAGTTATCTCAATATGCTTAATAAGTAGAGCAGGTTAAAGACTCTTGGCTCTTGTCACATTTTCTTAACATTTTCTTAATAGATTGTAAAGTTTAATGACCACATCTGAAAAACAACCCGTTTCAGCTACATTACTTTACCAGATCAGTGCACATTGTGTTCTTTTTAGGTTTCCTGAACTTCTCCCATACAACGGACCTGACGAGCGTGACAAACTGAGTGAGGAGTTTCTGGACTACCAGTCCATGGACATTGCCATGCCCGAAGACCCAGCCACGTTTGACATTGAGAGCTTTTGGGGGAACATGGCATCAATGAAGAATAAGGTAAGAATTATTCTGCACCCTTTGAAATACCCATTGACGTAATCAACTTAATTCTATACAAAAATACTTGAGAGTAATTAGGCTTCCTATGTACATTTTTCAAAGGTGACCGGTATGAGCAGATTTGGGAGGCTCTCTCGTATTGCCAAGTTGGTGTTGGTACTTCCACATTCAAATGCTGATGCTGAACGAGTGTTCTCTGTGGTGGGACTGAACAAAACCAAAACCCGAAACAGTTTGGCTCTTGATGGAACTCTATCATCCATCATGACTGTGAAGATGGCAAACCTTGAGCCAGTGTTTCAAATGGGAGCCCCCACGCTCTGTCATCAAGGCATCAAAATCTGCCACAAACACCTACAACATGAGACATGTCATGTAAACCAAAACACACAAACAAAGACATGCACTTTATTTTTTTATAATATATATTATATATATATTATTCTGGTTCTAATTTTGTTACACTTACAAAAAAAATTCACTAAAGGAAAAGGCTGCTATTAAAAGGCTGCTATTGTTTCTTAAAAGGCTGCTATGTTTTCTTTATATTGACATTTTATAAATAAATGTATTTTATTTGTCAAACTTTTTCTTGTTACAATTGTTTTCATTTCTACTTGTGCTGGTCAATTATTAACACTATATAAGCATTAGGAGGCCGACAGTGCAGGGAGAGCAGCTGGCATGGGGGTGAAGACATCACAACAGTCTTAATGTTCATTTAAATTGAGATATTCCTCTAAATCGACGTTAAAAAAGGCCCAAAAAATTCGGCGCAGACCTTCGGCCGGTGGGTGGCCGAACGCATCGACCCCGAAAGTCTCACTCCTACTTTTTACTGAAACTTGGCAGCCCTGTGATTATGTGTTTTTGTTGTTATTTTGGTTTTTATCTGCTGAACCTGACCGTGTCAGCCATCCTTAGTCGGCTTTTTCTGTATGATATGACTTAACTGCTAGCAATAGTAGAAATGAGGTGGCGTTTGTGATAAATATTTCATTGAATTTTGGGATATACTAACATTTCATTATGTGACATGTTGACTGTACTTAGTTTTTTTTTGTACTGTTCCGTGTTAACTCATCTGTACTGTACAACTAGCCTAGCGCTACTTTTTAATGCTTGATGGCATGCTAGGATAGATTCCTTTGTATTGTAATATACACACTAGTTTAATGATTGTTCTTCAAAGGTATTATTCAGTCTTAAAAAAATAATAGCCTACTGAACAGGCTACTCTACAGCAGTGAATGAAGGATGAGCCTAAAACATGGTCATGCATCCAAAATGTTTATTTTTAACAAAATAAACACTTTTTAAAAAATAATAAGCACTTTTTTTTATTCAGCCTCATATGTCAGCCATGGCTGTTGCTGCTGCTGAAGGAGGGTGCTGCTGCTGAAGGAGGGTGCTGCTGCTGAAGGAGGGTGCTGCTGCTGGAGGAGGGTGCTGCTGGAGGAGGGTGCTGCTGCTGAAGGAGGCTGGTGCTGCTGAAGGAGGGTGCTGCTGCTGGAGGGTGCTGCTGCTGGAGGAGGGTGCTGCTGCTGAAGGAGGGTGCTGCTGCTGAAGGAGGCTGGTGCTGGCAACGGCTGCAGGTGATGACTGCTGAAAGAAGAGGAGGCTGGAGGCTGCTGACGGTGGACCGGGAATGGAGATGCCAAGTACATCGATGGCAACGAGTAAGGTGTTTGGCAGTGGCCTAGATGTTATGACCTTCGTTGCAGAGGTCTGTTGGGCCCAGGAAACAGATGAAGAGGATGTCCCTTTCACAAAGGAACCTTTTTGTTTTTTTCAAAATGGTTAGGCTCCTGGATGCCCTAGAGTTCTGTATTGCTTTTTTGTAAATAGTATTGTTTTTTTGTAAATAGTTGCTTACCCTAACCCTTTTTTGTAAATAGTATTGTTTTTTTGTAAATAGTTGCTTACCCTAACCCTTTTTTGTAAATAGTATTGCTTTTTTGTAAATAGCTGTTTGTAAATATTTGTAATAATTGTTGTTCGCACAATTATGCTTCTGTTTTCACTTTTTGGTGTCCATTGTTCAGCCACTGTATTGGTAAGCAACAATTTGTTTGGCCAAAATGTGTTATTCACACTCCTGACTCCAGTTTGATGTGCTGCATTCTCCTCTGAGTGGTCCTGATTTCAGGCAGAGGTCATGGCTTGGAAGGTTTTATATCCTGTAGTGCCACAACAGAACCTAATATGAATTGCTTTTTTCAGTTTCTCTTTTTTTTTTATTGTCTCGTCGCTGGATCACCTCCCCCTGGCAAAGTGGCCTCGTCATTTTTATTTGTATTGTTGACAAACCTGTTTTTGTTGCTCTGTTGAACCATGGTTCAACAGGAGCTTCTGTAAATATTTTGTAAATAGTTTTAATATTTATCATAGTAATCATTTTCAGTCTCCCACTCTGTCTCAGTTTAATTTATGGTTCTTTGCCCCACCATATGTGTTGTTGTCCAAGGGCACTAATTTGGTCTGTGTTGAAGATTGTTTTACACTTTAGATTAATCAAATTGTGTTTTTTGGCTGAATTCATCTTTTTCTGTTTAACCCTAACCCTCTTTGTTCTCCTTCTCATTCATTTGACTTTGTTTTGTTCTAACACATCACTTTTTCCATACACTGTTCTTAATACTTGTTCACACATTTGTTCGTCCCTTTACTTTTTCTTCCTGTTGTTCTTGTCAAACACATATATCAATTGTTCATCCACTGTTGTGGTAAAATGATATTCATAGTCTAACATGATCATGCTACCCATGCTAACATGAATACAAGCGTTTCCCTCCAAAAATGTAAAACGTATCTAAGTAATAGGCTACCAGGCTTTCCGTTGTCACCCTGCCTCTCCAAATGCAAAACTGTCAATAAAAAGTATGCAATAATGCAATTACAGCTGAAAAAGTACTTGGGTGTGTGTGTTTTTTTTATATATGTATTTACCATACAATAACGCAATCGCTGCTGTCTGTCTGTCCCATAGAAGAACATGACAGCGCAGCGCAACTATACTACGGACGTGACTGCCCTGGCAGTGACATCAACATAGCCTGCTTGTGCTACCACACTTTCCCCTCAAAAATATCGTTAAAACGAAACTTGGAAATAGTGCCAATCCATACAAAGTGTAACCACATCATGTTAAATATGAAAGCAATCTTTAAAAAATAACAGCGTTGGTTTAATCTATGACTATTTTGACCATGTTCGTGCTGTTTTTGCCATAGAGAAGCATTGCCACCGAAGTGCGTTTGGAACTATCCCGGCATACATAAACCACGTGACCGGCTGGCGGCGACATCAGAGAGTGTCGTAACTCTTATCTCTCTAGGGCTCTGGCGATACCCAGGAAGTAAATGAGAAATCTCCAACGAGGCGTTTTGGGGAGGTATTTTTCTGTGTTAGAGTTTTACTTCCTACAGGGTGTACTTTGAGGGTTTGTGACTCTGCAGACCGTTTACATGCATAAAAACCTCCATAACACACAAGGGGACGGGTAATAACCGGAAAAGCATGACATGGGACCTTTAAAATCAATGTTTATATGACGTAATTTAGATTAAATATACTATAAACTTAAAAACGGTTTTATTCGGAAAATACTTCATTTCCGGTTAGCATTAGCTTGTGGCTAACGTTATTGCTGAATGTTAAATGAATGTACAGTTTTATTTTGAAAAGCTCTATTTAAGGACAACCCCGTCGTTTACATGACGTGACTTCCGGCTTCACGTTAACAATGATTACAGCCGTTAAAATGCATTAAATAAAAAGTCATGAATGAGAATACGAGGAGAAAAGGATCGTGGAGTTATACAACAAACACACAACGTCTAAATCCTTTTATTTACGCGATATCAAACACAGAAGAACGAGGGGGAGACAGACCCCCCCATCGTCGAAGCAGCCAATGAGAGGAGGAGCGAGGAATCAGATTTACACGCAGAGCACGGGGCTTGCTCGGCCCTTCCTTCACCCTCCTCCGAACATGGCGCTGTGTTCTTGATTTGCTCTGTCTGTTTCAAAACCACGATACTTCATTAAAGTACACCATTTGAACCTTTCCGAGACTACATTGTCTCTTTTTAACTTCCTCCTGGACTCGAGAATAATGATCACGATCTACAGACGGACACTATAATTTACATTTTTTTACTATGTTCAATCTGAATTTACTTTAAAATAAAAAAAATCTATATTGATTCTGACTTTTCTTCATCCAACTCACAGGTTTATAATTGCTTTGAGAAAAAAGATTATTAATTTACTCCTTTTAAAAGGGAAGATATAGTTATTTGTTCTGGGAATGTCATTTTTGAGCCTGAGACCTGACAAACAGGCTCAGGGCTTAACAGGAACCCTGTCGTTTGCTTACTGTCAGGTTTTAGTGTAGATGGAACAGACATCAAGGAAAGAATATGCCTATAATGCAAGAAAGTGTTTAACTTCAAAACATTTGATTTTTTACCAAGACAATGTACGGTGGCCGGCAGGTGCAAACGCTGAACAACTGCCAAAAACGCATACATAAGCAGGAAACATCTGCAAATAATGAAATGAAAAACAAACAAACCCTGAAAACAAATACAACAAAAAACCGCTGCATTTACGCAAACTAAATACAACACAAACCCCGAAAACAAACGCAAAAGAAAAACGCTGAAAATACAAAAATGATATGCAAAGTCAAAAACGCATACAAACCCCAAAAAAAATCATACCGGAAGTGCTACGCCTCCAGGCCTCTAGGGGGTGCGCTACGTGGAACAGATTGATGTCTGACCAGACATAGAGAGAACGAACGAGAGTGATGGAAATTGAAGCCGTAGGAAAGAAAGTTGATTGAAGTGGACAAAGTCGATATATAAGAAGGTACGTTTTGTTTTGTTTTGATACAAAGAGCGTCATATTTCTAATTCTAGCACATTCGAGCTGGTTTCTCCATTCTTACCTACCCTACCTTTAATAGGTTGTTAAATGTTAAGAAGCCCTGAGACACAGTTTCGTGAAAAAAAGCTTAAGCGCTCATGAACATCAGTTAATTGGCTCACAGCAGGATTTTTATTTAACTGCATAAATTGGCACACAAAATCTCGAAAAAGCTGATGCAATGACATGCTGAGGGTTGTCACAGAGGAATTTTGGGAGGGAGAAATGGAGGCCCAAACAATGTGAAAGATGAGAAAAAGGCCAAGCAAATATTGCGTTTCTGTTTCTGTCCTCTCTGGCTCGGGCTGAACCTTTGATGTGGTTTACAGGCTGGATCAAAGAGAGGAAATCAATACCAATATATCTGCAGTCTGACCAGCCCAACATCTGTCTGTCGCCTGTTCATCCACCTTTCTCATCTTTCTTTATACTGTCTGTCTCATATCCAGAATGCATGCTTTTTTATTAAAATAAGTTTGTCTGATGGCCATCTTTACCTGTCTGTTGGACTGCTTTAATGACACCCTATAAATGATGTTCATGAGCTTTATATTGATGAAACCAATAAAAATAACCTATCAAAAAGAGAGGTTAAAATACTGAACATATATATAGAAAATAATTTCACCGATGGATAAACAATTTTACGAAAATGCTGGGCAAAATTACCACAGCTATAACCACCTGCTGTAAAGACAAAATAAATAAAAAGGACTCAAGGAGGAGGTAGCCGATCTGTGGCATTACAGTAGCTAATGGTTATAGTTTTTCGACCATCACCTTTAGTTCTCACTACTGGTTGTACAATAACAGGCAATAGGCAAAGACATTTTTTTAAAGAAAAAAAGGTGTTGTAACAGCAGTTGATGGTGACTAGTACATTCCCAGTTTGAGAGAGAGGTGTAACCAAATCAAAGCTAACCAATGTACTACTACAAATGTAAAGTTATCTGTTTTCTCAGGTGAATTCCCACTAGCCCTGAAATCTCATTAGACCATTCTTAAAATGTAACAATCTAGACACTTGATTATTGATAAATATAGACCATAAGAAACTCCCACATCTAAGCAAAATCATTGTAAAAGTTGTTTTTCAACAGCTAAAAAAAATGATTGGCACTAAATCACTTTTTCATGTGTACTAGACCGACTGAAAAACTGGATGAGACTTTCTGGCACAGTACTAACTTGGTTTGAATCCTATTTAACCTGTTAATTAAACCCCAAGCCTGTTTTTCAGGTTTCAGGCTCGAAAATGACATTCCCAAAACAAATGACTATCTTCACTTCTAAAACGGGTAAATTAATAATCATTTTTCTCAAAGCAATGATACACCTGTGAGTTGGATGTAGAGAAGTCAGAATCAATATAGATGTTTTTATTTTAAAGTAAATTCAGATTGAACATAGTAAAACAATTGAAATTATAGTTTCCGTCCAAAAAAACCCATTACTTATAGTGAAAACCACCCTTGAAGGATGGGATACATTTGACCATTTTAGAGAGGTTTAGGAAAAAAACCCACCTCTGGGGTCATTTGGGTGTATTTGCCATATCTCTGGAACCCATTGGTCGATTTGGTGATTTCTTTTGAACCGTTAGAGCCAATAGAATCGAGTGGGAGTTCCTAAATCCACCTAAACATTACCATTGAGGATTGAGAGTGATGCGCACGCAGTTTGCCCAAACTGAAAGCTATTACGCTCTATATGAAAACTAGGTTTATTGATATAAATCAGGCATCCTCAAAGTCCGGACTCCGGTCCGGATCCGGTCCGAACCACCACTGTCTCTGGACTCTGAGCAAATTATACTTTTCATATGTATTATCTGTATAATCTGTATTATCTGTATTATCTGCGAGACACAACGCCTGCCACAACGCCTGCCTTATCCGTCTGCCACAACGCAACGAGTCAAAATTATCCGCTATGTCTGCAAACAGCGCTCTGGCGACACACACACACACACTGTTCCACTGTGTGTGTGTGTCTGTCAACGCTTTGGTCCAATCACATTCAGCAGCCCGTCAGCGTTTTTTTCCCCACCAACTAGTTGGGTCTAGAACCTCAATTCCGTGACCATTCTTCTGCTAAGATGTTTTGACACTTGATTTGACATCATTGGACCTTTTATAAAAAATATAGACCCAAGGTCCCTCCCAAAAATCCCGGCAATTTTTGCTAGAGGGCCAAATCCAAGATGGCTGCTCGCGCCATCTTAAAAAATTAACTTTTGAACCAGAGCGCCTAGAGTCATGTGTAAATGCACTTTTTGGGGTAAGTCGGCCACAAGGATTCAATTTCTGACATCAGTTTGGTGCGATGACATCGTTCGGACCCACAAATCCAAGATGGCCACCATCCGGTCGAGAAAATATACACGTTTTGAACGGGAACATGCAGGATCACGAGGTACCGGTCACGGCAGTAGAACAAGCACTCACTGTTATAAACTGAAGTATATATATGTACTATATATGGGGGCGGAGCTTCCTACAGGCGATATAGGCGTTTGCCTAGAGCGCCACCCAGAGGGGGGCGCCACAAATAAAAAAAAAAAAAAAAAAAGTTTGCTTGGCGCAGTTTTGGCTCTATATCTGCAACCATTATTTAAAAAAAAAAATAATAATCTAACATAAGGGAAAATGAGCCAAAAATCTAAAATGGTCGGTCGGTCTAAGAGCCTCAGCTTTAAGTGTTCACAGTCAGAACATGCTAGAGCGCTGTGCATTGATGGGTATCTGTCAAGTGTTTTTAAAATTGAGCGTTGAGGAAAGAAAGACTAACGTTAGAGAACTGTGAAGAGGCAAAAGCCATCGGGGCGCAGTATAAAAACAGAAGAAAAGAAGAAGAAGAGAAACGTGCCAAGTTGAAAGGTAGGCTATGCCATTTTGATTGTATTGTCAACATTAGCGAATGGATCATGTAATCTTGCTAGTTAGCCAAGCCAACGTTAGCTAGCCAGCGTTTGTTATTACCATTCAGTAGAAACTGTCATAAGGCTATTTTTGTTGTGTCATGAAATAGAAATATTAGTAATAATAACAATGTAGTTGTTTTGGTGTAGCGAGCTACACGTTAAGTTTACCTCAGAAAGCAGATTGACTATCCGAGTCAAAAATTTGCCAAATTCAACCCTGTCATAATGTGCGCTAACGTTAGCTAACTAGCTCAGTGGTTCTCAACTCCAGTCCTGTTGAATGTTTTCGTTCCAACCCAGAACTAACACACCTGATTCAACTGTTCTAATAAGATAGTCATAGCTCTTGATTAGTTGAATCAGACCTGTCAGGCTGTCCAAATGCTTACTAACTAAATAATAGCTACATTTAACAAATGGAAATTATTCTTAATTTCTTATCTGCCCCCATATCAATATCTAATACGTAGGCCTACTTGTGTTTCTTATAGGGATTCATGAGTATGCCGCACGATATGGATCATAGCTTGTGACAATGTCCAACATTCCGTGTATCCTGCAGTGTGGAAGGGTTTGCAGCAAAGCCACCGATGCCATTACCTCAATTGAAAAATGGGACACTCTAAAGAACAATACAGAGTTATGGAGCGGTCTTGACAAGTTCGGAGACGTCCATACATCCATCGACTGGGATACAGGTCCCGTCGGACACTGTGTCCATGATACATGTAGGTTGACCTTATGCAATGCCACAAAACTGGAACAGGCCAACAACAGACAGAAAAAACGAGTTGTCGATGAATGCCAAGCTCAGTCTTCGTCTACGTCTGACATTAGTTCCACAGCTGCAACTCCATCTTTCAAGCGGCTGCGATCTAGTCTAGGGCTGATACACGATAAAAATAAATGTGTGTGGTGTTGTAAGACGGAGTCGGCAAAACATCCAGAATCAAAGTTGGTCCTGATTTCGTACGATCATGCATGGGCAGCGTTCAAGAGCCATACGGTGGCTCTGGAAGATGAACTAATGCGCGACAGAATCAACTGTCTGATCAATTATGCAGCTGATCAGCCGTATGCACTTGAGATCAGATATCATCACAAATGCTGGTTTAAATATGTTCGTAACTACCAGAGAATGAGTGAAGATGACAAACTTCCCCACATGCACAATGTCACTCTCCGTGAAGCTCAGACAATTTTCTTTGATAACATCAGAACAGTTATCTTTGATGAACATGAACTAAGGTCACTGCAGAGCCTCCTCAGAGATTACAGCTCTATCGTTTCTCGGTATGGATTCCCAACATCTGGAGTCAAGTCATCCTACATCAAAGATATCCTGACCCGGGAGTTTAAGGACAAGATCGGCTTCCACTCTCGCCCTCAGAGAAACCAGAGCGACCTAGTCTATGACACGTCTGGGAGCGGTTCATATGTCGAAGCAGCGATCTCCTCTATTGGTGTCAGCAGTGAGCAACTGGTGCAAAATGTGGCTGCGCGGCTCAGAGATGATGTCAAGTCCATCAAACTCGTCCCATGGCCTCCACGAGTCGAGGAGCTAGAGGAGGAGGAGGAACTCCCGCCTCTCGTTTTGCAGTTGCTATCGGCTTTGCAGGGGAAGCATGGGGTAGATCTGTCTCCAAGCACACTTTCTCTCACCTCTCTCATCACACAGTACATTATAAAGCGACCCACCACTACCGCCATCAATGCCACCGTCACCCTTCACGGATTGACTCGTAGCAAGGAGCTTGTTGATTCGTACTACAAGCTGGGCATGGGGATCAGTTACCCGAACGTGCTTCTGCTACGTGATGTTTGGACAATGCATGACCTTGAGCGGTGCTCGGTCTGTCCGGCAGAGATCGCTGAAGGGGAACCAAGCATCAGTATCATCGACAATGACGATTTTCGGAACGATACATTGACAGGAGGAGGTACTTCACACCGCTGTAATTGGATGTTTCTGCAACGCGAAGAACGTCTTGTACATAAGCATGAGGCAAACACCCAGGATGAGCAACCGCGGATCAAACATGCCAAGACTGTCTCGGACGTGCTGACTGAGAAGGCCTCTGAGATGCAAACGGTTATGCCATATAGGACCGTCAAGCGTGGCGAGCCTCCGATCCGTCCTAAGCCTACTACTGTCTCATCGAGTACTGAGCCTCAGCGCCAGCGAAGCATTATTCATGCCCTTGCACGTGCTGATGTGAATGGTGACCGCCCTGTTGCAGCCGAACAGAATATCCCTTCGTACAACGGGTTTCACGCTGGATTGAATATGTGCAGACAAAAGCAAGGCTTATTTTCATACATCTTACAATCAACCGCCCGACAAGTCAGTTGTGAAGGACGTCATGGACAAGCTGGTTACCATCATCGCAACTAAGCACATGCCCTTTGCCTTCTTAGTTGGAGATCATCCCGTGTATGTCCTCATCACCCTGCTCAAGGCCGAAAACCCAAGCAAATTCAGTGCCATTGTACCTTTTCTTGGTCCCTTCCATACACAGTGTGTGATGATGAGTGCCATCTACAAGCGGTACAAAGGTAGTGAACTAGGTGAAGTACTTGTCGCGGCTGGAGTTATTGCCGATGGCTCCGTCGATCGTGCACTGAAAGGCAAACATTATAAGAGGGGGCTACGCTGCTTGCGACTCATGTACGAGGCCCTTATGTGTCAGCTGATGAAGGAGAACCTCGGGCCCGACCTGGCTGATGAGACGAGGGAGAACCTTGACATTCTGAGAGATACGAGTCAATCCGAGGAATCCCGCGCTGATGCTCATGTGGCACTAGAGAATGATGCTGACCTCAAGAGCCTTGTCACCAACATGTTCACCCACGTTGAGGCCAGTGACATGGCAAACTACTGGAGGGATTTCCTGTCCATGACAGACGCGCTCATGCAGAATGTACATGCGGTCCATATATGCAACTGGGATGAGTATGTGAGCTCTCTGCGTGCGATGCTGCCATGGATGGTAGCTTACGACAACAATAGATATGGGAAGTGGCTGCCAGACTTTTGGGCGATGTTGACAGCTCTCCCTGCAGATCAGGTTGCGTTCCTTCGTACTGACTTCACCCAGTCCATCACAGGCAACCCCTATTCCAACATGGCCTGGGACATGTGGATCGAATGCACCATGAACAAGGGTAGCAAAATGAAGTCTGGTTGGCTCTCTATCCTACAGATGAGAAGCAGCTGCTGGTGCACTCCAGAAATGTGAACAATGTGGCCCAGATCCGGGCAGCTCACAATGCCCTTGCAAACCGAAAAAAGACAAAGAGGAAGCACACGGAATGCGGCCCCAAACGGATGCGAGAAGATGAGCAGTGTGTGCAAGACCTGGTTGAATGCATGCATGAGTTTGACACCTTCCCGTTCGATACGGCCTCAACCACCTCTGATGAGCTCGTTGCAGACTTCAACTCAGCCCATGCCGCAGGGGAGAAGAAATTGACCCACTTTTTGGAAGAACGGGTATTCAATAAGAATACCTCTCTTCATGCACCCGTCCCTCTGTGCAAACGATTGACGTTTGCGAAGGCGTTAAGCAAGGAGAAGCCATCAGATGAACTCAAGGCGAAAGCTGCAGAAATGGAGCGAAGCGCCCTCAAGGCAATGATAAACCTGGTTGAGGGCAGTCAACTTGTGAACCTCCCCGAGTTGCTCGAACATCGTATTGTCGAGGAGTGTGTGCCATTATTTAACTCCAACGGCACCTTCAGAAAGACACAGAAGAGCATGCTCGTGCAGAAGCTCTCTCTGGAATCTGTAGATCTGCAGGAATCATACATCGCTCTTGTGGACATGGGCATGATCTGGAGGATGGCAACTCCATCAGCAGAGGATCGGCGGACGCAAGATGGCAACCCATACAAGTGGTCGGACTATGTCCACAAGCTATCATCTATTATCCTTGCACGCCATCATAATGCTCACCGTATCATATGTGTGAACGACCCGTACGACACAGCATACTCGACGAAGGATGACGAGCGAGACCTGAGGGTACAGGGAAACACACATGTGCCCAACACCTACATGAAATTGGGTGACGCATTCCCCACTGCCAGAATGTTCAAGACGCTGCTGTGTAGCTCCAGCAACAAGGGGCGGCTGCAGAAAATGATATGCAGCTACCTGACCGATCTTGCACAGAGTGTTGATGTGGAGATTGTCTACTCTGTCGGCTCCCACTGTACCAACTTATCAACCCAACAACCGATGCAGAACTACAGCTTTGACCAGTCTGAGGCTGACACTGTCCTGTTCTCCACCTATGTAGTTTTGCGCGAGTCAGGCTACAGTGGTCCAGTTGTCATCGATGCCACTGATACTGATGTATATGTTGCGGCAGCACTTATCTCACAGCAGCTGCCAGGTATGCTCTGTATCAAGAGGAAGCAGGAAACGGTACGCTGCTGTGACATGACAACTGACATGATGGCCGACTGTATTGTGCAGCTGCATTGTATGACAGGCTGTGATGCAAACTCAGGCTTTTACGGCAAAGGTAAGAAGTCTGTGTATGACCAGGTGGCGAAGAGCCCTGTTGCCCGACAACAGCTCTCGCGATGTGGAGATAACCTTGCCCTGACAGAGGAGGTGCTGGAGCAGCTCTTTGCCTTCACACGTAGCATCATCTACGGTGACAACAAGAGCAAAACCATGGCTGAGGCCCGTGCTGCTAAATGGAGGACCATCAAAAAGAAATCCTTCATCCGTCTCCCTCCGGATGCCGACAGCTTGCGTCAACATTGCCTCCGTGCCAACTACCTGGCGTATCTGGTGCGCCATCCATCGCTAAAGCACCATCCCTCACCAATCGGACATGGTTGGGAGCTGGTTGGTGGTTGCTGTCGCCCTGTACGTCACACGCGACCCGCACTCCCGATGCATCTACCTGCACCAAGGCCAACTGAAGAGGGACAGGAAGATGAGGAAGATGAGAGCGATGATGATGACGAAAATCGAGTTGCTGCTGTCCAGAGAGGCGATTCATCGGAATCGGAGGATTCAGAATGTAGCGAGGCAGGGTGCTCTGATTCAGACTGATACGGACTCTCAGTGTCATATTGATAAATAAAAAAAAAAGCAGAATTGTGTTTCATTTGTGTTATTGTTCAAAACTTGCCATTTCTCGAGGCAGCATTTTTGCGTTATTACATGTTGTTTGAAGTGTTCTCATTTGCTAACTAGTCAAGTTACAGCTAATAAAAGTATTTTATTTGAAGGTTAAGTAGTTGTATATCTTGTCATACATTCTTATTTCATGGTAAAATATTAATATGCAGATTATTTGCTTATAAGTCGATCAGTACTCAAAACGTGTGTAATTTCTCGACCGGGTGGCGGCCATCTTGGATTTGTGGGTCCGAACGATGTCATAGCGCCAAACTGATGTCAGAAATGGAATCCTTGTGGTCGACTTACCCCAAAAAGTGCATTTACACATGACTCTAGGCGCTCTGGTTCAAAAGTTAATTTTTTAAGATGGCGCGAGCAGCCATCTTGGATTTGGCCCTCTAGCAAAAATTGCCGGGATTTTTGGGAGGGACCTTGGGTCTATATTTTTTATAAAAGGTCCAATGATGTCAAATCAAGTGTCAAAACATCTTAGCAGAAGAATGGTCACGGAATTGAGGTTCTAGACCCAACTAAACAGTCTGCGAATCAGAGGCACAGGAGGGCGGGTCTTCGCGGAATGAAAATGCGTGTGTCGTCTCTTTCAACCTGTCTGAGTCAGCACGGGAGCTTAAAAAATAAATAAAGTCAGAGCGAGAGTTGACACGCATCTAGTTGCATTTAGCTAGTAGTTTCAGCTGTAGCCTAGTGTAGCTAGTAAAGCTAGAAAAATGGCATGTTCAAAGATGACCAATAAAAGAAAACTCGACAGTGAAAACCGGCAATTCAAAGATGAGTGGACTGCAAAATATGCGTTCATCCTCCCTCCAGCGAGCACCAAACCAATGTGCCTAATATGCCAAGAAACGGTAGCTCTTGTGAAGAGTGGCAATTTGAAACGGCACTATGAAACGAAACATAATTATTTTGAGGCGACCTTTCCTCAAAATTCAGCGGTAAGAACCACAAAAATAAATGGGATGAAATCCTCATATCAAGCTGCAAGCAGGATCCTTGTAACATCTATGTCACAAGGAGAAAAGGCAACTTAGTCCTCACTCAGAGTGGCATGGGTGTTGGCTAAACACAAGAAGCCATTCTCTGATGCAGAAATAATTAAAGAATGCATGACTGAAGTGATGGAGACCATGTTTGAAGGCAAACAAAAAGAGGAAATAACAGCTAAAATTAAGCAAATCCCCTCTCAGATTCCACAGCAACCAGAAGAACGGAAATACTGGCTGGTGATTTGATTAATCAGCTTTGTGATGGAATCAAAAATGCAAAGTGCATTTCCTTAGCTGTGGATGAGTCCACTGACACCACTGACAATGCTCAGTTGCTGGTGTTTGTGAGATTTTCTGATGAGGCAAAGGGGAATTTGTTGAAGATGTGTTGGGCCTGACAGACCTCAGTGGACACACAAGGGGGGAAGACATTTATAAAGCAGTAATGGGAATGCTGAATGAAAGAGGGATAGATCTAAAGAAAGTGGTGTCAATTGCTACTGATGGAGCTCCAGCCATGATGGGGAGAGAGAGAGGACTGGTTCAGCGCCTGAAAGATCACCACCCTGACCTGATCTCATACCACTGCATAATCCACCAGTCTGTCCTTTGTGCAAGTCTTGGAGAAGTGTACTCTGAAATCATGGCAACAGTGATGAGACTCATAAACTTTTTGAGAGCATCATCTTCACTGCAGCATCGCTTGCTGCGAACATTCCTGACAGAGGTCAATGCAACTTTTGATGATTTGCTCCTGCACAACAACATCAGGTGGCTGAGCAAAGGCAAGGTCCTGGAGCGTTTTTGGTCCATTAGGAAAGAGCTGCAAGTGTTTCTGTCAGAGCAAAAGAGTGCAAAAGCAAAACAGTTCATGGAATTCATGCAAAATGAAGAGAAGATGGAAGCTGTTGCATTTTTGGCTGATATACATCTCATCTCAATGACCTAAATCTCAAGCTACAGGGCAAGAACAACACAGTGTGTGAGCTGATGTCAGCAGTGCGTGCTTTCCAGAGGAAACTGGAGGTTTTCAAAAGTGACCTACAGGTAAGCCTTTTTAATATTTTCTACCACACACATTTCCTGGATTCCAATGAACACCTTTTTGATACTTTATCATACCCTTTTAAGCAGTGCTCCTTATATTTTTCTTATTTATTTTTTCCTACAGGAGGGACTGCTCCACTTCCCCAAACTTTTGGAACAGACCAAAGGAGACAATCGTCCTCAGAATCATGTTGGATTCCTGGAGAAGCTGATTGAAAACTTCAAGACTCGCTTTGATGACTTCAGATTAGGAAAACAAGTCCTACTGTACATTGAAAACCCATTTCTGGTCAGAAATGTCAGAGAGTTCTCTGCAGAAGCACAACAAATCTTCCCATGGGCCAGTGCTGCTTCTCTGCAAAGTGAGTTGATTGACCTCCAGGAAAACCTTGCACTGAAAGAGGCTGACTGTGACACTCCCACCTCTCCTGCATAAGATGGCACTTCACATTCTCACAATGTTTGGCTCAACCTACAGGTGTGAGTCTGCATTCTCAACAATGAACATGGTGAAGAACAAGTACCGCAGCCGACTCACCAATGAACACTTGCATCAGTGTGTCCGCCTGGCCATCACGCCTTTTGTGCCAAAGTTCAAAGTCTTGGCAACAGACCAAAGGTGCCACTTCTCTCATTAAGCAACAGTGTTTGACAAAATGTACAATAGTTCTGGACTTATTTCGACTTTGATTCCTGGGATGGTTTGATTCACTTCGAGACTGTTTTTGCAATCTCGTGTTAAGAATCTTGTTACAATTGTTTAAAAGTTTGAATGACCGTATTAAACGGACCTTTGTCTTATTGAACATTTTCTTTGTGGACCTTTAAGATTTGTATTTGAGTACCCCTGATATAAATGTTATGATGGATTATCAGTAATCATTTCAAAGTGACACAGAGACATTGGATTAACCTTCAGCAGTGTTTATATGCGTTTTAATGCCATTGAACACAACTTTGGATCAGAAAACAGCAATGGTAAGAAGTATTTGCCGTTTTGGCCCCGTAAAGTGAAGTTGTGTGTTATCTTTCCTGGCTTTCGCTGCCGTGAGTTTTGGTCGCACAATGGTGCTTATACCATTGGAATCTGTGGAATCTCAGCTTTCATATGATATCTTGTTTGTGCAGATGGCATGAAGTATAAAATATTGCTACCGTGAGTTATGTGCTAAGTGCGTTAGCATTCTTTCGCTTAGTGCTAATTCAGACGCTCAGCGTTAGACTTGTGTTTCGTTTCGGTAAAAATGGTTCATATCGTCAGTGTTGTGTTCAAAATTCCAGGAAAGACATACAACTTCTAAGTTCAACTATTTAATAAAAGAGAGCAAAAGATATATCACTTGGCCAAGGACTTCCGTCAGGTCATAGAAATCAGGCAGCAAAGCTGTAATCTGTAACTCTATTTCCGTAAAAAAGCCCCGAACCTCGTGCGACAATACATTTTATTACACAGGGCGTTGCCCGTACATTTATGATTGGTTGAGACTAGATGGAGAGTAACCTTAGTTTAGACTTTGGCTCTCTCTCGTTGGTGCACAGATTTAGACAGAGTCTCATGGCAACACGACCTTCAAATCAGCATTCGGCCGGCTGGCGAAGTCCCTCCCTACTCTATCTGCTATCCTAGTAATTTGTTTTCGCTAAAGTCTCTACAGATATAGTGGAAAAACGTCATTATACTGGTTCCTAGGTATGCGTGGGAGCGAAGCTCACATACACCTCAAGGCCGGAGCGATGTCCTGTTCTGACCACCTCTTTGTATTCTTCCAGTGTCTGCACTTGACCTTGCTACTTTAGTATTGCAAGCAAAAAACTTTCTTCTGTTTCTTTTCCCTTCGTTTCCTATCCAACCCATCAAACCTTGGGATTTGTGATTTTGTCTATTTATTCCAAAGTCATAGCAACATAAAATGAGCACAATAAGCTTATAATGTAATAATAAGAATCTAATGTTTCTAATGTTATATAAAAATAGACTCCACATCAGTTAGCTGAGTTTCTTCCTGTTAAGTGGGTATGACACATTAATAGGTTGTTAAATGTTAAGAAGCCCTGAGACACAGTTCCGTGTTGTTGTTCCGTGTTGTTGTTGTTGTTGTGTTGTTGTTGTGTTTGCCCCCGCCGGCGGGGCAAACACAACAACAGTCCCCATTTGTTATGGCCTGGCTCTTGGCCATAACAAAGAACGTGGAAAGGAGACGATATAAGGAACGATATTTATTCAAACAAACTCAAGTTAACCAAAAGAGCTACCACAATGGGGTGTATTAGTCAGTAAAACCAGTAGTGTATATGTGGGTGTGTGAACATGGTGTGGTGCAAGGTGTTGAATGCCAAACTAAGATAAAGGTAAACCAAAGCATAAATAAGGTAGCTGCTCTCCAAACGAATCCTCCAACAGAGAGAGCGAGCAAGACTCTGGCTCGGGCCTTTCACTCCTCAGCTGCCGGCGACCAGGTGCGATCAATCAAGGCTGATGCGAACAAAGGGAAAATCATTAAAGGAACATACACACACAACAGGGAAGACGCAGCAAAATATTGCACTGGTGTTGCTACAGGTAGTTTGCCCAGCCTTCTTGAAAAAGGGCACGTATACTGCCTTCCTCTGTCCTTAACTCCTGCCTATGTCAGGCTGATCAGGTTCGAGCTCTTATACTCTCAGCTTTCCCTCCAGTGTCCTCCTCTCAAAGGGTGTTTCTTTAAACTCACTGTTCACAGATTAGCCTATCAGGATCATCAAAAAACCTATTCAAAGTCACTCAAAAAAGCAAGGACACAGTTCTACTCCGACATCATCAGTAAAAATTCTGGAAACTCCAAGCAGCTTTTCTCAACTATTGATAATCTCCTCAAGCCACAAACTCCCTCACACATCGACACTACAGAAGAGCAGTGCAATAACCAGTGATACAAACACAGGTATGGTGAAAAAGAGAGAACTATTCGAAGCAGAAAAAAAACAGCGTAATATACCATCTGACAAAGGCCTGTGCTATAATGCTTCAATTAACTGGCTAATCTTTATAATATCTCAGATCAATAGGAGACAGAGATGTTAAGTTATAAATCAAGGGTTTTTATTATTATTTACAGGTAGATATTATCAAGGGTGTAACTTTGGTTTAAGAAGTGGCGGACACACAAAACAGGGGGTCCTCCGCAATGAAACATATATATTATCATTATATATAATGAGTGTGCAAACCTATCTAGTATCCTTTCCATATGAACCTGTTTATTTGTGGGGGGACTTTAAATTGAAGTTAAGTGCATCAATCTGGTGCAAAGTGTTTCTACTGCTTTACGTCTGCTTTACTAACTGCTTTACTGCTTTACGCAACCGACTGGTGCTGCTGCTGCTGCTGCTGCTCCTGTGTCATGACGTCACCGGTGCTTATCAGGCAGGCTCTACCTCCGAACCGGCCCTGGAACCGCGTTGGTTCCAGGGCCTCGCAGCGGGGTTACAGCGCAGAAGTGCGCCGCATTTGCGCATGACTGATGTGCAACAACATGTGACTCCTCTGTTTGTCTTCTGTTAGTCGCTTCTTGTTAGCAGACCCTTCACGCGATAGCAGAGCGAACAGGTACAGGAGGCGTAGAGCGAGGGATCATTGTCCACTAGTCGTGCTCGCGGATGGATACAAAAATATACTTTGGCGGCCGTTATAGGCTTTACGTGGGCGGCCCGCCCAAGTAAAGTCTATGTTTTGAAGTGAGAAGTTATCCGTCAGTCCGTGAGTCGGACCCCCCCCCCAAACGAAAACTCTTCGGTTCTCCACGATTTACACAAGTCACCCAAATCACCGTTAAAAAAGCGGGAGGGGCCGAAAAGCCACTAATTTGCATCACTGAATAACTTAGTTGCTTTCTTCAGGACAAAAGTTGCCACTATTCACTCTCTTCTCTCCACCCCCTGCGCTGTGTCTGTCCCTACTGTCAACCCACAGCCTGGGACATTCCAACCGCTCTGCTGCTTCATGGAGATCTCTCAGAAAGAGGTTAAGGACATCATCCGCAGGATGAAACCCTCCACCTGCACACTAGACCCTCTACCCACAGCCCTTGTCAAATCCAACATCTCTGCTATAAGTCCCACGATCACCGACGTCATCATCAGCTCCCTCAGGGCTGGTCATGTTCCATCTGCTCTTAAAACTGCCGTCATCAGACCCCTTCTCAAAAAACCCACCCTAGACCCAGACATCCTCGCTAACTACAGGCCCATCTCCAACCTCCCATTTCTAGCCAAGGTGCTGGAAAAAGTATTTGCCGCCCAACTTCAGGACCATCTCCAACTAAACGGCCTCTTTGAGAAATTCCAGTCCGGTTTCCGTTCCGCCCACAGCTCTGTTCAGGGTCACAAACAACCTGCTGATGGTGGCTGACACTGGTTCCCTATCTCTCCTCATCCTCCTGGATCTGACTGCAGCATTCGACACTGTCGACCATAACATCCTCCTTCAGCGCCTCCAATACACCATCGGACTCTCTGACTCCGCCCTGAGCTGGTTCCAGTCCTACCTGTCTGGAAGAACAGAGTACGTCTCCTTGGGAGGTGCAAGGTCCAAGACACACCCTGTCACCTTTGGTGTCCCTCAAGGTTCGGTCCTCGGGCCCACTCTGTTCACCCTTTACACCCTGCCCCTTGGCCGTGTCATCAGCCAGCATGGAATATCATTCCGTTGCTACGCTGATGACACGCAGTTATATATAAAGACAGACCCTATCCCACATGCATCCTCACTGTCACCATTTTCATCACCGTTCCCATCAACATCCTTCAACACCTGCATTGAGGAGATAAAGGCTTGGATGCGACAACATTTCCTGCAGCTTAATAGCTCCAAAACAGAGGCTATTTTAGTTGGCACACCAAACCAGGTCCAGTCATCCCCCATAACCCACATCACCTTTTCGGGCCAAAACATACCCCTCTCCACAGCAGTTACTAATCTGGGTGTAAGATTTGACCGACATCTGAACTTTGACACCCACATCAAACACCTGTGCAAAACCTCCTTCTACCACCTCAGGAACATTGCAAAACTCCGTCCTACACTCTCCCTGTCAGATGCTGAACGACTGGTCCATGCCTTCGTTTACTCAAGGCTCGATTACTGCAACGCTCTCCTCATCGGGACTCCTAGCGGGAGCCTTCAGAAGCTCCAATACATACAGAACAGTGCCGCTAGGATCCTAATGAGGGTGAGAAAGTACAACCACATCACACCCGTCCTTTATTCCCTCCACTGGCTTCCTGTCTCATTCAGGATCGAATACAAGATCGCACTACTCACCCATCAGTGCATCCACGGGAATGCTCCTTCATACCTCAAAGAACTACTCGCATCAAAAACCTCCACACGCAACCTCCGTTCCACAACAAACCATCTGCTTCGCCCCCCCAGGACCAAACTCCGGAAAATGGGGGATCGGGCTTTCTGTGCAGCTGCTCCTCACCTGTGGAATTCCCTCCCAGACCACCTGAGGACTCCACAGACCACTGACGCCTTCAAGAAAGGCCTAAAAACATTTATTTTAAATAAAGCCTTTTTATTAAACTTTTGTTTCTTTGGTTTGTTTCTTACGCCTCCTGTAGCACTTTGGGATTGCTTTTAGCAATGAAAGGTGCTTTACAAATACAATTTATTATTAAGTGATTAAACATAATTTTCCTTCTCTATATTCGCTATCTAGTTTTGTTTACACTCCGTTTCCGTCTAACTCTCTCATTCAAACGTCAATCACTCACCGAGCTGCTCCTATCTGTTGCATTGACGAGGTACGGACTGCGCATGCACCACTTATAACGAGAGTCAATGGCCAAAGTTCATTAAAAAAAAAAAGTTAAGTTAAGAAAATTATTAAAATATTTTTTAATCACAATCTAGAATGTGGGAAGAGCTGGGGCTCTTATGGGCCGGCCGCCACTGCACTCAGGGTTAAGTATCTTGGCCAAGGATACATCGACATGTTACTGCAACGTTACGGCTAGGATGGAATCGACAACTTTCAGATTGAAAGTTGACCGCACTCCCTCGCAGCCAAAGTCGCCCCGCCTTCTTTCTGTCATTCTCAACATCCTCCTCAGGGTTGATCATATGAACGTTCCAGGATATTACCCGGTACCTGCCATGTGCGATGATGTTGGCTGTAAATGCTACACTGAAAATAGTGTTCCTTCTCAAGTTTTCCTGGATGTCAATCAGTTTGACCAGTGCAAAAAAGATTGCAATCCCACATTTCGGATAAATTCCTGGATGCTGATATGAGTCCATGTATATTTATTGCGTTTTGCAATGTATTTAGCAGCTTGTTTGTTAATGTCTACATTAAATCGGGTTTATTGAAAGCTGAGTGAATTGTTGGAGGAAAGTTTGAAACTGTTAGATTCCACTGACCATTTACGAGGAACTGCCTCTGAATGTTGTCAGACTGTAGGTGTGAATGTTAGCCCCGGCGATCCGTGAGGATTCCTTTGGATTATGTCGGAAGACTTTAATGTCTAAACTATGAATTAAGGTCTCAGATTACAAAATGACCACCGCATGATATGTTTTATATTATTGTCATATTGTAACGAGAGAAGGTAAAACCCTGTTCAAGTGTGGACCAATTTTTCTTCAAATAAACTGATCCCATCTTTTGGATTGGGACAACTTAAAAGACATCTGCGCTATCCTCTCCTGCTTGAAAGGTAAGAAATGCACACTGCCACACTCAAACTTAGGTAGGGCCACACCTCATTACTGATATCAAAATCCTTCGGGATCGCTTAAACAGATTTAGCGGGTCGTCTGAATTGAAACAGCAGTTAATTGAACCTGGTTCTTCAGGAGTTAATAGAGGTGAGATCTTGCTGAAGTTGGTGGATCTGAGCCAAGCAGTAAACTTACATAGGCTCAATAACTTCTGTTAGGTCTGAGTAATTTGCCGGAATAAATTATCAGGCCTTCCGACTCCAACAGTCTACAGCTCATGGTTTGACTGAAAATCGTATTTGTCATAGCAGTCAGAGAGCCCCAAAATTTACATTCATTTATATTAAAATGTATATCATTTGTCCAAGTGTTAAAAGCCCCAGGCAAACATTGCGAGAGCGCAGCCATTAGTGTGACAACTGACAGCTGTGAAGGCTAGCTTTCGAATGCCAGTAGAAAGTATGTATGCTAAATGTTATCCTTCTATAGGGCGCAATTGATTGCTGCCACATTTCTTTACACTACTCGGCATTACAAAGTTGTCAGAGACAGAACTGTAGGTCGAGGAACATCACTGTCACCGGTTCTTTAATTCCTAGTTCAGCTGGGAAGTCTGAACACAAAAACAAAATGAGCCATCCAGCGTAGTGCCTCAGCGTGAATTGTGTAATAATTAAGGAATGTAAGCCTTGGAGGAGTCTCCACTGCAATTGTATTACTGGCATTGTGAAGAGTGCATTAAACGGTATATAGACCTTTTATGCTAACAGTTCATATAAAAAAAATCTGTATTACCTAATACATACCTAGGGATTGCTCCATTGAAATACAATTTGCACTGATATTCCAGCCAAGGTCCTTTTGCAAAGTAAAGCAAACACACTCCCATTCTTTGAATGTATTTATTCTTTTAACCAGTTAAGCCCCGAGCCTGTTTTTCAGGCCTCAGGCTCGAAAATGACATTCCCAGAACAAATGACTATAACTTCACTTCTAAAAGGGTTAAATTAATAATCTTTTTTCTCAAAGCAATGATAAACCTCTGACTTGGACGTAGAAGTCAGAATCAATATAGAATTTTTTATTTTAAATTAAATTCAGATCGAACATAGTAAAAAAAAAAAAAATGTGTCACGAACGAGTGAGAACCAAAATGCAACACATAGTCAAGGTTCATTATAATTTGATTTTAACTTTCGTGGGATTTTTGCGGGGATTTGCTAAACTATACATTTTGGAAAGGGTATTGTATAAGGATTCAGAAAATCCATGTTTCCATTTGCCCAGATGTCTATATGGCGGCCATATTGGAATTTCCAAAATGGCCGCCGTAAAATGTAGGTTTTGTAATATCTCAGCTTCTAAATAAGCTGGAACATTGATTTTAACTTCTAAACCTACATGTTCAGGGTCAAGGAATCCAATGGTGGTAGTTACAAAGGTACTACATTTTACAACATTAACGCTTCGATGCATGAGTCGGTCGAAAATGACCTGTGCAAAGTTTTTTTAAGTATACAAAAACAAATTGATTTGATTATTTTTCATCAAATACTCTATAATAGACCATTATCTTATATAGATAAATATAAAATATCTACATTTAATTCAGGCAAAAAAAAATAATCTTATGCGGGGCCCTGTGCGACCACAGTTTTTCGTCTCCTATGGCAACGGATCTGTTCTTCAGACTTCTGATATTCTTCTGATATTTGTTGTGGACCACACATAGCCTACTATATGAGAAGTGTCATCCCTCAAGGTTATTTTACACATCATTTGATACATGTACAGTAAGTATTATCTTCATTTTTACCTCAGAAAAGTTCAACAGGTTTTATGTCTACAACATCCCATTTAAGCTAGCTAACATTACTATTATGTCATTCATGATGTCATGATGTTATCATCTTGTATCATCAAATTAAAATACAGTAGTTTGCTAACACTAGTTAGCTAACTAAATATGCTAGCTAACAATACTGTATAGTTTGTGTCATTCATGACTATGGATGGGTATCGAGAACCGGTACTAAGTCAATACAGGTACCTGATTGGACGGTATCGGTATACCGTTAAGCCGCTGGACAAACGGTGCTGCTATCTGTATATGTGTTACGTCTACTTCCTTAGTTTAACTTTAAACCATTCTGGTTGGTTGGGAACCCTCATCCCGTGTGATGTATCCGGTTTGAGAACCCTCTGATTGGCCACTGTAAATGCCACTCCTCATCTCTCTCAACAGCGCTCTTATTATTGTTGTGAGACTCCCGCAGGCATGGCGGACAGAGCGAAGCGATCGAAGATCTGAGTGCACTTTAAAAAATGTAGTGGCGATAGTGCAAGGTGCAATCTATGTACTCAATTAGTTGCTTGTAAAGGGGGTAACACAAGCAACTTAATGAAGCATTTGCCAACGAGACACTCATTGAATCTAAAACGGTGCAGTGTATTTGACAGCCTAAACAATGTGGCTGCTAGCGATACTGCTAGTGCTAATAGTGCTAGCAGTAGCACGCTAACAACGTCCTCCTCAGCGCAACCTGATACGATTTGCGGGACAAATGTAACGGTATTTTAAAAATACTAAACTGTCGGCAACTATATATGCCGTTTTCACGGGCTTCAGCTGTGCCGTGTGTAAATGTGACCTGAGCGAAGGCTCGCAGGCAGGTTAGCTGCTGCGCACGGGTGATATGTTTTGTTTACCTGAGTGAAGTCTTGCAGGCACATCGCCTTGTCTTTTTTTTAGTTTATTAACACTGACAGTGTATTAATGTGAGCTCCTACACCTATAATAATTTGGCCTTTCATTGAATGCTTTATAAATCAGTTAAACTTACAGATGTCATTGTGAATTGGAAAACTGCATTTAAATGTTGTTAAAGGTCAAAGTTTCAATGTATGGTTCAGCAATTGTTGGTCGTTTACTAGGAATTGACATATGTTAAGCTCAAATACTTTGTTCTATGTTTAAACCTTCAGACACATTTTGACGTGTTTCAGTTCAGCACATCATTTATTTTGTGATGATTTAAAAGTACAATCCAGAATAATATACGTACTCGCCTTTATCTTTTTGCCATCTTAGCCTTTTTACCAATTTCTTCATATCACAGTTTTGCATGATGTCACTGTAGGACAATGAGGGAAAACCCCAAAAAGCATGATAGGGCGAGCCAGGCCCCTTTAAGTTATTTTATTTATTTTTGTCTGCTTCTGAGAAGCTAATGTATAAGTTATACAGTTATTTCTGCAAGAAAATTACAATAAAATGACTGTTTAATCTTCACATCTTGTATTCATGTCTATAATTTTGAGCACCAAATTATTGAAAAGTATCGATAAGAGTATCGAAAAATACCGATACCGATAAGCAGTACCGGTATCGGTATCGATAAAATCCTAACGATACCCATCCCTATTCATGACTATTGTTTGAGAGATGTGTTATCATCCAATTAGCCTACTTTATAGTTAGCTAACACTAGCTAGCTAACTAACTAACTAAGCTAGCTAACATTAGGACTACTGTATCTATAGTATAATGTGTGTGTGTGTGCGTGTGTGTGTGCAGTGTTTCCCCTACCATTGCGCCATGCCAACGGAGCCCCGCAAACGGAGCCCCGTCCCCCCCTTTTTTTTCCTTTTTTTTTAAATATATATGTAGCACCAAATTGCAACTGAAGTAATCTATATACGGTCACTTTTCACTCTTTTATCAAAGAGCCCCAAAGCAGTAAACCTAGGGGAAACACTGGTGTGTGTGTGTGTGTGTGTGTGTGTGTGTGTGTGTGTGTGTGTGTGTGTGTGTGTGTGTGTGTGTGTTGTATCATGTGATGAATATGTGTTATTGTTCCTCAGACTTCTGATGTTCTCCTGATATTTGTTGTGGACCACATCGGCCCTACAATATCAGAGGTGTCATCCCAAGAAGATTATTGTACACAGCATCTGATACATGTACAGTAAGTATTATCTTCTTTTTTACCTCAGAAAATATGTCATAGGCTAGATTTCAACAACATACTTGCACATGTAAGTATTGTTACTGTAACTAAGCTAGCTAACATGAATTATAGTGTGTCATTCATGACTATTGTTTGAATGAGTAGAGTATTAATCATGTATCAATTTAGCCTGTCAACTAGCTTGACAATATTTTCTGTCTTTGCAGTTTCTAAGCATGAGTGGAGAGTCACAAGGTAGAGAAGCATCATGTCAAGCCGAGGAGTCCGTTAGCTGGAAGCAGTGCATTATCTGCCAGTCTGATGATGACAAGAAAGGAGTCCTGGTGCAACATCCTAAATTAGAGTACTATGGACTCGTACTGCAGGCGGTTCAAGAGAGGGCCAGTTTGAATGATGGGGACTACGTCCAAGTCCAAAGGCGACTGCAAAACTGCACACTAGAAACATTGTGCACAGAGCAGGCAGTCTGGCATCGCTCCTGTCACTCAAATGCAATTAACAACGACCAAATACAACGTGCAAGAGACCGCAATGCACACACTGCACTGCCAAAAAGCGTGGACAGAAAAGAGGAAGCACAGAAATTGATGATCCAGACCTCTCAACATTTAGTTTTTCATCGCCATTCACACGATCCTATACAAGTCCATTAAATAAGGAACAGTGCTTCTTTTGTCAAAAGGACGATGGCCAACAACTGTACCAGGTCAGGACTGAGAATGCTGGTAAAAACCTTAAAGAGGCTGTGGAAAGGTCCCATAATACTGCACTGAAGACCAGGCTGAACACCTGCATCTCACCAGGTGATGCACATGCGATTGATGTCCAATACCACAAAGTTTGCTGGAGAAAAAATGTGTTCCATGCTCTTCGAGAACTTAGCACTAGCAAAACTGCCAAAGAACCTTTCCTACAAAAGTCAAGTCTGCTTGAGCTGATTAACCTTATTGATGTAGAAACACAAAACCAAGCATACCTTAGCATGGATGACATTGAAACCACATATATCAATATGCTTGGTTCAGAAGTATTGGAAACTCATCTACCTGCATTCAGTAGAAAGTGGCTGAAAGAAAGAATCCTCACTGCTTTGCCACATCTGAAGTCTGTTCGTCAAAAAGACAGAAGGAAGCCAGAAATCCTCTACTCCCCAGATGCATGTGAAGAGAACATGGTTAATACTATGACACCAACTGATAAGGAGAAGGAGGAGAACAGCATGAAGACAATCTACAAAGCAGCACAGGTGATAAGGAAAAGCTTTGCGACCTTCACCAAGGAGAGAAATGTCTTACAGGTATCTAGTGACATTACCGATGTTCCAGCTGAACTATACACCATGATCCATTGGATAATGGTTGGGCCTGCTGAAAAGCTGGAAACTGAAAAGAGGACCCGAGTTGTTGACCGAGCCACACTGACGGTGAGCCAGAATATCATGTATGGGTTCAAAACCAGTGCACAGGTAAAGTACAAGTGAATCAGCATCATTTAGGTCACCCCATGCACGAGAGAACCCACAGGTTTTGGGACTGGCACTGACTATCCACCATGACACACGCAACAAGAAGCTGATGAATCTGCTCAATGCTCATGGCTACTCTGTTTCACATGGTCGTGCCCTTCTCATGGAAACTGCTCTGGCCAATGCTGTTGTAGAAAACACCAGAGCGCACCAAGGCCTCTATGTACCACCATTCCTGAGGAAGGGGACCTTTGTGTTTTTTGCAGCAGATAAAACAGACTTTGCCAAGGACACTCGTGATGGGAAAGGAACCACCCACGGGACGATCACTGCAGTGTACCAGAAGATTGATCCTTCTAAAGAACCTGTTGCAGAGCCTCTCATCATAGGTGATGCACAGAGTCTATCAGTCACTCCCTACCATGTACACATACTTCACTGTGACAAGCCAAAACCGCAGCATGCCAAGAGGTCAGAACAGTTTGCCATCAGCAAGGGGATCTCAGAATCCTATCAGCTGACACATCTAGGATGGGTTGTTGCATCTGCATTATCCAGAATGAAAGCAGGAGAAACTTCCAGCAATATTCCAGGCTGGGCAGGATACAACTCACTGTTGTCTGAAAGCCTTCCCTTGACACAGGTTGGAGCCTTGCCACTATTGCCAGAGGTGGCACACGAGTGGTCAACTCTGTAGACTGTGATCATGCAAGCAAATCAGCTGAGGAAGTTGGCGGTTGAGGAAGATCACCCCACAGTCATTACCTTTGACATGGCCCTCTATGAGAAGGTGGTGCAGCTCCTAGATGCCAAACCTGACCTGAAAAAGATGGTTGTTCCCAGACTGGGTGAGCTGCATGTCGTCATGGCTGCCCTCAGAGCTCTTGGTGCCTCCATGGAGAACTCGGGTATAGATGATGCCTGGATGGAAGCAGATGTGTATGGTCCTGCCACAACAAGGCAAATCCTGAAATGCACACACTACAAGCGAGCTCTCCATGCCCACATCTACTCGTATGTAGCACTCTATGAAATGGCTCTGGAGGAGTTCTTCAAGGACAACGCACAACTGAAATATGTGTGCCTGAAGGCAACAGAGGGAGTAGAAGCTGCCTGCTCGGAGCGTAAAGACATCAAGGCTGAATCTGTGAAGCAAGTCAACAGGACCCTCCTGGAAGCCACTGCTGAAGTCATCACAGCATTCCAAGAATGGGAGGAACAAAAATCCCAGCATGCGATGTTCAAGGCCATGATGAGCTGCCTACATCGGGTGGAAACAATCCTGTTCTTCGTAGCAGCAACTCGGAATGCTGACCTTGAACTCCATCTGCAGGCTGGAGAAGCACTGAGCAAGCTGTTCTTTGCCATGGATCGCATCAAGTACAAGAGACTCTGGCCAAGATACATCGCAGACATGCATGACTTGAGGATCAATCACCCTCAGACCTGGGAGGAACTACACGCAGGTAATATAGCTGTCACCAAGAGTGTCATTCCCTTTGTGTCTGTTGGGGCAGACCACGCATGCGAACATCTGAACAAGCTGATGAAGATTCGCTCTGGGATTATTGGCATCTCTAACAATGCCAATGCCAGACAGAGATTTGTCATTGTCACACCAGAACTTTCACGTCTGTCGAAAGAGTTCAAGAGTCAATTTGACATGGAAGCTGACAGAACTACAGAGCACCATGAGCTTGGGCCAAGTGCAGTCAAGAGGGCACATGCTACAATCGACAAGATCAAGGCAGCCATACTCAGTCATGGAAACCCCTTTACCACTGAAGGTGACAAGCTGTACAATGTAATCACACTTGCCTACATCCCAGATGAGTATGTACCACAGATCTTGAATGCTGATGTCACTGGCCAGAAGTTGTATGAAGACTACGTGTCAGAGCGGATCAATGGAGATGTCAGCCTCTGGGCCCCTGTGAAGAAAGTGAACAATAAGATGTTCCTGTCCGGGAACAAGAAGATTACAGTGAAACTCAGAGACAATACTGTGGATCTGAAGGAGACCAAGGACCTGTTTGCAAGGCTGATGGTACTTGCCAGGTCAAACCGAGACATCAACCAGAAAGAGGCCATAGGAAACTATGAATTTACTCTAACACCAAGAGCACTGTTTGCTTCTAATGGAACAATCCTGCCATGCCATGACAAGTCCAAGTTAATCAATCTCCTTGAGAAGCTGACAAGAGAAGATGTGCCCCATGAAGACCATCAGCTGCCTCAAGCTGGAAGTACTACCCACCAAGATGCAATGGATACAGGATTCACAGACACCACATCTACTGATCAGCCAAGTCAAAAGACACATCAAACACATCCAACTGAGCAGGTTCCTCTCTCATGACGAGACGAAGGCCGATCTGACTGACTATCTTGCAGCCAAAATTCTAGAATACAACAGGGGATCCTCCAAGCTGATCATCACGTTAGCTTCTGGGAACACTAGGAGCAACAAAGACCTGCTCTTTGAAGAAAATAACCACGAAGAAGCAGACACGCTGCTGATCCATCAGGCTGGCATCACACCGAAACCCAGCTGATGCACAGTTGATGTTCTTCTCACCAGATACAGACATTCTAGTGCTAGTCACAGCAAACTATGATCTCTTGCTGAAGAACACATCGATTTCGATGGCCTCTGGTGTTGTGCAGATTGAACCACTGTGGCGAGCACTAGGTAAAGAAAGAGCAAAGGCATTGCCAGCTTTCCATGCATTCACTGGGGCCGACAACACAGGCAGGTTCTCCCGTATAGGCAAGGCAACCTGGCTGCAGATCTATTTAAAAGCAGATGAAAATATTATCAATGCTCTGCAGATGCTTTTGGATGAAGCTGAAGTGGCGGAAGGAACGCTGTCCACACTGGCTTCCTTTGTATGTGCAGCCTACTCACCCAAGGGTATCAACATAAAGACAATCCCTGAACTACGATGGCATCTCTTCTGCAAACACAGGGCAGAGAGTGACAAGCTCCCTCCAACACTTGGAGCTCTGAAGCAGCATATCTTGAGGGTCCATGTCCAAACCCGGGTATGGGCACAGGCAGCCATTGCTCTGCAGGATCCGCAGCTGGACCCCCTGCACAATGGGTACTTCAGAGACTCGGATGGCATGAAACCAACAACCACAGAGGTCCTCCCAGCCCCAACAGCCATCATTGAGATGGTCCAATGCAGATGTAAATCTAACTGTTCTTCTGGAAGATGTTCCTGCAGAGCTAATGACTTAGCCTGTACTGATATGTGTCAGTGCAGTAGCCAGTGCCAGAACGACGATGATTCCCATGCCGTGATGGATGAAAGTGTTGATGATGATAGTGATGATGATGCATAGATGTGTATACATTTAGATGTCTAATGAAGCAGGTTGCTTCTTTTCTGTGGTCACAAAATGTGCATGTCATGATGATACTGAAGTTCACAATTTTAAACTCAGTTTAATCAGTTAATGTCAATTATCTGTTAAGTCCTCAATAAAAGTTATGTTAACATGCAATTTAGTGAGTTCTACCTAATTATTGTTGGCACCATTGGATTCCTTGATCCTGAAAATGTGGGTATAGCAGTTCAAATCAATGTTCTAGCTTATTTAGAAGTCTTTTTTTAGTTTTTACGGCGGCCATTTTGGAAATTCCAATATGGCCGCCATATAAACACCTGGGCAAATGGAAACATGGATTTTCTTAATCCTTATACAATATCCTTTCCAAAAATGTATAGTATCGCAAATCCCCACAAAAATCCCACAAAAGTATATAGTGAACCTGACTAACACGCGAGACCAGGGAAAGTCAGTAACCAGCTTTATTACAACTAGTTTCCACCATAGACTGTATATATAAATGGACGTAGGGTCCGTGACGTCACCCATAGGATTCTGCAGAGTTGCCGAGAAGCCCTTAGTAGGCGGAGTCGGCCACTAACGGCTCGACAGTGATGTCAGAGTTCAACTCCCGCCTGCTCCAAATAAGGGCAAAGAGGCGGAGCCGAGGCGGGACCTCCTGCCACCGAGCTGGAAGTTCCAGAGCTAGCTGAAGCTACCAAGCTAAGCTAACAAGCTCCCCGTCTGCACACTGCCGTCGCCTTTTACGTTTCTAAAGTAAGCGGACATGAAACTATTCAGCAAAACTATAAATAATAATCTAAGTTATTGAGTTTTTAGCATAATACTTCAGAATCTTAAAATCCCTTGACGTTTGTATGCAATTGTGCTAAATGCAACACTGGAATCAAGCAAATATTAATATGTTTGCATGACATTAGTTATTTATATTTTTCTGTCACTTAATTATACGTTTAATACATTTAAGTCAAGCTAAGGTACATGTGATGGTAGCTAGTTAGTGCTCTTAACTGTGATGCCTCCTCCAAACAGCATAATAACCAGACTATCATTAAACTAAGTACCAGTTCTAGATCCTTGACTTTAGACAAACAATTCAAAAGACAAAATGTATTTAAAGACCAATCTTTATTTGAAGGTGCCTCTTAACCTGGGATATTAGTTATACAGTAATAGTATTGACAATCTATATATATATATTTCTTATTGTCTAAAGCATTTATTATTTTAATTTTTCCCCTCTCATATTCAGTGTGGACGGATTGAGACAGCGTGGTGTCCAGAGAACTGCAGAGACTTCAGGGAGAAACCTCCGTGTGATGGACGTCCTATCTGTTGGTTTGGAGAGGACTGAGGGTCTTTCCTCTGCGAGGAGGACCAGGCCTGATGGAGGAGGACCAGGCCTGATGGAGGAGCCCATGCTGGGCATAGCCGATACCAACTGCACAGGCCTAGTCTGTCACTTTATTTGACTAAATGTGTTTACTTATACATTTAATAGGTTTACACCTTCTGTCCATATGTGCTTTTTATTAAAACATTTTGATTAACTTTTGGTTCACATTTCAATAAATTGAATTTGTATTTGCATCCTTTTGTCCATATTCTTACTGAAAATGTTAGATTACACATTCACATCTGACTGAAGATTGGCCCCATTTATTTGCGACGTTGCAAACTCTGTGGTACAAGGCACAGGTGTTGTGAAGCTCATAAAGTGAGGCAAATAGAAATAATCAGCTGATGGAGTGTAGATGTGGAAATAGGTGCATTCGATCAGCTGACTTTGTTTCACAATAAAAGTAGTTTCTTAGTGAATGTCCTGTACTGGTCTTAAAATCTCATAACATCAGCTTTTCATTTTCCTCTTGGATGTTCTTCTTGACCCTCAGAGAAGGAGAAAATGTTGAGTCGGGTCTTTCAGGCATGTCCTTTCCTAACAATACAAGAAACATAAAACATATTATTGTAGAACAAGTGTGTTATTTATTAAAGAGGTGTGTTTGTGTGTTTAGGGGCTGTAGATATAATTATTTTGTAATTGTAATGTTTTTTTTATTTCAACAGTGAGCTACAAAGACAATCAGATTATGAATGAACAGTATGAAATTCATCAACATTGAAATATATTTTATTATCAAAATAATATTTAACTGTTATCAAAACTTAGTGCAACTGTAGAAGCTTGCTCTGTTGTCTCACTGAAAGAATAACTTTTACCACGTTTTTTACAGACAATATTGAGAGATAAATAGTAGCAGTTCTCACTATGTGTAAATATCTTTGCCTTCAATACATTAAATTAGAAAGCTGACAAAGTCATATTGCTTGTTAACATCTAAATGTAACCTTTTGCATGGAAAAACCCTCAACTTCACTGATGTGTAGGTGATCTAGTATTTAGTATTGTTTAATGGAATGTATATCAGTGTATTAAAGTCAATACTTCATTTATTTAAACCAATATCTTTCTTGATTCTTTGTACAGTATGAAAAAAGAGTTTTATACCTGTGCTGAAGTTCACTGCTGTGAGGAGTCCAGTTCTGTCTCTCACTCTCTGGTCCAGCCTGTCTGCATCACCTGGACACTTTAAACAAACAGATATATATGTAAAACCATGTGTACAAACAATATAACTTATTCTCTTCTGTTGAAATGTTGGATTGTGTATTGTCCGAGTCAGGGTCCTTTTTATTTTACTGTAACTTTGGAAGTTGTGTAACCAATGCTTACTGTTTATTTGATACCAATTTGGTAATGCAATTAATAAAAACAACAAGGTTTGGGTTCGTTCTTCAGATATGACTGTGACGTTAACGTGTAAGCTCAATAATGAACTCCAGCTCAACCAACCATATTGTAATATCTAAGTAATCATCTTGAAATATGACATTAATAATTGTAATATACACACATCTTATTGTGAGGTTGTTTTCACATACACTACTTCGACGTTAGCTTGTCTACATACTTGAGCATAGCCAATTTAAATTAACCTTAGCGATGCATACAGTTCCTACCTACATAATAAAATATCTCTCTAAGTTACAAGGATGACCTTATTTTACCAACCTCAAACAGAAGCCGTTTGTTCTACAGTATTATCCCACTTAACGCTTAACACTTCTCTATTACGTTTTAACCTTTATATATACAGTCTATGGTTTTAACTTGGAGGCTACGATTAGCATCGTTAGCACATATGTAGCTACCACTCGCTTACACGCTAACCCAAGCCTTAACATTCATTACGTAGCTGATTAAAATCATAAACACATAAATAAAGTACTCGAATTTCACTTACCGCAAAACCGCATTCATGCACCGTCTGTTTTAACCGCAGAGCGAGTCACAATAGTCCGATATATAAGCATGAAGAACAAACAAACACGGCCGGGGTCAAGTTGTGTTCCCTGGATGAACTGAGCAGGCAGAGTCCCTGTAGCTTCACGGAGCTGCTAGCAGAGAGACAAGAAGCTAACAGCAGCAGTCACGTGACAGAGCTGTCACTCAATGTGACCACGCCCTAATTTATGCAAAAACGTTAAGACCTAATATAAATAAAAGGGTCGCGTTAGAAAACAATTCACTCACAGATTCATAATCATGAAGGTGGAATCTAACTATATCCATAATAATTTTTATTGCATCCAGGGGTAGAAACATGTTTTTTTCTGCTGTAAAATTGGGCATTTTAACATGGGGATCTATGGAAATTGCTCCTTTCTGCAGTCATCGCCTATCGGCCAATATATGATCTGCAGTTTGTGGCACTTCCGTATTGGCGTCCCGGCTCTTCCCCAGAGTTTGCCGCTTGGTTTCCACAGAAAAGTTCTGGTGTAAGACAAACCGGCACACAGTAGGCAAAGGGCTGGTCGGGGACAGGCGAGGGTTCCAGGAGTAGGCAAGACGGGAGACGCAGGTACAGGCAGGGTCAGGGAGCAGGCGAGGCAGAATAGTCCGGGTACAGGCAGGGTCAGGAAACAGGCGAAGCAGGCTGGTCAGGGGCAGACAAGGTCGAAACCGGCAGAGCAATCTGGGAGGTAATGCTGGAAAGAACTGCATGCTGCGAAGTACAATCTGGCACTGAGGTGAGAGTGAAGGGGGCCTATATACTAGTGGAGCTAATGGGTGTAACAGAGTGTGAGAGAGAAACAGGGTGTGACTACCAGGTGACTAAGAAATGCTAATGCAGAAAATAGGTGAGTGAGGGAGCAGACTGTGACAAAATTATAGTGTCCGTCCAAAAAAAAAAATACATTACTTATAGTGAAAACCACCCTTGAATGATGGGATAGTAGACTAAAAGCTTTAGGAATCCAAACTATAACATATAATAAGTACCCTGTATCAAGATTGATGCAAACAAAAGTGACATTTGACCTTTATAGAGAGGTTTAGCAAAAAAAAAACACTTCTGGGGTCATTTGGGTGGATTTTCCATATCTCTGGCCCCCCTTGGTCGATTTTGATGATTGACACCTCTTTTTAACCGTAAGAGCCAATAGAATCGAGGGGAAGTTCCTAAAATCCATCTAAACATTACCCATTGGTGAATGAGTGATGCGTAGCCAGAATGCCCAAAACCGGAAGCTGTCATACACTCTCGTAGCAGCTAATATGAAAACTCCGTTATTCAAAGTTCAAAGTCAGCTTTATGGACATAAATATGAAGATGGATTATCAGTAATCATTTCAAAGGGACACAGACACATTGGATTAACCTTCAGCAGCGTTTTTGTCGTTTTAATGCCATTGAACACAACTTTTGATTAGAAACAGCAAAAGGTAAGACATATCTCCCGTGTTTGCTCCGTAAAGCTACGTTGTGTGATGTCTGGGTTTGCTTCCACTGCCGCGAGTTTTGATCGCTCAGTGAGGATACTTATATTTCTGGAATCTGTGGAATCTCAGCTTGCTAGCTGATATCTTGTTTGTGCAGATCCGATAAGTAATAAGGGTATTTTAACGTGAGTTCTGTGCTAAGTGCGTTAGCATTTCTTCGCTCAGGGCTAATTCAGAGCCTTTGTTATTACCCTTGTGTTTCGTTTAGCTAAAAATGGTTAATATTGTATATCGCAATCGGTAGGCTGTCGGCTAAAGGCCGTCGGCAAAAGAAATCACTGATTGGCTGTTCAGCTTAGCGAATCAGTGCATGAGAAGCGAAACGGAAGTGAGGGACCCAAACAAACGATTAAGAAGGCAAATCTGAGATTTCATTTAACTCCAGCTCTCGACACAGGTTCGGGAAAGCCCCATGAGCTTCTCGCTGTAGAGTGAAAATGGAACGCACACGCTATTTGTTGTTTGTTTATATCACGCAGTCTGTTCTTCTTCTCTCTGTGTATCACGCAGTGTCTTCCGGTTGTTGCCTCTTTTGAATGACGAATACACACTACCGCCGCCTGCTGGTTAGGAGAGTTATTGCCACTCACGCATGCGCAGTGCGTACGTGCAACTTGGCTGTCGGCTGAAGTCTTTGCGGTGTGTTCCAGTGCGACTTGTTGGCCAAGATGCAGGAGACGTGAGGCGACACAACAATCGGGTCCGTCGGGACGTGTTCTTTGGTATCAGTTTGGTGTGTCTGGGCCTTCAGTTGTTCGTGCCCCACCATTTTTGTACATATAAAAACGCCACTAGTTAGGATTACAATGGGTTGTACAATGCAGGGGTAGCCACCATCCCCCGCAATGAAATAGCCTGGAGGAGGGTACAGAGCCTCTTTATCAATAACACTGTGAGGACACAGTGTCGTGGACAGAGCCAGGAAAAGCCAGGTTTGTATGAACCTGCCCTGCCCTTCCCTTCACATACTGACTGCAAACTGAACTTGGGAAAGGGCTATTGTTGGGTTCAGAATTCCAGAAAAGACAGAAAACTTCTAAGTTTAACTATTTATTGTAAAGAGAGCAAAAGACATATATTACTTGGCCAAGGACTCATCACTTCTTGGAAATCACAGGCAGCAAAGCTGTAATCTGTAACCACCAAATCCGTAAAGAGCCTCGAACCTCGTGCGACAATACATTTTTATTACACAGGGCGTTGCCCGTACATTTATGATTGGTCAAGACTAGATGAAGAGATACCGCGGTTTAGACTTGGTTCTCTTTGGTTGGTGCACAGACTCAGATAGAGTCTCTTGGCAACACGATCCTCCAATCATCAATCGGACGGCTGGCGAAGTCCCTCCCTACTCTGTCTCTAGCACATGTCATTTGTTTTCTCTAATGTATCTTCAGATATAGCGGAAAACCATAATGTTGCTTCCTAGCTTTGCGGGGGAGCGCGGCTCCCATACAAAGTCAAGGCCGGTGCAATGTGCTGTTCTGACTACCTCTTTGTATTCTCTCAGTCTCTGCACCTGACCTTGCTACTTTCAATATTGCAAGCTAAACACTTTCTCATGTAACTTTTCCCTTCGTTCCTGTCCTCCCCATCAAAACTTGGGGGGGGGTGATTGGGTCCATTTATTCCTAAGTCACAGCCACATAAATGAGCACAATAAGCTTATAATGTAATAATAAGAATCAGTATTTCTAATGTTATATAAAAATAGACACCACACTATCGAGTACTTTCTTAATGCAGGTCACAACCAGTCTGAGCATTTTCCCCTGAGCGAGGTGGAGCCAGGAGCAGATCACCTGAGCAGAGGCGGAGCCAGGAGCAGATCGGGAACACCTGAGCAGAGAGAGCAAAGGGAAGAAGTGAGAACAAAAGGGGGGGAGCGTGTCATTACCCGATCCGTACCGGAAAGCCGATTTCTTCTGTGCATGTGCTCAAATAAGCTACTTTATTTTACAGTTTTGTTCTATGGTGTTGTTGAAAGTGTGCCGATATAATTTTTTTTACTACTTCATTCAACAACAGTTAAACAGTTAAGTTTCAACAACATTAAAAAAAAAAGCTACATCCCATCCATGGTCACGCATATACAGCTCTGGAAAAAATTGAGACCACTCCAAGATTTTCTTAAATCTCAATCTCTACACGTATGGCAGCCATTCCATTCCAGTGTCTGTTAGATTCCAACACAGAGAAATGTTGTCAGTAGTTTAGAGAATAAAATAATTTATTTTTTATTTTACTCAAACACAAAACTATAAATCCCAGTAAAACCAGAGAAACTGATAATGCTTCACTGGTTTCTTAATTTGTTTCAGAGCTGTATATATATTAGGGCTGTCAAGTTAACGCGTTAATAACAACGCGATTAACGCATGTGTATTTTTTGTCCTCGGCCGCCCCGTAGTTTCAGAGCGCATCGAGTTTAAAATACCATCTACAAGCTGACGCTGACAGCCCCGCTGATGCTGACAGCCCCGCTCCTGCCGCCCGCTTGCGGCAGACCACACTTCCACGCTCACCGGAGACTATTGGACTTCACTCAGTAATGACAGTTACCTCTGGGTCACAGCTCATTATTTTCACCCACAGTGGGAACTTCAGTCTCATGCTTTGACAGTTATGAAAACAGAGGAGCAGCATTTCGCCGACAACTGCGCCGAGCACTTTATGCAGGTAGCCAGACAGTGGGACATTGTACAAAAAGTCAGCACACTCACCACGGATAGTGCGCGCAACATGATTGCAGCGTCCAGGCAGCTCCTGTTCGAGCATATGCCTTGAGCATACACACACACTTTGTATTGTATTATTGTATTGTATGAGAGAGGTTCCAAGTTGAATTGAGGCGAATATTTGTAATGTTCAGAGGTTGTTGTGTTTAATATTCATGAGAATATTTGTCATTGTTCAAATGATAATAAACAAACATTTGCATAAAGCATATTTGTCCACTCATATGTTGATAAGAGTATTAAAAACTTGAAAAAATATCCCTCTAACCTGTTAAGCCCCAAAGACCCCGCCAACGGGAAGAAACTCAGCTAACTGATGATACGAACCATTTTTACCGAAACAAAACACAAGTCTCACAAGAAGGGTCTAAATGAGCCATGAGCGAAAACATGCTAACGCATTTAGCACAAAGCTCTAGGTATAAATCAAAATGATTGATAATCCATAATTCAATTTTTATGCAAAAATCGGAGAATTAATTTTAGCTGCTAATAGTAGCCACCAGAGTGTAGCCACCAGTTTTGGCTACGCGTCAATCTCACTCCTTATTTGGTAACGTGTGTGTGTATGTGGAACTTTCCCTCGATTCCATTGGCTCTAGCGGTTAAAAAGAGATGTCCTCAACTCGATCATTAATCCCTGTGATGTTTCTCCAATTGTGCCATCGACTACTCTCTGTGATACATATCTGCTCTTAGGCTAGCCCACACTAGTGCTACCCCAGATACTGCTCCTTTTCTGTGCCCTGCAGTCCTCGACCACTTTGAGCCTGTATCCCTCTCTTCTCTCTCGGATGTAGTCAAGCACCTGCGGCCGACAAACTGCACCTCAGACAGCATTCCCTCTCGCCTTCTTAGAGATGTTTTTGAGTCAGTTGGAGCAAGTATTTTATTGCTTGTAAACACCTCCCTTAGCTCGGGATGGGTCCCAGCTGCCTTCAAACATGCCGTGGTCAAGCCACTACTTCAAAAGAAAAATCTCGACCCCTCCATTCTCGCAAATTTTAGGCCCATCTCCCAGCTACCTTTTTTATCTAAGCCCTGGAGCGAGTAGTCTACGCTCAGCTGCAGTCTTTCTTAACCACGCATGGAATCCATGAAAAGTTTCAGTTGGGCTTCAAACCTATGCACAGTACTGAAACAGCCCTATTAAGAGTTTTCAACGATCTGCTCTTAGCCGCAGACTCAGGTAGCCCAGCTGTCCTGGTGCTGTTGGACCTGACAGCTGCCTTTGACACTGTGGACCATAGCATCCTGCTGTCACGGCTTGAACAGTCCGCAGGCATCACAGGCTCTGCCCTTGCATGGTTCAGGTCCTACCTGACAGACCGTAGCTTCTCAGTGCAGCTGGGTGCCTTCTCCTCTGCTAAAGCCCCTCTTACTTGTGGGGTTCCCCAAGGCTCGATCCTGGGCCCCATCCTTTTTCTACTGTACATACTGCCCCTAGGTTCAATTCTCACAAAACACAATATCCCCTTCCATTGTTACGCCGATGATGTACAGATCTATCTGCCTCTCAATCAAAATGTCAACTCACTACAGCATTGATGGACACTTAACAGAGATCAAATCCTGGCTGAGCCAAAATTTCCTCAACCTCAACGAGAGCAAGACCGAGGTCATCTTTTTTGGACCTCAACCACCAGCCTCCCCGGTGGATATTCTGGGCTCCCTCAATAAAAACATCCTCCCCTCTGTCATGAACCTTGGAGTGACCTTCAATAGCGCTTTTAAATTTGATAAGCAGGTCAGCACTGTAGTCAAAACCTGCTTTTTTAAAATATGACTATTGGCCAAAACCAAGCCGTTTTTATCTTTTAAAGACCTAGAAAGGGTTATTAATGCCTTTGTTACCTCAAGACTGGATTACTGCAACGCTCTGTATGTGGGTATGGACCAGGCGTCAATTAGACGCCTGCAGCTAGTTCAGAACGCAGCTGCACGTCTTCTCACTGGCCATAAAAAACGTGACCACATCACCCCAATTCTGTCCTCATTACACTGGCTTCCGGTTCGGTTCAGAATTGATTTTAAACTCCTTTTATTTGTTTTCAAAGCCCTAAATGGACTGGCTCCGGCCTATATAGCAGAACTCCTCCATCGCTACTCCCCAGCCAGAGCCTTAAGGTCGGCTGACCAGCTGTTGCTGATAGTGCCCAAGACCAGGCTCAAAACCAGAGGGCACCGAGCATTCGCAGCAGCAGGCCCCAGGCTCTGGAACACTCTGCCCCTCCATGTGAGGTCGGCCCAGACCCTGGGGGTTTTTAAATCAACACTTAAAACTCACTTATTCTCTCTGGCCTTCTAGCCTTTTCTTATCAAGCTCCACTTTTGTGGAATCAGCTTCCAGTTTGTGTTCGGGCGGCTGACAGCCTTTCCGTTTTAAGAGTACGCTAAAGACCTTCCAGAGTGCAATGACGTAGATACGCTGTGTCTCTTCACCTACATTTTTGTTCTTGCTCTTTCACTTAAATCCTAAAACTTGGATCATATATTTAAAACTAAGGTTATTACTACTACTCATTCCTCTAAATCTTTTCTCTCTCTACTTCTCATACTCTCTACTTCTGTAATCTATTCTCTCTTTATCCAAAAACCTTTTCCCTCTCTGACCTCTCGAGGTTTTATTAGAGGGAAACAGGTATGCAGAGTGGCTTATTCAGGCCGGGGAGTGTTATGACCGTATTCACAGTTTACCTCCTTACCTCTCATCAATCCCAACTAAGGCACCAGTGGGGACCTTGCTCCCTGCGTTTTGCCTCTCCACCTCTGTTTCTTACTCTCTTACTTGCTACCCTTTTCCCTCAACCTATCCTAAGGGAGTGCTTGTTCTTCTTTCTTCCTTCTGTCTGTCTGTGTCTGTGTATTCTCATGTTCCGATTAATCCCAGCTTCCCCCAAATCTGTGTTTTGTGTCTACATCTACGCCGGGACCCGGAGCCGTGTCTGATCCGGTCTGCTGTGGTCGTGTGCCCTGGATCCTCTATCCTGAGTTCCGGATTAAGTCGTGGACTTCGGGTCGTGGCTGGGCCTGTCTCTGCGGTCCTGCCTGGGTCTCGTCATGCTGCTTCCCTGATGGCTCCCACAGGATTGTTTTTGACATCTTCGTGGATTCGTCTTCTTATTATAGACACATGCACTTCCAAACATTTGGTCTACCTACGCTGTAAAATGTATTATCTCTTCGATTTACACACGGCATCTATTGCACGTCTGTCCGTCCTGGGAGAGGGATCCCTCCTCTGTTGTTCTCCCTGAGGTTTCTCCCATTTTTTCCCTTTAAACTGTGGGTTTTTTCGCTGGAAGTTTTTCCTTGTACGATGTGAGGGTCTAAGGACAGAGGGTGTCATTTTTCTCATACTGCTATTCTGCACTAATTGTGCTGTTGTATTTGCTGTAAAATGTCTTTACTGTAGGGTACTTTTTTATTATATGTACAGCACTTTGGCTCGACCAAAAATCGTTAAATAATGTGCTGTATAAATAAAACTTGATTTGATTTGATGTCAATCATCAAAATCGACCAAGGGGGGCCAGAGATAGGTCAAATCCACCCAAATGACCCCAGAAGGTTTTTTTTTGTGCTAAATCTCTCTAAAAAGGTAAATTTCACTTGTTTTGCATCAATCTTGATACAGGGTACTTATTATATGTTATAGTTTGGATTCTTAAAGCTTTTAGTCTACTATCCCATCATTAAAGGGTGGTTTTCACTATAAGTAATGTGGGTTTTTTGGACGGACACAATAATTTACATTTTTTTACTATGTTCAATCTGAATTTACTTTAAAATAAAAAAAATCTATATTGATTCTGAGTCTTCTACATCCAACTCACAGGTTTATTATTGCTTTGAGAAAAAAGATTATTAATTTTCCCCTTTTAGAAGTGTAGTTATGGTCATTTGTTCTGGGAATGTCATTTTCGAGCCTGAGACCGATAGTTACGGCTGTAACTACGGTTCTATGAGTCTCGGATGACAGCCAGAGGCGGTGCTTTAGCACTGGATATATCCATCGCACGCATGCGCAGTTCGAGTACCTAATAACAACAAAGTCACCTGTGACCCACGTGACGACGGCTACATAGGCCGGCGTCATTAGCAGGTCGGTTCCCAGAATCTTCTCGCGAGCACACAAGAATTCTGAGTCACAGGATACTCTGGCGGTCATCCGGGACTCATAGAACCGTAGTTACAGCCGTAACTATCGTTCTATTTTGTCCCTACTGACCGCCAGAGGCGGTGCTTTAGCACTGGATGACCTATGCCAACCATGTCATGAAGAATCCAAACACTTGCTTACCTAGCTGGAAGCAGCGGAGCTCGGCAACAGGACCACGCCCAAAGGATGGGGAGTGGCGAAAAGTGAAAAGCAAACTTCATGCAGTTTGCTTTTCAGCCCAACTGTATACAGTTAAATCAACCGGACTTCCTTCTGCAGATGTGAGCATCCTTAACGACGGTCAATAAGTCCTTGCTGCACATTATCCCTTACATGTTTCCATCTTAAGCTTTGTTAGTTAGTTAGTTTCGTAACGGACGTAATGTAACAGTTGTAACGGTTATAGCTTTTCTCAGACGCGGAGGGATACTGACTTGTTGTGAAAAGTAACTACAATTCTACCCGTGATATACGCTCATTATATCACGGCTAAGAACCAATCAGATTGCTTGATTTGACTTGTCCGTTTTATAAATTTAAATAATCATAAAATCATAAGAACATGGCCATAACCAATAACATACCATATCCAATATGAAAAAACATTGAAACTTGTTTATTTATTTGTTTTTGGTTCATTTATAGTTGTGAGTGTGTCTGGGCTCCTGAACCAGCCTCACCTGTCTCTAGTGATGTTACGTATTGCGCCGAGACTTCGGAGCGTGTGTCGAGTAATCCCCAAAGCTTTTTGTGAAGCTTGTATCGACAGAAACACATCTAAACTGGAAACTCAAAATGCGAATAATAGCTCGGCACAACGCCGCGGTCAGAAACAGTACAAAATAGCATAGCAAGGGCAACTCCTGGGAGAGGGAGCGGAAACGCTGCCGTCACCAAGAAAAAAGTTTAAGCAAAATAGCAAACAAGACAGCACGGGTAATCCCGGTTTATTCCGGCGTCAGCCAAGTGGCTGCGCGCCAGGACACGGTTAGGCTGAGCCACGCTACTGCTAACTAATTAAACAAGGAAACACAGCTAAAGCTGGAAACTCAAAATGCGAATAATAGCTTGGTTCAACGCCACATTCAGCAGAAGTACAAAATAGCACAGCAAGGGCAACTCCTGGGAGAGGGAGCGGAAACGCTGCCTTCACCAAGAAAAAAGTTTAAGCAAAATAGCAAACAAGACAGCACGGGTAATCCCGGTTTATTCCGGCGTCAGCCAAGTCGCTGCGCGCCAGGACACGGTTAGGCTGAGCCACGCTACTGCCAACTAATTTAAACAAGTAAACACAGCTAAAGCTGGAAACTCAAAATGCTAATGATAGCTTGGCACAACGCCACGGTCAGCAGAAGTACAAAATAGCACAGCAAGGGCAACTCCTGGGAGAGGGAGCGGAAACGCTGCCGTCACCAAAAAAGTTAAAGCCAAATAGTAAACAAGACAGAAATCAGGACAGTTTAGCTGGGAGAGGGAGCGGAAACACTGCCATCGCCCCGACTGGAATAGTCGCGAAACTGCATGCAGCCGGCTGTATGCGGGGAAATCCTTAGATCTAACGTTCCAACGAACGCTTGTAGGTTACAAAAATGCAACCACGGTACTCTCGCGAAGCGAGAAGATAAAAAGGAACCGACCTGCTAATGACGCCGGCCTATATAGCCATCGTCACGTGGGTCACAGGTGACTTTGTTGTTATTAGGTACTCGAACTGCGCATGCGTGCGATGGATATATCCAGTGCTAAAGCACCGCCTCTGGCGGTCAGTAGGGACGAAATAGAACTGGAAAACAGGCTCGGGGCTTAACAGGCTAAGGTACATTTAGAACAGATAAAAAATGTGCGATTAATTTGCGATTAACTATGGACATCATGCGATTAATCGCGATTAAATATTTTAATCGACTGACAGCCCTAATATATATATATATACACATTTTCATTTATTTGAACAAGGCGACAAAAAAAAAAAAAAAAGTGGCATACAAAAGACATATAAAAAGTAACAAGACATTAAAATATAAATCAATTATAAATAGGCAATACAAAAAATAAGGGATCATTTGAATCTCAAACTTATGCTGCTTCATAGGGATGATGTCATTAAGTGGACCAATCAGAAGTCAGCAATAAAGTGAATGACCAAAACCCACACAACACAACTGGCTGCTGGCAAAATAATTGTGTTGATCGTTTAGACTGCATTATCCTGCAGAGACAGCTAGAGAGCAGCCACGCTCTACTGAACGTCCCTGCTTCATGCTGCCCACCCTCACAACCCACAGATATTAGAGTTAGAAATTAATATAAGACATTAGTTATCATGTAATTTAAAGTGACACTTCCTCTTGTAGGCAATGGCATCTTTTAACTGCCTCAATAGAAAATGCATTATATGATTACCAAGCTTATCAAGCAAGTACTGAAGGACCAAAAAAAGTCAAGAGGCCCCTGAGCCAGAGCCACTGTTTGAAGCGACTGTTAACATTTATTGTTAGAAAGTCAAAGAATACAGTCAAAACCAAGGATGCTCCTGTCATTTCCCTACATAATGAATGCCAGGGCCACAGTTACAAACTAGTAAAATATTTTATGAGTGACTTTATTTCCAATGCATTACAATTATCGACATTTTTTGACAGCGAGAGAGGGGCAGCCCGGAGCTTGCCCCACATCGCTCAACACGGCTCAATAGGCACACTGTGGACACTAATCAGAAGAACGCAGTCCAAAGCAGCAATGTAGAGACAAATCAGACGACTAAACATGATCTTAAAATATATTTTAACATATTTCTGGAATTATTATTTTTATTAATTTCTGCTGACAGCAGGTCGGGCTGTGCCTGCCCCTAATGACGAGTCGCCACTGGATGGCGAGATGAAGCTTCATTAAGCTTTTAAGCTTTTCAGACAATGGTTCGAAAAAGTGTTCATTTCTCGAGACTTAACTGTTACAAACTGTCTCGGCGGTGGCTTTCACCTACGTTTCCCATCTCTACCTGCGTATTACTTCTCTTAACTTGCATCCCTGCGTAACTCACTTACCCCCGTATTCCACCGGGTCGGTCTGCGTCCCGTTATGGCTGCGCTACGTCGTGCACAGCGATCGCGGCCACTCTAGTCAATGCGTGTGTTTCCACCAGACGCGCCGCATTCCCAGAAGCGTCTCGGCGCTGGGCTCCGCTAAAAATACGCGGCTGGTCTATTTTTGACACGAGGCGTTGCATAGCGCCGGGCAGGAAGTGGAACGGTCAGAGTTTCCAGTCTGTTGTGTTCAAAATTCTAGGAAAGACAAACGACTTCTAAATTCGACTATTTATTAAAAGAGAGCAAAAGATATATATTCACTTGGCCAAGGACTCGTCACGTCATAGAAATCACAGGCAGCAAAGCTGTAATCTGTAACCACTATTTCCGGAAAGAGCCCCGAACCACGTGTTACAATACATTTTATTACACAGGGCGTTGCCCGTACATTTATGATTGGTCAAGACTAGATGAAGAGAAACTGTGGTTTAGACTTGGTTCTCTTTGGTAGGTGCGCAGACTTAGACAAAAGTCTCTTGGCAACACGATCCTCCAATCAACATTCGGCCGGCCGGCGAAGTCCCTCCCTACTCTGTCTCTATCCTAGTAATTTGTTTTCGCTAACATTTCTACAGATATAGTGGAAAACCTTCATAATGTTGCTTCCTAGCTACACGTGGGAGCGAAGCTCACCCAAAGCTCAAGGCCGGAGCGATGTCCTGTTCTGACTGCCTCTTTGTATTCTTCCAGTGTCTGCACCTGGCTTTGCTACATTAGTATTGCAAGTGTTGGATTTAAGCACCCTTCAGTTGTTGAAGGTTCGAGCCTGCTCAGCGCTGTTCGTTTGATGAGTGGTCTGCTATAAAAAGGAACGGCTCAGACAGAGATATGAGATTAAACAACAAGCTGATTTAATGGTAGAAACAACAGTACAATATAACGAAGTACTTATATAACGAAGTACTTCGGGCCTCAGCTCTTCCACCGTGCGATGTACGTATCAGACAGTCAAGTCAGACCGAACAGAGGCCGCGAGTGTACAGAATTCACAATATTTATCCCCACAAACGGAGAGGAGTTGTGTCGGTTGCTCCTCCCTAGGTGTTCATCCATTGGTGGACTCACTCCTGGGCGAGCCCTAGGCAGCGAATCAGAGTGAGTCAGCCATTGACGAGGTCTAAACAGCGAATCAGAGTGAGTCAGCCATAGTCGAGGGAAGTTTGGATCTCCTGCGCCGCCGATCAGTCCCAGGTCATCTTTTATGGCAGCCATAAAATAAACAATTCTGGGTCGCACGGGGGTGAGGTACCAATCCTTATCTTCGTTTATCCTCAGCACCTGGCCGTACCACTCCGCATCCCAATCTTTCTCTCAGTACAATCTCTGCATAGACTCAATGGTGTCAGTTTGATTACCTTTCTCCTGCAACCCCCCCATGCTCCTATCCGGCCCATTAAAAACCCGGGGGGGGGGGGACTGGATCCTCTACATTCCTAAGTCAACGCACACACAATTGACCACAGCAAACAAAGGAAAAATAAGAACACTTGGTCTAGTTTCATAAGTATACATTTTACACAGACAAAGTTATAATTATTAAAACAGGTTATATAGGATATACAGGTTACTTTAATCCCACTTTTGATCTCACCTCCAGAGATCAATTCACACAAAGCATTCCAAACATAACCACTGTCATTCTTTTCTACTGCGTCTGTGCCACAATGAGCGGATACAAGGCACACAACAACAACCACATGTTACTAAAATGGCAATACAAGTAGCTATAGAAATCAAAAGAGACATTATTAATCCTTTCCATTGACCAAACATGTTTGTAAACCATTCCTCCAAGGGGTTGTGTATCCCTGATTGTTCATGCATAGTTATGGATAGTGTGCGAAAGCCTTCTAAAGCCTTTGTGACGGAACCGTCCGGAGCCGTATTGTTTGGAATGAAAGTACAACACATATCACCAAACATTGAACACACACCTCCTTTCTCAGCTAACAGCATGTCAAGGGCCATTCTATTCTGTTTCAGCCATAAGGGAAGTCGGCCCCAGCTGTTCAGCGAGTCCTTCTACAGCGTCCCTAGTGAGATGAGCTAAACGGAGCACATTGTAATGTACATAGTTGATCCTGTCTACATTATTCCATCACTACCTGCTTGGAAAGTGAAGGTTTGTTTAGGAGACATTTTGGTAACAACTACCTCATGTTATGGCCCGTTTTACCCTAGTTACGGACTCCTCTGGCGGGGGAATGGAGTCTGGGTGGTCAATGGAATCATTAAAGACCCAGTGAAGTGTGCGCCGGTGCATGATCTGTTATGCTAATACGTATAGTAATGACCAAAATTGTCCATTGGAACCCATATAAAAGATGTTGGAATAGCAACGAATTTGACGAGTTGGAATTTTCCGCTGGGAAATCCGCCTTCGTGGGCGTGGCTTGCGATCTACTGCGTGACGTCAGAAGATGGGCTCAGCCGAAGTGTTTACATTCACCACCGTTCATTTTGTCTCTGTTTCAAAGTGGAATTTACCAACGTTTTTGAGCGAGTATTTTATTGGAAAGTGTTTCGCAGTCGACTGGAAGTGATTGCCAATCGAGGAAACCTGACAATGGAGGCGACAGTGAAGAAAAAGGGAGGAAAAACACACGGGAAGCGATGCATTGCCGCTGGCTGTGGTAATGTCAATTCTGCCGAAGTGGCGATGTTTCTGTTCCCAAAAGATGAAGGTGAGTGGGGTGTTATGTTCGTAGATTCGTAGATTGTTTATGAAAAATAAAGGCCACTGTGTTTGTGTCTACTAACAAGACTATCATGGCGGCGGCAGAGCTCAAGTCGAGTTTCTCCGCCTGGAGATATTCTCACTATTTCACTTTTGTCGAGCACAAAGAAAAGAACGTTTTAGTTAAATGTAAGTTGTGTCTTGGCGGGTCAAAGATCCTATCGACTGCCCAAAACAGCAATTAAAATCTGTTGAAACATCTGCAGAAACAACATGCTGGGACGAAGCTAGTAGCTAAGACCACAGACCCAGACTCATCCGACGCCACTCCACCTCCACCTAAGCAACAGCGGCTGGATTGGCACTTTGAAACATATCTTTGTGTTTGTGTTTGTATAGATCACATTGCTTAGCAGAGTTCAGTGATGCAAATGCATGTCAAGTTGATCAACAGGTTGTATTATTCTCCGATGCAATAACAGTACTGAAATGAAGGCTACAGTATAAGGGCATTAATGGGTGCCCTTTTTTAAGTAACTAAAAAGTTACTTTTCACAGTAACGCATTACTTTTTGGTGTAAGTAGTGAAGTAACTAGTAATTGTAACTAGTTACTGGTTTTCAGTAACTAGCACAACACTGCATGTGAACATGAATGTTGCATCATGCTATGAACAGATGAATGTATGATCAGGTGATGGCCAATCCTGTGTGTAGATCTACTCTAGATCTATGACAAAATATTGTCCTCAACTAAATTGACTTCCATGGCCACTTTCCTCATCTATCCTGTCCGAAAAGCTGTCAAAATCACTCATTTCTCTCGCACCAGTATCACTTTCCGAAGTCTCCGCCATGTTTACAATCACAACTGGGCCCATCTTGTGACGTCACAGCCGCTATCGTCTGCAGCAGCGGTAGGCTCAGACTCTGAAAAATTTGCGATGTTTATCTCGTCCCTCGCACTTCCTAAAAAATTATTTTAGCCATGAACAGGTACAATTATATGTAAGAAATGAAACTGCCATTTCATTTTGGCGCAAAAAAATGCACTTCACTGGCACTTTAAAACAAAAATAAAGGCAAGGGTGAACACACATTATTTCTGTTATTAATAATAGGAGATTTACTAGGACACAAGGAATTAACACCCAATCAAATAATAAGGCAATTCGCTAATGGGCCATATAACTAAGAATGGTGTTCAAGATACAAACAGTGTCCCAAGTAAAACCACGATTCCCACTAGGAGAGTACACCAACAAACAATAAGGAAGTGTAATCCACAGTCTGTCATTGTTGAGTACCTTTAATCAGTGGTCCGTGTTATTGTAATTAGGTTCTTCTGAACACAATGCTAAAATCTCCTAAGGAGATTCTTTAAAACTAGGGTGTAAAATAGTACCCTGTAATGGTAAATACTGTGCTCCCAGAACCTGTTAAATATAAGGTTCAGTAAAACCTGTTAAATAGAAGGTCTGGTGAGTGGGGAGACTTTCACTGCCCTTTAACTATAGGGATAACCTCTCGTTATATATAACCTACTACTCTTATTAGAAAGAGGCCCTATAGGTGGGCACAAAAATGCTGCTACTTATTGGAAAGTGCCCCTAAAGGTGGGAGTAAAAAAGTCGGGTCCTATATGGAGTCGTGTGTTTCAGGGGTCGGGGTCCCGTAGACTCGTGTCCGCCTCCTCGCCGGCCGTAATCTCCTTTCCAAGATCGCCTGTTGTTACCTCTGTGTCTTTGTCCTTGTCATCTGTTGTATGGGTCGTTGCTTCTGCTGGGCTGTCGTCGTCAGAGGTGTCGCTCTCTCGTCCTGCTGCAGCGATGTCAGTTCTGATGTCGTCTAACGTCCTTGCTGGAGGTTTTCCAACGGCGCACTGGCTCCAATGATACCACGTCCCCCTTTCCTTCGAGGCGAACTGCATGTGATGTCCTCTGAGTCACTCTGTGCGGGCCGGTGAACCTTGGGTTGAGCCACTTCGGACGGATGACCTTCAGCCAGATGAATTCTGCGGTGTTAGCCTCGTGCTTCTCCGGTCCCCCTTTGGCGTCAGCCACCTGGGTGGAGAAATCTCATACCAAGCCCTTAAGTTGCTGGTAGTATGGTTTTGAGCTAATTTCCTCTACTTCTTTCCCTACTGCTAATGCTCCAGGACCCGGAAACTGATGGCCGTGGGTCAGCTCAAATGGGGAGAAACCTGTCCCTCAGTTAATGTGTTCATAAACAAAGTCCGACACCGGCTATATCAACCTGTTTCAGAGGAAGGTGGAGTCCCCTGTGCCGTCTTGACTTGCCGTGTCTTCTCTGTCAGAGGCGAGGTTTCATCCTTTTTTTTTTTTAGTCCTAAAAAATTTGACGCGTTTTGCAACAAAGTCAAGTATTTCTTCATCTGTAGGTGTATGTGTTGATACAGGTGTTCTTTTAATGTCATGAGGGGAACTGGGTGAGGGGGGGTTAGAGGTGGAGGGAAGCGTATAGGGAGGGGGTCGGGTCTTAAAGGGGTTGTATAAATCTGGATAGAGGAGGGGACCGCCCTCTGGGATGTCTGGGAGGGGCCCACCATATGGCTTCTCCTTCCTGACTGGCTCTATCACTTCTGTGGGAGGGGCTGGTGCAGGACTGGGTGGGGCTGCTATGGCGGGCAGATTTTTGGCGGGAGTTTTGCTCAGAGAGCAGGTTACTGCCACTCCATTCATAACTAAAGCTGCGTTATGGCCTATTCTCCTTAGCTTGTCAACTAGCTCCCTTTCTTTGTTAAGTTTAGAAGCCCTGATAAAACCTGCCTTCTGCTTGTTGAGAGTTTCTAATTTCCGAACCAACTGTCGCTCGTATGTATTGAGTGCTGTGGCTAGGAGACTTATTGCCTCGTCACCCTCTACTCTATTCTCTGCGATCATCTGATCGTGTAAGAAACGGAGACCCTGCTCGCCTTTTTATGATCTCCGGGCTTAAGTCCGCTAAGTATCAATCTCTCTGCTTGTCCCCACTGTTCCCTTAAACTCCCCGGAACAGGGACTCCTAATTCTCTCTCTTCACGTTCAAATTCTCCTTCCATTTTTGACTTCGTTCGTATCTGCTTCTCCTAAAGGTTTTAGTTTTTTATAAAAAACACCAGATATCTCTGCGTACTATAATTTACTAATTATTGTAGTTTTATTCCCACAGGTATACAGTCTGATAGTTTTCGTGCGAGGTGTATTTCAACCAGTTACGGAGACTGCAAAGAGCGCTTCTCCTAACGGTTTTAGTTTCTTAAAAAAACACCAGATATCTGCGTACTATAATTTACTAATTATTGTAGTTTTATTCCCACAGGTATACAGTCTGATAGTTTTCGGTGCGAGGTGTATTTCAACCAGTTACGGAGGACTGCAAAGAGCGCTTCTCAACGGTTTTAGTTTCTTATAAAAAACACCAGATATCTCTCTGCGTACTATAATTTACTAATTATTGTAGTTTTATTCCCACAGGTATACAGTCTGATAGTTTTCGTTGCGAGGTGTATTTCAACCAGTTACGGAGACTGCAAAAGAGCGCCTCTCCTAACGGTTTTAGTTTCTTATAAAAAAACCAGATATCCTGCGTACTATAATTTACTAATTATTGTAGTTTTATTCCCACAGGTATACAGTCTGATAGTTTTCGTTGCGAGGTGTATTTCAACCAGTTACGGAGACTGCAAAGAGCGCCTCTCCTAACGGTTTTAGTTTCTTATAAAAAACACCAGATATCTCTGCGTACTATAATTTACTAATTATTGTAGTTTTATTCCCACAGGTATACAGTCTGATAGTTTTCGTTGCGAGGTGTATTTCAACCAGTTACGGAGACTGCAAAAGAGCGCCTCTCCTTAAGGATGCGGCCCAAGGCATGGAGTCGAAACCCAGTCTACAATAACCTTTGATCGTCACGTATATGCTATCAGATACAAATAAGATTCTACAATACTTTCAGGGACGGTCCTTTCAAATTGATGTTGAAAATATTATAATATACAACCACAGTTAATCACACTCAAAATAAATAAACCTAATGTAACCCCAGATCCGTCTAAGGATTGCCTGTGTACATTAGTCGATGAGCCCCAACCCCAGAATTCGTCTAAGAATTACTGTGTGTGTCACCTTATTTCTCAGAGTATTTCAGCTGGACTTCCTTTAAATTTTAAAACCACTGAAATCTCGACGACCATTGCAGCTGGACTTCCTTTAAATTTTAACCACTGCAATCTCGTTACACAGTTAATCACACTCAAAATAAATAAACCTAATGTAACCCCAGATCCGTCTAAGGATTGCCTGTGTACATTAGTCGATGAGCCCCAACCCCAGAATTCGTCTAAGAATTACTGTGTGTGTCACCTTATTTCTCAGAGTATTTCAGCTGGACTTCCTTTAAATTTTAAAACCACTGAAATCTCGAACGACCATTGCAGCTGGACTTCCTTTAAATTTTAAACCACTGCAATCTCGTTACACAGTTAATCACACTCAAAATAAATAAACCTAATGTAACCCCAGATCCGTCTAAGGATTGCCTGTGTACATTAGTCGATGAGCCCCAACCCCAGAATTCGTCTAAGAATTACTGTGTGTGTCACCTTATTTCTCAGAGTATTTCAGCTGGACTTCCTTTAAATTTTAAAACCACTGAAATCTCGACGACCATTGCAGCTGGACTTCTTTAAATTTTAACCACTGCAATCTCGTTACACAGTTAATCACACTCAAAATAAATAACCTAATGTAACCCCAGATCCGTCTAAGGATTGCCTGTGTACATTAGTCGATGAGCCCCAACCCCAGAATTCGTCTAAGAATTACTGTGTGTGTCACCTTATTTCTCAGAGTATTTCAGCTGGACTTCCTTTAAATTTTAAAACCACTGAAATCTCGACGACCATTGCAGCTGGACTTCCTTTAAATTTTAAACCACTGCAATCTCGTTACACAGTTAATCACACTCAAAATAAATAAACTAATGTAACCCCAGATCCGTCTAAGGATTGCCTGTGTACATTAGTCGATGAGCCCCAACCCCAGAATTCGTCTAAGAATTACTGTTGTGTCACCTTATTTCTCAGAGTATTTCAGCTGGACTTCTTTAAATTTTAAAACCACTGAAATCTCGACGACCATTGCAGCTGGACTTCTTTAAATTTTAAACCACTGCAATCTCGTTACACAGTTAATCACACTCAAAATAAATAAACCTAATGTAACCCCAGATCCGTCTAAGGATTGCCTGTGTACATTAGTCGATGAGCCCCAACCCCAGAATTCGTCTAAGAATTACTGTGTGTGTCACCTTATTTCTCAGAGTATTTCAGCTGGACTTCCTTTAAATTTTAAAACCACTGAAATCTCGACGACGATTGCAGCTGGACTTCCTTTAAATTTTAAACCACTGCAATCTCGTTACACAGTTAATATATTCCCCGTACAGTCTAGTTGACTTTTATAGTGCGATGTATATTTCAACAGATGGAGAGACTTCCAGAAGCGCTTCTACACCCCCTTTCGGCGATGTGGCTTTTGGCAAGGAGTCGAAACCCAGTCTACAGAATCTCTTTATCGTCACGTTTAGTCTTCTAGATTAACCCCACAGCAAGAGTTTGCGAGATCCGGTCATTTCAAATTGATTTTGAAAGTTGCGTTTCTCCTCTTGAAATACCCCACATATAACACAACTGCAGCTCCTCTTTGAGACTGGAAAGTGTTATTCTGTAGTACTGTTCTTTCTACCGTAAGACTAAAACACTGAAAATGCCGCTGACAACTCTAAAATGTTGTAGTATAGCCAATCACAGATTTTGATAATAACAGGTATCTGCTCACCTTTCAGTTGTAGGGCCCTGTTTAGTTGTCAGAGGTATTCGAGGTGTCTTCCCTGGACAGTTCGTCCGCTGGCTGCCGGTGTCCTTCTATGAGACCCTACTCATCACGTCGGTCTGTCACCAAATTGTTGGGTTGAAGCACCCTTCAGTGGTTGAAGGTTCGAGCCCGCTCCGCGCCGTTCGCAGAGATATGAGGTTTAACAATAAGCTGATTTAATGGTAAAAACAACAGTACAATATAACGAAGTACTTCGGGCCTTGGCTCTTACTACCGTGCGATGTACGTATCAGACAGTCAGACAGAACAGAGGCCCCGAGTGTACAGAATTCATAATATTTATGCCCACAAACGGAGAGGAGTTGTGTGGGAGGAGTTGTGTCGGTTGCTCCTCCCTAGGTGTTCATCCATTGGTGGACTCACTCCTGGGCGAGCCCTAGGCAGTGAATCAGAGTGAGTCAGCCATTGACGAGGTCTAAACAGCGAATCAGAGTGAGTCAGCCATAGGTGTGGGAAGTTTAGATCTCCTGCGCCGCCGATCAGTCCCAGGTCATCTTTTATGGCAGCCATAAAATAAACAATTCTGGGTCGAACGGGGGTGAGGTACCAATCCTTATCTTCGTTTATCCTCAGCACCTGGCCGTACCACTCCGCATCCCAATCTTTCTCTCAGTACAATCTCTGCATAGACTCAATGGTGTCAGTTTTATTACCTTTCTCCTGCAACCCCCCCATGCTCCTATCCGGCCCATTAAAAACCCGGGGGGGCGACTGGATCCTCTACATTCCTACGTCAACGCACACACAATTGACCACATCAAACAAAACAAAATAAGAACACTTGGTCTAGTTTCATAAGTATACATTTTACACAGACAAAGTTATAATTATTAAAACAGGTTATAATTATTGAAAAACAGGTTATATAGGATATACAGGTTACTTTACTATTCTATTTACAGCTTGTGAAAGATTACATGTCATTAATGGCGCGTTTCCACTACAGCGCGGAGCCCGGTTTAAGAAGGCTGTGACGTCAGCGGCCCGACTTTGGTTGCGTTTCCACTTGGTCTAGTACCGGCCGGCGGGTCCTAATTCACAGTTTTTCTGGCCTCATAAAATCGTGGTTCTAGGGCCAGGAACAACCAGGCTGAGTTGTGACGTCAACACTCTCGACTGCTGATTGGTCAGAGAGAATCGTCACAATCGGCGCGCGAGATAATCCCTAGCGTCGCATATATATATAGCGAAGCTTGCAGCATTTTTATAAACAACATTTTTGTCAACAGAGGAGCTAAAATGGAAAAGAAAAGCACGCCGTGGTTGGTCGAGGAAGTGACGACGTTCCTACATTACATTGCAGATGATAAGATCCAGCGGGAGCTCGACGGGACAACTCGCAATATTAAAGTATTTCAGGAGGTCTCTACACAGATGTCCACAAGCGGCTACTCGAGGACTGTCGTGCAGTGTAGGGAAAAACTCAAAAAGATGAAGAGTGAATATCGCTTGGTCAAAGATAATAACAACAGGAGTGGTGCCAGTAGGAAAAACTGGAAGTGGTTTTAGCTAATGGACACCATTTACGGCCATAGACCGGCTAGCGTTGGGAGGGATGGAGGCCTGGACTCTGCAACGGCGTTACTGGAGTCTCTGCATGGTACGTTTTTTCTAACGCTCTGTTATTTGCTTGAAAGCGTTGTGTCCCTATCTGTTCTAAAGCTCACTTCTAACAAATAAGTCGTCACGGCAGTTTTAAGCAGCGTGACTCCGCCCGACAAAAAGCCGATTGCTCCGCCTACACTGCGTTACTATAGTTACTGCCCCAGTTCCTAAACTGTAATGGAAACGCGCCATCAAGTGAGCTGGTCCTAACAAGGCCTAACGAGGCCGAGCGAGGCCGAGCGAGGCCGAGCGAGGCCGGGCTCCGCGCTGTAGTGGAAACGCGCCATTAGACTATCCACTTACTCCATCCATTCTATAATTATTATACTGACTGTCTTTGTCAGACTGAAGAATGATCCTTAACTCCTCATCATCCTTTATTCCACTAGCAAAGAAAATAGTCAATGAAAAAAAAGTAGAACACAAACAAAGGCGAACTGATGTAAATGTTTGTACATACATTATCATAGGGCTAGTTTGGCACCAGCAGGATGGAGACTCCAAAGTACAACCACAAACAATAAGGTTTAGGTAACTGTCTTTACCTAAAATCAAAAATGCCCACAGGTAACTGCCCAAAGTAACAACAAAAATCAGTCAACTGGCCAAGAGAAAATAATTATATTAATAATTAATTAATAATAAAAGAGGTAATAATCTAACTAGAAAATTCTGAGAAATGTTGACTGTGACTGAAACTTGGGTGCGCATCCCGATGCCAACATTACCCCCGCTTTGTAAGTATTAACAGAATTAGTTGTATTGTTAAGGTACAACAAAGAATATCCATTAATTTTAGCTCACTTTTTGCTGACTATTTTAACTGTTTATCTATTACATTTTTGGATTCTTGTACCACATTCCTGCATCGTTTCTGAACATCTTTAGATTACCACTGGATTCAGTTAATGACCGACAGGTGTGTTCAAAGATCAAGGCGTTTCCACGGCAACGCCCTGCCAGTGAACGAGAGACAGCCTGTCAGAGAATGTATTGACAATATTGTGCTGCATTATTGCTTCTAAGTAAAAAACTGTAACTCCAATCAGCTAAATATCCTACCCAGAGTATTTAGGATGCCAGATGAACACACCTGATGACTCTCGTATTTGCTATATGTGTAAGTCCGTTTGATTAAATTAGCATATCGGTGCGTCCATGAGTAATTTCCCTACATTATGATCACCAAATGATGTATGAAGAGTGAAAAGTGTGGCCAGCCGAGCAATAGTTGGAAAAAAACCTCTAAAGATTTTACAGCTCCTCTCCCCTCTAGCCGTGATGTCACTCTAAGTCAGGGGTGTGCAAACTTTTTTCACCGAGGGCCACATACAGAAAAATATACGAAGGGCTGGGCCCCTCACTAGAGGTGATGTATATTGCCTCATAAGTTAAGTTATAAGTCGGCAAAATCAATCAAATGTAAGTCAATTATGCTTAATCAGCGTACATCACAGCTCTACATAGGGTTTCAATTATTTTGTTGGTAGCTCATTCCTTACAACAGAAGCCTCAGATTGCTTATAATAACAGGGAATAGGAAGGGTATATTTCAAGCTTGTTATGAAAATAAGTTATTGAACTTTTTTCTTATCAACTTAGATTTGTTAGAAAATGTTTTCAGCTTTATTTGACTGAATTTATTTGAAAATTGGGCTTATTAACACTGTTGGATTTAAGCACCCTTCAGTTGTTGAAGGTTCGAGCCCGCTCCGCGCTGTTCGTTTGATGAGTGGTCTGCTGTAAAAAGGAACGGCTCAGACAGAGATATGAGATTAAACAATAAGCTGATTTAATGGTAGAAACAACAGTACAATATAACGAAGTACTTATATAACGAAGTACTTCGGGCCTCAGCTCTTCCACCGTGCGATGTACGTATCAGACAGTCAGACCGAACAGAGGCCGCGAGTGTACAGAATTCACAATATTTATTCCCACAAACGAGAGGAGTTGGTGGGAGGAGTTGTGTCGGTTGCTCCTCCTAGGTGTTCATCCATTGGTGGACTCACTCCTGGGCGAGCCTAGGCAGTGAATCAGAGTGAGTCAGCCATTGACGAGGTCTAAACAGCGAATCAGAGTGAGTCAGCCATAGGTGTGGGAAGTTGTGGATCTCCTGCGCCGCCGATCAGTCCCAGGTCATCTTTATGGCAGCCATAAAATAAACAATTCTGGTTGAACGGGGTGAGGTACCAATCCTTATCTTCGTTTATCCTCAGCACCTGGCCGTACCACTCCGCATCCCAATCTTTCTCTCAGTACAATCTCTGCATAGACTCAATGGTGTCAGTTTTATTACCTTTCTCCTGCAACCCCCCCATGCTCCTATCCGGCCCATTAAAACCCGGGGGTGGGGGGCGACTGGATCCTCTACATTCCTAAGTCAACGCACACACAATTGACCACAGCAAACAAAGGAAAATAAGAACACTTGGTCTAGTTTCATAAGTATACATTTTACACAGACAAAGTTATAATTATTAAACAGGTTATATAGGATATACAGGTTACTTTAATCCCCCTTTTGATCTCACCTCCAGAGATCAATTCACACAAAGCATTCAAAACATAACCACTGTCATTCTTTTCTACTGCGTCTGTCCCACAATGAGCGGATACAAGGCACACAACAACAACCACATGTTACTAAAATGGCAATACAAGTAGCTATTGAAATCAAAAGAGACATTATTAAACCTTTCCATTGACCAAACATGTTTGTAAACCACTCCTCCAAGGGGTTGTGTATCCCTGATTGTTCATGGATAGTGTGCGAAAGCCTTCTAAAGCCTTTGTGACGGAACCGTCCGGAGCCGTATTGTTTGGAATGAAAGTACAACACATATCACCAAACATTGAACACACACCTCCTTTCTCAGCTAACAGCATGTCAAGGGCCATTCTATTCTGTTTCAGCCATAAGGGAAGTCGGCCCCAGCTGTTCAGCGAGTCCTTCTACAGGTCCCTAGTGAGATTAGCTAAACGGAGCACATTGTAATGTACATAGTTGATCCTGTCTGCATTATTCCATCACTACCTGCTTGGAAAGTGAAGGTTTGTTTAGGAGACATTTTGGTAACAACTACCTCATGTTTGGCCCGTTTGACCCTAGTTACGGACTCCTCTGGCGGGGGAATGGAGTCTGGGTGGTCAATGGAATCATTAAAACAAAAATAAAGGCAAGGGTGAACACACATTATTTCTGTTATTAATAATAGGAGATTTACTAGGACACAAGGAATTAACACCCAATCAAATAATAAGGCAATTCGCTAATGGGCCATATAACTAAGAATGGTGTTCAAGATACAAACAGTGTCCCAAGTAAAACCACGATTCCCACTAGCAGAGTACACCAACAAACAATAAGGAAGTGTAATCCACAGTCTGTCATTGTTGAGTACCTTTAATCAGTGGTCCGTGTTATTGTAATTAGGTTGAACACAATGCTAAAATCTCCTAAGGAGATTTTTTAAAACTAGGGTGTAAAATAGTACCCTGTAATGGTAAATACTGTGCTCCCAGAACCTGTTAAATATAAGTATGTGAAGTCTGGTGAGTGGGGAGACTTTCACTGCCCTTTAATATAGGGCTAACCTCTCGTTATATATAACCTACTACTCTTATTAGAAAGAGGCCCTATAGGTGGGCATAAATGCTGCTACTTATTGGAAAGTGCCCCTAAAGGTGGGAGTAAAAAAGTCGGGTCCTATATGGAGTCGTGTGTTTCAGAGTAGACTCGTGTCCGCCTCCTCGCCGGCCGTAATCTCCTTTCCAAGATCGCCTGTTGTTACCTCTGTGTCTTTGTCCTTGTCATCTGTTGTATGGGTCGTTGCTTCTGCTGGGCTGTCGTCGTCAGATGTGTCGTTCTCTCGTCCTGCTGCAGCGATGTCAGTTCTGATGTCGTCTAACGTCCTTGCTGGAGGTTTTCCAACGGCGCACTGGCTCCAATGATACCACGTTTCCCCCTTTCCTTCGAGGCGAACTGCATGTGATGTCCTCTGAGTCACTCTGTGCGGGCCGGTGAACCTTGGGTTGAGCCACTTCGGACGGATGACCTTCAGCCAGATGAATTCTGCGGTGTTAGCCTCGTGCTTCTCCGGTCCCCCTTTGGCGTCAGCCACCTGGGTGGAGAAATCTCATACCAAGCCCTTAAGTTGCTGGTAGTATGGTTTGCTATCCATCTCTTCTACTTCTTTCCCTACTGCTAATGCTCCAGGACCCGGAAACTGATGGCCGTGGGTCAGCTCAAATGGGGAGAAACCTGTCCCTCAGTTAATGTGTTCATAAACAAAGTCCGACACCGGCTATATCAACCTGTTTCAGAGGAAGGTGGAGTCCCCTGTGCCGTCTTGACTTGCCGTGTCTTCTCTGTCAGAGGCAGAGGTTTCATCCTTTTTTTTTTTTGTCCTAAAAAATTTGACGCGTTTTGCAACAAAGTCAAGTATTTCTTCATCTGTAGGTGTATGTGTTGATACAGGTGTTCCTTTAATGTCATGAGGGGAACTGGGTGAGGGGGGGTTAGAGGTGGAGGGAAGCGTATAGGGAGGGGGTCGGGTCTTAAAGGGGTTGTATAAATCTGGATAGAGGAGGGGACCGCCCTCTGGGATGTCTGGGAGGGGCCCACCATATGGCTTCTCCTTCCTGACTGGCTCTATCACTTCTGTGGGAGGGGCTGGTGCAGGACTGGGTGGGGCTGCTATGGCGGGCAGATTTTTGGCGGGAGTTTTGCTCAGAGAGCAGGTTACTGCCACTCCATTCATAACTAAGGCTGCGTTATGGCCTATTCTCCTTAGCTTGTCAACTAGCTCCCTTTCTTTGTTAAGTTTAGAAGCCCTGATAAAACCTGCCTTCTGCTTGTTGAGAGTTTCTAATTTCTGAACCAACTGTCGCTCGTATGTATTGAGTGCTGTGGCTAGGAGACTTATTGCCTCGTCACCCTCTACTCTATTCTCTGCGATCATCTGATCGTGTAAGAAACGGAGATCGCTGCTCGCCTTTTTATGATCTCCGGGCTTAAGTCCGCTAAGTATCAATCTCTCTGCTTGTCCCCACTGTTCCCTTAAACTCCCCGGAACAGGGACTCCTAATTCTCTCTCTTCACGTTCAAATTCTCCTTCCATTTTGACTTCGTTCGTATCTGCTTCTCCTAAAGGTTTTAGTTTTTTATAAAAAATACCAGATATCTCTGCGTACTATAATTTACTAATTATTGTAGTTTTATTCCCACAGGTATACAGTCTGATAGTTTTCGGTGCGAGGTGTATTATTGGCGGCGCGTAAGGCTCAGGTTTGGGAAGGCTAAATAACTTGTTTTACCTGACGCTGCCTGCCTCCGGCGTCTATAGAAAAGAGATCAACTCAGTGAAAGCTGCGCCTGATCAGAGCTCAGCGTGCGGAGTTTAAATCTATCAAGTCATATTACAGGATAAAGGAAATACAGTTTAAACTGCCGTATGAAGAGAAGACGCCGACGTGTCGCACTTATCATTCATATCACATCATCGATCATATAATATCATAATATATCATATATTTCCTTGTCTAAGTCAGCTTCTCGAGCCGTATCTGACCGTGCAACACTTACATTGTCACATACTGTATGCAGAAGTATTATTTTAAGCAACACATTAGGTTGACGAAACACTCAACTCAAATGTAATTAAAGTCAGATCCACTCGTGTCTTAGATGGGCAACAGTGATAACATAAAACTGTTGTACGCTTTCAAACACTCGGTAGTTTATTTATTTTTTAACCAGTTGCTCTATATTCACCTTGCAGGTGCAACTATGTGGCTTGTATCCTTTATTATATGTTTAAGTCATGGATGTTTAAAGTTCATATTTGTCTAATATTAATTTACTTTTCATTAATGAAGTATGACGCTGCGCTGTTAGTACACTTGTCCCTTTCACGTGAACGCGCTCTCAGCTGGAGAGAGAAACCCTGGCTCGATTTACCGAGTTGATAACCAGCGTCGTAGGACCGCTTAGCCGTTACGTTAAGCCCGCGCTGATTGGTCCAAATTGACCAATCCACGGACTTCCTCACACACACACACACACTCAGTGCAGGCAGCTCTGCTGATTTCTCCTCCCTGGCTGCAGGCTGATAACAGCCAGTTGGCATCAAGGCGAAATTCTCTCTGCAGACCCATTCTCACAGCGCCTATCAACCTTTTTCTTACTCAATATCAAGCCACACTTAATCACACTCAAAATAAATATACCTAACGTAACCCCAGATCCGTCTAAGGATTGCCTGTGTACTTAGTCGATGAGCCCCAACCCCAGAATTCGTCTAAGAATTACTGTGTGTGTCACCTTATTTCTCAGAGTATTTCAGCTGGACTTCCTTTACAAATTTAAAACCACTGAAATCTCGGACGACGATTGCAGCTGGACTTCCTTTACAATTTATAACCACTGCAATCTCGTTACACAGTTAATATATTCCCCGTACAGTCTAGTTGACTTTTATAGTGCGATGTATATTTCAACAGATGGAGAGACTTCCAAAGCGCTTCTACACCCCCTTTCGGCGATGTGGCTTTTGGCAAGGAGTCGAAACCCAGTCTACAGAATCTCTTTATCGTCACGTTTAGTCTTCTAGATTAACCCCACAGCAAGAGTTTGCGAGATCCGGTCATTTCAAATTGATTTTGAAAGTTGCGTTTCTCCTCTTGAAATACCCCACATATAACACAACTGCAGCTCCTCTTTGAGACTGGAAAGTGTTATTCTGTAGTACTGTTCTTTCTACCGTAAGACTAAAACACTGAAAATGCCGCTGACAACTCTAAAATTTGTAGTATAGCCAATCACAGATTTTGATAATAACAGGTATCTGCTCACCTTTCTGTTGTGGGGTACCCTGGTTTAGTTGTCAGAGGTATTCGAGGTGTCTCCCTGGACCGTTCGTCCGCTGGCTGCCGGTGTGCCTTCTATGAGACCCTACTCATCACGTCGGTCGGTCACCAAATTGTTGGATTTAAGCACCCTTCAGTTGTTGAAGGTTCGAGCCCGCTCCGCGCTGTTCGTTTGATGAGTGGTCTGCTGTAAAAAGGAACGGCTCAGACAGAGATATGAGATTAAACAATAAGCTGATTTAATGGTAGAAACAACAGTACAATATAACGAAGTACTTATATAACGAAGTACTTCGGGCCTCAGCTCTTCCACCGTGCGATGTACGTATCAGACAGTCAGACCGAACAGAGGCCGCGAGTGTACAGAATTCACAATATTTATTCCCACAAACGGAGAGGAGTTGTGTGGGAGGAGTTGTGTCGGTTGCTCCTCCCTAGGTGTTCATCCATTGGTGGACTCACTCCTGGGCGAGCCCTAGGCAGTGAATCAGAGTGAGTCAGCCATTGACGAGGTCTAAACAGCGAATCAGAGTGAGTCAGCCATAGGTGTGGGAAGTTTGGATCTCCTGCGCCGCCGATCAGTCCCAGGTCATCTTTTATGGCAGCCATAAAATAAACAATTCTGGGTTGACGGGGGTGAGGTACCAATCCTTATCTTCGTTTATCCTCAGCACCTGGCCGTACCACTCCGCATCCCAATCTTTCTCTCAGTACAATCTCTGCATAGACTCAATGGTGTCAGTTTTATTACCTTTCTCCTGCAACCCCCCCATGCTCCTATCCGGCCCATTAAAAACCCGGGGGGGGGGCGACTGGATCCTCTACATTCCTAAGTCAACGCACACACAATTGACCACAGCAAACAAAGGAAAATAAGAACACTTGGTCTAGTTTCATAAGTATACATTTTACATAGACAAAGTTATAATTATTGAAACAGGTTATATAGGATATACAGGTTACTTTAACACATGAATACTACTGTAAAATATCTGTTTACATCTATATTTAAGAAGTAAAAGACGAGCGAAAGTTTCATTTGAGGGCCATACTGCGTTATATTTTTTGAATTTGCTGAGGGCCGATTCAAAATGGGCCGCATTTGGCCCCCGGGCTGTAGTTTGGACACCCCTGCACATCCATTATAAAATGTGAAACAGTGTGACATTTTCACAAAACGTAAGCTGCGACTACGTGAGAACCGTACTACCTATCAAAAAATATCCGATTGGTCTAATAAAGTCCATAGCCTCGAAAACCGTTTCAACTTGTAATTTTTGTTCTATGTTAAAGTATGCAGAATCTGTATGGGGTCAAAGTGGGGTGTCTTTGAGCTCTGTTTGAATGGATTTCCGATTCATTACTATGGGGCAAATTATCGCAGTTTTCTGTGATTTGCGTGAAAACGGCTAGGCGAATCTCTTATAAAAGACATAGCAACCCGATCCCGGTCATTCCGCACGTTTTGATGTGTTTTTTGTGTGTTTCGTGTCAACGCTGCCAGACGAGTAGCATGACAACCTTTGTGGCGGAAGAAGGAGAATAAGATGAGATAAGTATGTCGAATGCTAGACTGTGTGTGGCTTCGCCAGTCACACAGAATAAGAATTAGCACTGGGAATTTAGCTGGGGTTCTGACAGCAGACAGACAAAGCAGGGTTAAATACACAAGGGAAAGTCAGGAAATTCCACCTGAAAAAAATTAGTGGTGTGCATCTTACTCATGGAGACCAATGACTTTTCGGCATCTCGTTTTGCAAGTTGTTTTGTTTATGGTGAGTTGCATATCCATTCAATAATGATATATTAATATTCTGAAAACCAAGAATTACCAATATTTTATTTGAAATCAGACAATGACCAACATGGAGACGTAAGGGAAGTGGGGGGGGAAACTACTTAAAGTGCCCGTGAAGTGCATTTTTTTGCGCCAAAATGAAATGGCAGTTTCATTTCTTACATATCATTGTACCTGTTCATGGCTAAAATAATTTTTTAGGAAGTGCGAGGGACGAGATAAACATCGCAAATTTTTCATCCCGTGAACGGCCGTCTGAGCCTACCGCTGCTGCAGACGATAGCGGCTGTGAAGTCACAAGATGGGCCCAGTTGTGATTGTAAACATGGCGGAGACTTCGGAAAGTGATACTGGTGCGAGAGAAATTAGTGATTCTGACAGCTTTTCGGACAGGATAGATGAGGAAAGTGGCACAGAAGATGGAAGTGACGATGAGGAAGCGCAGGACATCATTAAACCCTACAGATTTGAGCCGTCAGGGACGTCAAGTGGGGAGGATGATGGCGACGACATGGACGATGGGGAAGACATTGGCCGGCTACAGAACACTGAATGGTTAGTAGGTTAGCGGTGACTTTGCTGTCACTGTCAATTGGAAAATAGGGGGGGGGGGGGCGTGAAGACTGAAGGGTCCTTTGCCTTGTTTAAAATCTCTGCTTGGGCTCAGCCTCTGGGAAATAATTAGCTTATGTACATGTCATGTGCTAGAGTATTATTAAACTAGAATTCGATCTTTCTGGTCATTGAATTAAAACATACGCCAGGTGACCAGCCCTGTTTTCTGCTTATCTGCAGCTTATGGGAATAGGTGGAGGTGGAGTGGCGTCGGATGAGTCTGGGTCTGTGGTCTTAGCTACTAGCTTCGTCCCAGCATGTTGTTTCTGCAGATGTTTCAACAGATTTTAATTGCTGTTTTGGGCAGTCGATAGGATCTTTGACCCGCCAAGACACAACTTACATTTAACTAAAACGTTCTTTTCTTTGTGCTCGACAAAAGTGAAATAGTGAGAACATCTCCAGGCGGAGAAACTCGACTTGAGCTCTGCCGCCGCCATGATAGTCTCGTTAGTAAACACAAACACAGTGGCCTTTATTTTTCATAAACAATCTACGAATCTACGAAACAATGACACCAGCCACTCACCTTCATCTTTTGGGAACAGAAACATCGCCACTTCGGCAGACTTGACATTACCACAGCCAGCGGCAATGCATCGCTTCCCGTGTGTTTTTCCTCCCTTTTTCTTCACTGTCGCCTCCATTGTCAGGTTTTCTCGATTGGCAATCACTTCCAGTCGACTGCGAAACACTTTCCAATAAAATACTCGCTCAAAAACGTTGGTAAATTCGACTTTGAAACAGAGACAAAATGAACGGTGGTGAATGTAAACACTTCGGCTGGGCCCATCTTGTGACGTCACGCAGTAGATCGCAAGCCACGCCCACGAAGGCGGAGGTCGACTGCGGATTTCAAAACTCGTCAAATTCGTTGCTATTCCAACATCTTTGATATGGGTTCCAATGGACAATTTTGGTCATTACTATACGTATTAGCATAACAGATCATGCACCGGCGCACACTTCACTGGGTCTTTAATATAAATTAAGAATAAGTAGACCAATAATACTCAAAGGAGTCCAGAGACCCCCCAGGGTTGCATTGCACCCTGGCAGGGGATCCACAAAATAATTTGCCATAAATGTATGCTGTTTCATTAAAAAGTGCAGATAGGGACCATGTGTGGCTCCATCATTGAATCTTATCTTGACCCTAGATACAATCATCGATCGTTCCGTGTCCCCATAACAATCCCAAACTTTCTGTATGATGTTTTTTTGTCTTTATCAGCCCATCATTTGTTCATATTAAAACTGTTGTACTGAGAATTTCTTGATACAATGTGAGCAGTTTAAACAGACTATAGAATGTTCTTAAATGAATGCTGTAGCACTATTGTGCTGTGTTTCTTGGGGCTGTGTTTCCTGAGATCACGTGAATGTAACCTTTTTAATCACTCAAGTGAAACAAACTGGAGGGAAATTATGAAGAAATGTTAAACACGACAGTAACCCCAGCGCCTGCAGACATATGATTTCAACTAAAAAAAGAACATCATATGCCCTTGGCGGGGTGCCATCTGCATCCAAGGACAAGAGTTCCCTCCTGGGAGACGCCTTCCTTCCGCAGCCTGCCCCGTCCCCTCATTCATTACAAACTGTCAAAACAGCACAGTGGAGTGGAGGGGAGGGGGCGGGGGGGGTGTTGGTTGCATTTTAAAAGGAAAAGAAGGATCTGACTGAGCAAGAATGATGAGTGGAGATCGAAATCATCGTACATCTTTCTGAACATACATTTAAATGTGTAACCCACCTATTTATCACATCAACATTACTAGTCGTAAGGAGGTTCATGCTTCTACGCAACCATTGAAAATGATTGTAACATGTCTTATGTGTGCTATACAGTGTTGGGTGTAACGCGTTACAAAAGTAACAGAGTTACAGTAATGTATTACTTTTTGCTGTAACGAAGTAATGTAACGTATTACTAATGAAATTTGGGTAATATACTACCCGTTACAATTCTCAGTAACGCTGTTACAACACATTTGAACTTTAACCCGAAATGAAATGGTGTTTTGTTTTTTAAGAATTTACAAACATTGCGAGACATTCCGACACCAGAGAAAAATTGTGCGGGTAGATTAGTAAGCCTGGTGTTTACCCTTCAGGTTCATCAAGATCCCTCCGCTTCGCGTCGGGTTCTCTGATCCGCCTGTCGGGTGTTCTTTTCCCCATAATGACCGCCTCGCTGCACATTATCCCGCTTATTACACGGCCATATACTAAACAAACTACAGAGCCCATTCCGTGTTCCTGTTATTGTTTACTTCCTCTCTGCCTTCTTCTGGTGATTTATCTGACGTCCAGCGCTCCGTCTTTTAACCTCTTTTCCTTTCTCTTTCTTGATCCTCCTTCGCAACCTTCATTATAGTCCTTGACAGTGGTCTGTACTACTGTATTAACAACGTGTCACATGTTAAGAATTTACAATCAGATTTGAGTATTCAACCAAGTGTTGTGTTCAAAATTCCAGGAAAGACAGACAACTTCTAAGTTTAACTATGTATTATGAGAGAGCAAAACGTACAAACGACACGACTTTACACATTGGAAATGCGTGCAATAGATACGCAGAAGTCCGATTTTGCGTGCATATGATACGCTAACCATTCCCATTGAGTTCTGAGGCCGAGTTTTGCGTGCATATGATACGCCACGTTTTGTCCGGTCGGGTCTTGGTAGACCGGAAGCTGTGTGGTTCATAAAAACATGTTCATACCGGTTCTTACTCAATATCAAGCCATGATTATTGTTTATATTTTAAATCGTATAATGTCTGACTTTTTTTGCCGTCTGTGAGGAAAATAAATGTGGCTCAGCCTCAGAATAATGAAATCGGTATTTTTTTAAATCTTTTTTTCCTTCTAATTTGTTATTGTTTTCTAAATAACACACTGTTATTTACTCAACAATAACACACAATTATCCTTGTTTTTATTTATTCGTTTAATTCTATAATATCGGGCTTTTTAGCCGTTCCTCAGGAACTGAATTTCAAAATAAAGTCACAGACGTAGGCCTATAAGGGACATTTCGAGCATCATTGCGATACACACCACAAACCCACTGAACTGATTACCCAAGATCCTCAGCTAGAAGCTCGGTGATTGGATTGTTTAGCCGCAATGCACATTGGGATATGGTGTTAATGCGATATGAAATCCGAAAAACATTTAAAAAAAGAAAATAATACTTTATTCCGAGTGTGCTTGCTTTTCTCTTTGGAAGTCATCACATAACGGCAGTGTAATACACGGTTCGGCTACATTACATATTACACATCTGCCGTAGTTCTTTATTTATTGAGCCCTGATGAGAAGACTTCTAGACAAACTGGAAGAAATGCCGCCGAAACTGAATACATGACGTTGATCATAAATATATCAGCAATTAAACATCTTCAATTTCTCTTCACACAATACGTCTCCTTGCAGTATCAACATTAATTCGGCTGACTTTTATATTTGATCCAATTGGTAGATAGGTTATATTTACACAATAACGGTGCACAGCTGATATAAAAGGACTTGTAGTTTTTAAAGATATTACTGATTTTCTTTGAATATAAGAATGTGAATAGTCAGGGGATTTGGGTGATGGGAGACACATCTATGGAATCACAATTTCAATAGCTTACCATTAAATGACGGATATACCTTTCTGTCTGTCATGTTTTACAAATCAGATATTAATGTGTAGAAGTAAAACATGTGAAATAGTATAGCAATATCCTGTAAAAACATGAATAAAACTACACATCTTCAGATGTTATACATACGTGTCCTACACTAATAATACAAAGTTATTATTAGTATGCTGTGTGTATCTTGTGTGCACCGCCTAGTGGTTAAAGCACGTTATTGAATTATTTTTGTTGAATAATGTTATTTTTGTTGAATAATGTTATTTGATGAAAAAAATAATAAGAGTACATACTTTCATAAGGGGAAAGTAGAAGGTCAATGATAGAAATATAGAATATAAAAAATCAAAAAGATACTGTAAGTGATCTCTACAATAAAACAGTTTAGTGCCGGATGTACAAAGATATTAATATTAGGATGTGCAAAACAGACAAACTAATTAACCTTTATTAACACATTAAAGAATACTTTAGGTTAAGGTCTTCTTTTAAATAAGAAAAAAGCTTTGGGGGTATCTACACATAAATATTAAGCCTGACAAAGTACTTAACGTCTAATATATTGCTTTCCTGCCTATGTTGAAGCACTTATTTTAACCAGTGTTGGGCAAGTTACTTCCAAAATGTAATATATTACATATTACTTATTACTCTCTTTTTAAAGTAAAAGTTACATTACAATATTACTGTCTCTGAAATGTAATGAGTTACACTACTTTTTAGTTACTTTTTAGTTACTTTCACCAAAATAACGCAAAAGAATGGCTAGGTATTTGAAATGCTAACATGTAGTTTAGTGCAGCTCATTATACATCCAGTGAAGGGCAATGTGGTATAGCTAAACAACTGTGTAGGCCATTAAGGCTACTAACAACTTTTATTACATGGCTTAGTTAAATACTCGATTTGATTGTAAATTCTTAACATGTGACACGTTGTTAATACAGTACAGACCACTGTCAAGGACTATAATGAAGGTTGCTAAGGAGGATCAAGAAAGAGAAAGGAAAAGAGGTTAAAAGACGGAGCGCTGGACGTCAGATAAATCACCAGAAGAAGGCAGAGAGGAAGTAAAAAAACAGGAACACGGAATGGGCTCTGATTTTGTTTAGTATATGGCCATTACTGTACAGGCCGGTTCCAGAACAAAATGACTGGAGTGCCTCTGAGATTACAGGGGTGCAGCACTAGTAGGTTTACATGAGCATAGTCCGGCAACAGCAATGAAAAATAGCATGGATGTTATGGTCCCCAATGAACAGATTATGGCATTGTTATGTTTTGAAACCAAGCAAGTGAGAACATTCAAGTGTGTAAAAGTGCAATCCTGAAATATTTCATATGTCCAAAGTGGACTATGGCAAGGAAAAGCACAAAAGCTTCAAAACTGTACTGATAAAACAAAAGAGAACATATTGTAAATCAAGGCAAATATTATTTGAACCAGCTCATGGTTTGAAATGGCAAACATTGAAAGCAAAAGTATTATTAAAACCATGTACTACATCATCACCTTGGTCATCATATACTCTGGAAGAGAATATTTACTGAGCTTGAAAAAGTGGTATCACATCATCATGTGAGGTTGACTTTGTGACCTGGAGAACATTTCAGCTGCAACATTAGCTTGTTGATAAGCTTGGGATATGAGATCTTTTTGTAGCCATTCGTGGTGAAGGCATCTGTGCTATTGTATGCATTATTTTTTGACCCAACATTTCTACAGGCATGGCAGAATATGGCACTTTTTCACATGAATATTCTAGCCATTGTCTATTTTTATACCACGAGCTGCAAAATGACCGCCTTACCCCACTGTGCAGGCGGGTACTTGTTTAGATATACCTGGCAGGCTCTGTTTTGCCGTGGTATCCTGGCACCTGCGGGCCGCAGAGGGGCGGCGTAGTTTCGGGTGACGAAGACTGCTGCTCCGGGGCGAGGGCGGCGAGTCAGGCGGGGGTAAGCTAGTGTCCACAACAGAGGGTAACGTGATGTCCCCATCTGACCTGTTGATATTTTCTGCAGTAGATGCAGTGTTGCTGGCGTTTAGTGATGGTTGCTTTAACCATTTTCGTATAAATGGATATCCATCTGTGTCACTGCTGTGGAAGCACTTTGGAAATGATGCACGCGCAGCGGAGCAGGTCATGGCACCTGACACAATTTGTTTTTTATTTTTCGCTCCGTTCTCTTTTTTGAATAGAGGGTGCATAACATTCAACTGGGGTGCAATGCATGCCTATGCACCCCGAAGATCCCGACGCGAAGCCTGAAGGGTAAACACCAGGTTTACTAATCTACCCGCACAATTTTACTCTGTGTCGGAATGTCTCGCTATAAGTACATTCTTAAAAAACAAAACACCATTTAATTTCGGGTTAAAATGTGTTGTAACTGCGTTACTGAGCATTGTAACGGGTAATATATTACCCACATTTCATTAGTAATGCGTTACATTACTTCGTTACAGCAAAAAGTAATATATTACTGTAACTCCGTTACTTTTGTAACGCGTTACACCCAACACTGATTTTAACTGATATTATACACATTAATTATACTCTTATGTATGTAGATAGTATAAGAAATGTGCAGAATTTGACAGTGTAATGGTGGAGGTATACAACATATTGATAGATGTCTTGTAATGCACTGTGAGGAACCTGTGACCCAAGTTTTTCATTCATTGCATAACTACACCGTAGTTGTGTATATGATATGTCAATAAACCTTAGAAAATCTTGAAATCTTGAAAGTGATGTGCAAAATAGCCATTATATACAGTTTGTAATTAACTATTAGTAGAGAATAACGAGTAATGAATATACTTTATAGAGATCTGCAGATAAATGTTTAGTCTTCTCAAGCACCACCTATCAAATATCTCTCCTGATTGTTGGCACTTGACAATCACCTTTCCCTGAATTTTACTCAGGTGTAACTAAAGTCTGCTTTAAGGGTTGTTTATATTTCACATCATTAATCAGAATCTGCAAAGTAACTAAAATAAATGTAGTGGAGTAAAAATGCCAGGTTAACCTCTGAATTGTAGTGGAGTAGAATTACAAAGTAACAATGAGCTGTCATGTGGGTATATTAATGCTGCCCATTATGGACAAAAGCGATTTTCACCCATTTATTAATTACATGTTTTAAATTTGTACACACCAATTTGTTTCCTATCCCCTAAACCTCCAGGGGTGTACACAGTTTAATACTGTCAACTTCTAATTTTGGGAAAAAAGAAAACGTCTTTTAAAACTACAATTCAGTAGAGACGTGCCATAGAACATGTTGCGAAACACAATAGCCAGCATGTGTAGTTCTGGGGGGGCATTCGAGTCCAGTTTTGGATAGTCTGCCGTGGTTTCGTTCCATTTCAAAGAGCTGTTTGACGCTCGGCGTAACCTTGGCGCACTGCCACTCCAACATCCAATCCCAGAGCTTGAAGATTAATCACGGGGTTTGTCAACGGGACTGTAGTCCCAAACGATAGCTGGGGATTATGGGTAGTGTAGTGTCTTCGGCCATCCTAAACTCTGATTTTTTTTTCGTATATCATATCGCATTAACACCATATCCCAACGTGCATTGCAGCTAAAACATCCAATCACCGAGCTTAAAGCTGAGGATCTTGGGTAATCAGTTCAGTGGGTTTGTGGTGTGTATCGCAATGATGCTCGAAATGTCCCTTATAGGCCTACGTCTGTTTGCGATGACTTTATTTACGGCTAAAAAGTCCAAGATTATAGAATTAAACGAATAAATAAAAACAAGGATAATTGTGTGTTATTGTTGAGTAAATAACAGTGTGTTATTTAGAAAAGAATAACAAATTAGAAGGAAAACAAGATTTAAAAAAATACAGATTTCATTATTCTGAGGCTCTGAGCCCCATTTCTTTTCCTCACAGACGGCAAAAAAAGTCCGACATTATACCATTTAAAATAAAAACAATAATTGTGGCTTGGTATTGAGTAAGAACATGTTTTTATGAAACACACAGCTTCCGGTCTACCAAGACCCGACCGGACCAAAATAAGTGGTGCAGGCACGAAACGTGGCGTATCATATGCACTCAAAACTCAGCCTCAGATCTCAATGGGAATGGTTAGCGTATCATATGCACGCAAAATCTGACTTCTGCGTATCTATTGCTAGCATTTCCAATGTGTAAAGTCGTGTCATTTGTACGCAGACTGAAGAGAGTGGGTTGATATATTCACTTGGCCAAGGACTCCGTCACGTCATAGAAATTACAGGCAGCAAAGCTGTAATCTGTAACCACTATTGCCGGAAAGAGCCCCGAACCTTGTGAGTGCATACATTTTTATAAAACAGGGCGTTGCCGGTACATTTATGATTGGTCAAGACTAGCTGAAGAGATATCGTGGTTTAGACTTGGTTGTCTTTGGTTGGTGCGCAGACTCAGATAGAGTCTCTTGGCCAGAGCCATATAATAGAAGAGTTACGACATCTCCGTTCACAGCAATTTTTTTTACAGCAATGGCGGATCGTGGAGCCCTCAATATTTCCCTGAAAGTTAGCTTGCCGCTGACTTCCGGGGAACTATTGAGAGGCTCCACGATCTGCGGCTAGCAGCGCAGTAGAGTTGCAGCGTTCGTGATGGACTTTTAAAGGTAAGAAGACGTTTAAAGATTTATATTGCGGATATTATCAGCACATCTGAGTCAAATGAACATGTGTATTAAAGCATGTTAGTGGATTATCCCTAAATATACTGATTTAGGGAACGTTTACAGATAACAGATTAGGCTAGGATACCGGATAAAGTTAGCAACACACGTGAACCATGAACAGCCTATTAATCCGTTCTCCTAATGTTATTTCGTCCAACGTTGTGGAATTAGAGAAAAAGGGCTTCTTAACGTTATTTTTTTGTGGGGTGGAGGAATATAATATTAGTTAAATATAACATTGGGGCACGTGTGATTGTAATGAGTGGAGGTGGAGAAATTACGATCTCCATTTTGGAGTAGGCCTACAAGCTAGTATAATAAAGTTAACGTTACACAATAATAAGGAAGAGAGCTCTTTGTGTGATACATCGCTATTGATATGGATTTAGAGTGCATATTTGAGACTTCCAAACAGTAAACAAAAACGTAATTTTATGGGTGAGTGTTTTTAGTGTATTCTGTTGATTATTACCTGTCTGTATTATGTTGCAGCTCAGCTGATTTTGAAATGATGGTAAAGGGAGAGGGACCTAAGTGAGAGTGAAAACACAAGGTAAGTTTAATACTACTGTTGTATATAAGTAAGCATACTAAACATGTATTCTATCACTGTATTATATAAGTAATCTTGTTAGTGTATATTAGTAACCTACTGTATGGCAGGTGGAGGGGCAGTGATGTTGGCTGGGTGCTGGCAGGTGGAGGGGCAGTGGTGCTGGCAGGTGGAGGGGCAGTGATGTTACAGGTGGAGGAGCAGAGATGTTGGCTGGGTGCTGGCAGGTGGAGGAGCAGTGGTGCTGGCAGGTGGAGGAGCAGGGATGTTACAGGTGGAGGAGCAGGGATGTTGTCTGGGTGCTGGCAGGTGGAGGGGCAGTGATGTTACAGGTGGAGGGGCAGTGATGTTACAGGTGGAGGAGCAGAGATGTTGGCTGGGTGCTGGCAGGTGGAGGAGCAGTGGTGCTGACAGGTGGAGGAGCAGGGATGTTGGCTGGGTGCTGGCAGGTGGAGGGGCAGTGATGTTACAGGTGGAGGGGCAGTGATGTTACAGGTGGAGGAGCAGAGATGTTGGCTGGGTGCTGGCAGGTGGAGGAGCAGTGGTGCTGGCAGGTGGAGGAGCAGGGATGTTACAGGTGGAGGAGCAGGGATGTTGGCTGGGTGCTGGCGGAGGGGCAGTGGTGCTGGCAGGTGGAGGAGCAGGGATGTTACAGGTGGAGGAGCAGGGATGTTGGCTGGCAGGTGGAGGGGCAGTGATGCTACAGGTGGAGGGGCAGTGATGTTACAGGTGGAGAAGCAGAGATGTTGGCTGGGTGCTGGCAGGTGGAGGAGCAGTGGTGCTGGCAGGTGGAGGAGCAGGGATGTTGGCTGGGTGCTGGCAGGTGGAGGGGCAGTGATGTTACAGGTGGAGGGGCAGTGATGTTACAGGTGGAGGAGCAGAGATGTTGGCTGGGTGCTGGCAGTCGGAGGAGCAGTGGTGCTGGCAGGTGGAGGAGCAGGGATGTTACAGGTGGAGGAGCAGGGATGTTGTCTGGGTGCTGGCAGGTGGAAGGGCAGTGATGTTACAGGTGGAGGGGCAGTGATGTTACAGGTGGAGGAGCAGAGATGTGGCTGGGTGCTGGCAGGTGGAGGAGCAGTGGTGCTGGCAGGTGGAGGAGCAGGGATGTGGCTGGGTGCTGGCAGGTGGAGGGCAGTGATGTTACAGGTGGAGGGGCAGTGATGTTACAGGTGGAGGAGCAGAGATGTTGGCTGGGTGCTGGCAGGTGGAGGAGCAGTGGTGCTGGCAGGTGGAGGAGCAGGGATGTTACAGGTGGAGGAGCAGGGATGTTGGCTGGGTGCTGGCGGAGGGGCAGTGGTGCTGGCAGGTGGAGGAGCAGGGATGTTACAGGTGGAGGAGCAGGGATGTTGCCTGGCAGGTGGAGGGGCAGTGATGTTACAGGTGGAGGGGCAGTGATGTTACAGGTGGAGAAGCAGAGATGTTGGCTGGGTGCTGGCAGGTGGAGGAGCAGTGGTGCTGGCAGGTGGAGGAGCAGGGATGTTGGCTGGGTGCTGGCAGGTGGAGGGGCAGTGATGTTACAGGTGGAGGGGCAGTGATGTTACAGGTGGAGGAGCAGAGATGTTGGCTGGGTGCTGGCAGGTGGAGGAGCAGTGGTGCTGGCAGGTGGAGGAGCAGGGATGTTACAGGTGGAGGAGCAGGGATGTTGGCTGGGTGCTGGCGGAGGGGCAGTGGTGCTGGCAGGTGGAGGAGCAGGGAAGTTACAGGTGGAGGAGCAGGGATGTTGGCTGGCAGGTGGAGGGGCAGTGATGTTACAGGTGGAGGGGCAGTGATGTTACAGGTGGAGAAGCAGAGATGTTGGCTGGGTGCTGGCAGGTGGAGGAGCAGTGGTGCTGGCACGTGGAGGAGCAGGGATGTTACAGCTGGAGGAGCAGGGATGTTGGCTGGGTGCTGGCAGGTGGAGGGGCAATGGTTAGTCCAAATATTCCCATTGCAACGACTAATGGGTTTGATAGCAGCTGTGGATCTGTTTGGGGGTTGCTCGATGTTGAAGCTTGGCTGCTGTAGTTCCTTTTCACCTTTTTGGATTGGCTCTTGCTTCCAAGATGGCCATCTTTTAAGGGTTTTTTTTTCCCTGTCATTTCGGATTTGTTTTGCCTCGATTCTCAGCCTCAGCCGTATGAATCTTCTAATGATTTTGTCTTGTACTCCACAGCATGACGGAAGCCTGCTGGAGAGTGCCTGAGCTTCTTTCTCCAAGACACCCACTGCATTGGGGAGCTGCATGAGGGAGGAACCAGTCTTGGTCCTAAATAGTTCCTCAATTTGGTGAATGAAATCAAAGGCTTCTTGGGAGGGACGACAAACTCAGGAAACTCAGTCCTCATCCCTTCTTCCCTCATTCTTTGAGACTAATGTAAGTAGAAGACATGGCACTGTTCATTTTCGAAGATTCAAAATATTATACCACTTAAAAATAAGAAATATTACTTTTATTATTAAGAGTTCAGACTTATTATACCTGTGTCACCTTTCACACTATAGCTGTGATCATTAGGTATGGGCTCTGTATTTACAGGTCTTACTGGACATGTTATACTCATTACATACTGTACGTAAAATACGACCAAGAATGTGAGACAACTTTATACAAATTCATATCACATCCATTACTGATGCCATTTGTCATACTTTGTTAAACTCACAAATAATAAAGTTCCATAACTTCAGTTGGGAACAAAGACCACACCTTGTCTCCCCAAGGCAATTTCCCATCCAATAGGTGTGCTATATAGGTGTGTATAACCAGGGGCGGACCTAGCACATTTGGTGCCCTAGGCGAGCTTCACCACTGCGCCCCCCCCCAAAAAAAAATATCAAAACATCTTAACAGTTATAAAGTAAAGTACTGCACCTTTATTTATTACAAGCAAGAACAAGAGCTAAGAATAAATGTAAAGTGCACACTAAAGAATTAAAACAAATAAACAACTTAGCTAACAAACAATAATAAAAATAATAACAATAACAAACAATAAAAGATTGTGCAAATTTGCTTTCAAAGAAAATTAAGAAGAAATGTAAAGTGCACACTAAATAATTAAAACAACAACTTAGCTAACAAACAATAATAATAATAACAATAACAAACAATAAAATAACGTGCAAATTTGCTTTAAAAGAAAATGATGTTTGTAAAATATGTTACACATGTCAGATAATCAAATATAATATGCTAAATAAACAAAACAAATAAATAAAAATTACAAATTCACTTTGTCTCAAGAACTATTTACATTCACTCCTATCATCACACAAGGTTAGCCTACATATTAGCTCCTACTGGTTTCCATTTACAGTGCAATCCTTCTGGCCTTCCTCGCTGCAAAGTCATCAATCACATCATCATATGAAATCTGACCACCAACCTCATGGTTAATACTGATTACAGCCAGACCACTGAGGCGTTCTTGAGCCATGGTTGACTCAGGTATGTTTTCAAGAGTTTTAATTGGAAAAAACTCCTCTCGGCTGAAGCTACTGTTACTGGTAGCGTTGCACTGATCCGCAAAGCAATACACAAGTTGGGATATATTTCGGTGAGCTGCTTTGTGTGTATGAATTTCAACAACTCAAGAGTTGTCATGCTCTTTGATGGCAAGTCAGGTACATTTTCAACTCCTGAGCCAGCTCCCCCATACAAATCAGATTGCCCTCCATGGCTTAAGGTGTGTGCAAGTGCCTCTGCTTGCTTCATCAGCTCTTGGTGTGGCAGGTCTGGGAAGTTGTACAGAATGCCAAACTTGTCTTGCACATGTTCAAGAGTGGTAAACCTCTCCTTTTGTGCTGACACTGCAGCATCCACCACCACGTTAAAGGGAGGGAATGCTCATGACACGCATTTTTAAATAATTATCCTACGATAAAACAGACCAGTCTCTGCCAGTCTTTATTTTTATTTTTTAATCTGATGACGTTATCAGTGATTTTAAGCTGATTAATACCGAAATAACATCAACCCTGTGGGCGGCGCCATTTTGACGAGTCACATGACTTATTTTACCGGACGTGACGTGAACTATGCGTTTGGACAAAATGACTCTAGTTACTCTCCATTGTTCTCACAATTCCATTGAAATATGCCTCATTGTATTTTGTTGCAAATAGGATATATTTGTTATCGTATTGAACAGGTGTTCCTATCACAAATTATATTTCAAGATAAGCTAAGTTTCATTTTGACTTTTTAACAGCCAGTCTCAGTTCTGTCAAAATACTCACAGCTATCTGAGTGCTTCTAGGGCATTTTGATTGTTTTCACCTGTTTATTGAGAAAAATGTCCACTTCATGTATATATTTATTCAGATTTTTTTGGCTGTATATATCTCTTTAGTGATTTATGGCCTGATACACGTCCTTGGTTTTGGTTAATACATTTAATTTCATAGTCAATGTCACATCATGCCACCATAATAATTAATCTGTGGTAGCAATATATGTATATTATTTACACTGTGAAATATCGGTATATCTAAGGAAATATGTATGAAATTATTACTTTTTAATGATGAATTAAACAAATAAGATGTTTGGCCTGAAATGAACGCTTTTCTTATTTAATATTCACGATTGATTTATCATCATCATCATCATCAGGCCTTTTCTTTTGGCATTGTATTTTTGACATGCTTGACAATCGGCACTACAATTTAAAAATATTGTGCATATGTTAATTTTAATTGTAAAGTATAATGCTAAGAAGAAAGGGCTGTACCCGTTAAATGTACCCACCTTTCATTTATTGGTTCAACCAAAGAGGTGCGTTTCACATCCTTCATGGCAACCAGTGCTGTTCTCAATACAGCTTCTTCTAACACCACAGTGCCGAATTCCTGTGAAACATATGCAATCCAAGTCGTCTGTGACCAGTTTATCTTCAAGCTCTTCAAGCTCATGACAACATATGTTCATCAGAGGATTGTCCATGGCTACACACGACTGCAAGTACACCATTCATGTACAGGTCTCCCTACTCGCCCCCCGAAATCAATTGCACGAGTAAAGGGATCGTCCAGCAAGATCACCGTGCTGTTCATCCTCATCGTCACTGGATTCCTGACGGTTCTGGCCACTTGGCTCGAACCTATATGGCTGAATTCCCCCATCCAATCTCTCCACATTGCTCAAAACTTCTTCCTCGGCTGACGAGTCCGAACTCAAATACTCCGCCATGTTTTCGTCGAGCGAGCTGTTCGTGTGTTACAAAGTGAACGCATAGATGACGTCACGACCTAGTATTTCGGATCATGTGACTACTGAAAATGGCCAAAATGGCAGCTCCTGACGGAATATACAGGTTTTGATAAAAAGAGCTATAAAATCATTATTTACCGGGGAATATCGCTGATTTCTTCAGGGTATGGTTTAAACAGAATGTTTCACTAAATACTGAAGTTTTTATTAATTATCTAATGAGTGGACCCTTCCTTTAAAGAACGTTACCTCCAGATTTTGCAAGGCATTCCTCAATGGCTCATCAGGAGACTCATATGAGAAGTGCCTCTTTGTTAACTTCAGCCGCTTTTGCACAAGGACTGCGTCTACATTCATGTCTTCACACATGTCCTTGGCTGATGTTTGTGCAGCCACAAAGCCTGTGGCTCTGTAGGATTTGAGAGCTTTTTCAGTCTTTTTCAGTAGACTTACTGCTACATCCACTTGCATTGTTTGGGACTGCAGGACTTTGCTCACCTGCTGAATTTGACTTAACATGTCATACCAGACCACTGTGCACAGTGAAAAGCGGAATGACCCCACTTCTTCTGCCAGAGACTGGGCTTCAATCCTGATGATTGGGTCTTTGGCCTGGTTTCTCACCTCAAGCAGTGCCTCTCTCACAGCTGCGGCTTCATATCGCAGAGGCTCCACAGCTTTCACTCTGCTCTCCCATCTGGTTTCTGACCACATTTGAGTGAAAGGTTGACGTGTTTCTTGAGGATGGCCCATCTCTGTGTAGAGGCAGAAAACAGGCAGTATAGCTTCTGCACAATGCCAAAAAATGATATGGCATCTTTGGAGCTTTTGGCAGCATCAGCAATGACCAAATTGAGTGTATGTGCCCCACAAGGCACAAACAAAGCTCTTGGGTTCAACTGCAGTAGCCTGGCCTGTACTCCCTTGTTCTTCCCTCTCATATTTGCACCGTTGTCATATGACTGTCCTCTGCAGTCATCAAAGGCAATCTGCAACTCTCCAGCCTCTTCAAAATCAGGGCGGACAAACTTTCACCAGTGGACTCCTCTGCTACTAGGAATCCCATGAAGTGCTCTTTAATCTGGGGGTCTTCTTCCAGTGTCACAATTCTGATGACTACTGACAGCTGTTCAGTGTGGCTAACATCCGGGGTGCAATCTAAAATGAGGGAAAAGTACTTGCATTTCTTTATTTCTTGCACTATTGTTGATAGAATCTTTCCACTGATGCATTCAATCAACTCATTCTGAATGGTTTTGCCCAAGTAGCTGTGGTGGGATGTTTGACTTTTAATCTTGTGGATGTGGTCTTTCATCACTGGGTCAAACTGCGCCAAAAGCTCAACCTCTTTCAAAAAGTTTCCATTTGAAGGAGAGTGGAGTATTTCTGTCTTTCCTCTCAATGCCATATTTCGCCCTGCCAGAGACTGTACAATAGCAACCAGTCGTGTCAGCACTGCTCTCCACCGACTCTTCTCTGCCTCAAGGAGGGCCTGCTCTTGTTTGTCTATTGTTGTACCTTGTTTTAATCGAACTGCCAATTCTTTCCATGACGCCAAATTGTTCAGGTGTTCCGGACTATTTTCATGGCTGGTCAAAGCAGCACTTGCATTTTTCCAATCCGACAGTCCTGCATTTGTTAAATGAATTTGTTTTGGAGAGAAAAGTTGACAACAAAAACAAAAAAGACTGTTCTTCTTTTTTGAATATGTCACCCAACTTCTTTTGATCCTTTCTCCATTTACTAAGGTCCTGCTGAAGTACTGGTGGTGGCAACTTCTCCCATCATCTCTCCTTGGGAAAATGAAATCAGGTGTTATCTGATATGGTCCTCTCCGAACAAACTCTGTCCTCATTGTGTCTGTGAGATGTGAAGGGCAGTCAGCAGGATCGGTTGGTAGTGGATCGTCTGTCTTTGCTGCATCTGGAGGGCATGTGAAGCACATTTTCTCACCTCATATTCACAATATCTTCACACACACACACACACACACACACACACACACACACCACACACACACACACACACACACACTTCCAAAAAAGTTGGGACAGTGTGTAAAATGTAAATAAAAACAGAAAGCAATTATTTGAAAGCATGAGGACAATTAGGTTTATAGCTAAACATCTTTACATTCATCAGGCACACACCTGAGAAGAGTGTATGGGTGGAATCTGTGGTGCAATCAGGATGAGATGCAGCAGGCTGTTCTGACGTTCCTTGCAGTGGTTCTGGGCCTATACATATATAGAGAACACACAAGAGCAAATATATTGGCTGGATTAGAAATGGCACGACAGTCATTTTTACATTCAATTATTTATCATCACATCAGGAACATCTATTGACATATTGTACTCACCAGAACAAACAGGCACAGTGGTCAGTGGCAGGGTGGAATCAGTGGTCATCTCATCAGGATGAGCAGCTTGCTGTTTTGACGTTCCTTCATGTGGTTCTAGGTCTATAAATATAGAAAGAACACACAAGAGCAAATATATTGACTGGATTTCACATTAAATTATTTATCATCAGGAACATCTATTGACACATTGCACTCACCTGAGGAAGCCGGCACAGCTGAGGTGCATGGCTGTTCCTTGTCAACTGATGCAGCAGGTGGTCCCAGATATTTTAAAAGTGAATCTAAAATGTTATAACAAAATGTGTATTATCAACATTGAATAATTTCCATTTGTTAAATGTAGCTATTATTTAGTTAGTAAGCATTTGGACAGCCTGACAGGTCTGATTCAACTAATCAAGAGCTATGCCTATCTTATTAGAACAGTTGAATCAGGTGTGTTAGTTCTGGGTTGGAACGAAAACATTCAACAGGACTGGAGTTGAGAACCACTGAGCTAGTTAGCTAACGTTAGCGCACATTATGACAGGGTTGAATTTTGCAAATGTTTGACTCGGATAGTCAATGTACTTTCTGAGGTAAACTTAACGTTAGCTAACGTTACCAACTAACTAACATTCCTCCACACTGGCTAGCTCGCTACACCAAAACTAACATTGTTATTATTACTAATATTTCTATTTCATGACACAACGAAAATAGCCTTATGACAGTTTCGACTGAATGGCAATAACAAACGCTGGCTAGCTAACGTTGGCTTGGCTAACTAGCAAGATTACATGATCCATTCGCTAATGTTGACAATACAATCAAAATTGCATACCTTTCACCTTGGCACGTTTCTCTTCTTCTACTTTTCTTCTGTTTTTATACTGCGCCCCGGATGGCTTTTGCCTCTTCATAGTTCTCTAACGTTAGTCTTTCTTTCCTCAACGCTCAATTTTATAAACACTTGACCGATACCCATCAATGCACAGCGCTCTAGCATGTTCTGACTGTGAACACCTAAAGCCGAGGCTCTTAGACCGACCGACCGTTTTAGATTTTTGGCTCATTTTCCCTTATGTTAGAATTTGTAAGAATAATGGTTGCAGATATAGAGGGGGGCGCCAAAACTGCGCCAAGCAAAAAAAAAAAAAATTTAATTTATTTTTTTTTGCAATTTTTGGCGCCCCCCTCTGGGTGGCGCTCTAGGCAACCGCCTATATCGCCTGTAGGAAGCTCCGCCCCTGTGTATAACCCTTTCTCCTGTCTGTTTCTCCCTCTTTCAGCACAAGAACCAGAGGGGGATTCAATGGAGCCTGAATACCTGCACTGAGACCCTCCCCCTGCACCTGAGTCTCAACTCTTAGAGTTTTTCAAGCCTTTCCCTGTTATTTGTATTAAACCAAACATTAAGCTTCCCAATGGTGTGGTCTTCGTTTTGTGAAAAAGTGCAAATGCAGTGTTTGAATATGATTACCTCACATATTTTTTTGCTGTTGTCTGTTGATTGTTAAGTTGCTCCTGCTGACTTGAGCTAGCCATTTTTTCCTCCTCTCTGTGTCAGTGGGGAAGCCGTACATTCTTACTCCTTTTTCGGAGCGATTGGAGCATCCCCAAGCAGCACAGCAAACCATGGTGGAGACTATATGCCAGGACAACACGGAGGAAAAGGCACGGACAAACTGCATGACATGCTATTCAATGTTTATTGAATTCCATGTATTTACAATGGATGTTCCTAAAACAACACATTTAACGTCATAATCATGCTGCTGCTGCTGCTAGTCCTTTGATAGTCACCTGTCGGTCTCCTGTCCTTTCTGAAAGTCATAAAGATTACATTAGTCATTTAGATTACTTGTGTCCTCTATTACCATGGGATTACTGAAACCACCATGAATTAAAGAAATGGTAGAAATTAATCTAGTCTGAATTTTGAAGCATTCCTTGCCATCCCCTCCCTCTAAATATATCAATAAACATTAGGAAGTCTTAGCCTCTCTGAAGAACCAGCACCTTACAGTGGTAGAGAGGTTTGTGTGCCCTGATGAACCTGGGGGCTGTGTTGTCTGGAACCTTGTGTTCCTGGTAGGGTCTCCCATGGCAAATTGGTCTCAGGCAAGGGGCCAGACTAAGATTGGTTCGAAGACCTCATGAAAGACGAACTAAGAAGTGAGGATACCCGGCCCGGAGGAAGCCCGGGGTCCCCTTCTGGAGCCAGGCCCAGAAGGAGGACTCGTCGGCGAGCGTCTGGTGGCCGGGCTTGCCATGGAGCCCGGCCGGGCACAGCCCGAAAAGGCAACATGGGCAACACCTCCGCTTCTCCGTCCCGCGGGCCCACCACCTACGGGAAACAGCGATGGGGTCGGGTGCACTGCCAGAAGGGTGGCAGTGAAAGCAGAGGGTCTCGACGGACCAGACCCGGGCGACAGAAGCTGGCTTTGGGGACGTGGAATGTCACCTCTCTGGGGGGGAAGGAGCCGGAGCTTGTGCGGGAGGTGGAGCGTTACCAGTTGGATCTGGTTGGGCTCACCTCTACGCACAGCGTCGGCTCTGGAACCTTACTTCTGGATAGGGGTTGGACTCTATTCTTCTCCGGAGTTGCTCAAGGTGTGAGGCGCCGGGCGGGTGTGGGGATACTCACAAGCCCCCGGTTGTGCTTCGTTGTTGGAGTTTACCCCAGTGGACGAGAGGGTCGCCTCCCTACGCCTGCGGGTTATGGGGGGGAAAACTCTGACTGTTGTGTGTGCTTATGCACCAAACAGCAGTTCAGAGTATACGGCCTTCTTGGAGACCCTGGAAAGAGTCCTGTATGGGGCTCCTGAAGGGGACTCTTTAATCTTGCTGGGAGACTTCAACGCACATGTGGGCAATGATGGAGACACTTGGAGGGGCGTGATTGGGAGGAACGGCCCCCCTGATCTGAACCGGAGTGGTGGTTTGTTACTGGACTTCTGTGCTAGTCATGGATTGGCCATAACAAACACCATGTTCAAACATAAGGATGCTCATAAGTGTACGTGGTACCAGAGCACCCTAGGCAGAAGGTCCATGATCGATTTCGTTATCGTATCATCGGACCTGAGGCCGTATGTTTTGGACACTCGGGTAAAGAGAGGGGCGGAGTTGTCAACTGATCACCATCTGGTGGTGAGTTGGGTCGAGTGGCGGGGGAAGCCTCTGGACAGACCTGGTAAGCCCAAACGTGTAGTTCGGGTGAACTGGGAACGTCTGGAGGAGGCCCAAGTTCAGGAGGCCTTCAACGCACACCTCCGGCGGAGCTTTTCGGGCATTCCTGTGGAGGTTGGGGACATTGAACCAGAGTGGGCGGTGTTCAAAGCCTCTATTGCCGAAGCCGCGGCGGGGAGCTGTGGTCTCAAGGTCTTAGGTGCCTCAAGGGGCGGTAACCCTCGAACCTCCTGGTGGACACCGGTGGTCAGGGAAGCCGTCCGACTGAAGAAGGAGGCCTTCAGGGATTTGTTATCCCGGGGGACTCCCGAGGCAGTTGCAAGGTACCGACAGGCCCGAAGGGCAGCAGCCTCAGCCGTGGCCGAGGCAAAGCAGCGGGTGTGGGAGAAGTTCGGAGAAGCCATGGAAAAGGACTTTCGGGCGGCACCAAAGTTGTTCTGGAAAACTGTCCGACACCTCAGGAGGGGGAAGCAGGGAACCATCCAAGCTGTGTACAGTAAGGATGGGACGTTGTTGACCTCAACTGATGGAGTGTTAGGGCGTTGGAAGGAACACTTTGAGGAACTCCTGAACCCGACAACTCCGCCCTCTATGTTAGAGGCAGAGCTGGAGTATGACGGGGGATCAACACCAATCTCCCGGGGGGAGGTCACTGAGGTCGTCAAACACAGTGGCAAAGCCCCGGGGGTGGATGAGATCCGCCCAGAAATGGAAGGCTCTGGGTGTTGAGGGACTGTCATGGTTGACACGTCTCATCAACGTTGCGTGGAAGTCGGAAACAGTACCGAAGGAGTGGCAGACCGGGGTGGTGGTTCCCCTTTTCAAAAAGGGGGATCAGAGGGTGTGTGCCAATTACAGAGGCATCACACTACTCAGCCTCCCCGGGAAAGTTTACTCTAAGGTACTTGAAAGGAGGGTCAGGCCGATTGTCGAACCTCAGATTGAGGAGGAACAATGCGGATTCCGTCCTGGTCGTGGAACGACGGATCAGCTTTTTACTCTCGCAAGGATCCTGGAGGGGGCCTGGGAGTATGCTTATCCGGTCTACATGTGTTTTGTAGACTTGGAGAAGGCGTATGACCGAGTTCCCAGGGAGTTACTGTGGGAGGTGCTGCAGGAGTATGGGGTGAGGGGGTCTCTACTCAGGGCCATCCAATCTCTGTACTCCCAAAGCGAGAGCTGTGTCCGGGTCCTCGGCAGTAAGTCGGACCCATTTCCGGTGAGGGTTGGCCTCCGCCAGGGCTGCGCTTTGTCACCGATCCTGTTTGTAATATACATGGATAGGATTTCGAGGCGTAGTCGGGGGGGGGGTCTGCAGTTCGGTGGACTAAGGATTGCACCACTGCTTTTTGCAGATGATGTGGTTCTAATGGCTTCATCGGTCTGCGACCTCAGCACTCACTGGATCGGTTCGCAACCGAGTGTGAAGCGGCTGGGATGAGGATCAGCACCTCCAAATCTGAGGCCATGGTTCTCAGCAGGAAACCGATGGACTGTCCACTCCAAGTAGGGAATGAGTCCTTACCCCAAGTGAAGGAGTTCAAGTATCTCGGGGTCTTGTTCTCGAGTGAGGGAACAATGGAGCGTGAGATGGGCCGGAGAATCGGAGCAGCGGGAGCGGTACTGCAGTCGCTTTACCGCACCGTTGTGACGAAAAGAGAGCTGAGCCAGAAGGCAAAGCTCTCTGTCTACCGGGCCGTTTTCGTTCCTACCCTCACCTATGGTCATGAAGGATGGGTCATGACCGAAAGAACGAGATCGCGGATACAAGCGGCCGAGATGGGTTTTCTCCGCAGGGTGGCTGGCGTCTCCCTTAGGGATAAGGTGAGAAGTTCAGTCATCCGGGAGGGACTCAGAGTTGAACCGCTCCTCCTTCGCGTCGAAAGGAGCCAGTTGAGGTGGTTCGGGCACCTAGTAAGGATGCCACCTGGGCGCCTCCCTAGGGAGGTGTTCCAGGCACGTCCAGCTGGGAAGAGACCAAGGGGTAGACCTAGGACCAGGTGGAGGGATTATATCTCTTCGCTGGCCTGGGAGCGCCTTGGGATCCCCCAGTCAGAGCTGGTTGATGTGGCCAGGGAAAAGAAAGTTTGGGGCTCTCTGCTGGAACTGCTACCCCCGCGACCCGACCACGGATAAGCGGGAGAAGATGGATGGATGGATGGACATTAGGAAGTGATAGTCCTGACTACCATACAGGTTTAAGAAGATAATATTTGTTTTAAAGAATTCAAAGCAATAAACAACAGCAACAGGCTCTTTAACCAAGGCAACGTTAGCCTAACATGTATATGTTAACAAGTAAACTAGCTGTTCACATTATTCCTAATATTATCCATAAATATTAGCAAATTCTATTTTATTTTTAAAACATATTGATGTAAATACATACACATATCAGTATGTTGTATAAATATTGCAAATCAAAACCTTTATTCACTACTAATTACCAAAAATCTTAGTTCTATCTCCGGTAATCATAGATTCAAATGTCCCGCCACGAACTTCCGGGGAACTATTGAGTCTCCCTGAACCACGTGACGATCAAGCATTTTGGACTTCTGTTGTCGTAACTCTCTCTCTATATGGCGCTGCTCTTGGCAACGCAACCTTCCAATCAGCATTCGGCCGGCCTGTGGAAGTCCTCCCTACTCTGGCACCATCATACGTAATTTGTTTTCGCTAACGTTTCTACAGAAAAAGTGGAATCTTCATAAGGCTGCTTCCTAGCTATGTGTGGGAGCGGAGCTCACCCAAAGCTCAAGGCTGGAGTGATGTCCTGTTCATGAATAACTCTTTGTATTCTTCCAGTGTCTGCACCTGACCTTGCTACTCTGTATTGCAGGCTAAAGAAGTCTATTTATTCCAAAGTCACAGCCACATAAAATGAGCACAATAAGTTTATAATGTAATAATAAGAATCAGTCTTTCTAATGTTATATAAAAATAGCCTCCACAAATCCCTCCTTTCACACCTTTAAAGGTGTGAATCTAATCTAGGTCTATTTTTCTTTTTACTGCGTCTCTGGTGTAATTTATGAATCTCTGCTGGTTATACTAGATATAGTTCACCCTATCCACATTCTTGTTGATTGTGGGACAGAAGAATATTAATTCAAAACCTGCTGATATTTGGTTTCTATCTTTAAACTCATCAGGAGGCAACCTAATGCTGTCTTTAGCTTAAAAACTCCCTCCTGGGATCATATAGTTCTGCTGTCTGTGGGGTGTTCAGCGAGCATGGTTAATTTAAGATTGAGTTACAGCCCTTTGATTGTTCATAAGATATTCTAGTACCATTTCATATTTTCACATGTCAAACACATGCTCTTTCATTTACACTTTTCTCTTTAAATCTCCCATTCTATTCATCTTAATTTTCTGTTTAAACCACATGTATGTCTTTTCTTATCTGTGTAAATTATAAATGGTGTGCTTATTATTTCTAATGTTTTCTAAATTAATTGTAGACCTCCTATTTGTCCAGTGCAGCTTCAGAATCTTAATACTTGGCCTGTGCCAATCCAAACAAAATAAAACTCCAACATCTTTAGGTGAACTAAATAACATATTTCAATAGCTCTTAATTTCTGATGAGCATCTGTGTTATTCTTAAATCAAATCCTTGAAATCCTATTTAAAATCTAAATATAATAATGAACTACTCATGTTTCTGGTAAAGAAACACACTAATGTTATGGATTCAATACCAACTAAAATCATGATACTGTCAAAGTGCATGGATTGCACCTGGCAATACTGCTTCTACCTGTCAGTGCTTAGATATTATCAAGCTGAAAAATGAATACAGAATTCCAACATACTGTCATCAAATGTCTTTCTATTATGAATTTAAATTGCCCTTGTGAAACTATTCTTGTGTTCATTTCTATCCCCATAATGACCTAAAAAATAAAATCTATGGCTTTTACTTCTAATTATTTACCAGGCCAGAGACAAGATGTTGTCTAAATTAAATTCTGTCTCATTACATTACTATGTTTTAGCTTAACTTAACTGTAATATGTTCTTTCTACATTTCAAACCCCACTTACTCTAATATCTGTTAAAATATCCACATTATAAATTTGTTTCATTATCACAGATCAACTTCTTTGGTATTCCCATTCTGGAATTACATCTCTCACAGTAGCCCCTTGGCCACTGATTCTGCATCTGTTTTACCTGTTATAATTCAATCAATATTTAGAAACATGTCAACATTCATCAAACAGTGTCTTATGGACATGGAGTATGGGATTAGTTTTGTTTCATAAAGATAAAGCAACACTTTCTCAGAATCAAGCAAAACTAAGAGTTTAAGAGAAGAAAAAAACTGAGTCAAGCAAAATAAATTTAATTTAAAAATTAAAACTATAAGTTTTAAACAAATCATTTGTGTAATCATGTAAACTATAAGTATTTTTTCTTTGTTTTAACATATCTTTTTGTTTGCAGTTCTCTTTCCTTCTTTCTCAATGATCAGACTTTTGCTCTCGTTGCAGCTTTCTCGTTTGCGCTCCCTCATTTTTTGTTTTCGATTTTGACACAAACGTCCCAGGTGGGCGGGACTTTCAGGGGTGCGTCCCCATTGGCTACTCAGTTTTTGAGTGACAGCCCACTACACCACAGATCATACAGTGCAACTCATGCAGCAAACTCCGGAGTCCACTCGGCCACGTTTGTTTTGGTGCCTCCTGGGGAGTTTTCATGAACATAGCGGACTTATCTTATGGATTGCTGTGCATTAGACTTGTGTTGTGTAGTTTATACTTTATTCCAACTTTAAATATGTTAATACCTGAACACACTGCTGCTGTTAAATAATTTCCCAACTTGGGATCTATAAAGTGTCTATTTATTTATTTTATAGATAAAAAAAACACATCTATGTATTTTCAAGCTAAAGGTGATACACAATATAAACTGTATACTGTTATTTTTTCAAAGACATGTTACATTTCAAAAGCATATATTGCTATGTTTAGGACAAACAATTAAAGACTGCTTTCATTTAACAAATTCTACAATATAAAAGTGGCAGATTTGCTTTAATAAACAGACCAGACCTAGGCTGCATACCAACACAATTAGGAACATGCTCACATCTTACTATGTTGGTCTGAAGAGCTGAAGCATTCATACACAATGGATAAAAACTGTGTTGTCTCATTCTATATCCTGTGAGAAAATAATATACATTTAGCATTAAAAATTCGACATACTATTCCTGAGGAAGATCTGAATAATCAACAGATTTTAATGGAATCTCTAACATTTTTATGTAGAATAAAGACAAAAGAGTGATTATACAAATTACATTTATTGAAATTTTAACCAGAAGATTAAGTCTCAAAGAATGTTTTAAATAAAAGGACATAAAACAAAAAGGTGGATAATAATAAAATATATTAAATGTATATGTAAAGACATTTGGTCAAATGAAATGACACTGAGCAAGTGATAACAGCAACGGCCAGCGTGGATGAAGATGGTGCAGGTCTTTCTTCATGCCCCCCCTCCGTGCTGTCCCCTCAGAGGAAGTGGGAAAACGGGATAAGACCTCTGGACACCACACTGTCTCAATGATCCACAATGTTAATATGAGAGGAAAATAAATGTTTTAGGAAATTAAAAATATGAAGTTAACAAATAAAACACAGCTCAGGGGCAGTCATGGACGGTAGGTTTTCCTACAAAGAGAAGTAGTTAACTCAGCCTCCATTGATTTTCACATCAAATTAGCGTGTTAATAAAATAAGCTATCATGGCTTATACTTGCATATCTAAACAGAATCATGAAAGCCTGTTGGTACAGTCAGGCACACGAGTCCGTTTGAGTGTGTGCGCCGGTGAACGCTCACTCACTGCTCGCTTTGTAGCTAACTGTCCCTGCTATTAGGCTACTAGCTTGCATTGTTATGGATCTAAAGTTAGCAAAAGCTAACTTTCATAACACAGCTTTTCTTTACTTCTCACTTAACTAACACAATAAAGAAACAGACCGTATAGTACAGCACAAACAACACAAAGGATCAATACTTACATATATTTTCACTTGTAGTATTATAATAATTGAAATGCTGGTTCTTCTGCGGATCTTCTGTCCACGCTAAGCTACCGCACCGCTGCTGCCTGCACTGTACAATCGCTGGAGGACTGGGCTGTAACTCAAAAACTGAGTAGCCAATGGGAACGCACCCCTGAAAGTCCCGCCTACCTGGGACGTTTGTGTCAGAATTGAAAACAAAAAATGAGGGAGCGCAAATGAGAAAGCTGCAGCGAGAGCAAAAGTCTGATCATTGAGAAAGAAGCAAAGAGAACTGCAAACAAAAAGATGTGTTAAAACAAAGAAAAAAGACTTATAGTTGACATGATTACACAAATGATTTGTTTACAACTTATAGTTTTATTTTTTTAATTAAATTTATTTTGCTTGACTCAGTTTTTTTTTCTCTTAAACTCTTAGTTTTGCTTGATTCTGAGAAAGTGTTGCTTTATCTTTATGAAACAAAACTAATCCCATACATGGAGCAGGTTAATTCTAAAACTGTCAATCAATGGTCAGATTGAACATCCGAGTTGGGGCGGCAAGTTTCTTTCAATCCCTAAATGAAAAATGTAGATCGTGAATTTTACAGCCATGTTGATATAATACATTATACACACACTCCCCCTTTTTACACATGAACTCATGTGTAACAAAATCCTGTATGGGAAGAAAACCTTCAGGTAATCATTGATTATAAGAAAATACCAAACGTTATTCACACATTTACATCCATTATTTTCCCATTATTTTACCACTGTAAACACTCCAGTGAAAATAAGTGTTTCTCTCCATCTTTCAGTCCTAAAAGAAACAGAATCTTTTCGCAAACCGCCACCTCCTGTGGGAGTAAAATAGCATCAAGTAGATTAGAAACGGGTCACATGTGCGGTTTTCCAATTTTGTGGAATTTTAGGAAACCTCTCGTTTCCCACAGAGCCCCAGAATAATGTGTTAGTCCAAAAACATGCTTGTTAGTTATTGTTCTAAAATCATGCAGTTACACTGATCACATGCAGACATACGAGTCAAGTTTGGTCAGGTACACCCCAGAGCAGAGTCCATCGCGGGTACCCGACGGGTGACCCGCAAAAAGAGTGATTCGAGGGTGGTATTTAAAAAAAAAAAAAAAAAAATCCGGGTTCGGTTCTTGGTAAAAATAAGAAGATGCGGGTCGGGTCGTGGGTGTTGCATAATAAATATATTAAAATAATAATAATTTAATTTAATGTTTAAATCCTCAGACCTCTCCCCCTCGGGACCGCACATAATCATAACCTCTGCAGCGCATCAATCTGCTGCTGAGCGCGCCACATTCGAAATGGCTGAGGTGAAGCTCTCTAGCGGAGAATACAGCATTGTCAATAACTCTTCCTCAAGAGCGAAATCCAACGTCTGGGAGACTTTTGGTGTCATCCTAGATGGAGAAAATAACAAACATCCCACGCGTTTTTAGTGCCAAATACGCAACTGCGTGTTAATAATTGCATGTTTTCACTGCTCATAGGATATGCGGGTTCGGGTCGGTTCGCGGAACTAATTGGCAATATGTGCGGGTGGCGGTGCGAGTTCGGTATTGCATGTCGCGGGTCTTGAAAATCAGACCCGTGCAGGACTCTGCCCCAGAGTCAATCATTGACAGTGCTTTTCTCAAGTAACACTGTCAGTCAGGGTCAAAGGTCATTTGGTCTCAGTCTTTTGGCCATGTGTCGTGCTCTGCAGAGACTTTAATATTTCAGCATAGGCAGGTATTCTTTGTCTACAAAAATCTTTCATATATGGAGCGCCATCATTTATTAATTCACGATTTCAACTATAATTTCCAAGATGGCTCTAACTTTTCATTGGGACAGCTGTTTCCCACATTTCCTGAAATTTGTTAGCCAAAAATGTCACTTCCTTATAGTACTACTACTACAGTTTATTAACACCTAATCTATATTAAAATGTCTAATAGATCTATTTCAGAAACTTGTGCATATCATTATTTTCTTGAGTCAAAACATTATTAGGATCTGTGAAGCTCTGCCATGTATTTCATAATTCATTATATTCATTTATCTTCAATTCTGGTCCACTTAACGAACAATATTAACCTCTTTAACAGTATGTGGAACCTTGGGTGTCTGGATATGGGTGTCCTTCCTTTATCAAGGATTTTAAAACAGAAGTAATTTCATCAATGGCTTGTAGTTGAATTTAGGAATTATCACAATGGCATATATTTCTTTAATAAATAACATCTCATTTTTAATAAATTAGATCTAATTTTTTCCCAATTATATTGCTTTTTCAAAATTAAATTTGCTGTTTTTTTATTTTTTTTTATTTTAAACTCTACATTTTGGACTACAAACAACAGTTATTTCCCCATAATAAGTTATCATGTGGTAATATATACTATAATGGTGAAATCAATACCCTAGATTGAGATACTATATTTGGCTTGGTACTAGCTTTTCCTTTAACATTATCCATACAAATAAAGATGTGTCTTTTTATAGAGTGGTTACTAAAACTCTCCCTTTAAATTGTAGATCAATATTGTAACAAATTAAAACACTACCGAATTCACACATGAATAAAAAGCTCTAAAAGAATAATTTGTCCACATGATGAAAAGATTGAAGAATATTTTCTACTCTGTACTCCTAACTCCAAAACACCCACTGCTTAAAGTGTAGTGAATATTTCCATCATGTGTCTCCCCCTTTTCCCCCACAGTACCTTCAGTGTGTTTAAGTTTACTTTCTCATTTTACTTTAATAGTTTCCTCTTTACTGCTATTTTTTATTTACCAATTTATTAGTTCATGGGTAATAAAACTTTTTATCTTTACTTATTTATCAAGTCAATTCAATTTCCTTAAATGTTTTCCTTTTTATGTGCGTTTATGAATAAGTGTGTTTATGTGCAAACTCACTCATTCCGATTCCCTTCCCGTCTCTCTGGTTTATCTCGAGCCGTGACCCCGGCCTCCTCACATTCTGCTCCTTTACAGTCTCTTTGCTGTTTTTATGGAGGGCGGATTCCGCACTCATGTCCCACATTTTGCTCTTGTGCCAAATCTCGTGGCTCAGCTTGGAACTTCATGCCCTGTCAGAGGAACTGATGAGAGTAGATCTCTGCCTGTCAGCATTCTCTCTCTCTCTTCTTCTCTGGCTGACACAGGTGGAGATTGTTCTGGATGCCGTTCTGGATGCAGTCTTGTTGTTGGTTTAGACTTTGGTCTCCCTGGTTGGTGCACAGACTTAGACAAAGTCTCTTGGCAACACGACCTCCAATCAGCATTCGGCCGGCCTGTGAAGGTCCCTCCCTACTCTAGTCACGCTATCATACGTCATTTGTTTTGCTGAAGCTTCTACAATAGATAGTGGAATCCTCCATTACACTGATTCCCAGTTATGCGTAGGCGGGGAGCTCACACACTGTTCCAAGGCCAGGGCGATCTCCTTTTCTCAATAACTCAGTCTTCTACAGTGTCTGCACCTGGCTTTTACAACATTTCTAATGCAAGCTAAAACTTTCTTCTATGACTTTTCCCTTCGTTTCATATCCAACCCATCAGAACCTGGGATTGGTGATTGTGTCTATTTATTTTATATTCATAGCAACATCTCATGAGCACAATAAGCATATAATGTAATAATAAGAATCCCTCTTGTAATGTTATATAAAAATAAACTCCACAGATCACAGGCTCTCAGACTACACATGTAACAACACATTTTTAAACAAACTGGGGGCATGAAGTTGGCCATGTTGGGCAATTTATTTGCTAAATTACTCATAAATTACTAATAAAATACTCATTAAATTTGTCTCATTGAGAGAGTAATTACAAAACATTTCTTAACACAACATCCAACATTTTGAAATGCCCCATTTTGTCCCCACCATTTTTATGTTCTGAAAAATAGTGGGCACAAAGAAATGTAATAATTTAGAAAAATGTGAGAGAACATCTTGAGAACAGTTTGTTCCTTCGTCCACATTTGGTGGGTGTATTTCTAAGAAGCCAAGTGGAGCGATTTGGATATGGGACGCATTTAATATTAACCTGTTAAGCCCTGAGCCTGTTTTTCAGGTTTCAGGCTCGAAAATGACATGCCCAGAACAAATGACTATATCTTCACTTCTAAAAGGGGTAAATTAATAATCTTTTTTCTCAAAGCAATGATACACCTGTGAGTTGGATGTAGAAGAGTCAGAATCAATATAGATGTTTTTATATTAAAGTAAATTAAGATTGAAAGTGCTTCTGTGGAGTCTATTTTTATATAACATTAGAAAGACTGATTCTTATTATTACATTATAAGCTTATTGTGCTCATTTTATGTGGCTGTGACTTTGGAATAAATAGACCCAATCACCCCCCCCCAAGTTTTGATGGGGAGGACAGGAACGAAGGGAAAAGTTACATGAGAAAGTGTTTAGCTTGCAATATTGAAAGTAGCAAGGTCGAGTGCAGAGACTGAGAGAACACAAAGAGGTAGTCAGAACAGCACATCGCAACGGCCTTGACTTTGTATGGGAGCTGCGCTCCCCCGCAAAACTAGGAAGCAACATTATGGTTTCCCGCTATATCTGAAGAAACGTTAGAGAAAACAAATTAGTATGATGGTGCCAGAGTAGGGAGGGACTTCCACAGGCCGGCCGAATGCTGATTGGAGGATCGTGTTGCCAAGAGACTCTATCTGAGTCTGCGCACCAACCAAAGAGAACCAAGTCTAAACCGCGGTATCTCTTCATCTAGTCTTGACCAATCATAAATGTACGGGCAACGCCCTGTGTAATAAAATGTATTGTCGCACGAGGTTCGAGGCTCTTTACGGATTTGGTGGTTACAGATTACAGCTTTGCTGCCTGTGATTTCCAGGACGTGATGAGTCCTTTGCCAAGTAGAATATATATCTTTTGCTCTCTTTACAATAAATAGTTAAACTTAGAAGTTGTCTGTCTTTTCTAGAATTCTGAACCCAACAAAATGGTGCCCCACGACGTGATTCCAAAAAGACGATTGGGAACTCCCGACTTCGAGTCCGAGGGACTGAAGGACGGCGGAGACCTCCTCCGGATTCCTGTCAATACTCACAGGGCCAAAATCAAAGGTAAGCAGAAGCCTGTTGTATAGCTACCAAAATTCTGCATAGGTAGAATAGGACTGTTAGAAACTGTGAGTGTTGGTGGATGAAAAGAGGAGGTAATGTAAGAGTCAACTGAAGTGTGGGGGGAGCAAGGGATATGTTTCTGATAAGTGTCTAACAAGTAACATGTAATAATAATGTAATAATAAGTGTGCACATGGTTTAGGTGTCCGGGACCCTAAGAAGAATTAAATTAAAGATAAGAGTCTGGGACCTTATAGAAGAATTAAAAATAAGAGTCTGGGACCTTATAGAAAAATTAAAAATAAGAGTCTGGGACCTTATCAGAAAAGAGATTAAATCCTCCGCCGTGAGGCTCCACCGCCGTGTGGAGGCTGTGGTTTGGGGAAAACGAAGAATAGGGTAAGTGATTGGAAAGTAAGATATTTATAGTAAGTGAAGACTTTTTACGGAGAGCCCGTCAAGGACGGCATAGGTTTAAAAGGGTGATTACGTTAAGTGAGTGACGACAGCTTAATTGTCTCATTCCTTCCAATGAACTTACTATATTATCCTAAAAATGGTGGCAGGGACAGTTTAGGGCATTCGAACAGAAAAATATAGCGTTTGGTTGTTAAAATACTAAGATCTTTACGTTGTTTTGGTGTAAAAGAACAGAAAAATAGATGACAAAGTTTGAAAAAAGTTTATGTGAATGAAAAAAGGGAGTCAGAGGTATTGTGGCTGAAGTGAAGCTCATTCCTGGCCTGCTGCCATCTGGTGGCCAACAGGGTGTGGCACAAAAGAAACAGAGACTAATGGTAAATTAAGGTTTGGCTCCATCTGCTGGACATATTGTATATAATTTTAGTCAGAACTAGAACCACTGTGTTCAAATTTAGAACTATTACATTTAACACATATTTGTATATTTAAAGCATTACACATACATCATTTTGATCAGAAGTACAAAAGGGATTAGTAATTAATCCATAATAATTTAAAGAATCTTTAGAGTGTAAACAGATAGGGAAAAACACATTTTTACACTCAAACAATTTGCATGTCTGGATTAAGGACAGGGCATTTAGATAATACGAATAAGTGTTCACTAAAAGTGATAATATGAATAATTATAATAGAAAGAAAACATAGGCCTACTCTTGAGTCAATTTACATTGTTGTGATCTGTTAGTATGCTCTCTGCTGGTTTTTTACTGTTGTTCTAAGTAACAGTGGGATTTAAACGGGGAATATATGGGGATGTTCTTTTTGTAGTGTGTGGAGATATGGTGTTGTAACATGTGAGTATTTCATTTTATAGGAGAAAATGGTTTACTGAAAGAGATATTTTAAGTAAATATGTTACAAATGGTTGAAATATTTTTTAAAATAAGTTCTGTAATATCATTAGGAGACATTCATTTTGTTGTTAAGATGGCATTTAACAACCAAGACAGATAGTATGATTAGAAAAAGACAGAGTGGAAAGGGTTGGATTTATTTAACCTCAGTGTGCTAGAATTTCTATAGGGAATGCGTCCCGAGACCTGGACTGTCCCTCTGCCTGTCAGACGGCTAAGACCCCGATCCGCCTGAGCAAACAAAGACCTAACCCAAGCAGGAGACTCCTCCTTCTCCATCGAACGGACAGAGAACCAGAGCTGAACCAACAACAACAAGACTGCATCCAGAACAATCTCCACCTGTGGCAGCCAGAACCAAAGCTCCATAAAACAGCAAAGAGTCTGTAAAGGAGGAGATGAAATGCAAAGCAGTACAAGAACAGTGGCATGATGGGGGCTGCAGATGTAACTGGGCAGATGGCTGCATGAAAGAGTTACAGCGGATGGATTCAAGAGCTGATGACTGGGGAGAAGTCAGAATCAGAGGAGTTGGTCGAGCAGAATGTGAGGAGGCCGGGGTCATGGCTCGAGATAAACCAGAGGAGACGGGAAGGGAATCAATCGGAATGAGTGAGTTTGCACATAAACACACTTCTTCACAAACGCACATAAAAAGAACCAAATTTAAAGAAATTGAATTGACTTGATAAATAAGTAAAGATAAAAAGTTGTATTACCCATGAATTAGTCAATTGGTAAATAAAAATTAGTAGTAAAGAGGAAACTATTAAAGGAAAATGAGGAAATAATCCTAAAACACACTGAGGGTACTGTGGGATAAAGGGGGGAGACATGATGGAAATATTCACTACACTTTAAGCAGTGGGTGTTCTGGAGTTAGGAGTACAGAGTAGAACATATTCTTCAATCTTTTCATCATGTAAACAAATTATTATGAATTTGGTAGCAATTTAATTTGTTACAATATAGATCTACAGTTTAAAAGGGAGAGTTTTAGTAACCACTCTATAAAATCAGACAAATATTTATTTATATACATTACATTACATTGCATTTAGCTGACGCTTTTATCCAAAGCGACTTACAATAAGTATATAGGTCATAATAAAGGGAAAGCTAGTTCTAAACAAAATATAGTATTTCAATTTGAGGTATTGTTTTCACCATTGTAGCATATATTACTATAGGAGAACTTGTTATGGGGAAATAACTGTTGTTTGTAGTTAAAGATGTAGAGTTTAAAATAAAATAAAAATAAAAAACAGCAAATTTAATTTTGAAAAAGCAATATAATTGGAAAAAATGTGGGGCCTTGGATCACCCATTGTAAGGTGCATATTATTGACAACCAATAAGGAGAATGGGTCACTCAACCCACCCTGCAGTGTTTTTAAATCTTACTTGCAGCTTTAAAGGGAGTGCACGGCACCAGATTATGAGTTTAAAAGACAAGCGTCACCACCACCTAATGGACATCCAGTTAATCAGTGATGACCTGAAATTTAGAGATGTTAAAAAGTAAAAACATACCTGCCATAAGTGATAATTCCTAAATTCAACTACAAACCATTGATGAAATTACTTCTGTTTTTAAATCCTTGAAAAAGGAAGGAGTGATTGTTACATGTTTGTACACCCAAGGTTCCACGCACTGCTAGGGAGGTTAACATTGTTCTTTAAGTGGACCAGAATTTAAGATAAATTAATATAATGAATTATGAAATACATGGCAGAGCTTCGCAGATCCTAATAATGTTTTGACTCAAGAAAATAATTATATGCACAAGTTTCCGAAATAGATCTATTAGACATTTTAATATAGATTAGGTGTTAATAAACTGCAGTAGTAGTACTATAAGGAAGTGAAAATGTTGGCTAACCTATTTCAAGAAATGTGGGAAACAGCTGTCCCAATGAAAAGTTAGAGATATCTGGAAAATTATAGTTGTAATCGTGAATTAATAAATGATGGCGCTCCATATATGACAGATTTTTGTAGACAAAGGATACTGGCCTATGCTGAAATATCAAAGTCTCTGCAGAGCATGACACATGGCCAAAAAGACTGAGACCAAATGACCTTTGACCCTGACTGACAGTGTTACTTGTGAAAAGCACTGTCAATGATTGACTCTGGGGTGTACCTGATCAAACTTGACCTTACAACCTGACAGTGTGAGTCTGAATGTATGTCTGCATGTGATCAGTGTAACTGCATGATTTTAGAACAATAACTAACAAGCATGTTTATGGACACATTATTCTGGAGCTCCAAGGGAAGAGAGGTTTCCTAAAATTCCACAAAATTGGAAAACAGCACATGTGACCCGTTTCTAATCTACTTGATGCTATTTTACTCCCACAGGAGGTGGCGGTTTGCAAAATGTGAAGCTCAAACTCAAATCTGAAGATTCTGTTTCTTTTAGGACTGAAAGATGGAGAGACACACTTCTTTTCACTGGAGTCATTGCTGTGGAAAATAATGGATGTAAATTTGTGAATAATGTTTGGTGTTTTCTTATAATCAATGATTACATGAAGGTTTTCTTCCCATACAGGATTTTGTTACACATGAGTTCATGTGTAAAAAGGGGGAGTGTGTGTATAATGTATTATATCAACATGGCTGTCAAATTCACAATCTACATTTTTCATTTAGGGACTGAAAGAAACCTGCCGCCCCAACTCGGATGTTCAATCTGACCATTGATTGACAGTTTTAGAATTAACCTGCTCCATGTCTATAAGATACTGTTTGATGAATGTTGACAATGCTAATCAACACAAAGTCACAAGGATTGACATAGAACTGGTACCTCTCTGCTCTACAGCCACCGTCAGACTAACTTCCCAAACACTTGTGGCCAGGGGTTTATACACGTTAAGCCCCTCCCTCTAGGACAATCCACTATTTATACCCCTAATCAATGTCATTCTTATTTACAAACACATTCAAAATGCAAGGCAAATTACCCAAACACAAGAAATCAAAATAGGCCAACATATTCATATTTCTGACCACAGAAGCCCCAAAGAATAACATTTCTACCCTCGCAAGAAAAGTGCCACCCGTGCCTATGCACTACATGGTATGCTCCAATTGAGCACAGGTGTTCCCACTGATTGAGCCTCTACTTAAGGCTGCTTCTTTCTGTTGCTCTGTTTGGGCTTCACAACCTTGAAGGAGAGGGTAAGCAGGTTACTTGTATATGACTTCCAATAAATCTGTTTTGAACAAACAATGACTTGGGTTTTATTTGATCAATGTCCAGCTAAGTTATTAATGTGTTTCCCTCAGTGTGCCTTTTACCATGCCCCTATGCCAATTGTGATGAAGGCTTCTTCTTCACATTACCACCCTCCTCTCCTGCATCAATGATGTTTGGCAGCCTTGACAGGTAGTCTGCCGTGATGTTTTCCTTGCCTGCTTTGTGCCACACACAGAACTTGAACGGTTGTAGTTCAAGATACCATCTAGTCACCCTGGCGTTCCGGTCCTTCATGGTCTGAATCCACGTCAAGGCTCTATGGTCCGTCTGTAGGTCAAATTCCCTCCCGAGTAGGTAGTACCTTAGGCTGTCCAATGCCCACTTGATTGCCAGACACTCCTTCTCGATGGTGGAGTACCGGGTTTCACGGGGCAGAAGTTTCCTGCTGAGATACAACACTGGACGTTCCTCTCCTTGTTCTCCCTGAGCCAGCACTGCACCGATGCCCACTCCAGAGGCATCCACCTGAACCAGGAAACGTCTTTCGAAGTCAGGACTCTGCAGTACCGGAGACGAGCACAGTTTTTTCTTCAACTCCTGGAAAGCCCTTTCACACTCTTCATTCCATTCCACAGGATTCCGAGCAGCCTTGCACGTGAGGTTGGTCAACGGAACTGCTAGAGTGGCAAACTGAGTAATGAAACGTCGATACCATCCAACCAGGCCAAGAAAGGACCGTACCTGTTTCTTGGTACGAGGTCTCGGACTGTTCAGGACGGCCTCAACTTTGTCCACCTGCGGCCTGACTTCACCCTTCCCCAGCTGATACCCAAGGTAACGAGTCTCCTGCTTAGCCCACTCACATTTCTGTAGGTTGAGTGTGAGTCCTGCGGCATGGATTGCACCTAAAACCCGACGAAGGTGATCGAGATGTTCCTCCCAGGTCCTGCTGTAAATGACCACGTCATCCAGGTAGGCAGCACTGCAGTCCTCACACCCCAGAAGAACTTTGTCCATTAACCTCTGGAAGGTTGCTGGGGCACCATGTAGACCAAACGGCATCACAGTAAACTGGAAGAGGCCGAGTGGGCTTCTGAATGCGGTGAGGTGCCGGGACTGGCTTTCCAGGGGGACCTGCCAATACCCCTTGCAGAGGTCCAAGGTAGTGATGTAGTTGGCTCGACCAATCCTCTCCAGCAGGTCCTCAATCCGGGGCATCGGGTAGGCATCAAAGAAGGAGATGGCATTCAGCTTCCTAAAGTCAATGCAAATGCGGAGAGAGCCATCCTTCTTGGGTACAATGACAATAGGGCTACTACACTCACTTGTTGATGGTTCGATTACTCCCAGCTCAAGCATCAAGCGAATTTCTTCCTTCAACACCTCCACTAAACGTTCCGGTACTCTGTAGCATGCCTGCCGAACTGGGTTCTGCCCCGGTTTGACTCGAATGACATGCCGCAACACACCTGTCCGGCCTGGTTTCTGTGTGAACAAGTGGGGAAGGGTATCAAAAATAACTTGCAAGTCAACTGGCTTCTTACCATCCAGGTGGGAGAGATCGACCTTCGCTGGCTGCTGATTCCAGGCCCCCACTACCCCTTCGGAGTCATCCTCTTCAACCACCCTGCGGGCCAGTAGTGAGGTGATGGGAGGAGGGCTGCTTCTTTCCTCCCATGATTTAAGGAGATTGACATGATAAGTCTGCTTTTTTTTTTTCTTCTCCGGGTGCAAGATCTCATAAGTCGTAGGCCCCATCTTCCTTAACACTTCAAACGGTCCCTGCCATTTGGCCAGTAGCTTGCTAGAGGAAGAAGGTAAGAGTAACAAGACCTTTTGACCTGGTTTGAACTCACGGTTGCGTGCTTGCTGGTCGTACCATCGTTTCTGAGTCTTCTGGGCATCCATTAGATTGAGCCTGGCCTCCTCTCGGTACTGCTCCAACCGATCCCTGATCTGGAGGACATACTGCAAAATACCCTGCCCTTCTGCCTGTTACCTTTTCCTCCCAGTTACGTTTCAACAGATCCAAGGGCCCTTGGACTGGCCAGCCGTAGAGCAGCTCGAACGGGGAAAATCCGGTGGACGCTTGAGGCACTTCCCTGTAGGCAAAGAGTAGAAAGGGTAACCACTTATCCCAGTATCAGATACAACTTCTTTAGCATCCTCTTGAGGGTTTGGTTAAACCTTTCAACAAGTCCATCAGTCTCTGGGTGGTAAGGAGTCGTCTTGATAGCTTTTATCCCCAACTCCTTATGCAGCTGACCCATCAGGCGTGATGTAAAGTTGGTTCCCTGGTCCGTCAGAATTTCCTCAGGGATTCCTACACGAGAAAACAGCTGGACAAGAGCACTGATCAACTTTGGGGTGGTTATAGACCGGAGAGGAAAAGCTTCAGGAAACCGAGTAGCATAGTCACATACCACAAGAATGTACTGGTATCCTGTTGAGCTTTTTTCCAGAGGCCCCACAATGTCCATGGCAATCCGCCTGAACGGGGTTGTTATCACCGGCATGGTTTGGAGGGGTGCTCGGTTTGATTTGCGAAGAGGACAAGTTTTTTGACACTCTGGGCATGTTTTGCAATATTTCTGCACATCAGTGTACATTGAAGGCCAAAAGAACCTAGAGGCAAGTCTGAGATACGTCTTATAGTGACCTAGATGTCCTGCCCATGGAAGTGTGTGTGCAAGGTGTAGTACTAGGGATCTACAGCTACCTGGCACAACTAATCTCCTGCCGTCTTGCTCTTCCCCCTCATAAAGCAGGTCATTCTGGAGAAAGTATGCTGCACCACCTACTTGAGCGGTTTGATTGGCTGAGTTTAACACCTTGGTTAGCACAGATTTTAACAAGGGATCAGACTGTTGCAATATGGTCATATTCTCTGGTATTTCCCACTTTACATTTGACAAAGCATTGCCAGGCATTTCACCAGGTACAGGTGACCAAGCGTGTTTCTCTAACCGCCGTTGCCGACGTGTTTTCCTTGGCCCTTTTGTTCCAGCACTGCACAAACTACCACATAAGTCTGGCAGAGGCTGGACACCAGGATTTGCTTGGGCTTTTGCCTGTGACCGTGTCACTACGAAACAAGAAACATGCATTTTCTGTCCTGACAAGGGTTCACAGACATGTTTAGTACTGCTAAGGAGGTCATATAGAATAGGCAAATCCCTCCCCAAAAGCATCTCCACAGGTAAACGTTCAATTACCCCCACGTTTAACAGATACCCTTGGCCTTCTACATCAACTGTAAGCTCTACCTGTGGTTCTGGCTTGCAATCACCATGTACACATAAAACATCTGTCTGCTGGTTGTAGTCAATAGCACAAGGCACACAACTTTTCCTAATGAATGACATGGAGCTTCCAGAGTCAAGGAGAGCAGTTACCGTTTTACCATTAACTTTTACCGGGATCACTTTACACCCTCCTTCCCTGTCTTGACAGTCAATCTCCTCACCCTTTCTGGGCACATAACACAGTCCTGTCAGTTTTGGCTTCTTCAGGGGGCAATCTGACGCTTTGTGTCCCTGCTGCTGACAATGATAACATACAAAAGATTTAGTCCCTGACTGAGGAGAGGGTCCCCTGTCATATGCCCCCCGGTTACCTTGACCAGTCCTTGGAAAGTTGTCCCTTTGGTCGTTCCAGTCCCTGGTTTCATCCCGCGTTGGTCGTGGTGTCGCCCCCTTTCTGGCGTTCAGGAACTGCATGGCCAACTTGGATGCTGTAAGACCATCCTCAGGCTCATGTTCTTTTACCCACGTACGAGTATCTGGAGGAAGCACCTGCAGCAGCTGCTCCAGGATGATAGTCTCCCCCATCTGTTCTTTACTCTTCTCCTCCGGTCGCATCCAGCGACGATAGAGCCCTTTCAACCGGTGGTATGATTCTGTCGGTGTCTCCCCCGGTGGCGATGAGGTGGCCCGGAACCGCTGACGATAGGTCTCTGGAGAGATGTCAAATTTGACCAACAGCGCCTCCCTCAGCTCTGGGTAGCAGTTCGACATGTCTTCATCCATCGCTGTGTAGGCCTCCAGGGCTTTGCCAGTTAGCAAAGGGATAAGTCGACATGCCCATTCCTCCCTTGGCCACTGCCATGTTTTTGCCATGCGTTCGAAGCGTAGAAGGTAATTTCCAATGTCTTCACCATTTTGATACACTGGCATCTTTGGCTCCTTACGATGAACTGCCACTACGCCCCCAGAAGGATTACCAAATCTGTCAGGCGAAGACATCAATGAAGGCCCAAAGTCAACGTGTGGATCCCCCTGGTGGCGATGAACAGGCTGCTGGAAGGCCTCAACTGAGACCCGCAGGCCCCTGATCTCCTCCTGTAGGATATCATCTCTCCTCTGCTGAGCCGCTATAAAGTCCCTGCAGATATTTACCACGTCAGCGTTTGAGGGACCCACTCCTGGAGATGGCCCAGGTTGCAGCTGCTGGATTTTCGGTTTTGTCCCCCGGTTACCTTGACCAATTGATATTCCTTCTTCCTCTGACGTCACAGCTGTGTCCCATCCTCATCCTTTCTCATAAAAGGTTTTTGTTCAGAGCGTAGTCCAGTTCGCTTTTTAAAAATACGTCCTTTTTTGCGACTGGCCATCCCACTTCTGACACCATATGTTACAAAAACTTTGATGGAAAAAACTAGGGATTAAATAAACTGGCTAGAGTCACAAAAAATGGTCCTTAGGTGCTTTTATTAACAGCCAACAATGCTAATTAACACAAAGTCACAAGGATTGACATAGAACTGGTACCTCTCTGCTCTACAGCCACCGTCAGACTAACTTCCCAAACACTTGTGGCCAGGGGTTTATACACGTTAAGCCCCTCCCTCTAGGACAATCCACTATTTATACCCCTAATCAATGTCATTCTTATTTACAAACACATTCAAAATGCAAGGCAAATTACCCAAACACAAGAAATCAAATAGGCCAACATATTCATATTTCTGACCACAGAAGCCCCAAAGAATAACATTTCTACCCTCGCAAGAAAAGTGCCACCCGTGCCCATGCACTACATGGTATGCTCCAATTGAGCACAGGTGTTCCCACTGATTGAGCCTCTACTTAAGGCTGCTTCTTCTGTTGCTCTGTTTGGCCTTCACAACCTTGAAGGAGAGGGTAAGCAGGTTACTTGTATATGACTTCCAATAAATCTGTTTTGAACAAACAATGACTTGGCTTTTATTTTATCAATGTCCAGCTAAGTTATTAATGTGTTTCCCTCAGTGTGCCTTTTACCATGCCCCTATGCCAATTGTGATGAAGGCTTCTTCTTCACATTGACATGTTTCTAAATATTGATTGAATTATAACAGGTAAAGCAGTTGCAGAATCAGTGGCCAAGGGGCTACTGTGAGAGATGTAATTCCAGAATGGGAATACCAAAGAAGTTGACCTGTGATAATGAAACAATTTCTTAATGTGGATATTTTAAAAGATATTAGAGTAAGTGGGGTTTGAAATGTAGAACGAACTTATTACAGTTAAGTTAAGCTAAAACATAGTAATGTAATGAGACAGAATTTAATTTAGACAACATCCTGTCTCTAGCCTGGTAAATAATTACAAGTAAAAGCCATAGACTTAATTGTTTAGGTCATTATGGGGATAGAAATTTTCACAAGGGCAATTTAAATTCATAATAGAAAGACATTTGATGACAGTATGTTGGAATTCTGTATTCATTTTTTCAGCTTGATATTATCTATGCACTGACAGGTAGAAGCAGTATTGCCAGGAAATCATTCACTTTGACAGTATCATGATTTTAGTTGTTTTTGAATCCATAACATTAGTGTGTTTCTTTACCAGAAACATGAGTATATTTAGATTTTAAATAGGATTTCAAGGATTTGATTTAAGAATAATACAGATGCTTGTCAGAAATTCAGAGCTATTGAAATATGTTATTTAGTTCACCTAAAGATGTTGGAGTTTTATTTTGTTGGCACAGTCCAAGTATTAATATTCTGAAGCTGCACTGGCAATTAGGAGGTCTAAAATTAATTTAGAAAACATTAACATTAGAAATAATAAGCACACCATTTATAATTTACAGAGATAAGAAAAGACATACATGTGGTTTAAACAGAAAATTAAGATGAAGAGAATGTGAGATTTAAAGCGAAAAGTGTAAATGAAAGAGCATGGGTTTGACATGTGAAAATATGAAATGGTACTAGAATATCTAATGAACAATCAAAGGGCTGTAACTCAATCTTAAATTAACCATACTCGCACAACACCCCACAGACAGCCAGGCCCGGTTCCAGAACAAAATGACTCTGAGATTAGAGAGGGGTGCAGTGGTAAAGTGCGATTTTTATAAGTGGGGAGTGGACCTAACACCCTCTAGGGGGGTCCTCACCTCCTCTAGGGGGGGTCGGGGGCATGCTCCCCCGGGAAGATTTTTTTTTTAATATTGAAGTTAAAAGCATCAATCTGGTGCACTTTGAGAGTAAAATGAAGAGATCTACGGATACATCTCTCAACACCCATATGATCATAACTGTAAACAGATTTACTTTTTCTTTATGGATATTTTACAAATCACCCTTTTAAGACCGAAATGTCTACATGCATAGCAGAAGATGGCATCTTTTTTACATGAATATTCCTGCCAATCTCTGTTTTGAAACCATGAGCTGCAAAATGAGTTGGGTACTTTTTTAAATATACCTGGGCAGGCTCTGTTTTGCCGAGGTCCTCTGGCAATTGCGGGCCGCCGAGGGGTTGCGGTGTTTGGGGCAACGAAGACGGCTGCGGCTGCTCCGCCTCCGTGGGCGAGGCGGGCAAAGCCGGCGAGTCGGGCGGGAGGATGTCCACACATCGGCGTGCGTTGAAGCTTGCCGGCGGGGGGGGGGCTGAAACTCGACCAACAACCAATCACATGAATCTCCCGCCCCGGACACACAAGCACGCGGTTTGATTGGCTAGAGCTTGTACTGGCATATGATTCGATTGGCTGACGTGTCCGCCGAAGCTTCAAAAGTTGAACATTGCTCAACTTTTGCAGCGAGCAACCCCAGCAAAGCTACGCTTCGCTCCCACAATGCAGTTTGGCGAAGCATGACGTCACCCCATTCAAAGTGAATGGGCAGAAGCGTTGAAGCTTCAACGCACGCCGCTGTGTGGACGGGCAGTGGCCACGATAGTGGCCGCGGGTAACGTAATGTCCCCATCAGGCATGTGCACACATGTGCACACATAGACATCAAAGTGGGCTTGAGCCCCTGCCCTTTTTCTTCCTCCAGAGAAAGTGCCCTTTTTTTCCTCTTTTTAAATATATTGATTGAATACAAAATTAAAATATCAGGTCGGGAGATTAGACTGTGAAGTTCCGATGCTCTCTCTACCCTCCCTCCCTCCCTCCACGTCTCCTGCACAGCGGTGCGGACAGTCATCGGCAGTCGCTTCAGACAGACAGGTAGCAGCACCTCCCACTTTACTGTTCCATGTTATGCCGGCTTTTCTTGGCTTATTTTGAAGGTGAGTGGTGATGAACAAATTACTAAACTGCCAGTGCCTCGAGTTTACAGCTAATTAGCTAAAAGACAATAACAAATATAGTTAACTAAGGTAGGCTACTAGCTTATGGATAAGTTAGCTCAAGGTTTAGCTAAGACAATTTATCATGGGCATACAGGCTAATGTACTGTACTTAAGGGGAGACACTTAAAGCGAATACAGTAAAATGTGTATCTAATAACGTCATCACAATCGCCACATTGACATTCAAATTAGGCATTAACTAGGCTTAATTAAAATGCGCTAATTTGCATGCAGTTACCAAGGCATTGCAGGTGAAAAGGATAAAACAAAAAAACATATCACCTCACAACTTCCCCAGATAGTTACTTATGTCAAGTCAGTATTTTCCCCTGAAATGTAATGTTTAAATGCAGATTAGCTTTAAATCTAGCCTATAGATGAATTCAGACATGGTAGTAAAAGTTTTATTTCCATTAGAGCAGGGGTGGCAAACTCATTTCAGTTAAGGGGCCACATACTGCCCACTTTGATCTAAAGTGGGCCGGACCAGTAAAATCATAGCATAATAACCCACAGGCCCTACATAACGACAATATTTCTGTTTAAGTGCAAATAAGTAGGCTACAAGTACATTCAGAAAATGTCCACATGTAATGAGACGCAAAACGTTATGAACAAACTGAAATGTATTAAGACAAACAAGTGCAATTTCAAGTGCTACACACATGTTCTTTACAACAGATCACAGTTTCCACCTGAACTGACTCACCACAAAATACAAATAAAAACGTGGGAGCTATTAAGTGAGGAGTTTGAGTTACCTCCCTTGCCTTGAAAATATAGAATTTCTATATTGAAAAAAAGTTGGGGCAGTGCAGCCAGAGTGTCACATCAAATCAAACTATTTTTTGCCTAATGAAGCTGCTGATTGACATTATAATACACAATGTTCAGTGACATAATAATATAAAATGTTCAAATATTTCAGTAGGTTCTTATTTTCACAGAACTGAGGTCACAGAACAGTAGGTCAACTCACTGATTAATTTGCTCCTGAAACTTGACATCTTTTAGCCCTCACAAGGGCATCAATATCAGGCTCAAAATCCTGACTAGCAGCCAATTTAATTATTTCATTCAGGCACTTGTGTGTGAGTCTTGAGCGCAGCTTTGTTTTAGTAATGTTCATTACAGAGAAAACCTGTTCACAACGGTAGGTGGTCCCAAACATGCTCAAAACTTTTGCTGCCAGGGCTGTCAATTTGGGGTATCCTGGCAAAAGATACTGATAAAATGTGTCCAAGTCCGACGAGGCAAATTTGTCCTTTAAATCCTGATCACATTGTAAGTCGATTATCTCAAGTTGTATGTCGACGGGCAGATCCGCAGCCTTAACTGCAAATGGCGAGCGAAAAACTGCAAACTCTGTCTCAAGCTCACCAAAGACCTGAAACCGCCGCTCAAACTCCCGCAGCAATTCCGTAATTTTGTCTTTGTACCGACTCATGTCAGCCGTAACTCCGGTCATATGCACATTTCTTAGATGATGGAAATGAGCAGGGTCACCACTTGACAGCTGTGTCTCCCACAAAGCCAGCTTCAACTTAAATGCGCGTATGCTGTCATAATATTCTGTGACAACTTTTTTGCGACCTTGCATCGTTATGTTCAGATTATTCAAGTGCTCTGAAATATCCACCATAAATGCAAGGTCCTGCAGCCATTCTGGGTTTTTTAATTCATGCACTGGCTTACCCTTTTTCTCCATGAACTGTCCCATTTCCTCTCGTAGATCAGAAAAACGCTTCAGCACGGCACCTCGGCTCAACCACCTTACTTCAGTGTGATATGGTAGGCTACAGGTGATGTCTTCACCTGTAGCACTGAGGAGGCTGTCGAACTGACGGTGATTCAGCCCTCTGGCTCGGATGAAATTAACAGTTTGGACAACCACTTTCATGACGTGGTCCATTTTTGACGACTTGCAACACAATGCCTCCTGGTGCAAAATACAGTGGAATGTCCAAAAACGATCTCCTCCATTTGCTGCTTGTACTTTCTCCCTGAATTTCGTCGCAAGACCTGCTTTTTTCCCGATCATTGATGGTGCGCCGTCTGTAGCCAGACTGACAGCACGGGTCCAGTCCACTCCGACCCTGTCCAGTGCTTCAACGAGAGCGCTAAAAATGTCATCCGCTTTAGTGGTGTCTGTCATAGGAACCAACTTAAGGAACTCTTCGGTGACTGTCAAAGTCTCATCAACACCACGAATGAATATGGCCAGTTGAGCAACATCTGTAATGTCAGTGCTCTCATCGATTGCAACTGAAAATGCTACGAATGACTTGACTTTAGTTTTTTTCTGGCTATCCAAATCTGCTGAAAGATCGGCAATCCTATCCTTCACTGTATTCCTCGTTAGACTAATGTTGGCAAAAGCCTGTCGCTTCTCAGGGCACACGTTTTCTGCAGCCTTCAGCATGCATGTTTTCACGAACTCACCCTCAGAGTATGGCTTTGAGGCTGATGCTATTTCGTTAGCGATGAGATAGCTGGCTTTCACTGCTGCGTCACTTATATCTCGGCTCCGGGTAAAAACGGCCTGTTGTTTCTTTAGACCTGATAGCAGGTCATTTATCTTTTCTTTTCGCCGTTGTCCTTGCAAGCAGTCGTATTTCTCTCCATGGTGAGTGTCATAATGGCGGCGAATATTATATTCTTTGGGCACAGCAACTTGCTGCGAACACACCAAGCATACAGGTTTTCCATTTACATCTGTAAAAAAATAGGATGCGGTCCATTTTTCTTGGAAAACTCGGCACTCCGTGTCCACTTTTCTCTTTTTTGACAGAGACATTTGGGGATGAGGGTGTCAGAGTAGTGTGCGGTAGTGCCCCACTAGTGGACGGATTCAAAATAGCAGTTTTTTTTTCCTCCTCTCATAGCCTACTTAGCAAAGTCCTTCAGCTCCGTGGGCCAAGCTGGAATGCCACCCGGGCCGGGTCCGGCCCGCGGGCCGTATGTTTGCCATCCCTGCATTAGAGTGAAAGAAAACATGGAAGCAAAATAGACCAAAATAACAAGTACAGTAGATGAAAAAACGATCTTTTTGTCTGTAATGTCCTTAAACAGTAACTTCATAATTTTGATTGTCGGCTGCTCATTTAATAACTTTTAATAGTACTTTGTTGTCTGCTCTTGTGCATTGTGAATACTAAAGAAGACCATTGTCTCTGTGTTAGCTGATTATTTTGTAGAATTATGTTGAGTATTAAACAATTACGTGAGTGTGAGGGTATTAAAATAAATTGGTCAGTAAGTCAGAGATGTGCAACTATATTTAACTTTTTGTTTTAAAACACTTTTTTATAAATGATTATGGGAAGTGCCCTTTTTCTCACTTTATGGAATCTTAAATGAATATAGAAAATACGCCGGATTAAACTTTTCTGCTATAACACTATAGCTAAAACTGTGAACACAGGTACATTAATAATGACTCAACTGAGGGTGCAATGCAACCTTATGCACCCCCATAGAACCGGGCCTGCAGACAGCAGAACTAAATGGTCCCAGGAGGGAGTTTTTCAGCTAAAGACAGCATTAGGGTGCCTCCTGATAAGTTTAAAGATAGAAACCAAATATCAGCAGGTTTTGAAGTAATATTCCTCTGTCCCACAATCAACAAGGATGTGGATGGGGTGAGCTATATCTAGTATAACCAGCAGAGATTCATAAATTACACTAGACGCAGTAAAAAGAAAAATAGACGTAGATTAAAAGGAAGGATTTGTGGAGTCTATTTTTATATAACATTAGAAAGACTGATTCTTATTATAACATTATAAGCTTATTGTGCTAATTTTATGTGGCTGTGACTTTGGAATAAATAGACCCAATCACCCCCCCCCCCCAAGTTGTGATGGGGAGGACAGGAACGAAGGGAAAAGTTACATGAGAAAGGGTTCAGCTTGCAATATTGAAAGTAGCAAGGTCGAGTGCAGAGACTGAGAGAACACAAAGAGGTAGTCAGAACAGCACATCGCACCAGCCTTGACTCTGTATGGGAGGCGCTCCCCTTTTTCACAGGTGCTACATTTCATGCAAAGATAAAGATTGTCATGTTCACCCAAAAGTAACCCCACATCAAGGACACGCTCTGTCTCGGAGTGGAAGACTCTGCTCCAGGAGTGAATCCACCTGGCGGACTCACTCTGATTCGCTGCCTAGGGCTCGCCCAGGAGTGAATCCACCAGTAGATAACACCTAGGGAGGAGCAACCGACACAACTCCTCCCACACAACTCCTCCCTGCTTATGTGTATAAAATACTGTAACATTCTTACACTCGGGCCCCTGTTCTGTCTGACTGTCCCGATACGTATATCGCACGGTAGTAGAACCAGGGCCCGAAGTACTTCGTTATATTGTACTGTTGCTTTTACCATTAAATCAGCTTATTGTTAACCTTGTTCATCATGTTGAACTTCGACAAGTACATTTGTGCCATTGAATGACGACAAGTGGTCTAAACAGTGCTAACCTATTGGGAAATCATAGCTCATTAGCGGTGTTGCATAATCCACTTTTATTTAGCCCTGTTTGATTTTATTATAAACTGAACAACGTGGATACGATTTTCAATGAAACAAGACTCAGTGGAACAAATACATCTTTTTAAATACACTGTAACGTTATTATCCCCTTAGGGAAGAGATAAAAGGCTGTTAGTTAGCGTGTTTATAGCCTGGAGATATTCTCTCAGTCTTCTCATCTTGTCCCACATCTCTTCCCTTCCCAACTCTGCGCTTTATGGGAATGCTTGGATAAACTTCACTGTGCCACATTAAGTTTGACCAGGGCTTATCCTCACTTTCACTCACCCATACATAAATGCTCACTACTTTCTATCCTGATTACCCAATCAAATGTATTTGGATTAAACAGTTATTTGTTATAAATAGCGGCACCACATATATGCTCTATATATTATATTAATAAAAACAAATGTACACAGGAAACTGTTTGTGTGTGTGTGTGTGTGTGATTTTCTTTGTATCTGTGTGGAACAAACCTTGAGAAACAACCTTTGCTGTGAGGACATATGTGTTTGTGCAAATTATAGTGCACTCATGTCATGTCACACAATAATAACGACATACAAATGTTATATTCGGAGCCTTTAGCACTTGACACTGTGCAGCACTCACAAACACACACACACAATTTTCTTGCATCATTAAACCACCCTCTCTGTCTCCCCTGACACACAAACACATATGCATATACACACAAACACGCACATAAACTCTCTGATAAAGCCCACCATGTGTTTGAGGGATTAAGTTGTGGATCTCTAAAGGGGCATGCCATACCATCTGTGCAAGAGCTGCCCAAAGAACACACACGCGCACACACATACACACACACAGTCACACACACATATGTATATATTTGCACTGAGTCCACTCATAATCACTTGATCCTTGACCACTTTAATTGACTTTGCAGAGACAAAACAACATCAGGTCATTCTTGCATGTTGAATGCTCAACATCTACATTACTGCTCAAAAATACACACAAAGACAGCAGGTACTATGACGTGTGTGTGTGTGTGTGTGTGTGTGTGTGTGTGTGGTGTGACCTCAAGGCTGCTCTCAATGTATTTGTGTTGATGAAGGGGGGAGAGTGCATTTGATTTATTAATGCCTTTAAGAGAAATATTATATCTCTACCAGCAGAGAACCAACTGTACTTGCATAAATGAATATACACTGTATATATGATCCCATATCCCACTGGAAAGGGCTTAATTAAGGAGGGATTATTCTTAATTAGAAATCAAAACAGTGTAGACTGCACAACTAAAACTAAGAAACACAGATTTCCCTCTGACCTCTGATTCCATACTTGCTGTTTATTGTGTGAGTTGTGTATACAAATAGTGTCCTTACCTCAATGTTATTTTAATGTAAACATTCAAATGTCCCTTTATTATATGCACCAACCATCTTGATCAGTTTTTCAAATTGTACAAGCAAGCACTGTGATTCTCTGTTGATTTCAGAAGATGGAGAGTGCCCTTTACAGGATTTATTTTCTTTCAGACTTGACCTTTACATGCATTTTGACCCCAATCCCCTAATTCCTGTCGAAGCTCCTGTCTCCCAAATATGGCTGAGACGTGACAAAGTGGGATTACTTGATAACCTGGTAATGAGAAGTTTCCCTTCTTATTGGCCGAGGGTTTCAAACCCACATGGGGCCCAAAGGCTTTATGTTGAAGTCCAGAAACGTCCTGAACAAAGCAACATTTCTTCAACAAGAATCAAAGAAAGTGTGTCTCTGCAGAAACACACAGTTGAGTGAGTAAGGAAAAGATAGGGTTTTCACTTTTATTTTCTATATTTATATTATAGGCCATGATGATAAAAAAAATACCAACCCTCTGATTGGTCCATATACATCCTGAGCCACAGCCAGTCATAATTACCAAGTTGGTTTACACGTACGAGGAACTTGCTTACAGGGTTCCTGCAGGTTTCGCCAACTCAAATTTAAGACGTTTTAAGACCTTTTTAAGACCACTTTGAATAGAATTTAAGACCTATTTTACAGCAAGAAAGTATGAAGGAAAATTGCTATAAAAGAAGAAATACGTCCCAATTACTTACAAAGTAAATGTATTCATGTTCAACATAAGAACAATGAACAGCATAACAGAACAGAACTGTGTTAGCGTGTTAGACAAAAAGTGTGTATGTGTATGTGTCTCTGTGTGTGTGTGTTAGGGCTGTGCAATTAATCGTATTTTAATCGCAATTACGATTTTGGCCTGCCACAATTACGAAAACAACATAATCGAAAAAAACGATTATTTTGCTTTGCTAGGTTGTGACAGTGCACTGCAACATATTTGATCTAATTAATTTTAGTCTAATTTATTTTTATTTATCATATTTATATATGTTTAGTAGCTTGTGGAAGTGCGCTCCAAAATATTTGTTGATCTTGTTTATTGGTATTTATTATTTTGATATTATTTATTTAAATGTATCATTTATTTAATTAATTTTTGTATTGGATTTTCAGGTGAATTATACGTTCAGGGTAATCAACAGTTAAAAAGATACTGTTCAAATTATTATTTGTTTTAAAGTTCAATAAATGGATGTTTTCAAAGTCAATGAATAATCGTGATATCAATATATATATATATATATATATCAATATCAATAATCATATTTAATAATCGTGATATAAATTATTGACCAAAATAATCGTGATTATGATCAATGCCATAATCGAGCAGCCCTAGTGTGTGTGTGTGTGTGTGTGTGTGTGTGTGTGTGTGTGTGTGTGGTGTGTGTGTGGTGTGTGTGAGAGAGTGACAAGAGCTATATTCAGAGCTCTGCTGCCTTGGCTACAATCTTTCATCGTTGCTGTTGTATGATTGGTGTTTAGCTACGGTATTTAGCGTCTACAGCACCTCCGCTTTTAGGGTTGACGTAGACCCAAACGCCGCCCGGAGGTCCCCCGGTGTTGTTGCGGAGCTGCTACACTAGCTAACGCTGCATTAGCAAAATAAACGCACATTTTTTTTGCAAAAGGTGCAGCGGGCTTCAAACACGTTCCCCTCCACTGGTTTCAACCAAGCACTAAATTCGATGTTTTCCAACCAAATACGGTTGAACTTACACTTCCGCATATATATTTGTAAGTAGATTCGAAGATACATGAGTTTCTGACTGCCGCTAGCTGAAGATTGGTTGCTAGGTTACTAGCTGGGTGTTCTCCGTTAAGGGGCCGGGGGAAACAAAGTTAGTGATTACTGGTTCCATGTTGATTTATTTCAATACAAATTGTTGGGGGGAACTGAAAGGCTCTTACCGTACTGGTTACTTTGCAGCCCGGACATTTCCCCCAAAACATTTAGACGCTATCGCAACACAGAAGTACCTTTCAAATACCATCATTTTTAAGACCTACTAAATCATATTTAAGACCTTTTTAAGCCCTTCAATTCAGATTATCAAATTTAAGACTTTTTAAGACCCCGCGGGAACCCTGTAGGTATAGATTGTGCATACAAAGACATAGAAATAAGAATACATTGCACAAAAATAATAAAAATAGAACTTATAAAAGCAATTTTTAAAATTATTTTAAGACTATTATAACAAATAAAAAATAAAGACAATATTTACACAATATAATTAATTACGTGAGGAACTGAGTACAGTAAAATATATATATATATGACAAATTGTGGAGAGCTGTGCATATGAAATAAAAAGAGGTAGTGTGGAGGAGAAATGTGCAACAATATTAAAAAGAAACAAGATATTGTTCGCATGATGTGCATTAATGCATAATGTTTGTGGGGTGGATAAAAGTCAGTGTCAGTGGAATCACAGAACAGCCAGTAGAACAAGTCGGCAAGCATGAATTTATACTTTCCTTTAATTTAGCATCATTATTTAAGTGGCTCACTTAGAGGTGACTAATCCAAACATTTGTTTCTTACTCGCCAAGTAAAGATATCTTTGACAATACTATGAGTTCAGATCAAGGCGTTGTGACACTGCTTTCAATGGCTTGTGCTGCCGAGCACACCGGAATGACACTCCTGAGGAAAAACTATATTTGCATTTCACATAGGGGCCATACACATTCTGCGTTTTATTTATATAATCAAGTCCACTGTTGTCAATGTACACGCCCCTATTGGAACTACAGCTGTGCTCAGTTGGAAAAAAGGCTATCTTGCACCTAAAAAATAGCAGAATATGAAGTATTAACCAAGCATATGATGTGTGGGCCGCTCGGAGCGGTTGTACTGTAGCAGCAGCTGTCATTTTTAACAGATCTAATCAAGGTAAACAGTGCCGGCTGTGCGTAAATTGCACTGCGTTCAGAGGCTCATAGGCTGCAGGTTCATCATTCCTTCTGCCTTCCCATGCTGCAGGGAATTCATGAACTGAAGGAGCTTCCATACTTTAAATCATCTGTAGGCAGAAGATACTGTAAGAATCCCTCACATTCAGTCATAAATTAATGAATACTGGTTAAAAGACTGTCCTGCTGTGCTGAATCTGACTGAAGACTGTTTAAAACATTCGTAACCAGCCACAACCGTGCATGTGCACGCATGTGGGCGTCATCGGTGCACTAAAGTACTGGAAAAAATAGCATTACACCAATGCATGGCACCAGATATGCCATGAGATCTATAATTATTCTCGAAATTCAAAGAACACCAGTTGGTGAAGGGACTGAGGAGATTGCTATCGTCAGGTAAAATGCCTATTTGCTCCTCAAGTGTCTTTGTCCCAGCATTATATTTAATAAGAAGTGAGGGCCACCGTATTACTGACGTGTGGACGGCACATATACTGCACTGAAAAAACTGAAACATTGACTTTAATGAAATGTATTATGTCAACAGATTACACATAATTGTAATAGGTTAGTTCAAAGCAATAATATTAACTTACGTCGTTGTGCGGTGGACCCGTGTCTGAATCCGGCCTGGCACCAATTGCCGCATTTCAAAAACCCAACAATAAATAAGTGAGGAGCGAGTGAGAAACAGGGGAGGTAACCCCAGTGCTCCTTCAATGAGATAAAAGCAGACAGGAAGAAAGTCAGTCAAAAAAATTGAGCAATTGAAGAGCGAGGATTGTATGTGGGTCAGTCCATCTACATGACTCCATGAAACATCCAGCAGCTGCAACTTCTCATCAGCGGTTACATTACACAAGACACATAGAATCTCTCATCATCTGTCAGACCCCCAGCACCCCGCCAACGTACAAAAGAGCGTTTCAAACTGGAAGCACTTAACCTGTTAAGCCCTGAGCCTGTTTTTCAGGCCTCAGGCTCGAATATGACATGCCCAGAACAAATGACTATATCTTCACTTCTAAAAGGGATAAATTAATTATCTTTTTTCTCAAAGCAATGATACACCTGTGAGTTGGATGTAGAAAATTCAGAATCAATATAGATTTTTTAATTTTAAAGTAAATTCAGATTGAACATAGTGAATGTGAATTATAGTTTCCGTCCAAAAAAAACCCATTACTTATAGTGAAAACCACCCTTGAATGATGGGATAGTAGACTAAAAGCTTTAGGAATCCAAACTATAACATATAATAAGTACCGTGTATCAAGATTAATGCAAAACAAGTGAAATTTGACCTTTTTAGAGAGGTTTAGAAAAAAAATCCCACCTCTGGGTACATTTGGGTGTATTTTGATGATTGACACCACTTTTTAACCATTAGAGCCAATAGAATCGAGGGGGGGTTCCTAAATCCACCTAAACATTACCATTGAGGAGTGAGAGTGATGCGAACGCAGTTTGCCCAAAACCAAAAGCTCTGTTACACTCTAATGAAAAATAGGTTTATTGCCATAAATGTTATGATGGATTATCAGTAATCATTTCAAAGTGACACAGACATTGGATTAACCTTCAGCAGCGTTTATATGCGTTTTAATGCCCTTGAACACATTTTTTGATCAGAAAAAAGCAAAGGTAAGACGTATTTGCCGTTTTGGCCCCATAAAGTGAAGTTGTGTGTTGTCTTTCCTGGCTTCGCTGCCGTGCGTTTTGGTCGCACAGTGATGATACTTATACCAATGGAATCTGTGGAATCTCAGCTTTCATATGATATCTAGTTTGTGCAGATAGCATGAAGTATAGAATATTTCTACCGGGAGTTATGTGCTAATAAGTGCGTTAGCACTCTTTCGCTTAGTGCTAATTCAGAGGCTTGGTGTTACCTGCTGGCGGGGGCAATCGGGCCTAACAGGTTAAGAAGAAGCAGGAGCAAGAGGAGGAGAGAATGAAGAAGATGGAGTTAGAGAAGTCCTGCAGACCCACCACCTAAAGGAGACATTGATGGGGTCGGGTGCACTGCCAGAAGGGTGGTAGTGAAAGTAGAGAGTCTCGATGGACCAGACCCGGGCTTTGGGGACTTGGAACTTCACCTCTCGGAGGGGCAGGAGCCGGAGCTTCTGAGGGAGGTGGAGAAATTACCTGTTGGATCTGGTGGGGCTACGCACAGTGTCGGCTCTGGAACCTTACTCCTTGATAGGGGTTGGACTCTATTCTTCTCTGGGGTTACCCAAGGTGTGAGGCGCCGGGCGGGTGAAGAGGGTTGCCTCCCTACGCCTGTGGGCTATGGGGGCGCAAACTCTGACTGTTCTATGTGCTCATGCACCAAACAGCAGTTCAGAGTATTTGGCCTTCTTGGAGACCCTGAAAAGAGTCCTGTAAGGGGCTCCTGAAGGGGAATCCTTAGTCTTGCTGGGAGACTTCAACGCACATGTGGGCAATGATGGGGACACTTGGAGGGGCGTGATTGGGAGGAACAGCCCCCCTGATCATGTTCGACGTAAGGATGCTCATAAGTGTGCATGGTACCAGAGCACCGTAGGCAGAAGGTCCATGATCGATTTTGTCATCGACTTTAAGGCAGTATGTTTTGGACACTAGAGTGAAGAAATGGGGCGGAGCTGTCAACTGATCACCATTTGGTAGTGTCAGGGGAAGCCTTTGAACAAACCTGGTAAGCCCAAACGTGTACATATAATGGAGGTATATGTCAGTTCACATACCCATATTATACTATATGCACTCCTTCTCTATTTGTCACGTTCTTCTTCAATCTCATCATTACCTTCCATCTGAAACACAGCAAGTTACAGCTCTCACTTAACACCAATGAGTTCCTTGAAAACTGATTGAAATAAACAGAAAACAGTGCCGATTGACAAAACTAAACTTGGTAGAGCAGTGTTGTTACACTACTGCCATTCAGACTAATGCTTGAAACAAAGCTATTGTTCTCCTTCAAAACACTCCGTTCGATGTCTCACTATGGGATGCGCCTCAACGCGTATGCACCAGAAGCATCAATCTCATTACGCCAATCCTGATTGGCTGGTGATCTTGACGACTATGTCAGGGAATCCATCCACCCTTTAAGTAGCTTGCGCTACGTCGCAGCGTCATCCAAACACCTCTTCTCGCTTCGGAGCACATCTCAAATAAAGAATATCAGTAGCCAGGCTAGCTTAACGGTCCACAGACTGAACCACAAAGCTAACCTTCGGTCGCCGGACGCTTGCCGGCTACTTTTGCTTCGCACGGGATTTTTCATATTAACACACCAGTTAATACCGAAATCTGCCCTGCCGTTTTTTTTTTCCACAAATAACGGTAAGGTTTTGATTTTTTCCCGCAAACAGTAACATACCTGTTGCTAGTTTGTCCCTCCACGCCGACACCCCGGCTAACGAGGATGGACCCTTCTCTCCCTCACACCAGAGGAGACGGAGGTTCGGAGGCTCGGCTCTGGGACTCACACCAGGTCTGCTCGTCCTGCCTCGGGCTGCAACATGCCCAGGAGGCTATCGACGCCCCCGGTGCGTGCGGGCACTGTGCCCGTTTCACCACCAAGAGCCTCCGCCGACGGCTAGCGCACCAAGCTAGCCTGTCGGGACAAGACCCCTTCATGCCTGTCGATTTGCCGACCGGCGATCGAGGCATGGTGGCGACCGCCACGGGTGTTGAGCCCCGCGCTGTGTCAAGCTGGGGCTCAACGGCGGCGGCAGCCGCGGGAAGGGAGCCTCGCGCTGTGACAGGCTGGGGCTCCCGACTGGACCTTACCGTGGTCCCACCCGCGGAGGTTGTCCTGGAGCTGGACTACATGGAGGAGGATGAAGAGGATACCTCTGAGTTCCTCTTATCCGACTCGGACGAGGACGAAGATGACATCTTCGTCTCGTCTGCTCAGGCTGCCAAGCCGGAGGCGGTGTCCGCTCCCCCAGGCGAAAGCGCGCCATCTCTGCCCCGCCTCAGCATGGACTTGCAGGCCGTGTGTCAACGCGCTGCGTCCAGACTGGACATCCCTTGGCCTGAAGTAGCCAAGGAGACCTCCAGGTCTCGCTATGAGGGAAAGAACTTGCCCCAAGCCGCGAGGCTGACGAGGCAACTTCTCCCGGTGTTTCCAGAGCTGCTAGACGAGGTGTCTGTCTCGTGGAGAGACCGCCCTTTCAGCAGCAAGGCCCCAATCCAGGGAGCCTCCTCTCTGGACTTTGAGGGCATGGAGAAGCTCGGCTTGTTCCGCATGCCTCCTATGGAGCCGCTTGTGGCAGCCCACCTCCAACCGCGGCTGTCTGCGGCTCCTAGCAGTAACCCCACACTGCCGACAAAAGCGGACCGGTTCCAGTCAGCAATGACCGAACGGGCTTACAAAGCGGCAGCTTTGTCCGTCAGGGCGCTCAATGTCTCATCGATGCTAACCGCTTACCAGGCGGAGCTCTGTGAAGACATGACGAACAAACCTGAGCCGGCCGTATGGGACGAAATCACAGCGATCACGGACATTTGTCTCCGGGTGCAGCGCTGTGCAGTCCAAGCCACGGGCAAATCGCTGGGGATGATGGTGGTACAGGAGAGAGCCAGGTGGCTTAACCTGACGAACCTCCCGGACCGGGGAAAAGAGGACGTCTTGGACGTGCCGATTGTCCCCGAGGGCATATTTGGCACCGCTCTGGCTTCAATGCAGCAGCGGTGTGAGGCTAAAAAGAAGGAGGATGAGGCTCTCCAGCTTTGTCTTCCCCAAAAGCCACAGCCCGCCCCGGGTCTCCCGCCCAGACATGAGGCGAGGACGAGCTGGCCAAGAAAGTCCCCGGTTCCGGCAGCAGCCGCACAGGCACAGCCGGCCCAGACCTTCGGCCATCAAGTGAGGAAAAGAGAAGAGAGCGGCCTGACAGCCTTCCCTCCTCTCCTCGGTGAAAGGGCTGGAAGCTCCCTGTTTTCCAGCCCCGGACCGTGTTCCACACGTATTCAAAGCTCATGTGTTTCCGGGGTGCAACCACGCCCCCGTCTTCCCGCCGCCTCGAGTGATGCCAGAACGTCATCCTCCGGTTCGCGCCATAAGGAAGATAGACTTCACGTAACAGGCAGCAGTTCCTGCTGCTCGTTCAAGTCGCACAAACACATGTCATTGTTTTCCAATAAAATATTTTCCACTGTCGTTTCCAGGCTTAAAGCCAAGGGCGCAGTCAAAAATAATGAAAAGAAAACAATAAAAACAATAAACAGTCAGGTGACTGCTCCGCTTCTGAGAGTGGCTGTCGCCTCTCTCGGAAAGCGGACGGTGACCGGGTCTGTGAACGCACCATCGCGCCGCATGCGCAGTGTCGACCGAGGTTGTCAGCCTGGGATGCCACCGTGTTCAGACACTAGAGGGCCCCATAACACAACCAATAAAGACACAGAGTGCAAGCAACAGAGAAATGATACGTCTCCACTCGCTTTGAGGAGCGAAAGGTGGAAGATGCTCACATGCTCTGCTTGGGTTTTCAAGACGATATCACGGGGCTACAGACTCCAATTCGCTGTCACCCCCCCTCACTTCTCGGGCATTGTGCAATCACAAGCCCGGGGAGCGTCGGCTCACATTCTAGAGCAGGAGATTCTCTCGCTACTAGAAAAGAAAGCCATATCCATTGTACCCTCCGGACAGAGTCAGAGCGGCTTCTATTCCAAATACTTCCTCGTTCCCAAACGGGGAGGAATGGAATTCGCCCTATCCTGGATTTAAGGGCTCTGAACAAGTATCTCAGAAAATACAAATTCCGGATGCTCACTCACACATCCCTGCTGCGTCTCGTGCGTCAGGACGATTGGTTCACATCAATCGACCTGAAAGACGCGTATTTTCACATCCCAGTATATTATCCACACAGGAGTGCTTCCCTTCGGTCTGTCTCTCAGCCCACGGGTGTTTGTGCGATGTACGGAGGCAGCAATAGCCCCGTTAAGACAACAGGGTATTCGCCTGGCAACCTATTTAGACGACTGGCTCCTTCTTGCACAGTCGGAGCAGGAGGCTATTACGCAGACGAATACCCTCGTGAAACACCTGCTCGACCTGGGTTTTGTAATAAACGCAGAAAAGAGCATGTTGTCCCCAGCCCAGTCTGTGCTCTTCCTGGGCTTACGTCTGATTCGGTGCCCTTTACAGCCCGCCTGTCAGCGGAGAGAGTGAAAGCCTTCAGGGCTTGCCTCGCTCATTTCCAGCCACGCAAATATGTTCTCTTCAGATCATGTCTGCGGTTACTGGGGCTCATGGCGTCAGCCATCCTGGTGGTACGACTGGGCCGCTTACACATGAGGGAATTTCAGCGCTGGTAGCTGCCCTCAGACTAGACCCCGTGCGTCATGGCGCGCGGAGAGTGATGGTCACTGTGGAATGCGTAACGGCACTGCGCCACTGGCTGCACCCGACTTTCCTAGTACGAGGCGTGCCTATGGGTGCTGTCCTATCGCGGAAAGTGGTCACCACGGACGCATGTCTGACGGGCTGGGGGGGTATATACGAAGGTCGACCTGTGAGGGGTCTCTGGAGCAGAGACCTCCAACGGTCACACATAAATTATCTGGAGCTCTTAGCGGTGTTTCTCACCCTAAGACGCTTTCTGCCTTTTCTCAGGGGACATCATGTCCTCGTGAGGACAGACAACACGACCACAATATCGTATATAAACCGCCAAGGGGGTTTGCGTTCTCTCCAGTTACACATGCTGGCACGCAAACTGATCTTATGGAGCTGCGGACGTCTCCTCTCTCTGAGAGCGACACACGTACCGGGAGTGATGAACCTCGGGGCAGATCTGCTGTCCAGAGGTGCACCACTATATGCAGACTGGACTCTACATCCAACGATTGTGAGTCAGCTGTGGGTGCGTTACGGCCGGGCCGCGGTAGATCTGTTCGCATCAAAAGAAAATGCTCAATGTCAGCTGTTCTTTTCAATGCGCGATCTAAACGCACCGTTAGGCGTGGACGCGCTCGCACACGTTTGGCCCCCGGTCCTTCTGTACGCGTTCCCACCCCTGGCTCTAATACCTCCAACTCTGGCCAGAGTGAGAGAACATCGCCACACACTGATCCTGATAGCTCCACACTGGCCTGCAATGTACTGGCTGGCGGAGATATATCAGCTGCTGTGCGGGCAGCCGTGGCAGCTCCCGCTACGCAGGGACATACTATCTCAGGCGGGGGGGATGATTTTTCACCCACACCCAGAGCGCCTGGCACTATGGGCCTGGCCCGTGAGTGGTATAATCTGAGTACAGTGGGGCTCCCTCAGAAGGTGATAAACACTATTCAGAGTGCAAGGGCTTCCTCCACCAGGTCTCTCTATGACTGTAAGTGGAGGGTGTTTGAGGAGTGGTGCCTTCAAAAGGGACACATCTCTTTTCAATGCCCTGTCGGTGTGATTCTATCATTTCTACAGGATCTGATTGATAAACACAGAGCTTTCTCCACGATCAAAGTGTACCTGGCTGCTATTGCCGCATGCCATGTGGGCTTTGAGGGAAAGACGGCTAGCCAACATCCCTTGGTCTGCCGTTTTATGAAAGGGGCCCGCAGGCTCCTCCCCGTTTCCAGGTCACTGGTGCCCCTGTGGGACTTGACAGTGGTTTTAGATGGGCTCGCTCGACCTCCATTTGAACCCCTGGAAGACGCTGACATGAAACACCTGTCACTGAAGACAGTGTTGTTACTGGCTCTGGCATCTGCCAAACGAGTCAGTGACATTCACGCGCTCTCTGTGCATCCTTCATGTACTCAGTTTGCCCCGGGGCAAATGAGAGTATTGCTGAAGCCCAACCCGGCCTTTGTGCCCAAGGTGGTTGGCTCATGCACCCCCATTGACCTTGAGGCATTTCCTTCACCGCTATGTTCCTCTGAAGAACAGCGGCCGAATTTGCTGTGCCCAGTTCGTGCTTTGCGCACTTATATGGACAGGTCAAAAGAGTTTCGATGCAATCAGGGTTTGCAGGCACCAACGGGCCTGCGCGCTCATTCTACTCGTGGATTGGCTACATCCTGGGCTTTGTTCAAGGGTATTTCCATTCAGGACATTTGTGCAGCAGCGAGCTGGTCGCCGCTCACTTTTGTCCGCTTTTACAGACTAGATGTCTCTGCTCCAAGTGTGGCCCGCGCAGTGCTGGGCCCCGTGTTGGGACAGGGTTCTACCTGTTAAGTTCTGTTTTGTGTTGGTGATTTTCGAGATAAGCATGTCTAGCAATACGGGAGTCTCAATATCCCATAGTGAGACATCGAACGGAGTGTTATGAATGAGAACTATAGGTTACTAACGTAACCCCAGTTCTCAGAGTAACATGAAGTGAGATGTCTCACCAGACGGCCCTTCTTGCTGAGGCGAAGCGAGAAGAGGTGCTTATTTTGAATGACGCTGCGACGTAGCGCAAGCTACTTAAAGGGTGGGTGGATTCCCTGACGTAGTCGTCAAGATCACCAGCCAATCAGGATTGGCGTAATGAGATTGATGCTTCTGGTGCATACGCGTTGAGGCGCATCCCATAGTGAGACATCTCACTTCATGTTACTCTGAGAACTGGGGTTACGTTAGTAACCTATAGTTTGTGATCGAGCTGTTTTGCTAATATTTTATTTATCACTCTTTTTCTTACTTTGTCAAATGATTGACAGTGCCCTCCACATACTTTGAAGTGGAGTTTCATCTACTTACATTGTTTGATCACTTAATTAGAAAATCCTGCTGTAACATCAGAGTGTTGATGTTTATTTTATTCACTGTCACTGTCTCTGTCCCATAGAGAGCAGTGAAAAACAAGTTTTGGCAAATCCAAACATAACAGAAAAGATCTAAAAAATGAACGTCAGTGCTTGTTTATAGTTTTAAAACCACACACTTAAATTCTAATAGTCACATTATAACACCCAAAGTAACAACATTTCACCAATCAGCAACTAGAAGTGCATTTTACTATCATCCAACAAAGAATTCTTCTTTTTTACAGATACAATATAATAGAATAAATCCAGTACATGTTAAATACTTCTCCTTTTGAAATGCGCATTAGGTGTGATCCCAGTACCATGTTGAAAGGACATAGAATACTATAGGAAAAAGCAATAATCACATGCTCCGTCACCCGTGTGTGTCACCTGCAGTGCTATCGTTGGTTTTAGTCAGAGTTTTTTCGAGGTCGGAGGTGTGTGTGAACTCTCTGGTCTGTTCACCTCTTCCCCATCCTCATCCTTTCTGCTTCGCTTTGAACCTGCTTTAAACACCAAACACACACAGGATGACATCAGTATATCAGGTAACACTATTCACTAGGGATGTAACGATACCAAAAAACTCACGGTACGATAATATCACGATAACAAGTCCACGTTACGATATTTATCACGATATTGAAAAATAAAGAAAAATGATTACTTGAAAAAATGTTCTTTATTAAATAATAAATCTGATTTGTACAGCATTTTCGTAGGATAGTAGTATTTTAAAGTGTCAAAAACAAAGTGACAGTAACAGACTGGAACATACGGAGCCCTGGAGGGTTCATAGAGAGAAAAAATAAATAAAACGTTTTATTAATTTGTGCGCACGAGATGTAATTCGTGGCCTCAATTTAAATAAAACGAAGCCACGTTTTATTAATTTGTGCGCATGATATACGTATCTCGTGCGAACGAGATACTTTCTTATGGTTAGACACATCTAACTGCCCGATTATTACGCCATATTATTAGTTTTATGAAGATGTCCGGTCGCCAGGGCGTGTGTGTGTGTATGTTTGTGTGTGTGTGTGTGTGGGGATTTGTTTTTAGAAGATATTATGATAGTGGCGTTTGTTCCGGTGCACTCCGACAGCATTTAGCACTAGCCTACATCGAGATTAAGATTAAACGAAATTCTTTCATTTGGGAATACACATGTGTGTAAATTACTGTTTATGGTAATTTGAAAACAAATGCCGGTGTTGGACACACAAATACACCGAACACACACACCCACACAGAGCTGAGCAGAGCACAAACACATCATGTAGCATTTCACGTTTCCATAGCAACAACAACTTCCTGTCAACAGCGTAAACTTGCCTTCAAAATAAAAGCATCTAAATAAAACAGGAAGTTAACCTAAATTACATTTAAGACATATACAACTGCAACGAAAGTAACAAAAACAATGTCATATCCTTTTCAGTTTCACAGAACACAAATTGGGTTATTTACACATCATGCGCCCTGGTGACCGGACATCTCCTTCATAAAACGAGTAATAGGGGGAATAATCGGGCAGTTCGATGTGTGTAGAGTAGAGATGGGTGAGTCCTGATTCATCCGGATCATTAACCCGGATCCTAGTAATGAGCTGGTCGTGACGAGTCTCCCCTCTCGATTAACCCGAGTCCTTTGAGTCCTACACCTGGTGACGTACAAATTAAAACTATAAATTGCGTCACTCGCTACTCTCCTTATAACATGTAAAATCACATTACAACGTACCCCAGTCCATCTGCCTAGCCTTTAGCAAGTAGGATAGCTGCCAGAAGTTATCGTTTGGCTCAGGGGACTGGACGCGGATCAGTGAAACTTCCTGCAGACTCGTGCGGACTCAGAGCCATAACCGTAGCAGATCCAGAGATCCAGAGATATAGGCAGACTCATCATGCACGAGTCAACAGCAGACTCAGATTCGCAAATCCTGACTCACTGAATCATGGGAACTTCCTTCACTTCCTGCAGACTCATGGGGACTCAGAGCCGTAACCGTATAGCAGATCCAAAGATCCAGACTCGTCATGCACGAGCATAGCTGCGGGAACTCATTTTAGTCATTTTACTTAAGGGGTGCGGACAAAAGTGGGGAGAGATTTCAACAACAGTAACATGAAGTTTTTCACATGTACAACATTCGCAGCCCCGCCTCCAGCACCCCTACTTCCCGCGGCTATTGTGCATGAGTCAACAGCAGACTCAGAGATTCGCAAATCCTGACTCACTGTGCAAAACATAGCAGACTCGTGTGGACTCAGAGCCGTATAGCAGCAGATCCAGAGATCCAGCAGACTCGTTGTCATGCACGAGTTAACAGCAGGCTCAGATTCGCCAAATCGCAAAATAACCCTTTTCTTTTTTTATCAACATTTTTTATTAAAGCAAAAGACATTGTGTAGTAAAGTAACCTGTATATCCTATATAACCTGTTTTAATAATTATAACTTTGTCTGTGTAAAATGTATACTTATGAAACTAGACCAAGTGTTCTTATTTTGTTTTGTTTGATGTGGTCAAATGTGTGTGCGTTGACTTAGGAATGTAGAGGATCCAGTCTCCCCCCCGGGTTTTAATGGGCCAGGATAGGAGCATGGGGGGGTTGCAGGAGAAAGGTAATAAAACTGACACCATTGAGTCTATGCAGAGATTGTACTGAGAAAGATGGGATGCGGAGTGGTACGGCCAGGTGCTGAGGATAAACGAAGATAAGGATTGGTACCTCACCCCCGTTCAACCCAGAATTGTTTATTTTATGGCTGCCATAAAAGATGACCTGGGACTGATCGGCGGCGCAGGAGATCCAAACTTCCCACACCTATGGCTGACTCACTCTGATTCGCTGTTTAGACCTCGTCAATGGGACTACTCTGATTCACTGCCTAGGGCTCGCCAGGAGTGAGTCCACCAATGGATGAACACCTAGGGAGGAGCAACCGACACAACTCCTCTCCGTTTGTGGGAATAAATATTGTGAATTTTGTACACTCGCGGCCTCTGTTCGGTCTGACTGTCTGATACGTACATCGCACGGTGGAAGAGCTGAGGCCCGAAGTACTTCGTTATATAAGTACTTCGTTATATTGTACTGTTGTTTCTGCCATTAAATCAGCTTATTGTTTAATCTCATACCTTTTTACAGCAGACCACTCATCAAACGAACAGCGCGGAGCGGGCTCGAACCTTCAACAACTGAAGGGTGCTTAAACCCAACAGTAGCGGAGGTTAATGTAACGTTAGTTTAATATGCTCGTGAAATGCAACAACTTTTCGGTTTCACCGGTAGGATTTCTACGCTCTTGGTGATGCTGACTCATAACGTTACATTAACCTCCGCTACACAGTGTCTTTTGCTTTAATAAAAAATGTTGATCACAAAAAAAAAGGGTTATTTTGCGATTTGGCGAATCTGAGTCTGCTGTTGACTAATGCATGACGACGAGTCTGCTGGATCTCTGGCTCTGCTGCAATACGGTTACGGCTCTGAGTCCGCACAAGTCTGCTATGTTTTGCACAGTGAGTCAGGATTTGCGAATCTGAGTCTGGTGTTGACTCGTCCATGATGAGTCTGCCTGGATCTCTGGATCTCTGGATCTGCTATGGTTACGGCTCTGAGTCCGCACGAGTCTGCAGGAAGTTTCACTGATCCGCGTCCACTCCCCTGAGCCAAACGATAACTTCTGGCAGCTATCCTACTTGCTAAAGGCTAGGCAGATGGACTGGGGTACGTTGTAATGTAATTTTACATGTTATAAGGAGGGTAGCAAGTGACGCAATTTATAGTTTTAATTTGTACGTCACCAGGTGTAGGACTCAAAGGACTCGGGTTAATCGAGAGGGGAGACTCGTCACGACCAGCTCATTACTAGGATCCGGGTTAATGATCCGGATGAGTCAGGACTCACCCATCTCTAACTCATATGACTCAAATGACTCGTATGATCCGGATCTCTTCAATGACTGACTCAGAAGACTCAGAGTCTGTAAAAGGATCCGGATTTGCCATCTCTAGTGTAGAGGTGTGTGTGTGTGTGTGTGTGTGTGTGTGTGTGTGTGTGTGTGTGTGTGTGTGTGTGTGTGTGTGTGTGGCTAAAACGTAGCAGCCTCGATCTCTATTCAGCTGTTCTAATGAAGGTAAACACAGTGAAGGCACTGCGTAAAAGACACAGCTCTCTGCGCGCAGATAGCAGATACTGTGAGAGTCACGGACATGAATTCATAGATCAAGGCAGACTGGTTCACAGACTCTCCTGTTTTGCGAATCCGGTGCTTAAACAAATAGCTCTAAACCTCTGGCCGAAATGTCCCTAAAATGAAGTCAGAGTTTGAAATATATCTCAAATAATGTATGCACTGCCATTTCCTTCTACCGGGCAGTGTCCCCGGTAGAAGGAACCGGGTGAAATAGCCAAAAAAAGACAAATTAATAAAACCGGGTAAAATAGGGGGAAAAGTGAAAAAAAGTGTCCGAAAATAGGCACTCGTGAGGCGGGCAGAGTCCCCTGTCAACTCCCGTTACATTCCTCCATGGTGTCATTTGAGCAAAAAATGGCTAAGTCAACTTTTACGAGAACCAGGCAGGGGGGGTCAAAAGGGCTTGACCAAGGCCGACCCAAAGTGCATGGTGAGCGGACTCAACACCTCCGTGATGAGTCTCCATTGTGATTTGAAAACTTCCATCAGACGAGTCCTTCGGGGGGCGGGGAAAAAAACGTGTTCGTCAGAATCGTCACTTCCTGTACTGAGAGTGGAGGTGTCCTGACAGTGGAGCCTACACCTGAACTGTCCTGAGAGTGGAGGCCTGCAGGCAGAACCCTCTCGCTTGTCTAGCAGACATCTCTCAGTGGATGTCTGTTCACCACCTCAAGCTCAACCTTGACAAGACTGAACTGCTTTTTCTTCTGGGAAAAGAGTGTCCCACTCTTGACCTAACAATCAACATCGGCCCCTCTGTTGTTTCCCCGACTCAGACTGCAAGGAATCTGGGTGTGACCCTAGATAACAACCTGTCCTTCACTGCAAACATCGCTGCAACAACCCGCTGCTGCAGATACACTCTTTACAACATCAGGAGGATACATCTCCTTCTGACCCAGAAAGCGACGCAACTTCTGGTCCAGGCTCTCGTCATCTCACGCCTAGACTACTGCAACTCCCTCCTGGCTGGTCTACCTGCATGTGCCATCCAACTCTCTCATCTCGTCCGCTTTCGAGCAGCTTCAGGATGCCAAGGTTTTCCCCAAATTAGACCTGCGTAACGCCTATCATTTGGTCAGGATCAGGGAGGGCGACGAATGGAAAACGGGTTTTAACACACCTTCAGGGCATTATGAATATCTAGTCATGCCGTTTGGACTGTCAAATGCTCCTGCAGTTTTCCAGGCCTTGATTAATGATGTGTTGAGGGAGTTTTTAAACCGTTTTGTCTTTGTCTACTTGGACGACATTCTGATTTACTCCCCCGACCTTGACACTGTGGAGGCTATTTTTATAGAACATTAGAAAGACTGATTCTTATCATTACATTATAAGCTTACTGTGCTCATTTTATGTGGCTGTGACTTTGGAATAAATAGACAAAATCACCAATCCCAAGGTTTGATGGATTGGATAGCAAACGAAGAGAAAAGTCACAGCAAGAAAGTTTTAGCCTGCAATACAGAGTAGCAAGGTCAGGTGCAGACACTGGAAGAATACAAAGAGTTATTCATAAACAGGACATCGCTCCGGCCTTGAGTTGTATGGGAGCTTCACTCCCACGTTTCGCTAGGAAGCAGCATTATGAAGGTTTTCCACAATAACTGTAGAAACGTTGGCGAAAACAAATTACGTATGATGGCGACAGAGTAGGGAGGGACTTCCACAGGCCGGCCGAATGCCGATTGGAAGGTCGTGTTGCCAAGAGACTCTGTCTAAGTCTACGCACCAACGAGAGAGAGACAAAGTCTAAACCAAGGTTACTCTCCATCTAGTCTCAACCAATCATAAATGTACGGGCAACGCCCTGTGTAATAAAAATGTATTGTCGCAGGAGGGTCGGGGCTCTTTCCGGAAATAGTGGTTACAGATTACAGCTTTGCTGCCTGTAATTTCTATGACGTGACGGAGTCCTTGGCCAAGTGAATATATATCTTTTGCTCTTTTATAATAAATAGTTAAACTTAGAAGTTGTCTGTCTTTCCTGGAATTTTGAACACAACAACACCCACAAACAACATGGTCGCCAGGTTCTCCAAAGACTTCTCCAAAACATGTTGTTTGTTAAAGCTGAAAAGTGCAACTTTCATGCCAAAACTCTTTTTTGGGCTTCATCATCTCGCCAGGCCAGGTTAAGATGGACCCAGCGAAGGTTAGCGCAGTAACCAGTTGGCCTACCCCTGACTCTCGTAAAAAGGTGCAGCAGTTTTTAGGCTTCACTAATTTGTACAGGCGCTTCGTGAGGGGCTTCAGTGCTATTGCAGCCCCCCTTCATGCCCTCACGTCCCCTCAGGTGTCTTTTGTGTGGTCTCCTCAGGCTGAGGAGGCCTTCTCTCGGCATAAAGATGTTCACCACTGCCCCCATACTTACCCTGCCGGACCCCACTTGCCAGTTTGTGGTGGAAGTGGATGCTTCCAACGAGGGGGTGGGAGCTGTCCTCTCCCAGCGCCAACAGAAGGACAACAAGCTTCACCCCGGCGCTTTCCTGTCCAGGAAGCTGTCCCCAGCGGAAAGGAACTACGATGTGGGAAACCGTGAGTTACTGGCCGTGAAACTGGCGTTGGAAGAGTGGAGACATTGGTTGGAGGGGGCCGAGCATCCCTTTGTGGTTTGGACTGATCACAAAAACCTGGAGTATATTAGAAAAGCTAAACGACTGAACTCCCGCCAAGCTAGATGGACCTTGTTTTTTAACCGTTTTGACTTTGTTCTTTCTTACAGGCCGGGGTCTCAGAATGTCAAGCCTGACGCCCTGTCCCGTCTGTTTAACCCTGTCCCGTCTGTTTAACCCTGAGCCTGTAGCCAAGGAGCCTGAACCCATTCTACCACTGAACCGTGTAGTAGGAGCGGTGACTTGGCAAGTAGAAAATGAGGTGAGACAAGCTAACGGTGGGGCTCCTGCACCCAGTGGTTGCCTGCCTAACCGGCTATTCGTTCCTGAAGCCAAGCGACCACAGGTGATTCACTGGGCTCACACCTCGCTGCTCACCTGTCACCCCGGGGTCAAAAGAACCATGTTCATAAATAAGCAGCGTTTCTGGTGGCCATCCATGGAGAGGGAGGTGAAGGAGTATGTGGAGGCGTGTCGTGTCTGCGCTCGCAACAAGTCCTCTTCCAGGGCGCGGATGGGACTACTACACCCACTTCCTATTCCCAACAGACCCTGGTCAGAGATTTTCCTGGACTTCGTCACGGGCCTGCCCCCCTCTAGAGGTAACACCACTGTTCTTACAGTGGTGGACCGTTTCTCCAAAATGACTCATTTTATCGCTTTGCCCAAGTTGCCGTCAGCTAAGGAAACGGCTGAAGTCATGATGCATAATGTGTTTCGCCTGCATGGTTTCTGTAAGAAATTAAAATCAATGTTTATATGGTGTAATTTAAATTAAATACACTGTTTTAATTAAAGCTGTTTTATTCTGAAAACCGAAAGTTCAGAACATGACTTCCGGTTTCCGGCAGTAAAAGACGTAATTTCCGGTTAGCATTAGCATGTGGCTAAATATTACGTTTTCTAAGAAAAAGTGATTTTAAGAGGAAATGACACATAGTGTTGCACACTAAACACACTGACTTTGATGCTGAGATGTTATTATTGCTGAATATTAAATGAATGCACCGTTTTATTTTAAAAAGCTTTATTTAAAAGGAAAAACCCTGTTGTTCACATGACGTCACTTCCGGCTTCACGTTATCTTTGTTTTAGGCCGTTAAAATGTTTTAAATAAAAAGTCATGAATGAGAATATGAGGAGAAAAGGCAATCCTCTATTTTTGCGATATTAAATCCAGAGGAACGAAGCCGGGAAGAAGACCCGCCCATCGTCGAAGCAGCCAATGAGAAGAGGAGCCAGGAATCACACGGAGCACAGGCAGACACGTTCTCTTTCCTCTGGACACGGCGCTGTGTTGAGTTGCCTGTTTGTTCCAAACCAGCGTTACTTTATTAAATTACCCTTTTGAACCTTCAGAGACTCCATTAGTCTCTTTTTAACTCTCTCCTGGCTGCGAATCAAAGAATACATCCTCATTTCCCGAAGGATATTGTCTCCGACCGGGGCTCCCAGTTTGTGTCGCGTTTCTGGCAGGAGTTCTGCAGCCTCATCGGTGCCACGGTCAGTCTCTCGTCTGGATACCACCCGGAGTCTAACGGCCATACAGAGTGCCTGAACCAGGAGCTGGAAATCTGCCTTCGCTGCCTGGTGTCCTAAAATCCATCCTCCTGGAGCGAGCACCTCACCTGGGTTGAGTATGCGCATAATAGTCTATACTGTGAAGCATCTCATCTCTTCTCTTCTCTGCACGGTGTTGGGTTGAAGCACCCTTCAGTGGTTGAAGGTTCGAGCCCGCTCCGCGCCGTTCGTTTGATGAGTGGTCTGCTATAAAAAGGAAGGGCTCAGACGCAGAGATATGAGGTTTAACAATAAGCTGATTTAATGGTAAAAACAACAGTACAATATAACGAAGTACTTCGGGCCTTGGTTCTTACTACCGTGCGATGTACGTATCAGACAGTCAGACAGAACAGAGGCCCCGAGTGTACAGAATTCATAATATTTATGCCCACAAACGGAGAGGTGTGGGAGGAGTTGTGTCGGTTGCTCCTCCCTAGGTGTTCATCCATTGGTGGACTCACTCCTGGGCGAATCAGAGTGAGTCAGCCATTGACGAGGTCTAAACAGCGAATCAGAGTGAGTCAGCCATAGGTGTGGGAAGTTTGGATCTCCTGCGCCGCCGATCAGTCCCAGGTCATCTTTTATGGCAGCCATAAAATAAACAATTCTGGGTTGAACGGGGGTGAGGTACCAATCCTTATCTTCGTTTATCCTCAGCACCTGGCCGTACCACTCCGCATCCCAATCTTTCTCTCAGTACAATCTCTGCATAGACTCAATGGTGTCAGTTTTTATTACCTTTCTCCTGCAACCCCCATGCTCCTATCCGGCCCATTAAAAACCTGGGGGGGTCGACTGGATCCTCTACATTCCTAAGTCAACGCACACACAATTGACCACATCAAACAAAACAAAATAAGAACACTTGGTCTAGTTTCATAAGTATACATTTTCCAAAGACAAAGTTATAATTATTGAAACAGGTTATAATTATTGAAACAGGTTATATAGGATATACAGGTTACTTTAATCCCCCTTTTGATCTCACCTCAAGAGATCAATTCACACAAAGCATTCGACACATAACCACTGTCATTCTTTTCTACTGCGTCTGTCCCCCAACATTATATAAATCCATCAGAAGCTGGGATTTAGAGTACTTTAAACCTTCGGGAACTGCCCACCATAACAACCTCTTATGACAGTGGAGGGAGACCAAAGTATATTAAAACTGCGTCCTTGTCTGCTGGGTCATCATGCTGTCCTCTCCTTCCGATGCATAAGCCAACAAAGGCATTTGGTACGGAGGGACAGCTTTTCCTTCAATGGTGGAACTGATGAATCTAACACACAATGAGCGGATACAAGGCACACAACAACAACCACATGTTACTAAAATGGCAATAAAGTAGCTATAGAAATCAAAAGAGACATTATTAAACCTTTCCATTGACCAAACATGTTTGTAAACCATTCCTCCAAGGGGTTGTGTAACCCTGATTGTTCATGCATAGTTATGGATAGTGTGCGAAAGCCTTCTAAAGCCTTTGTGACGGAACCTTCCGGAGCCGGATTGTTTGGAATGAAAGTACAACACATATCACCAAACATTGAACACACACCTCCTTTCTCAGCTAACAGCATGTCAAGGGCCATTCTATTCTGTTTCAGCGAGTCCTTCTACAGCGTCCCTAGTGAGATTAGCTAAACGGAGCACATTGTAATGTACATAGTTGATCCTGTCTACATTATTCCATCACTACCTGCTTGGAAAGTGAAGGTTTGTTTAGGAGACATTTTGGTAACAACTACCTCATGTTTGGCCCGTTTGACCCGAGTTACGGACTCCTCTGGCAGGGGAATGGAGTCTGGGTGGTCAATGGAATCATTAAAACAAAAATAAAGGCAAGGGTGAACACACATTATTTCTGTTATTAATCATAGGAGATTTACTAGGACACAAGGAATTAACACCCAATCAAATAATAAGGCTATTCGCTAATGGGCCATATAACTAAGAATGGGTTCAAGATAAAACAGTGTCCCAAGTAAACCACGATTCCCACTAGCAGAGTACACCAACAAACAATAAGGAAGTGTAATCCACAGTCTGTCATTATTGAGTACCTTTAATCAGTGGTCCGTGTTATTGTAATTAGGTTCCTCTGAACACAATGCTAAAATCTCCTAAGGAGATTCTTTAAAACTAGGGTGTAAAATAGTACCCTGTAATGGTAAATACTGTGCTCCGGAACCTGTTAAATATAGGTTCAGTAAAACCTGTTAAATATAAGGTCTGGTGATTGGGGAGACTTTCACTGCCCTTTAATTATAGGGCTAACCTCTCGTTATATATAACCTACTACTCTTATTAGAAGAGGCCCTATAGGTGGGCATAAAAATGCTGTACTTATTGGAAAGTGCCCCTAAAGGTGGGAGTAAAAAAGTCGGGTCCTATATGGAGTCGTGTGTTTCAGGGGTCGGGGTCCCGTAGACTCGTGTCCGCCTCCTCGCCGGCCGTAATCTCCTCTCCAAGATCGCCTGTTGTTACCTCTGTGTCTTTGTCCCTGTCATCTGTTGTGTGGGTCGTTGCTTCTGCTGGGCTGTCGTCGTCAGATGTGTCGTTCTCTCGTCCTGCTGCAGCGATGTCAGTTCTGATGTCGTCTAACGTCCTTGCTGGAGGTTTTCCAACGGCGCACTGGCTCCAATGATACCACGTTTCCCCCTTTCCTTCGAGGCGAACTGCATGTGATGTCCTCTGAGTCACTCTGTGCGGGCCGGTGAACCTTGGGTTGAGCCACTTCGGACGGATGACCTTCAGCCAGATGAATTCTGCGGTGTTAGCCTCGTGCTTCTCCGGTCCCCCTTTGGCGTCAGCAACCTGGGTGGAGAAATCTCATACCAAGCCCTTAAGTTGCTGGTAGTATGGTTTGCTATCCATCTCTTCTACTTCTTTCCCTACTGCTAATGCTCCAGGACCCGGAAACTGATGGCCGTGGGTCAGCTCAAATGGGGAGAAACCTGTCCCTCAGTTAATGTGTTCATAAACAAAGTCAGACACCGGCTATATCAACCTGTTTCAGAGGAAGGTGGAGTCCCCTGTGCCGTCTTGACTTGCCGTGTCTTCTCTGTCAGAGGCAGAGGTTTCATCTTTTTATAGTCCTAAAAAATTTGACGCGTTTTGCAACAAAGTCAAGTATTTCTTCATCTGTAGGTGTATGTGTTGATACAGGTGTTCTTTTAATGTCATGAGAGGAACTGGGTGAGGGGGGGTTAGAGGTGGAGGGAAGCGTATAGGGAGGGGGTCGGGTCTTAAAGGGGTTGTATAAATCTGGATAGAGGAGGGGACCGCCCTCTGGGATGTCTGGGAGGGGCCCACCATATGGCTTCTCCTTCCTGACTGGCTCTATCACTTCTGTGGGAGGGGCTGGTGCAGGACTGGGTGGGGCTGCTATGGCGGGCAGATTTTTGGCGGGAGTTCTGCTCAGAGAGCAGGTTACTGCCACTCCATTCATAACTAAGGCTGCGTTATGGCCTATTCTCCTTAGCTTGTCAACTAGCTCCCTTTCTTTGTTAAGTTTAGAAGCCCTGATAAAACCTGCCTTCTGCTTGTTGAGAGTTTCTAATTTCTGAACCAACTGTCGCTCGTATGTATTGAGTGCTGTGGCTAGGAGACTTATTGCCTCGTCACCCTCTACTCTATTCTCTGCGATCATCTGATCGTGTAAGAAACGGAGATCCCTGCTCGCCTTTTTATGATCTCCGGGCTTAAGTCCGCTAAGTATCAATCTCTCTGCTTGTCTCCACTGTTCCCTTAAACTCCCCGGAACAGGGACTCCTAATTCTCTCTCTTCACGTTCAAATTCTCCTTCCATTTTGACTTCGTTCGTATCTGCTTCTCCTAAAGGTTTTAGTTTTTTATAAAAAATACCAGGTACTTCTGCGTACTATAATTTACTAAATATTGTAGTTTTATTCCCACAGGTATACAGTCTGATAGTTTTCGGTGCGAGGTGTATTTCAACCAGTTACGGAGACTCCCAAAGAGCGCTTCTCCTAAAGGTTTTAGTTTTTTATAAAAAACACCAGATATCTCTGCGTACTATAATTTACTAATTATTGTAGTTTTATTCCCACAGGTATACAGTCTGACCAAATTTAAAACCACTGAAATCTCGGACGATGATTGCAGCTGGACTTCCTTTACCAATTTAGAACCACTGCAATCTCGTTACACAGTTTTTATATTCCCCGTACAGTCTAGTTGACTTTTATAGTGCGATGTTTATTTCAACAGATGGAGAGACTTCCAGAAGCGCTTCTACACCCCCTTTCGGCGATGTGGCTTTTGGCAAGGAGTCGAAACCCAGTCTACAGAATCTCTTTATCGTCACGTTTAGTATTCTAGATTAACCCCACAGCAAGAGTTTGCGAGATCCGGTCTTTTCAAATTGATTTTGAAAGTTGCGTTTCTCCTCTTGAAATACCCCACATATAACACAACTGCAGCTCCTCTTTGAGACTGGAAAGTGTTATTCTGTAGTACTGTTTTTTCTACCGTAAGACTAAAACACTGAAAATGCCGCTGACAACTCAAAAATTGTGTAGTATAGCCAATCACAGATTTTGATAATAACAGGTATCTGCTCACCTTTCAGTTGTAGGGCCCTGGTTTAGTTGTCAGAGGTATTCGAGGTGTCTTCCCTGGACAGTTCGTCCGCTGGCTGCCGGTGTTCCTTCTATGAGACCCTACTCATCACGTCGGGGTCACCAAATTGTTGGGTTGAAGCACCCTTCAGTGGTTGAAGGTTCGAGCCCGCTCCGCGCCGTTCGTTTGATGAGTGGTCTGCTATAAAAAGGAAGGGCTCAGACGCAGAGATATGAGGTTTAACAATAAGCTGATTTAATGGTAAAAACAACAGTACAATATAACGAAGTACTTCGGGCCTTGGTTCTTACTACCGTGCGATGCACGTATCAGACAGTCAGACAGAACAGAGGCCCCGAGTGTACAGAATTCATAATATTTATGCCCACAAACGAGAGGTGTGGAGGAGTTGTGTCGGTTGCTCCTCCTAGGTGTTCATCCATTGGTGGACTCACTCCTGGGCGAATCAGAGTGAGTCAGCCATTGACGAGGTCTAAACAGCGAATCAGAGTGAGTCAGCCATAGGTGTGGGAAGTTTGGATCTCCTGCGCCGCCGATCAGTCCCAGGTCATCTTTTATGGCAGCCATAAAATAAACAATTCTGGGTTGAACGGGGGTGAGGTACCAATCCTTATCTTCGTTTATCCTCAGCACCTGGCCGTACCACTCCGCATCCCAATCTTTCTCTCAGTACAATCTCTGCATAGACTCAATGGTGTCAGTTTTATTACCTTTCTCCTGCAACCCCCCCATGCTCCTATCCGGCCCATTAAAAACCCGGGGGGGGCGACTGGATCCTCTACATTCCTAAGTCAACGCACACACAATTGACCACATCAAACAAAACAAAATAAAACACTTGGTCTAGTTTCATAAGTATACATTTTCCACAGACAAAGTTATAATTCTTGAAACAGGTTATAATTATTGAAACAGGTTATATAGGATATACAGGTTACTTTAACGGAAGAGAGGTAGAGAGCGGCAGCTTCTTGTCGACTGGGAAGGTTACGGCCCTGAGGAGCGGTCTTGGATTCCTTCCCGCTTCGTAGTCGACAAGAGCCTCATTGAGGACTTTGATCGCCTCAACTCTCAGGAGCCTGGGCCGTCAGGAGCCATCCCTAAAAGGGGTGTACTGTCATGTCTCGAAAGATCATTTTAAAGTTGTATTCTTTAAATTAGCTTTTGTCATGTCCCTTTGTCTTGTGCCTTCCTGTTTTTATTTTGAAAAGTAATTCTCCCTCTCGTTTCAGGTCACTGTGCTCCCCGCCCCTATGTGTCTCCTGCGTTTGTGATTGTCTACCCCGCCCTGATTGTTTCCACCTGTGCCCCTTACCTTGTGTGTATATATGTGACCTGCTCCATTGAAATCAGTCGCATTGACCCGAAGACACATTTTGAGTTTGGATTCCTGGTCTGGGGGAAGTCGCGAGTGTGTGTGTGTGTGTGGTGTGTATACGTGTGTGTGTGTGTTTGTGTAATTTTGCATTTCTGTGTATCGTTTGTTTCCCGGGGAAAACACTCACGAGAAACACCGGCTGTTGTTATGCCTGCTGTGACGTAAAGTTACTCCGTTCTCCGCTTGTAATTATGCCGTTACAAGCTTCAAAGCTGTATTCATCATCTGAATTTGCCGAAACAAGTTTAATAGAAATCAGATGAAAACAAACTGTAATGGACCCTGCCGTGTTATCTTTGATTACTATAGGCCTTACATTCATAATTCCAGCCGGAGGGAGGGGAAGCAGCGCTGCGGAACAGCAGAGTGGCGAGGGAAAGCTGTCATCTTCCCTTTACAAGCTTCAAAAATGTATTTATCGTGTGATTTTGGAAATAAAAGTTTCATAGTCTGAAAGCCAAGACTTTGTTTATTTAAAATCAAGGAAAACACCTGAACCCCGAAAAACTATTTTTTTACGCAAATCCACGTTTATTTTGAAATGAGCCATTGCGACTTCCAACTGATTTCGATAGAGCGGGTCACATATTGTCTTAGTCTCCCCCTGTCCTGTGCCAGTTCGTCTTCTCTCATGACTTGACATACCAGCGTACCTTCAAGCCTGATCCACGGCCGTTGTTTTGTTTCAAGCTTCTTATCGTAGTTATTTAGTTTTCCTCGAAAGAGTGTTTTTTTGTTCTCTATCTTCTTACTGTGATATATCCAGTAAAATACTTTATTTTGAAACCGTCTGAGTTGTGCATTTGGGTTCATACCAGTGATTGCGTTAGACTTTTTCGTTGTCCGTCAAAATGACGGACAGGATCGTAAAATTTCCATCATAATCCATTATTACCCGTCATTTTATTTTTCATGTTTTAATGATGAGACATATTTAATATTTATGTTTGGGTACTGAGCAGCAAATGTTCATTCATTCATTTTTTTAATGATTCATACAGAACGTTTAAGGGCATGGAGAAAAAAAAAAGATGGACAGAGACACCGACCGTGCGGTCACTTTTCATGTCAACACGAGAATGATTTATTTTTTCCTGCACTGACAGCACAGCAGAGGGGGGCAGAGGCCACTAAAAACACTGTGACCATTGTGCCTAAACAGGCAAATATGAACAATGCCATTGTTTTAAATGAGACAATTACAATCAAAATATGAACAAAACATTTACAAGAACAACTAAATTGACCTGCTGTAGCCTACCCTGAACTCAGACCTTCCTCCTGGTCCGCATGGATTTAAACTGGGTGCTCGCTTGTGTGTAGTCAAACTCATCAAGGGAGATTGCTGCAGAGCCGATTGTCATTAAGCGTTGGGTCTTTGCCTCGGAGAGACGACTTCTCATGGCCGTTTTGATGTTGTTCTGAAGGCTGAACCCGCGCTCTGCTGCTACGCTGGAGACTGGAATTACCAGCGCCACTTCAGCCAACGTTTTGTAGTCGGGAAACATTTCTCCCAGGGAAGTGATCAGAAGTCGGCAAGACTCTCTGAACGAGGGATTTCCCGATCCTGCAAGCACTCGCTTCACTGGGAGGAAATCCCGCAGCATACGCTCCTTTTGCACCAGTGGCCAGCTGCATCCCTTTGTGACCCGTAGTGGTCACATATGCGCTCCAAGGCCTCCAGTCCGTAGCTCTTTAACGCGCTGTCAGCACCCGGATAGTGAGATGCATTGATCACGGTGTTGAGGTCAGCGATGATGCCTACATGCTCCGAAGGGAATCTTTTTTTGATGGATTTAGTAACCTCCGCGATGTACTCTGTGCGCACACGTGAAAAGGTCTGCGCGTCTGCCTGCGTGAGCGTGATGCCACAGAACTTGCCGTCTTGCAAAGCCTCATTAAATTTCGTCTCCGCCTCACCTGGCCCATTCATCAAGTCATCGAGGCTGGCAAGGGTCATGCTCACGACGGGCTGGATGGAGGAGATGTTGACATCTTCTTTTTGGAATGTGAGGTTCATGCGATTCACCACGGCCAAGACGTCAGTCAGCAGGTGAGTCAAGGCAGGGAACATGAGCGTTTGGAGGCGCTTTCTAATCCCCTTAGCTACCGGACAGTCTCTGTCAGCTTCCTCCTCCTCCAACTCCAACACCAGAGCAACCCAGTTGGCACGTATGCCCTTTACTGCCCTCTCCAGCGACAGCCAGCGTGTAGCTGATGGGTGTTTTAGGCTCAGCAGGTCGTGTTCCTCCATTTCGTTTTGGAGTTCATTTAGTCGGTGTGTTCGAATGGGGGAATTCTTGTAGTATGTGTATATGTTATTAATAGTCGTAACATATGCACTTATTTCACGCACAGCCTTGGAGGCATCGCGCGCAGCCAGTGCCGTTCTGTGCGCACCACAGTGAATGTTTACGAGGTAGGGACAGTCATTCAGCCGCATCTTTTGTGCAACTCCGGCCTTTCGACCCACCATCACTTCCCAGACCGACGACCCGAGCCATAGCTACATCACGGCCCGATAGCACATCTTTTATTTTTGTTGTGATGCATTCTGCAGTGCCAGAGGGTATTACATAATTGCCAATAAACACGGTTTCAGGCTCCCCTTTATGCTGAAGTGTCAGGTATGTGATCAGCATTTTCTCAACCGTGATATTAGTCGTCTCATCTACTATTACCCCAACGTATTTACTGTTGGCGATGCGGTCATCGATAGTGCTGGTTATGGTCATTGCTATCGCCTCCTCCATCTGATTGACTGTCTCATGGTGGGTGTACGTGTGCGCACTGTTGAGGTCTGGACACCCAGCAGATTGTAATAAATGTATTAGGTTGGGATATAGGTGGCTCGGGGTGTTTATATTTGCCATATGCAACACAACCTTAAGTTGTGTTTTTAATGCCTCGTTACAGGCAACCTGCGATTTCTCCACATGCTTTACCATTGCCACGCTCTGGTTGACAACCCTTGAAGCTTCGATGTGGCTATGGCTACTTTTGTGATCATTCAACGCTGATTTCTGCATCGTCGTGCACCCTCGGACAAATCCGTTACTCATCTTAGCTTTAGCTACAGATGTCGCAGAACATTTTGCCATCTTCCCTCCTCATCCACTTAAACTCTTGCTCCCACTGAACCCGGTACTCCCGCTTGAACTCCTTGACACTTGCTTGCCCCTCTGCCGCTGGCTGAACGTTGTCAGTTTTAGTGGCTTGTCGTTCATCCTCCACCGCATCAATCCCTCTTTTTTCACCTCGTTTATCCACACCATCACTGGGCTTATTAAAAAAGCTTCGGACACTCAGCTGCCGTGACATTTTGCGATTGCTAAAGCCGGTTAAACAACGAGGTAATCAACGAGGTCAAATACAAGACTAGACAATAGCTACTTAATATGCACACACTCGCCACCAACTGGACAGGGGTGTGAATTACTAAATAATAGTTACAGATTACAGTAGAGTACAGTAGATCGCCCTCAGTCTACCTGGGCACTAAGGATGTAATATAATGTGGGCCGCTGGTGGACATTTTGGCGCTGTTCCGAGTTGTGTTCTAATCTGTCAAAATGACGGACTGCTTTCAGATTTTTCCGTCATTGTTAGAAAAAATCCGTCATTGACGGAAAATATTCGGTTAACGCGACCTCTGGTTCATACCTCTGAGTTCACCCCTTGACACTCCCCCCCCTGTCTGAAACGCCTCCATTGTACCCCTTTGTTTACTTCAGTGACTTAATGACATCACTATGTGACACTCTCGCTTCTATTGTACACATTGTACGTGATAGGCTAAGGGGCGGGATATCTCTAAGAGGTTGACCGATCACAGAGCCGGCCAGCTAACCAATCAGAGCAGACTGGGCTCTGGTTTCAGACAGAGGGTGAAAAGAGGTGCTGCAGCAAAGGCAGTATGAGAAAAATAAAGAGCTTTTTGAACTTTAAAGCATGGAGACATGTCACAGTAGAGACACAGAATACAAATATGACCTGAAAATGAGCATAATATTACCTATTTAAACAAAAATACTGTGCTTGCTTTTAAATATTGTGCTAAACCAAAACAGCATTTGTAAACTATACTATTCTGTAGGCCTAGCCTATCATTTAAGAGGACACATTTTTGCTACTAAATATCTTAATTCTTCTTTTTCCAAGGTTACATTGTTCTGTTGTCTTACATAATACATGTAAAAAACATCCTATTGTTTCTTTTTGCAATATTTTATCACATTACCTTTATATTGGGAAACTTATTGTAATGGAATTCCTTTATTAAGGTAACCCTCCCAACTCTGGAGAACACACTCAGCATCAAAGCATCACATGTTGAGTGTGTAATTGGTTAAGATGGGAGCTGGATGAGGGTCTTTGTGACACGATAGACCCCTGTTGCGGAAAGCTTCCAGAGAAGGATGGGGGGTGACGCTAATCCCCAATTTAGTCTGTGTATATGTGTGTATGTAACCGGTGTCGTTAAGCGGTCTCTGCGTTGTGTTTTGTGTTGTTCATGGACGAGACCCGAGCCAGCATACAGTTTAGACGATCTCCGTTTAATCACTGACAACAGATACAACAAATCAGTCTTATATTCAGTTTCCCTCACAATGACTCCTCTCACGTGGAACATTTACAGAAAGGGGCGATGAAACGTGAGGGACACAATATGAAGCAGGCATGAAAACGGGTCAGGGGTGAAAAAGGTGAGAAGGATATTATCCCTCTAGGGGGGTTCGGGGGCATGCTCCCCCGGAAGAACATTTTGAATATTCCATATTTTAAAGCATCAATCTGATGCATTTTGAGATGCATTTTTTTGCCAACCTGGGGAGAGCTGGAGAAACTTAACTTCAGCCATGAGTCAAAAATATTATGGCCTCCTTACTAAGTATTATGCAAGACATTTCATGCCAGCCTGTCACTGGGTCTAACATTTACAGTATATGAGGCACAATGTGGTAAGGGCTTAATGCAAATGGCTTAATGCATATGCAGATGGTGGACATGCTGTAACTTAACTTGTCTACTCTTCCATCATGACTGACAGCCAATACAATGTTATGTAATTCAGATTTTAATACATTTTATTGGCAAAGATAGCCTAAAACACACAATACAGTGGTTTCCAGGAGCCTTAGAAAACGGGATGGAATGCTCCGCCAAGGTTCCAAGGACCATTGCCTAGAACACAAATTATGTAATTAATGTAAAGCTAGTGTATTCCATGTTTAGGTGATGATGCTGCCAGTGACCGCAGCTGATTGTGAATAATAATAATAATAAATGATTATTATTATTATTATTGTTATAATAAAAATAACAATCTCAAAGTGCTAGTGTACTCTGTCTATGCTGCCTGTGCTGACTAACAGGCCTACACCACCTACCTCTGCATTTGCTATGCGGTTTATAACTGGTACGGAGATCTTTCCCTGGCACTGCTGCCTGATTGTTTCTGACCCCTGGTTGGCTTGACTCTGGCTTGCTGGATTCACCCTAGCTGATGCTGGAAGGAAGCTGCTGGCAACACTATGAGTGGAAGCTATCATCTGCACCTTCTTCTTGTGAACTTCCGTCTGGCAGTGAGCCTGCAGAGCATGGCTGCCTTTGTTAGCATAATTGATCTCTTTGTGGCAGAGAATGCATCTGGCGAATCCCTGCCTGTTGATTTTGATGAATACATCTCCTAGATCAGGGGTATGCAACTAAAATTCAACGAGGTCCAGTTAGAGAAAATCTCCCCATGCAAAGGTCCGGAACATCAAAATGTCTAACTTGCTTTATGAATTAGTGTGATATATATTGAAGTAGCCTGTAGCTTTATCAACGCCTGCATGTCATCAACAACTGACTGCCAATCAAATAAAGAAAGGATAATTCATAAACAACAACATTTATTGTCAATGAACATTGAACTATACAGATATACATTAAATACTGTGGATATGTTCTTGCCATATCCACTTACAGTAATGTTCCTCTCGGGCTGCATTTAAAAATAAAATAGAGAAAATAAATAAAATTGCTTTTGAAAATGTGTGCATCTTAAAAGTGCTTAATTTTAGATAAATAAAATAAAGTGTAGCAGCAGCTTGAGTTTCTCTTTTTCTTTGTTAACCGTTTCACATCATAACTTAACAGTTTCAGACGATTATAGAACATATCAGTCTTTACACATCATAACAATTGAACGGTTTCTCTTTCTTTCCCTCTGATATTGCAGTCCCTCACTCGCTTTTTTTTGGTTCAGTGCGAGAATTGAGCTCGAGCTTGTCCTGCCAGGATTTTAAATCTTGGCTGAAATGGTGTCAGAGCCATTCTCATACACACCTGCAGGTTCTCATTGGTTAGCCTGGAACGATATTTTGTTTTAATAATGTTCATTGTGGAGAAAGCTGCCTCGCAGCTGTATGTGGAGCCAAACATGGTGAATATATATAGAGCTACTTTCCTCAGACCTGGGAAAGCTGTCTCAGAGACTGTTTTGAGCCAGAAAGTGGCAGGGTCAGTTCTTCCAAATTGCTCTTTCAGGGCCATGTCTGCTTGGAGATCAACCAGTTGCATCTGGAGAGGCCCAGCATTTGCCCACTTGAAGTGCTGTGTGACTTCCTTTGAGAACTCCCTGACATCTGTGATAAGAAATGGGTTCTGAATGAACATGGTGAGCTGCCGTCCAAAGCTGAAGCTGTCAAAACGTTTGCTGAAGTTTACAATCAGCTTATCTACAAAGTCAACAAAAGAAGACATATTTCTCTGTCCCTGAACCTATTCCTGCACTGCTGGGAAGTGTGCACAGTCTCCCTGCAGATCTTCCTTGAACACTTCAAGTTTCCTCTGAAAGGAGCGGACAGTTGTCATCAATTCACAAATTGAATTGTCCTTGCCCTGTAGCTTCAAATTCAGTTCACTCAGATGCGAAGTGATATCAACCAAAAAGGCCACATTATCCATCTTTTTCTCATCTTCTAAAAAGAGAGAAAACTGTGTTGCCTTCTGACTTCCCATCTCTGCCAAGAAAGCTGCTACTTCCCTTCTGATGGACCACAAGCGCTCCAACACCCTGCCTTTGCTGAGCCATCTCACATTGTTGTGCAGCAAAAGATCATCAGCGTTTGCATCAACTTCTCTGAGGAATTCCCTGAGCATGCGATGCTGATAGGAAGAGGATGCCCTGAGAAAATTGATCATTTTCATCATTGTGTTCATCACCTCAGCATGCTCATCTGACAGGGAGGAGCACAGGACAGATTGATGGATGATGCAATGGTAAGAGATGAGCTCAGGATTATCCTCTTTCATTCTTGACACAGCTCCTTTCTCTCTCCCTATCATGGCAGGGGCTCCATCTGTGGTTATTGAAACCACTTGTTTTGGCTCTATTCCTCGCTTTGTTAGCATCTCCTTAATGGCCAGGTAGATGTCCTCTCCTCTTGTACTGGTCTGAAGGGGAGTTACACCTAACATGTCTTCACAGAACACTTTCTTGTCTTTGTTGAAGAACCTTACATAAATTAATAACTGAGCATTGTCAGAAACATCAGTGGACTCATCGACAGCTAAGCTTACACAGGGTGCCTTATGAAGGGCTTCATCCAGCTGGGCTAGCACATCCTGGGTTAATACTTCACTCCTCTTTGTGGCTGATGATGCTGACAAAGGTATTTGCTTAAAGACCCAGTGAAGTGTGCGCCGGTGCATGATCTGTTATGCTAATACGTATAGTAATGACCAAAATTGTCCATTGGAACCCATATAAAAGATGTTGGAATAGCAACGAATTTGACGAGTTGGAATTTTCCGCTGGGAAACCTCCGCCTTCGTGGGCGTGGCTTGCGATCTACTGCGTGACGTCAGAAGATGGGCTCAGCCGAAGTGTTTACATTCACCACCGTTCATTTTGTCTCTGTTTCAAAGTGGAATTTACCAACGTTTTTGAGCGAGTATTTTATTGGAAAGTGTTTCGCAGTCGACTGGAAGTGATTGCCAATCGAGGAAACCTGACAATGGAGGCGACAGTGAAGAAAAAGGGAGGAAAAACACACGGGAAGCGATGCATTGCCGCTGGCTGTGGTAATGTCAATTCTGCCGAAGTGGCGATGTTTCTGTTACCAAAAGATGAAGGTGAGTGGCTGGTGTTATTGTTTCGTAGATTCGTAGATTGTTTATGAAAAATAAAGGCCACTGTGTTTGTGTCTATTAACAAGACTATCATGGCGGCGGCAGAGCTCAAGTCGAGTTTCTCCGCCTGGAGATATTCTCACTATTTCACTTTTGTCGAGCACAAAGAAAAGAACGTTTTAGTTAAATGTAAGTTGTGTCTTGGCGGGTCAAAGATCCTATCGACTGCCCAAAACAGCAATTGAAATCTGTTGAAACATCTGCAGAAACAACATGCTGGACGAAGCTAGTAGCTAAGACCACAGACCCAGACTCATCCGACGCCACTCCACCTCCACCTAAGCAACAGCGGCGGATTGGCACTTTGAAACATATCTTTGTGTTTGTGTTTGTATAGACCACATTGCTTAGCAGAGTTCAGTGATGCAAATGCATGTCAAGTTGATCAACAGGTTGTATTATTCTCCGATGCAATAACAGTACTGAAATGAAGGCTACAGTATAAGGGCATTAATGGGTGCCCTTTTTTAAGTAACTAAAAAGTTACTTTTCACAGTAACGCATTACTTTTTGGTGTAAGTAGTGAAGTAACTAGTAATTGTAACTAGTTACTGGTTTTCAGTAACTAGCAAACACTGCATGTGAACATGAATGTTGCATCATGCTATGAACAGATGAATGTATGATCAGGTGATGGCCAATCCTGTGTGTAGATCTACTCTAGATCTATGACAAAATATTGTCCTCAACTAAATTGACTTCCATGGCCACTTTCCTCATCTATCCTGTCCGAAAAGCTGTCAAAATCACTCATTTCTCTCGCACCAGTATCACTTTCCGAAGGCTCCGCCATGTTTACAATCACAACTGGGCCCATCTTGTGACGTCACAGCCGCTATCGTCTGCAGCAGCGGTAGGCTCAGACTCTGAAAAATGTGCGATGTTTATCTCGTCCCTCGCACTTCCTAAAAAATTATTTTAGCCATGAACAGGTACAATTATATGTAAGAAATGAAACTGCCATTTCATTTTGGCGCAAAAAAATGCACTTCACTGGCACTTTAATTTTTTCACAAAGCTCTTCTTTTTGTTTTCCATCAAGCAAGGTTTGAGCTACTGCACTCATGCACTCCTTGACAACCTCTCCATCAGTAAACGTTTTTTTGTTTTGACCCAAAATCCAAGCCACTCTGAGGGAACATTCATTAGCACGTTGTTGGGCAGTGAATGAATGGGTCAGGATCCTGGTGGAATCAATCAATCAATGTTTATTTATATAGCCCAATATCACAAATGTTACATTTGTCTCAGTGGACTTCACAGTTTGTACAGAATATCAGTAGACAATACGACACCCTCTGTCCTTAGACCCTCACATCGTACAAGGAAAAACTTCCAGAAAAAGGAAAAACCCCACAGTTTAAAGGGGAAAAAAATGGGAGAAACCTCAGGGAGAGCAACAGAGGAGGGATCCCTCTCCCAGGACGGACAGACGTGCAATAGATGCCGTGTGTAAATTGAGAAGATAATACATTTACAACATAGGTAGTCCAAATGTTTGGAAATGCATGTGTCTATAATAAGAAGATGAGTCCCCGAGGATATCCATCCAGGACTTATGATCCAGGACCACAGCAACAGGCACAGCCATGACTCAAGATCCAGGGCTTGCGATCCAGGACTCAGGACCACAGCAACAGGATCAGCCACGACTCAGGGTCCCGGCGTAGATAGACACCAAAAAGAAATTTGGGGAAGCTGGGTTATTCGGAACATGAGAGTACACAGGTACAGACAGAGAGAAGGAAGAAGTAAAGTAAAGTGTCCCCAGACAAACTAAGCCTATAGCAGCTAAACTAGGGGCTGAATCTAATCAGCCCTAACTATAAGCTTTATCAAAAAGGAAGGTCTTAAGCGCATTCTTAAAAACGGATAGGGTGTCTGCCGCCCGAACACAAACTGGAAGCTGATTCCACAAATGTGGAGCTTGATATGAAAAGGCTCTGGCTCCCATTGTACTTTTAGAGACTCTAGGAATGATCATATTGGGCTCTCAGACTGCTTATTTTTTGTGACCTCAGTTCTGAGTTGAGAGGGAATGTTTGGTCAAACACTTTATGTTTGGTCTCATAGTGGCGTTTCACATTGGCACTTTTAATGAGCGCCACGGTCTCTGAACAGATGAGACACACTGGTTCTGTGCTCCCAGTGGGCAGGATGAACACGAATGAGTCTGTCCACTCAGGGTTAAAAGCTCTGTTCTCACTGTCCACTTTCCTCTTCTTGGAGAGCGCCATGTGTAAATATGTGTCTCTCCCTGTCTGCCGCTAACACGCCTGTTCACTCTCCTCTCCGCTTCTCTCCCTGTGTCGCTGCTCTTCACTCACTCTCCTCTCCCTGTCTGCCGCTCTCTCCTCTCCGCTTCTCTCCCTGTGTCGCTGCTCTTCACTCACTCTCCTCTCCGTCTGCCGCTCTCTCCTTTCCGTCTTCTCTCCCTGTGTCGCTAACTCTTCTCTCCTCTCCTCTCACTGTATCCCTAACTCTTCTCTTGACTCACTTTCCTCTTCTCTCACTGTATCGCTAACTCGCTCTTCTCTTCACTCACTTTCCTCTCCGCTTCTCTCTCCCGCTCTCTCGTCTCTTCTTCTGTGTTTCTCTCCCTGTATTGCTCACTTGTCTATTTCGCCCCCTGTTGGCGGCGGGTAAAATAGAATCGCCCCGTCAAAATTTAAATCCCCTATTAATGTATTGATTATAGGTCCGGGTCCGGATAGGTCGGAATCTGGGTCCGGACCCGGACCGCGGTCCGCCTGTTGCCGACCCCTGTCCTAGATGAAAGGACACCTCTTGCTCTTTTACTGAGACCTTGCCTTCCAGTTTTAGCCACGACCAGTTCCAGCTGCATTTCAATCCAGCATCCAGCTGTTAAACAATGGCTGAATCCTTCTCCCCTAACACACTCATTCTGCAAAAATAATGTTTGTATTAGTGTTAGCACTAACTTCTAGTTTAGCCTTATTGATAGAACGGTGGACCACTTTACCCTTCAGCCTTGTCAGTCCCCTCACCTCAAAATCATCAACACGTCCTGGAAAACGATTGTAGAGATTTAGAAAGTAGCACTAACATTAACCAGTTTTTCTTTTTTGTGATTTACCGTAAGCTATACAAGCTAGCATCTAACTTTAGTAACGATATCTAGCTAATGTTAGGCTAACGTTAACGGTAGCGTTAGCTAATCATTTTCCACCGGAGCTTTAGTGCTAGCTGTCTAACGTTGCGTTCTCTCCTGCTGTGTTCACATTACACATTCGTCACTACCTCCCCGAGTCGGGAGCGATTCATGCTGTGCGGAATCGCCGAGGCCAGGTGTGCTTTCAGCTTCTGATGGTGGTCTGGATCCCGCTCTGGTCAGCACGAGCGAAGCGAACTGCTTGTAAACCAATGATCAGGTCCCTTTTGGCACGCGCACCTGTTCGCAGTTCACTGAGTCTCTGGGGCTGGTTCAGAGGCCGTAACGGTACGCACCGTGGAAGACGAGACCCAATCCCTGCCGCTGAGAGACTCTCTCAGCGGCAGGGATTGGGTCTCGTCTTCCACTCGTCACCCAACGGTGCGTACCATTACAGCCTCTGAACCCCCCCCCCCCCCTTAAATATTTTCTCATCGAATCTACACGATTCACGTAGGTCACCTATTTTGGTTTCAAAATGGCGAATTTCGCCGAAAGGTGAGTGATTTTCATGCCTGATGAAGGGGGAAGTCACCATAAAAATAATCCTCTGAGCACAGCGACCACACTTCAGAGGTTCCGCCCACTGATCTCCGACCTTGTCAGGTATTGAACATTCAATAAATGAAGAACACAGAATTTGTGTGATTATACTAAATGATACCAAAATACAAATAAACACCACTGCATATTTACAACTGTTAAATGTGTGTGCGTGTGTGTGTGTTCACCTGCTGCATGTGTGGCCCTTAATTAATGTCACGTCTGTGTTTTTAAAATGCACATCTGCGTACATGTCATACATATTGAAGTTATCCCTTTGTTTGTGCGAATATGTGTGTGTGTGTGTGTGAGATTAAGTGCTGCGACAGTGCCCTGTTTGAGAAACTCAGGGGAGTTGCAGTCAGATAGCACAGTTGCTACAATAAAACTAAAAAAAGAAACAGCCGGCAGAGAAACCGTTTTCCTGGATTCTTCACAACTGAAATGTTGTCAACAGCTCTAAACTATCTATACCTCCAGGACGGGGGGAGAAGCAGGGGAATAAAAATAAAGAGAGGAAGAGGCTCTGAAAGATAAACATATGAGAACTTTGGTTTCAATTCCAACAACAGACAGAATGAGAAACAGAGAGAATAGATAACATCAATATTTTATTACATTTTTTGACAATATTGCTCTCAACTATTTGTTTTTCTTCTAACACAGAAAAAAATCTGTATTGTCAACTATGAGTTCATCTCAATTGATTATTTCGCCTCCTCCTTTCCCTCACTCGCGTCTTACGGAGGCGGAGCTAAGATGCAAGGAAGGGACGCGAGACAGAGGAGTCCTCAGGTATTAATTGGGATGTCCTCGTTCACTCCAGCGTCACCATAAACAACGCCCTTTACTTCTGGCGTGCGCGCAGTTTTGTCACCTGTCACTGGACTTCACTCCACATAAATCCCTTCAAACCTGGGATTTAGTTTTCTCATTGAAATGATTTCGTCCATCTCTTCCACTCATTTCTTTTATTATAGTTTTCTATGTATTATTTTCGGTCCTGTATTTGTTTTTCCAGGTATAACATTTAATTTAAGTTATAATCATAACAATAATAATAATTGATGGATTAATTTCATTATGGTATTTGAGCTTGTTTCAGATCAACTTTTGTATTGGATGTTGTTATTTAATTAAAGTGGCGGGGGTTGTGTGTGTGTCTACAGAAGGTCCAGTTGTGATAGACACGGTTCGCCACTGATAACTACATACATATTATATACATCTATAGAATCAGATATGCTATGTAAGCTATGTAAATAGTGTGGCTTCAAGGCTAGCATAGGATAACCATCTTCTAAGTATGCATATCCCCCACCCTCAGGTGGATCAGTGTGGGTCAATCACTTCTTACTACTCTGCCCACATGATGTGACTGAAGCATTAACAGGATTACAGGAGATCCACGTCAATGTTTTCATCTCACTGCTGTAAAGAAAGCAATTAGTATTTAGAAGTGTATTTTTTGAATTTCTAAAAAAATTAGGAACCATTTTACTTTGTTATTTAGCCTTATATGATATTCAGTACTAAACAGGGTGTTGAAGTGATGACCTATTTTTGTAGGCCTGAAGTTAGCGAATTCCTTTGGATTTCGTTATCATGCAGAAAGTTCTGTGGCAAACACAAGTTTACGTAAAACCTCTTAAGCCCGATTGCCCCCGCCGGCAAACACAACAATATTGCACAAAACTGTGTCTCAGGGCTTCTTAACATTTAACAATTACTATTAATGTCTCATACCCACTTAACGGGAAGAAACTCAGCTATCAGACAATATTAGCCATTTTTAGCTAAACAAAACACAAGGGTAATACCAAGCCTCTGAATTAGCACTAAGCGAAAAAATGCTAACGCACTTAGCACATAACTCACGGTAGAGATTTGTTATACTTCATGCTATCTGCACAGACTAGATATCATATGAAAGCTGAGATTCCACAGATTCCATTCGTATAAGTTACATCACTGTGCGACCAAAACTCACGGCAGCGAAGGCCAGGAAAGACAACACACAACTTCACTTTACGGGGCCAAAACAGCAAATACGTCTTACCTTTGCTGTTTTCTGCTCAAAAGTTGTGTTCAAGGGCATTAAAACGCATATAAACGCTGCTGAAGGTTAATCCAATGTCTCTGTGTCCCTTTGAAATGATTACTGATAATCCATCATAACATTTATAGCATTAAACCTAGTTTTCATAGAGTGTAACAGAGCTTTCGGTTTTGGGCAAACTGTGTGCGCATCACTCTCACTCCTCAATGGTAATGTTTAGGTGGATTTATGAACCCCCCCTCGATTCTATTGGCTCTAACGGTTAAAAAGTGGTGTTAATCATCAAAATCGACCAATGGGTTCCAGAGATAAGGCTAATACACCCAAATATACCCAGAGGTGGGTTTTTTTTTCTAAACCTCTCTCACTTGTTTTGCATCAATCTTGATACATGGTACTTATTATATGTTATAGCGTGGATTCCTAAAGCTTTTAGTCTACTATCCCATCATTCAAGGGTGGTTTTCACTATAAGTAATATTTTTCTTTTAGACGGAAACTATAATTTACATTTTTTTACTATGTTCAATCTGAATTTACTTTAAAATAAAAACATCTATATTGATTCAGACACTTCTACAGCCAACTCACAGGTGTATCATTGCTTTTAGAAAAAAGATTATTAATTTACCCCTTTTAGAATTGAAGATATAGTCATTTGTTCTGGGCATGTCATTTTCGAGCCTGAGGCCTGAAAAACAGGCTCAGGGCTTAACAGGTTACTTGTTTGATCAGCATTATAATCTCCACATATTAACATTACTTGTGATTTTTGAAGCATTAACGTAATCAGCAGAAATAAAAAGCTAACATAAACTAACTACATCACGGTCACATGGCTGCTCATGGCCACTGCTAAGCTAAAGGCGGCTAGTGTTCGGCGTGATGACGTTTAGTAATTGGTCACTTGTTAACAACCACCTTTTTACTGACATATCGTCACCTTCTTAAACTAATGGCCTAAGTCATATTTTGAAGTTGTTCAGAAAACAGCAAAAACTGAACCAAATATAGAATATATGAAATATATTAATTGTTTCACACAAAAAGGTTATGACAATATATGACTATTGGCATACAAATAACACTGTCTGTCTATTGTGTAAAATAAGAGGATTAGATGACTTAGGCCAATTTACGAACATGTTGTTGTGACTTAGGCAATTTGAAACCTGACTTAGGCCTTATAACTTATGGACTAAGGCAAAAAAGTGCACTTCTCTTTTCCGCATTACTGTGACAGACCATGGGGCTGGGTCAGCCACAAACAGTTTAAAATGCTAGAGGAGCATACAGAGACTCAGGAAACAGAGGGCAGTTTGGCCGTGATTGGCCCTTTAATTCAATATAGCAAACACAAAAGTTACAACTTAAATCTACCAACTAACATTCACAGTGAGCAAAAGGGAAAAGTTGAAACTGCTCCAACAGGCAACTTCAATTTAACATTTCCGTCTTCGTCAGAAGAACTAAAGCTGTCAACTGGATGAGCTCGTCAAAGTTAAACTCCCTGCAGAACACCTGGAAGTTAAAGCACTCAGTGGCGCGTGACTTCACAGAGGATTTTATACGATAAAGTGTGTGTGTGTGTGTTTGTGTGAGTATGGGGGTGTGAGAGAGAGAGAGAGAGAGAGAGAGAGAGAGAGAGAGAGAGAGAGAGAGAGAGAGAGAGAGAGAGAGAGAGAGAGAGAGAGAGAGAGAGAGAGAGAGAGAGAGAGAGAGAGAGAGAGAGAGAGAGAGAGAGAGAGAGAATTTGTTTGTGTGCGTATGTGTGTGTCTGCCTAATTATGTGGCAAATTGTCAAAGAACTGATGACACTCGACGGGCATGACATGTTTCATGGACTGAAGGTCCTGAAACTTCCTCTCCTTGATTGGCAGGGCGTGTGGAAACATTCGAATCCATGCAATTGGACTATTTGGCACCTTAAACCTCTGTGGCAGTGCTTCCCACGCAGAGTTCTCCAAGAATGATAGCTTGTAATTGACCTTGCCATCACTGCTAAACTGAAGAGCCCGCAAATAATGTACAGTCGGATCTCCAACTTTTTTGCCTGGTCTGATGCTTAAGAAGTGAGAGCCATTCATTTTCAGGAATTCCATGCTTGACCATCTTCACATGGTAGGGTGAGGGTCTGATTCTTGCAGTCTGGAGTATGATCAAGTAGTCTCTCGGGACGATGATATCCGTTATCATTTTGCGTTCAATGGTACTATGCATGCTGTCACATTCCATTTGTGTGTGACCTGCAACAAGGTACTTCTGTGTTATTAGTACCCCATATTTCATGGCAAGCTCAGAAAACGCATTCGCCACATTTGCATTGCGGTTCTGATAACCGCAACCATCGCTCCACACTACTATCTCCTTGATTTCTGGATCGTCTTTGATCACACCTTCAAAATGGCGATATTGAATGTGTGCGAATACCTCGCTTCTGAGGTCACCCTCTGACTCTTCCCAAATATAGCAGTACCCTTCCTTTGATTTCAAGTCAAAGAGGAAAGTTATGGACCTGCAGCTTCGTTTTGTAATACAGGCAGCTGGCTTGGGTTTTTGGACACAGCAGCACGGCTTGCAAGTCCATTGTCCAAACGGACTTCTCATTGTTCGCAGAGTCCTTGTCGCTGGATTTTTCTCGCCTCGCTTCATCTTTCTGGTTTACATGCGCCTCATATTCGTCCTTACTGATATTTCCATGCTTGAATGAAACAAAAGATCACACTGATCTTTTCGTGGAATGAAAACTGAATATTTTCCTTCATGGAACACATGTGTGAAATGTTGTATCCCAACAGCTCTCACTTCAGCAGTTGCAGCTGCCTGTTGATATTCCCGATGTAGTTGGGAGATGGTTGTGCCTGGGTGAAGGAACTTCTTGTCTTTGTAGGTTGCTGTGCTTCTGCAGTAGTGTGAATCAACAGTGGGCAGATCCTTCAACCAGTCCTTAAGCAAATCTGTCACAGCAGTTTCCAGCTTTGCATTTTTGCCACTCTTAGGGCCAGATGTAGTTGGCGGGTCTGCCACTTGTTCGTCATGCTCGATGGTGTCTTTGTTCAGCCAGTGTGTAATGGTTCTTTCAGGGATACCCAGGGTAGAAGAGAAAAGAGCTTTGCACACTTTAACATTCGTTCCATCCTGAAGTTTCAGTTGGTAGGAAAATGATGAACTGCGCCTGGATCCCTCACCAACTTTATTTTGCTTCATGGCAACCTTTGTGACCAAAGTGGTGACGTATAACCGATGTTCTTCCCAGTTATCCATTGACCAAAATTTCTCAAATATCCACTGCCTCTGCTCTTCTGTAATGGATTGACATTCTCGAGTCATGACTCGTTGACAGAACTTCGAATTGCAGGGAGGACCCATAGCCTTTGCAGCTATTTCTTTGCCACCTTTGGCCTTGTATGCCATTCCTTTGAGACGTTGCTTCTTGGATTCATTTTGCTTCCATGTTTCTGGGCTGAGGTATTTATTTCGTTTTCTTTTGACCGTATTGTTTTCATAGACATCCTCTAGATGAGGACCATGCTGTTCTGAAGTTGCTGCCAGACTGTCTTCATTTTCAGGGACAGAGGACTCATCAGAGGATGGATTGTAGTTTGGGTCTATGATAACATCATCATAATCATCATCATCTGTGTCTTCTTCATGGTGTTGACGGGTCTGCTTGGCATCTTCAGCAACACTCTCTTTTTCAATGAAAGTGTTTAGGTTATTGTCTGCTCCATCTGATACAGTGTCTTGGCCATGCTGCTCCACCTCTTTAACAACGGTCTCATTTTCATTGGACGATTCTGATCGGTGTCGGAAAAGTCAAGTGCATCTCCTAAAAAAAGGAGTAGGCGTACAGTCAGAATTGTGGGATCATTATGAAACATTTTTTTGTAATTGCCCTGTGGTCCCTTGTATTAATAATGCATTAAAGCTATTTCGATGAATATTATTTGGCCAAATTCAATAAAAAAAAGTCATCTTTCCTAATAAGATGGAAATGTAATATGGAAAAAGGAGACAATAATACAATATTAAGAATTTAAACAGACAAACGCTAAATGTACTTTTCCTAATTCATAATTATGCAGTAATTGTAACTGTTACTTTTCAAAGATTAGATTAGTTTTTAGATGAGTCTTTATTGTCCCAGATGGAAATGTGTTCATGCTTCATGGAGCTACAGTAGCATTAGCTACAGCTACTATAGCTACAGTAGCTACATTAGCTTCAGTAGCTATAGTAGCTACAGTAACAATCAATTGTAAAAGTAAAGGCTAAATAACTACACAACATTTATAGCCTAGCCTATAGTATAATAAACATTATCACTTACCAACAGGGGATGAGCCCTGAACCATGGAAATGACTTCATTTATCTGGTAGTATGTATTTCTTCTTGAAGCAGCCGCCATTTTGTAAAGCTTGTAAAATTGCCTAAGTCACAAGACAATGTGACTTAAGCCATTTTATTTTTTTTATATATTGCCTAAGTCACACTCTTGACATAGGCCATTATACTAACAGGGTAGGAACAGCACTTTCTTTTCAATAAGGATGTAGGCAATTTTACCAGAGGTGGCCAGCATCAAGAGGAGATGATTTAGGCAAAAAAAACATTTTCTCAAAAATATGACTTAGGCCATTAGTTTAAGAAGGTGACGATATAGAAGCTTTAGACCAGGGGTGTCCAAACTTTTTTCACTGAGGGCCACATACAGAAAAATATACGAAGGGCTGGGCCGCTCACTAGAGGTATAAGTTAAGTTATAAGTTAGCAAAATCAATCAAATGTAGGTAAATTATGCTTGATACTTGAAAATGCTTTAAGAAACACAACAGCCTAAATCCCAGCTCTCCAGATGGTTTACTTTATTTAGTTATACGACATGTTAGCAGCTCATTCCTTAAAACAGAAGCTTCAGATTGCTTATAAAAAGAGGAAATATGAAGGGTAGATTTCAAGCTTGTTATGGTAATAAGTTATTGGGCTTTTTTTAATCAACTATGATTTGTTTGACATTTTCCCAACTTTAATTGACAGAATTTATATGAAAAGTGGTCTTTTTAACACATGAATGATCTGTAATATATTTTTACATATATATTTAAGAAGTTCAATATATGAAAAGCACAAGTTAATTTGTGGGCCATATTTCATTATACTTTTTGAATTAGCTGAGGGCCGATTCTAAATGGACCGCATTTGGCCCCCGTGCCGTAGTTTGGACACCCCTGGTTTAGACATTCCCGATTTCCTGGCGTATTTTATGTTATAGAAAAAAACTTTGAATTCTTGTAAACTAGTATTAAACTCAGACCTTATTTCAGGATTATAACTAAAACACGTTCAAGAAGCGTTGACTTTGAGAAAAGGGAACCGGAAGTGCTAAAATGCTAACTCATTTCCTGGTTCTAAGACTCATTCCTGCACCACTCTATTAAGGTCCAGCCAATGAATCAAATTGGAAATGTAGCAATCAAACCAAGTTAAAGACAAAGAGGACATTATCGGGAGAGGGTTGGATAAAAGTGCTTTGAGGGAGGGAGGGGGTGAAGGGATGTATGAGAGGGATAGAGGCTGATAGAAGGAGGGACTTAGTGGGGGAAACAGATAAAGAGAGCTCAGAGGATACACACAGAAGAGAGGGAAAAGGGCAGCTTAGTGCGTGCTTCTGTCAGACAGGCGGAACTAACGGAGAGAGAAGTCACCGCCGAGAGACTCACAGGAAATATGTGGACAGAGTCTCCTCAGCAGCATCTCCAGGGACACTGAGCTTGTGTGTGAGTAACTGTTCTGCTTTACACTCCTCACACTGCTTGTTGATGAGAAACTGAACAAAACAGCACCATAGTCTTTTAAACGGAGTGTCTAACGTACTTGTGTGTGTTGCTTTGTTTCAAGTGTAGCCAAGTACCAAGGGTATTCCTGAAGCGTGGGAGGTGGGACAGTAAGCCGGGGTGGGGGGGTTGGGGAGCGTCTCAGCGGCTCTCTTAAATCGATTAAAGAAGTGACATCTAAAGAAGCAGAGCTGCAACTGGGACATGCTGTGCATTCCTGAGCAGAACGCCAGATCCCTGTGTGGTTTCCTTTCATCACTTCATGACGGTGTGATGCAGAGCTTGATTACAGGAAGTTCAGGATTCATTGAGCTGTTAGGGTTAGGGTTAGTAGACAGGTGAAGTTAGAAATTAGTGTGGCAGATTGTTAAACACAAGTGAAGCATTCCTTTAATGAGGAAGCTTTTCCAAGAGGTCAATGACAACAACAAAAAAAGAGACTATAAACTATATATAAGAGCATTATAGTGTTTGTTGTAAAGGATCAGATGTTATCTCTTCTCTGTAAATTGTTCTTTAGGCTCATACTTTAAGTGTGAATCTATACGCCTACTGCCTGAATCTGCTTTATGGTTTTCACTCTCTTTGCTTCTTTTGCTCTGTTTTTAATTCAGTAGGTGAACCTATATGTTCGTAAAATAGTGTGTGTGAGCTTAACTGTGTGTTGTAAACTAAAACAGAGCATTTTCAGCTCAGATTTTTTTTTTTTTATCTTTAGTATGTGCTCATGTGTTTCAGGTTTGGTGTATAGGCTACTGCCTGAATATGCTTCATGAAAGGCAGCTTTTACTATCAATAATATCATTTCTGATCCTAAATATCTTGGTTTCTTCTTTTCTATGGTTTTATTACGAACTAGTAGTTGTTACAGAATACATTTTAAAAGTAACCCTCCAACCCTAATGATTACCATTACTCACCATTAATGTAACAATCCTTTTCCTTTTATTCCACAATCATTTACATTATTTGGAGAACTGAAGGGTGTAGCTTATCGGATTGCATTGCAATCATCATTAATTGATAACTATGTGTGTACATTTTATAACACTGATGGTTGCATAACATTACTTTTTTAATCACTCATGTGCCAGATGAGGGATTTTAATCTCCTCGCAGAAACATTGTGATTATCAGACTCAGTGTAGCATTCACATTGTTCTGAGAGCGCTGTTCTGGAGTGGAGTTTGTCATTATGACATAACTCAAAGATAAGAGAAATTGGATGATACAATAAGGAACACAAAGAATGAGTTGGCGGAAGAACAATATTTTACAATAATGTTAGATAGCGCTGCGTGATTTTGAAAAAATAACAAATTGGGATTTTTGTAACTGATAGTGCAATTGTGATACAAATCACGACATTAGATGGAATGATCATTCTTGAAATGTTTTTCATATTATCATTGAATAATAAATGAAAACGATGACCGTGATTTTTAAAGAGGATCTGGGCCATAACAGCATTTATTTAATTATGTATTGAGTCTGTAGAATACTGTTTGTAGACTGGGAGTTCTCTACAGCTCTCCAATACTTGACTCAATTATTTTTACATATTTTGTCCAAGCAATATGTGAATATTGCACTAGTCCAAATTGCAACCTCATTGGACCAGCAACTGATAAGTAGTTACAGCGGTTTGAAAGATTGACTTTACTTATGGCACCTGATTAAAATTGGGTTGATTTAACCTGCATTGTATATACAGTATATTTATTCATACTCAGGTTTATATGTTATGTGATCACATAATCCATAAAAATGGGGATTAATAGCAGGATTTAAGTGTCACAATAAATTAAAAAATAAAAAGATTAATAAATGATAGGTAGATGTTCTGCTTTTTGGTTTTGGCTATTTTTCTTTATGATATGTTGATTTTTTTCTTTTAGGTTACATTGTTCTGTTTTCCTACATGGTACATTTGAGTAAAAAACTGCTTATTAATATTTATTTTCTCTTGTATTTATTTGCTCTGCATTTGATATTTGGGTTTTCCAAATGTAACGGAAATTAATTAAGGTTACATTACTTTTATAGTGTAATAATTCAACTATACTTGTAATGCTCAGCAAAATGCTGTTCACACATAATTTACACTCAAAAAATATTTTCACCTTGATAACTATTGGTATAACAAAAGAAGACCCCTAACTATACAGGGTCACATATATTGGCTGCTACCATGATGGAGTGTAATGTAGCTTCCACAATGAGTCTGAATGTGTGTTCAGTAGACAAATCACTTTGATGATACTGCAGGTACACCTGTGACAAACAAGGTTTCATATGAAGAAATTAGTCTTGCCTGAAAGTCTACTTAATAAAACATCAGACCTGGAGTGTAGATGGACAGGTTGAAGATGCCTAACTGATTATTTTTTTCTTAACAATTTGAAACTCCTTTATTCTGAATGAAGTCATACAAATACATATCAAGTGGCCCTGATCTCTAACAGCAGCTGGTCTGAGGTAAAGGATTTAGGTATCGGGGGATTTACCTCATTAGATTACCTTACTATGATTAAAGCTAAGTGTAGATGTTGGTGTTCACCGAGGTGACTGGATATCACATTTATTCTACTATCTTTCAGAAATGCTGTTGTTTAATACACATTACAGCCATATGTGATGTTTGGACATGTGCATACTGTACATTCAGCCCAATATTGTGACAGCCTGTACCGTAATCAGATAAAGCAAGTGCTCTAGGTCTAGAAATCAAGGTGTGTTTCCATTCATCATAAGAAAATGGAGTTAGCTTAGTGGCCATTGAAGTAGATCTGCTTCTACAGACAGATCCACTATCATCGTCATCGTCTCTTAAAAGGATCTTAATTTGGGATTTGTTCATCAAACTACCATTTCCAAGGTCACAAATGCCCTTTAATCCCTAACTTTAAGCTAAAACACAATCACAGTGGGAGCATGATAGCTGTCTTGAGTAATGAATCAAATCCAATGTGTTAAATGGCGTGCACAGGCTCAGGAAATGCACAGGAAAAGCAGGCTGTTAAAATAAACACGTTTAAATTTAAAGTTTCCAGCCAGGTTTTCAATGGGTATTGTCATGCCTATCTGACATATCATTACTTCTGATGCTCTTCTGTAACTATTAGATGCATAAGAATGTTTCCTTTTGTTTTATGACATAAGTCATGATATCATCTGCATAGAAGTTACATTGCAATACTTAGTTGGGAAATAGATCAGGGTTGCGGTCAAATCTATGTCTTTACTTAATGACTATAACTTTACTTCAGTAAGCTTTAAAAAAGAATATCCTTCTTTACCAAGGTTGGATTGAATTCAAACTAAATGTAATAGTGTATCTTAATGGTTGCTTGTACTCATCACCTTCATGTCCACATGTATTAATTGACATGAATCCCAATACAATTAATTTTATGAAAAATGTTTTGAATAAATACAATTGTATGCAATATATACATAACTTGTTAGGCCTACACATCTATCACTGTGTATATCATCTAGTGAGTCCAAACAGTTCTTATCATGGCTGCCACTGAGGTACTTCTGAGTCATTTCCCCCTCGTTAGGAACCTTCCCGAGAATTTGACCGCAACCCTGGTCTCTGCAGGCAAGGTTTTTGTAGAGATCATGCTTTGAACATAAGGGTTTCATGTTAAAACAAGAGAGACACAAACTAGAACTTCTGACACAAAGCTGGAATAACATTACATTTCCCAATGTTGGATGCAACTATTCGTCTTACATTCCAAGAACTAACATATTAATGTGAATCCCCATGTGGAATGGACAGAAATAATAGTACATTAAATGTATTTCGCTTTCTGAGTAATGTTTAGACGCATGAGGAATGCCTTGGTTTTCACTCTTTAAGATTGCTGCTACTGTAACTTCAGTGTCGTGTCGATCCTGGACCAGAAATATATTTTCTGTGCCTCAAATCTGTCCTCAAAATGTCTGCATACATACATACATGATCCATACTAAATCATTAATTATATGCACTATATACTGTAAAGTGCTAATGGCCACTAGAGAGAAAATTAGACACAAAATAAACTGAGGCACAAAAGATGTACATGCTCGATAACGTACACTCTGATAAAATGCAGTGCATTGTGTATCTTAGTATCTAGAATATTCTATTGTATTGTAAAGATCCTGGTCACTTCATGCCCCAGTGGAGCAGCAAGATGTGCACAGCAGTGATGTTGCTGCGAATACAGCAGTGTTTGCCCTCAGCAACAGAGGAACACAGATGTGGTCATTCATAATGAATTCCAGGGTAAAATCTTACCTAATCCCTTCTGAAAGCACACCTTTAGGCACATGTGTAATCACTATTATACACGCCAATGAAGGTTAAGTGAAGCGCACACAAACACAAAAAAGCACAACATACATTTCATTTTTTTTCATGCAAAATAATTTACTTTGACAGTTCATTTTGGATAACAGTATAGCAAAAACAATAAAAAAAAAAACATGTTATAAGTGTCCATGACCGTTCATGTGGTATCAGCAGATTTCCCTGTTGTGTCAAATTACCATATCATCATTTATAATCATATACATATATAATGTCTTATACTCTGATTGCCTTTTACTCCTTTTACTTTTACAAAATTATATTTGTTGTCTTATATGTGTTAACAGAGACATATGTTTAGGTTTGATATTCCAGGAGGCCAAAAGGTGGGTAAAAGATGGATTTGCAAATGGTTAAGGACTGAGGGGTTGACTGTACATACTGTAGTTACTTGATCAGAGTGTCCTCCTTAGCAGTGGTCTACTAGCGAAAAATAGCAAACCACTGAATGTCCAAATTGACTAATCAGAATAGAGTATTCAGCAAGTCCTGATTTCAAATCTCACAAAAAGTGTACACGTGTTATTATACATTTATAATTAAACTAGTATAGCATTTTGAGAGCGTAGACCTCCCTCAGAGCCAATGGTGCGTTAACATTTTACCATGGATTGTCACATTTCTCAAGTTGAAAAGTTGATGATCTGACTGTGGTGTGTTCATGAGCTGTTAGTCCTGATGCTGATTATGATTAGAATATGTGTTGTTTCCTATTTGATTGATCAGAGTGTTCAAACAATGCCATATAAGGAGGTGTTTTGGATTTGAGGCCCCAGGATTATAATTTTGAGTTGGTGCTGCCACACGATGAATGGGAAAACAATAAAGAGCGAAATAAAATAAAAAACCCTGTTGAATTGCTCTTGCTATCATTAAATAAAGGAGGGTAAAACATTGGCAGAGTGTCTGTGTGGCTCCGACTGGGCCGCTCTTCCTGTTCCACCTCAGTGGAAGATTGATGACTTCTGGGTTGTGGGATTTGCACCTGTCTCTCCCTGCTGTCTCTCTGTGTGTGTGTGTGTGTGTGTGTGTGTGTGTGTGTGTGTGTGTGTGTGTGTGTGTGTGTGTGTGTGTGTGTGTCGTCCTTCCCTCTGCATGCTCCGCTCTCTCTCCTTCTGCTCAGTTGCTTTATTGTGTTTATTAAATATTGATGAAATTACATTATCAGTGTAATGTATCAAAATTAGATTTCCAAGTTTGAACCTAATGACTTCTGTAAGTTTCACCAGCAAGTCCCTTAGATAACAGTGTGTTAGTGTGAAGATGTTTAAGAACAGTCACAGTTTTTCTAGTTTGTTCTAAAACAATATGTGTGTGCTAACAAGTGACATGTGGTGATGTCAAAAGATGCAAGCACTGGCTAGTATCAGAGAAAGATTTAAGCGCCCCTTGAACCCCATAGACCTAGCTTAAATTCACCATTAAATCGGGAGCTTAAACAATTACTAGCCTATTGGTTAGGCTTTGATAGCAGCATTCTTTAAAATACAAAAAGGCGAATTCACTTCCACTATTTAAACGCAATTGAAAATATATATTGCATGGTCTTACCCTTACTTTGAAAATAATGTCCAGTGGCTGATCCTTATGGACAAAGTCTGACTTTGTTGAAGATGTCTTCTTTATTCTTGGTTTTAAAGTCTTCGTTTTTGTGCTAGCGCAGGCTAACATGAAACGAGGGGTTACGTATGGTAACCTTTGTTATATAAACACAGGCGGAGCCCTCTACTGGACTCTATGGGCACTCCCCTTGATCATATCATGCAAGCATTCATCCACTGAGACTTCTATAGACGTAGCCAGTCCTGGGGCGGGCCTACCTGAATGCGCGCGCATCTCACCGCATAAAAGGAGACCTCGCCTCCTGACTGTCATCCTACACTTCTCTTCAGCAAGCAGCATAGGACAGACAGGGCCCCGCCTGTGTTTATATAACAAGGGTTACCATACGTAACCCCTCGTTATATCTCTCACAGGCTTCGCCCTCTACTGGACTCTATGGGTACAGTGGGCGCCGGTGCCCCGATGTATACACGCGCTGTCGTCCCACAACAACACTGTTCCATCTCACTGTCTCTGACCGGCTTTCTGGTTAGCAGCCGCTGCGCCTCACTCACCTCTCCCTTGGTCGTAACTGTGGAGAAAGTTGGGGCGCGGTTTATCACTCTCACCCGCGCATGCGCACTAGCTGCCTCCTTTACTGGAGTTACAACCGGGGCAGCGAGTGGGGAATCTGTACGGTCAACATTATGTGGCAGTGTGGGTGTGTGGAAAGAAAAGACACTCAGACTGGGATACAAGCAATCTCTTTTATTCTCAACAAAAGACGATTGTGTCAACACAGTTGGATCAAATAGGGAGGAGGCGGGATTCGCCCTCGCGTCCTGGCCGGAGAAAGCACCTCTCTCCGCCGGGACGCTTCCTCCCGCCGCCAGTCAGCTCCTGGAGGACGGTGCACCCCACCCAGCACCCCTTCCCTGGGCTGGCCACACGTGACGCGACGCCACGGTGGCCAGGGACATCACACGGCCGGCTGTGGTAGCTATACCGTGGACCAGATTATTCATCTGGCCCACGCAGCAGTACGAGTAATCACTCCCGTCCTCAGGGGGGGGGGCGGGGATGTCCTGCTGAGGGGTAATCAGCGACACTCCCAACACGCCAAGATTACTGGCCGCCGCCACCATCTGCGCTCCGAGCCTGAACATCTTATCCAGATGCTCAAGCATTTCACGCGGCACGCGGCAGCGGGGGCAGGGGCCTTCTCCCCTCTGCCCACCCGGCTGCCTGCGGAAGCAGATGGGCCGCCAGGCTTTCATCCAGGGGGGGCACACCGGCTCACTCCGTGTCCGAGTGGCCCTGCACCCTGATGATTCCAGCCCATGTCGCCACCAGAGCCTTCGTCCTCAGTGGCTGTCGCCACGTCGCCTCCACACACCGCCAGATGTCTGGCAGGGGGAGCGAAACTACACGCATTTTGCCATTATTGTAATAAATATTTGTTTCATTTTCTGTGTTTATATGTAGTCTATGATGATGCACTTTTGTGGTATACATTCAAGTGTTTACATTTATTTTGTACCTGGATTTCAAATGATCACAAACAACTAATAATTACAGGTTTTTTGTTTTTCTCTGTTTCTCATGCAAATTACAATTAAATTCACATTTGTATACATGAAAAAGTAATCCCACAGAAATTAATACATATTGTATCATGTGTTGTCATGCATAAAAAGACTACTTTATTACTTTGAGCAAATGATATACACAGCATTTGCATAGGAACCAATCTGTCACAATATTTTAATCAATATTAGCCATTTCCACTGTACCGGTGTTTGTTTAACTTGGAGTAAGGATCAGTTTATGGTATGATGTTTCCAGGGTCTTTCTAATGTTGTATTCATGAATAATTCATTAGCTTTCCTCAAAACAAGATAAGCTCCTCTAATCAGATTATTCCAATTCCATTAACCAATAAAAACAGATTTCCTCTTCACCGGGTAATTTCCGCAAAACACTATTGGAAAATAGTAACTTTATGTTCTATCTTAAGTCTTCATACGAGCCTGTGCAAGAGTAGGCTATAGGCTTTTTTTTTACCGTCAAGAAAACATTATGTATTGATGGCCTGGAAAATAATTAACCACGTCTCTGAATTCAATTTTCTGTGTGGCCATGCAAGTGAGCGTGAGCAAAAACATGGCAGATTTTACAGAGCTGTGTTCAATGGCCACGACCCCTGAATGCCAAGCATGTTCCACAGGGAGAAACCGCGCTGGTGACAGGAAGTCACACACATCACTGCAGAGAGTCTGCATGTGTGCCTTTTGTCTGTTTTTGTTTGAATATTTTCCAGGAGTCTCTTCCCATCCATCATGTCTGCTGTTGGCACTTCACACCCATACATCTGGTGCTGTCAGGTCGTTTTTTAGGTGAATCATATCTATTAATACATACATAAATTAATATATTTAAAAATTAGACCTTTGTTTTGGTATCTTTTTGTGTATTTTTATATTAGAATGCCCTCTCATCATGGGCAAAGTAAGATGACAGGCTAAATGGAATGGACGAGCTAACTGTTGGCTATAGGAGTCAGACAGACAAGCTAACAGCGTTAGCTAGCAGTCATATGGAATATCTGGTGTATTTGAATGTGCTTAACAATGAACCTGAGTCTTTAGAGCAGGGGTCTCCAACACGTCGATCGCGAGCTACCGGTAGCTCGCGGGCAGCTTTTCAGTAGCTCGCCACTCGATTATCGTTATAGCGTAGTAACGTTGCTTCTTGATTTTTCGGCCGCGGCTGGACAATAACGTTTTTTTATTTTAGAATTGTTTCTGTCACACGAATATAAAATTGGTCCGTGACGCAGAGATCAAGGAACAGATGTGACAGCGACACCACACATGGAGCAGCCTGCTTTATCCACCAACACCAGCAACACCAGTCCAGAACCAACAGCAGAATGACCCGCTCTGAATCAGTCCGCGTCGCTGCGGCTCAGAGACACACAGCAGGGATTTGTGTTTTTGAAAAACACTCGTTATCGTCATGTCAGGTTTTTGGTGGATTTAATCAAGTCTTGGATTGCAGAGTATGAATGTCCTCTTGCTATTTTCAGTTGATAAATACGTGTGTAAAGTTTTTGAAGGCAGGAGGAAAGCTTCCACGATCACCGTCTCCTCTGTTCCTCCAAACCCCGCCCCCTCCTGAAAAATAACTACTAATAAGAGTGACAGGCTGATAGTAACCTGATAGAAACGTTATTATTCACTTAATCACTGATTGAGATATGATGAAGCGAACTTAATCTCAGACAATCATGGGATTTATGTAACAGTAAGACAGAGAATGTAAGTGTGCACCCACATGCACTATTTTTGTTTTTATATGCTGTTGTACTCCTGTTGTCTGCTGTGTTCAGACTCAAGTCATGTTTGTGATGGCACATTCAGGACATTCAGTGTCCTTTTTTTAACAGAAGACCGTTGCTAGACGCTGCAGCTAGACTACAGAAGCATTAGTTTTTGAGGATGGAACAATTTCACACACAGATATAGGGAGGCTAGACCTATACAATTGATTTATTATGGTTTATAATTTAATGTCAAGACGAGAAGAAGAAAAAGATGGCTGCACTGTTCAGTGTCAATCCTGTGGAGATGGAGATGGAGGTTATAAATCTCCAAAATCATGTTCAGCTTAAGTCTCAGCAAAACTCACAACATTTCTGGAGCCTTGTAGACCCAGAAAACTATAAGAACATTCACCAAGCAGCACTGAAAATGTCCGCTTTATTTGGCTCTACAGACCTTTGTGAAGCAGCTTTTTCTGACATGAATGTCATGAAATCTAAAAACAGAACAAGACTGACTGATGAACATTTAAATGACTCTATTAGAGTGAACCTAAGTGGGTCCAGCATACACCTGTATGGTGGACTCCATGCAGTGCCAAGGCTCTCACTAACTGTGAAAAAGAGTGAATGCACTTCTTTTATACATGTGCCATAAGATGTTTGTAAGGTGGTGATTAAGGCGATGTATTTACTATGTGGGCCATAATAAGAAGTGAAAATATTTTCTTTTTCTCTTGGACATTTATGTGAATTTTCAGTGATGTACTTATGAGGGCCATAATAATATGTGAGAAATTGTCTTTTTCTTGGACCTTGATGTGAAGTTAAGATTTTTGATAAGCTTTAGGTATTGCAATTTCACACGTGTACAAAAGTAGCTTAATTCAACTGAGTGCTATGTGAATAAATATAAGCGATGCGATTCAAGTAGCTCTTGGCCACTTTCATTTTTTCAAAGTAGCTCTCAGATGGAGAAAGGTTGGAGACCCCTGCTTTAGAGGGTCTCTGTGACGTCCTGCCTCCTACCTGTTTCACCCTGGGATTAATACGTATTTTGAGTGATTGATCGATTGATTGATTGAGTGATTGATTGCTTAATAGCACCAACAACGCTCAGTCCGCCCACAACATGGAGGCTGCAGCCACTTTGCAAAAACCTTTTCAAGAGGGGTTTCTTCTAATTATCTTTAAACTCCCTGCAGTAATTCTCTGTTCACTGTTTTCTGAGGTACATGGGTACTGTAGTATACAGCGATTGTTGGCCATACCAAACTGAAAAACACGATTTCTCAGAAACACAGTTTGAATAATTTAATATGATGGCCATAACACAAACCTAGGACTGCTGAATTATCAATGAGACTATTGTGTTTCTATGTCGAGGAACACTGAGCAGAATCAGAGAATACAACTTTGAAATGAAAATCTACAGAAGAGGCAAAATCTTCTGAGACAAACCGATGTGGACTTGAAGTCTAAATGCTTCAATCATGTAAAAACATACTACTGATAAATGATGACTACTCATGCACAAGGTACTTCATGCTATAGTGACTATATGTTTAATCATTTATAAAACATATATGTTGTGAAACATTGAGCAGTTGTCAGAACGTACAGTACAGTGTGTGATGGTGTTCTGAAGCATGGACAGATATAAATATAGAATGGAATGAGATAACAAAAATATACAGACTGTCTTCTCACGAATACACAGTCTGTAGGGAGCTCTCTCAAACACACACACGCATACACACACACACACACACTTTTCAATTTGTTGTGCTGTGTCTTAGCTAAAAAGTTCTAAATTGCTGCCGTAGTTTCGTGTGCGGATGCTGATCCTGAATCAGTGTGATGCCGTCTTGATCTTTAAATATCACAGCAAAGAAACTGGACCTAAATACTCTCGCTACTACAACACCACACACACTCATAAACACTCATAAACACTCAAACACACACACACACACACACACACACTGTGACGGATCGGATCACAGAGTGACTGACTCCGCCACTGACAGCCGCAGCGGCGACACACACACACACAGGGGCGTAGCTGGAAATTCTGGGCCCCATGAAAGAATCTATTTGTGGGCCCCCAATCCATGCGAGTGCGCGTTAGCACGCACGCTAAAACAAATTTGGCCATTTATTTATTGATGAAAACGCATAATATGGTTTTTACCTATACATTCGGATCAGCAGTTCAGCACCTGAACTGTTGGTGGGTGAGCCTAGTAAAGGATGTCGCATTGCGTTCATCTTCAATGAATGGACCAATGCAATAGTCTACCAAAGAACCTTGAGTCGCACTAGCTAGGCATATTTTCCCCTATTCTTGTGACAATGTTTTCTGATACTCAACATACAAAAGCTGTTACTTGTCCTGTCTCTCTGTAATCCCATCTCCAACACAAATAGTCTACTCAAGCACACTATTAGGTTGACAGACACTTACACTTTGATGTGCTCTGTAGTATACAATCGTTCCCTGCTTGGATATACCTTTTACGAAGCAGATTTTGAACTGTCGCGGGCAGAGCACTAGCTTTTTTGCTGTAGCGGCCGGGTTGCTGCCTTTCTCAGCAGAGTGCTAAAGCCCTACCTGTTACACGTGCAAGTAATTCGAGGAGGCGCGAGTGACAAGTGTTGAGCTATTGGTGGGGACAATTCAGGATTCTTGGATACTGGTGGGGTCATGACCTTGCGTCCACCCCCTAAACGACACGATGAAACCCAACCTCGAAAACCCTGTTGAAGTTAATGAACTGTAATGGACTGCAAGAAATCAACATGCACTGACTATCAACTTTATCTTCTGTCCAATTTCCTGCAATATAGAGCACAGAACTGTCTCAAAATCCTATGGGATCCTAAAGGATTCCTATAGGGTTCCAAAAACGTATAGAGATTCCTATAGCATTTTTTGACTAGGGATGTTATCCTACACTTTAAGCTGTCTGATATCCCATTACCTGTAACTCTTGGGTCTCTTTCTCACTTCCTCTGCCTCCTCCCTGAGTCTGCACAGTCACCACATCATTCTACATTAAGGAGAGCAATACACTTATGAGTACACTGAACTGGTTTGAATACACAATCTTTATGCTACTCTGTAAAGAAAGGGAGAGAGGGGGGAATATATTATCCAAGTATTTGTGTCTTAATTTGTTATGTTATCCTACACTTTAAGCTGACTGATATTTCCATTACCTGTAACTCTTGTGTCTCTTTCTCTCCTTCTCTGCCTCCTCCCTGAGTCTGCACTGTCACCACCACATCATTCTACACAGGAGAGCAATACACGTATGAATACACTGAACTGGGTTGAATACATGATTTTTTCTTTTTTCTGCCATGTTCTACCTGGTTGGCTGGCTACACACACACACACAGTGTGCAGGTTAGTTACAGTAGGAGATGGGCTTCTATCATATTATCTTCTATCATTCTATAATTCATTCTTCTTTTATTTTCATTTCAGGTAGTTGTACCTTAAGAGAATTGAAGGCTGGCATCTGTAAATGCAGATAGATATAAGTACTTTATTCTTATTTTATTATCATTATCATTATTTTCTTTCCAATGAAATGAAATCAGAAAATAAGTGGTATATGATGGAAAATATGAAAGTCAATGCTTGAAGGAAAATGGACTTCGGAAATCAGTTTTTATTTTCTATTTACTGTTCTGTAAAAGTCTTGTCGAATGTAATGTTTTATGTTTTGTGTGGACCCCAGGAAGACTAGTTGTTGTCATGCAACAGCTAATGGGGATCCTAATAAACTCAAACTCTAATGGGCTTCGATCTACCAGGTAGCTAGCTAGTCAAACACACACACTGGTTGATGTTACTAGCTAGCTAGCAAACGTCAGCTAACCGCTAGCTAACATAAAGAGTGACCTGTAATTCAATGCAGCGAAAATGAAGAGAAGGTGATGATTATAAATGTGTTTTATTGTATTGAGTGGTAGAAGTAAAGACATGTCTAACATATTCTTTGTTTGAACAACTTACTGAAAAGGTCTGCCACCAATGACAGACTGGTCGCGGTGATTTACACTCAGCCTACCTGCATCAGGACTGCTGTGGGTGGGAGGCAGTTGATCAAACCATTGTGAGCGAAATGCGGGGGGGGTCACAATCTTTGGAAACTTAAAAACTCGCTATTAAGTGTCTATAATCAGCACAAGTTCTTTCATTGCGTATTATTAATTCGATTGAAATTACATACTTATGTTTACAGTGATATATTGGGGGGGACATATCATATTTTTCATATGATCAAAAAGTGGGGGCGCAAAAGCACACGTTTGCTCCCCCAAGGTCAATTGTGGGGATGCACCTGCTCCGCTTGCTCCATTGCTCAGGCGCCCATACCATGCAATGAATGAAGGGAGGGGTGCTCATTCTGTCAAACAGAGTAACAAGCACCTGTTTGTTTCTTTTGTGACGTTTTTTTTTAATACAGGCAATTATACTTTTGAGTCATCTACATTAACTTACTTTAGGATAATAATAAAACCATATTATTAAAAAAATAATAATAGTGTTCTCTGGGCCCCCCCCCCAGTGCTGGGCCCTTGGAATCATCCTAACCTCCCCCCCCCCAGCTACGCCCCTGCACACGCACACACACACACAAACACAAACACACACACACACATACCAAACATTTCTTGCTCTCTTCAGTTCGTCAATAAATAAGGTTAAATCATCACTAAAACGTCCCTTTTTCCCCTCCCTTTCTGTAGCGCGACCATGAGTGCACGCTTGTGAGTCTATAATTATTTAAACATACATTTAACTATATTACACGATACTTACGTGACGGGCAGCGAACAGAGTTTCGCCGCCGTCTCCCCAGCAAAGGGAATGTGGAAAAGACGGAGGCGCATCGCTTCCGTGATTTAAATAGGATATCATGAACCATGCAATTTATTATTTCTTTTGCGTTTATTAATTATGGGGGATGATTGTGTTAAGAGATAGTTAACCTGTTTATGTTTGGGTCGGATAGTTTTCTCATGTTTGAGGGATTAAAATTATGTTGACAATGTGGTTTTGAGTTAATTTTGTAACCTGTTGATGGTAAGCCTGTGGGGAGGGGCTATGGGTTCAAAAGGGACGGTGTTGGACCTGGAAGAGTCATTCGGGAGATTGTTGCAGTGAAGCCAACAGCTAGGATGTGTTTAGAGGGATAGACAACCTAATTTGGTAAACTTTGATTTTGTTGATTTAGGTTATACTGTTTCCCTTTTGTCAAACAGTATATATTTTTTTGTGGCTGTTATAAATACAATTTTTGGAGCTTAAAGGTCCCATGTCATGCTTTTCCGGTTATTACCCGTCACCATGTGTGTTATGTAGGTTTTTATGCATGTAAACGGTCTGCAGAGTCACAAACCCTCAAAGTACACCTGTAGCGAGTAAAACTCTAACATAGAAAATTCCTCCCCAAAACGCCTCGTTGGAGATTTCTCAGTTTCTTTCTTTGCTCCACGGATGGGTCCGTTTGGTTCCGGGTACGAGCTGACGTCAGCGTACCCGGAACCAAATGGAACAATCCGTGGAGCCGTTACGTTACGTCCGCGGAGCCGTTACGTTAAGCCTCTGCTGATTGGTCCAAATTGACCAATCCACGGACTTCCTCACACACACACTCAGTGCAGGCAGCTCTGCTGATTTCTCATCCCTGGCTGCAGGCTGATAACAGACAGTTGGGATCGCGGCGAAATTCTCTCTGCAGACCCATTCTCACAGCGTTACTCAATATCAAGCCACACTTATTGTCTTTACTTCGGCTGTGAGTTTGTGTGTGCTCAGGATGAGTTTGGCTGTGTTTCGCTTTGTATCGCTAAACAAGGAAACCACACCTCCACGGAGCTCAGCGCGATTCACAACGTCCCGACCAATCAGAGCACACTGTGCTCACAGGGAGGGGGGGCAAGAGCTGCAACGAGCCGTTTAGTGGAGAGAGTGAATACTGCTGAATACACATACTTTACAGAGATGCTGTATGCGAAACCAATGTGAGTTTGGAAAAATGCACAGTATAAATCTATTTTAGTATACCTCAACAATGGAATTATGATCAGTGGAAATGGCCATGACATGGGCCCTTTAATTCAACCGACTAAGCCTATGTTTGCAAACGGACAAATAGAACCCCGTCATACACACACACACACACACACAGTGTTCGCTAGCCTACTGAGGTATTTGTCTTATAATGTTAAACAATCAATCGTGTGTTAAATAAAAGGTACTATTATATAAATCATGCAACAATATTAACAGGGTTGTGAGGGTTACTTAAACAATTTATTCTGTTACTACTAAAAGTTACCAGTGACCATATGTAATCAGTAACCTAATCAGTACATGGATTAGCACTACAGATGAAAATGAGCTATTAGCTAAAATATGGCATAAAACATACATTTTTATCTGAGATTAATGTATTTGAATGCATGGTCCTTGTTTAAATAAATACATAATATAGTATCAAAATATATTTTTTAAAGTGATGCAACCTGATTACTCCCGTTACTTTAGGCTTAACTTTGAAAATTAATATCAATAAGATGCTTTCACTTAAAGAGCAACTTGCAGGTTAGACACACCAGTGAATACACGTTTTTTTTCACGTGTAGGAAAATGATGTATACACTAGATTTTCAAAAAAATATACAGAAATATACACTACAGTGACATCTGGCGTCGTTTTTGTAAGACATTTTTACTTCCGCATAAAAAAAGCCTCCCCATGTGACCTCCCGCGTGTGACGTCACATGGGGGAGAGCGGCCGGTCTAACGTATTAATAAACATGGATCACAATGCTAGTTTTGACACAGAAGAGGTTGAAAATATATATTCAAATGCATATAATTATAATTATGAGCCTGCTAGGCGATCAAGAGACCAGGAGCAGCCAAGGATTAGAAGAAATAACGGCCATCGGCGAGAAATGGAGCTGTGGTGTGAGGAGAACCAGTGGAGAACAGGGCAGCTGTCTTGGTGAGTGACCGGCGTTAGCTACAGACAGTTAATGTTAGCTAACGTCAGTCACATCACAACATTGTAAAGTTAGCTATCATATATCAGGCTATAACTAAAGTAGTATAGATAATATAGTAACGTTACTGGCAGGACTGTTGATACTGATCCATAACAGAAACTAATGCGCAAGTATCAGCCGTATCTTGCGTTACCTAATGCAACTCCACACTACGTCTTACGGTGCTGTGTACCGGAGGGGGGAGAGAGGAACGAAGGGGGTGAGAGAGATGTAATACGGTTTCCTGATAAACGTTTTGTTTGATAGGCCTCAGCTGTGGAGAGTATGTGCTGCAGGGAGGTGGATGCACCTCGCACAACGCACCCAGGAACGAAAGCTAGCTCCGGTCCTTTTCCTGTTAGGGAAACTGTGGACTCGATGTCCTGACAGGCTGGAGTTTGTGCAACCTGCACAAGCTCACCATGATTAAAAATGGTGAAATGCAATGTAAAATTACCGAAAAAATACCAGCTCACTAAATCACAACCGCTCAAACCAACTACAAACTACTACCGCGGATTGGGCAGAGAATGAGTCCGAGAAAGTTGCTCCCCCATGTGACGTAAAAAAAAGCAGTTTTTAGTAGCAGAGCTCAAAACGGCTCCTTTCCCCTCTGAATTCCTGCCCTTATGTCTTGTAAAACATATCAAATCCTGTATTAACTTTTTTAATTGTAATTTTCAGGCAAGGTTAAGCATAAATGTAGTAAAAAAAAAACCCTGCAAGTTGCTCTTTAAGTGTTGTATTCAACAAAACAATGTTAGTTAAAGAGGGTCTATTATACTTTTGGGGGTTTTCCCTTTCCTGTAGTGTATTCTATAGGTTTGTATGCATGCTGCAAATCCCTGTGTTCCCTCAAGAGGGAGTTTCTCTCCCAAACACTCCCCCCCCCCCCCCTGCCTGAAACGCCTCCATTTGACTCCTTTGTTTACTTCAGTAACATATTGACATCACTACGTAACACTCAAGCTTCTATTGGCTAAAGCTCCAACACATTGTACGTGATAGACTAAGGGGCATCTTTAAGCGGTTGACCAATCACAACAGAGCCGGCCAGCTAACCAATCATAGCAGACTGGGCTCTGGTTTCAGAAAGAGGGTGAAAAGACTGTAAACTCTCAAAGTGATCCATAATTGACCAACTTTATAGTTTTTTTTCTTTTGACAATATCAAAATCAAATTATTTGATCTATCTAACAAAAAAATATTTTGATTGATCTTAAAAGGTGTGATTTTACTTGTGGGAATGCCATCAACTCTTTAGAACGTCATTATAATCTGCTAATGTCCTCCCTGTGATCCTGGGACTTTCCCATCATCATTTCAGGTTCCTCTGCTCCTGCCGGCTGTCTCCTGGATGTGTGATTGGCAGGATCAATAATTAGCTTCTTAGTGTTAAGTGGTGCATGGAATATTACGGTAGACACCTGTCCATTTGGACAGTTTCACCATAAAAATTCCAAGCAGCTTATTCCAAGTGGCATTTCTTACTTACATTCATGCTTCGTCAGCAAACCTTCCATCAGAATCTTATATCTTCATCAGGTTGACTGTTTTAGGTGCCTCACATTTGTATGGTTTTAAATATTTCCAGGGTCTTTTAATTTCATTTGCATATTAAAAACATCCCAAGCAGTCAGAGATGTGGTAAAAGTTACTAGTATATACCTGAACACATTATTTTAAATACACAATGTTTACCTACATATAGATGTGGAAAATGCTAATTTACAAAGATATTGCCTGCAATTTTAATATAATACATACTATGCAGCTGTATTGCTCACTGTTGCCCCGGTATCGATGGTTGTTGCTGTTCTCATTGCAGTTGCTGCTTTCTCTCACAGCCACAGGGGGCAGTAATGAGAAGACGATAGACTTGTCAGGCGTTTCTGTTACTTCTGGCCTCGAGTCAAATCACACTGTGCTGACTTTAATTTCCAAATCCAGTTTCACTGTGCAAGCTGAGAAAGACGCTCTACATGAGGCGGGCCAATCACCCATTTGCAAGTGGGCGGGATCTTACTGTCAGGGAATACTCCGGGGCCGTATTCACACAAGTATCTTTTTTATATGCCCTCTTTATGATGGATGGATGGATCATGGATCATGGATGGATAGAACAATGGATGATGAATTACTTAATTTAGTCTATGATGACCGTCATCAAAATATGGATTGAAATGATCATTCTTTTTTTAACACAAATTGAACTATACAGTATTACTGAAAGTGTAACCTTTCTCTGACTGGGGAGGTACTTTTAGTTCAACCTATTCTAGACCTATTGTCAGGTCAACCGCTTGCATATTTTTGGGGTTTTCTAAACATGCATTTATCATGTAACATCTTAAAGCAGCCAGAACTCTTGTCCTTGTGTGTTTACAGTGGGTGAGGGCTCTGTATTTCATATTTCACAACACATTTTAAAACATGTGTTGGAATGGAAAACCATGAAAGACAAGAACAAAATAGATCTTATAAAGGGATTTAATAGTATGTCAATAAGCAATTAAATTACTTTTCACTTAAGTACAAAATGAAGGCAACACTAGAGTAACACATGGGTATTATTCCGATTTATCATCAACAACACACTTGTAATGTGTTTAGAGAGCACATTGTCGTATAAATACATACATATTTTCAGCAAGAAAATGCAAGACACACTTAATTATATCATGATACAAAAATGTTGCTTTGAAGCCCGTAGAACAACCTGCCTGAAAGTTCTAGGACATCGAAATCTGCAAGTAGGTTATCCACTTTGAAGTACTTCTCCACTCGCATTGTCCTTTAAAATGATTGTATTACTCTGTTAGGTTACTCGCCCGACTAGGCTAAAGGCTCTGTGGAGAACACAGACACACACACACACACAGACACACACACACACGCACACACAAACACACACGCACACACACACAAACACACACACAAGAGGCAGTTCACCGTCTCTTGTTCCAAGGACCACTGATCCACGATGTTCTGCTTGTGTGATGCTGTAAGGGGCAGTAGAACTATGGGGGTTATTCCCTATCTTTATTCAAGAGCGTGGTCTTTAAATTTGAGAGCATCATTTATTGATTTCACGTTCAGATTATGTATTTCTTTCCCTCAAACCCTGTCATCGCACTCAAATAGTGCCTGCTTGCGCTTAGATTTGCTCTGCTTCTGCTCAAACTGTACGCTTGCATTCAGATATATTGTTGCTTGCACAGATTTCCCGTGTTCCAGCTTAAAACCTTCTCCTCGCACTCAGGCTGTTTCTGTGCGCTCGTCAAATGTCTGCTCTCAGATTTCTGCTGTACGCTTGGATTTTTTGTGCAACAACCCTGTCAAAATCCCTCAACCAATTGGAGGCCAGGTGTCCTTGCGGGTGCGTTCGCTTTACTTATTAGAGCGTCCCGTAAGGGCGGTTACTCTTTGCTTTATAAACTCCCGCCCTCCACGGCTTTATCACATGTACTTCACCTGTTTCATTTACAACTTTTGGGGGAAAAAAGCACAGTTAATATATATATAGACTGTTGTTCTGCTCCAGCACGGTGTGCTACTACGGCTACTATTAACCTAGCTATTATGTAAGGTGCTGGTATATATATATATATATATTGTGGTGATTGACATTATTCACCCACGGAACTATGGGTTGGGGTATTGTTCCGCACGGACATTTGAGTTAACCAGACTTCCTGTTTCCCCCGGTCTTATCTTCCCGGGCTGGAAGCTGTTTACATGTTGTTCTGATGCTAAATAAAAGTCTAGCTTGTACCTTTGATACCCCGCCTCCGACTCCCGTCTCTCGGCACTACATTGGTGACCCCGACATAAGTCTCGTAGAAGGATCCGAGACTGAACCGAGCATGGTAAATAACGCAGTTTTTTCATCTGCGGCTGCATGGTTCGCACAGGCGGAGGCTCAGTTCGCCCTCCGCGGAGTAACTGATGACGCATCACGCTATTTCCACGTCGTTTCGGCACTGGGAAGCTCCACTGCGACCCGGACGGTGGGCTTTATTACATCTCCCCCTGCCCAGGATAAATATGCAGCATTCAAGGCTTTCCTTCTAAAGACTTTTGAGCTGTCACGGTCTGAACGGGCCCGACGCCTGCTCGCTCTTCATAGCCTGGGAGACAGCAAGCCTTCTGACCAAATGGAAATGATGCTCAACCTGCTAGGTACGGAAGAACCCATTTTTTTGTTCATAGAACTGTTTCTTCGGCACATAGCGCCGCATGTTCAGACAGCGCTCGCTAACACGGCTATTACTGAGCCACGCGCTTTAGCCGAAGAAGCTGACCGGTTCTTCCTGGCCACCCAGCGTTTTACCCCTGAGGTGCTGGCCCCGACACGCAGCGGCTCCTTCCCTGGTAGAGGCATGCCACCTAGCAGAAGCTCCGGGGCCGACGTCAGCGACTCCAGCCCTGGCCTGTGTCATTACCATGCACGCTATGGGGCGAAAGCGACGATGTGCCGTCCCCCCTGCACCTACAAGGCAATGGGAAACGCCAAGGCCTGTGCTCGGTAGTGGCCGCGAGCGTGGGCACATCCAACCGGCTCCTGTTCATCAGGGACACCCTCTCTGGTCGCAGACTCCTTTGTGACACAGGAGCCCAGCGCAGCGTCCTGCCGGCTACGGTGGAGGACGCCGCCGGTGGGGGCCACGGCCCACCTTTAACGTCCGCTAACGACACCCCTATCCGCACCTATGGCACAAAGACAGTGGACCTGTGTTTCGAGGGACAGCGGTTTAAGTGGGATTTCATCACGGCTGACATCTCCTTCGCCCTCCTTGGCACAGACTTCCTGTGCGCTCACGGACTGCTGGTGGACGTCAAGAACAGCCGCCTGGTGGACGCACTGACGTTTGCCTCGTTCGCATGTACCCGCGGCGAGGCGTCATTCAGCGGGCTCTCCAGCTCACTCTCACAGGGTGAAAAGTTCCAGCACCTTCTCAGTGAGTTTCCCGACTTGACGCAGCCCACCTTTTCCGCTGCCACTACCAAACACGGGGTAGAGCACCACATTGACACTGAAGGCCCCCCAGTCTATGCTAGGGCCCGGCGGCTCAACCCTGACATGCTGGCGGTCGCCAAGTCGGAGTTCAACAGCATGGAGCGTCTGGGCATCATCCGCCGCTCGGACAGCCCTTGGGCTTCGCCGCTCCACATGGTCCCTAAATCAGCCGGTGGCTGGCGACCGTGTGGTGACTACCGCCGCCTTAACGACGCCACTACGCCAGACCGCTACCCGGTCCCTCACATCCAGGACTTCTCTGCACACCTGGCGGGCAAGCTGGTTTTCTCCAAGGTGGATCTGGTGCGGGGCTACCACCAGGTTCCGGTGCACCCCTCAGACGTCCCCAAAACTGCGGTGATTACGCCGTTCGGGCTTTTCGAGTTCCTGCGTATGCCGTTTGGACTTAAGAACGCAGCTCAGTCCTTTCAGCGGCTGATGGATTCGGCGCTCAGAGACATGCCATTCATTTTCGTCTATTTAGACGACATCCTTGTCGCCAGCTCCTCCTCTGAAGAGCACCAGGCACATCTCCGTGTCCTTTTTGCGAGGCTCAGTCAACACGGCCTGATTATCAACCCGGCAAAGTGTCAGTTCGGGTTGTCCTCCATCCACTTCCTCGGGCATCTCATCAGCAAAGATGGAGCCGCCCCCCTACCATCGAAAGTGGAGGCCGTGTCCGCCTTTCCACGACCGCCTACAGCTCGGGCGCTCCGAGAGTTCCTCGGGATGGTGACGTTTTATCACCGGTTCATCCGCCGGGCGGCCCACACCATGCGCCCGCTGTACGAGGCCCTCAAGGACAAGTCCCCCGGCCAGGCCATAGACTGGACGGCTGAAAGGGAAGCCGCTTTCGATGCCACCAAAGCCGCCCTGAGCGAAGCCGCCATGTTGGCTCACCCGTCACACAGGGCCCCCATCGCTATCACCACCGACGCGTCTGACTACGCTGTGGGCGCGGTGCATGAACAATGGGTCGACGGCGCCTGGCAACCGCTCGCCTTTTTCAGCCGCCAGTTGACTCCCAGGGAGCGCAAGTACAGCGCTTTCGACAGGGAACTCCTTGGTCTCTATTTGGCGGTTCGCCACTTCCGTTTCCTGCTGGAAGGCCGGGAGTTTGCGGCGTTCGTGGATCACAAGCCGCTTACTTTCTGCATGTCCAAGGTGGCCGAGCCGTGGTCCGCCCGACAGCAACGCCAGCTTTCGTACATCTCCGAGTACACCACGGACATACGACACATCGCTGGCAAGGCTAACGTGGTCGCGGACTGCCTCTCCAGAGCGGTCATCGGAGCTGTGCAGCTGGGCCTCGATTACCTCCGCATGGGCGCTGACCAGGCCTCTGACCACGGGGTCCAGACCCTCAAGGCCTCGGTCACGGGATTGCGACTGGAGGAGGTCACGGTCGGTGACTCGGGCGCGAAGCTGTGGTGTGACATCTCCACGGGCCAGCCTCGACCGCTAGTCCCTACGGACTGGCGCCGACCCGTTTTTGAGGCGGTTCACAATCTTTCCCACCCCGGTAGGAAACCGTCCGTGAAGTTGGTGTCGCAGAAGTTCGTGTGGCAGGGGCTTAAGAAGGACGTGAAGTCCTGGGTCGACTCATGCGTGGCTTGTCAACGGGCTAAAGTCCACCGCCATACTAGGGCCCCTTTTGAGCTGTTTGCGGTTCCTGAGAGGAGGTTTGACCATGTCAATGTCGACCTCGTAGGTCCGCTTCCCCCCTCTCACGGTTTCACCTACCTGTTTACGATGGTGGACAGGACGACCCGCTGGCCCGAGGCCGTTCCCCTCACCTCGACGTCAGCTTCCGACGTCGCCCGCGCTTTCATCGGCACGTGGGTGGCGCGCTTCGGGACCCCGTCTGACCTCTCCTCTGACCGCGGTTCTCAGTTCACCTCGGAGCTGTGGAACGCTGTTGCTGTGGGTTTGGGGGTCAAGCTGCACCGCACCACCGCATATCACCCCCAGGCTAACGGATTGTGTGAGCGGTTTCACCGATCCATGAAGGCGTCACTGCGTGCCGGATTGACAGACGGCAACTGGGTGGATAAGCTCCCGTGGGTTATGCTCGGCCTCAGGTGTGCCCCCAAGGAAGACCTGCAGTCCTCGTCGGCGGAGCTCGTCTATGGCCAGACGCTACGGGTCCCCGGGGAATTCATTCCCACCGCCACTGTGCCCTGGTCTGCAGCCGGGCAGCGCTCCTCCCTGCTGGAGACCGCCGGGACATTCACGCCCGTCCCCACGTCGCAGCACAGCAACCCAGCTTTCCGGGTGTCCCCCGGATTACGGTCGGCGGATTTCGTTTTTATTCGCCACGACGCTCACCGCGGTCCCCTGCGCCCCCTTACGACGGTCCGTTCAGGGTCATACGTCACGGGGACAAGAGCCTGGTGGTGGACGTTGGTGGCAGGCCTGAGACTGTGTCCGTTGATCGGATTAAGCCTGCTCACGTGGACGTTTCCAGGCCGTTGGAGTTGGCTCTGCCCCCACGTCGGGGCCGCCCTCCCATGTCCCGCCCTCCGCCCCCTGTGGGGATGCCCTCGCCCTCGTTGGCGTCCCTGCCCTCGCCTGCGGCCCCGCCCTCCTCGGCCCCTGTGGTCCGTACGCGCCGGGGTCGGGTGGTACTTCCTCCCAGGCGCGAGGGTTTTGACTATGGGTGAATTCTGGGGGGGCTTGTGTGGTGATTGACATTATTCACCCACGGAACTATGGGTTGGGGTATTGTTCCGCACAGACATTTGAGTTAACCGGACTTCCTGTTTCCCCCGGTCTTATCTTCCCGGGCTGGAAGCTGTTTACATGTTGTTCTGATGCTAAATAAAAGTCTAGCTTGTACCTTTGATACCCCGCCTCCGACTCCCGTCTCTCGGCACTACAATATATATATATATATATATATATATACCAGCACCTTACATATATATATATATAACATAATAGCTACGTTAATAGTAGCCGTAGTAGCACACCGTGCTGGAGCAGAACAACAGTCTGGAGGATCTGGAGCAAAGTCATATCGTTTTATTTGCCATCCTTTTTACGCTGGCAAGGGTGTCGTGAATCAACCACGTCAGGTCTTGCTCATTGACAGCTGCATGAACTAACATGGCTATTAACGTTAGCTTAAACCAAGGTGGTAATATTTCTAATGGCTCTTAAATACACGCAATATAGTAATCGTAATTTATGCTTCTGTGAGTTTCATTTTCCCTTCATCCATGGGTGTGTAGCACATGTCCTGTTTAAGTTTAATCAGTGTGGCTAAATAAAAGACTCACATTAATAATTAGGGATGCTCTGATCGATCAGCCGCCGATCGTTATCGGCCGATATTCACTCTTAATAGTGTGATCGGTGCTCTCTATAAAGGCCTACGGGTACCTGGAACAACCTAAACTAGTTATAAATATGTTAATTCTTCACTGTCGGGTCACTCATTACTGGATCAGTGAGCTGCATGAGACAATACTGACAGGCTGTCAGGGGAGGGAGAGAGGAAAAGACAGTGCTTCCGCAAATTTCTCCCGTGTTATTATCCAAAGTTAATGTAAACGTGAATAATGTACTTAATTTGAATGTAATAATTATGTTGTTTGTGGAAGCGCATCATGTATTGAAAAATGTATCTGAACTTTTCGATCCGTTACGATTATAAACTGAAGCAATATAAAAATGAGCCCCATTAACTGAGTTTTAAACATCACTTTAAATGGAAGATCCCCATTGCCATGTGTTTAGATGTGCTGTATAATTAAACTTGCTTTACATTTAGAGCTATTTCGTTGTCGAACACATTTGTCTTTTTTTTTTTAAAAGGAGCAAACAAAGCTCCACTCTGTTGTCGGATCACAGATAATAAGTCATATTGATGTTTTTTGTGATAAAAAATTGCTCACTTGTTTTGAAACTAGCCCAGCAGTCATCATGGGACAGAATTATGAATATGTGTTCATGTGATATCATTTTTTGTCCCAAGGTCAATTATGAACTTTCACACTCAACATTGTCTTCTCTTCAACTTTTCCTCTAGGTGTCTAAGCTAAGGACTGAGAAGACAAGGTGGTCATCTGGGTATCTCAAGAACAATCAAAGACGTTTTTCTTCAAACACAAATACATCAACTCCTTACTCCAACCGAAGGACTTTATCGTTTCAGCAAGGACGATGTAACAACAGATTCCTATCAACAACTCGGGTCATATCGGAAATTTAAACACCTTGTCCAATGCCAACCTTCAGAACGAATCCACTTTTGGATGCATGTCCATTTCTATGCTGGAAGTAGCCAGCTTTTCAAACTTTTATTTGCTTTTTTAACAGCGATATTCCCTGATGATCACAAGGGAATATGTCTTCCTGTTTCTGGTGGGAACCTGTTTCCTGTTGGACTACAGCTCCCAGACCCCCCTGCAAGCTGAGCTCCAAAGCAGGACTAAGGCTGGAGCGATGTCAGCCAGGGGGGGGGCCGGAGGTAAGAGAATGAGGGCTTTGGGGGACGTCCCGTCTCTGGAAGACGGGACAAGGCTGGGGAGACGTGGGAGGTGGAAGCTCCAGCGGAACAAGAGAGGATGGGTATGGAACCAGTTCTTCGTCCTGGAGGAGTACATGGGCTCTGATCCACAGTATGTTGGAAAGGTAGGTGCATATTGTACATTTTTAAATGTGGGTTTTTTTCTAACAGAGGTACAGTATGCATGGAGCTAGACTCAAGTGCTTAGTCAGCTCAGTTAACCTCTCACAGCTGGGCTTCATACAGCTGCTGGGGGGGGGGGGGGGGGGGTGCTGCAGGCACACTCTTTAGTGAGAATTATGGCCTTGCTCTGTATACAATGTCACACTGTCATACTCTCATAGGACTAAACTAATATACTGTAGCTGTAAAATAAACTGATGGTTGAGTGAGAATGGCATAAATGAGAAATCTGTGCTGTACCAGTGGTGCAGTGGCAGATTAGATCAGATTCAACTTAATTGTCATTGCACAACAAAATGCAGTTTGCATCCAACCAGAAAGTGCACAGAGTACATAAAATGCATGAGGTTACAGTATATTCACATATAAGGTTCACAGTAGTTACAAAGGGGGGGCAATACAAAGACATACTGTATTGGTATAAATAAAGCCTATATAAGTAAGGTGCCGGGTTTATGCATATATAGGTTGAAATAAATATTAAAAACAGTTGCAATAGATATGTGCACAAGGCAATGTAAGGTCTCTGAGTGTGATGCACTGTGGGTAGAAGCGACATGAATATGAATGGGGCGTCTACCCACTGTGCATTCTTTACCTTTTGTTTTTCAACAACTTTATTGTCATTGTAATGGCACAACAAATGTATTTGCGGCTGGTCCCTCAGGTGCAACATATATACATTTAAAATAACAAATGGGACGAAAAGAAATGAAACAACCATTACAAATGTGATAGAGAGACATAACAAGCTATACAGCTACATAAAGCCTCCCTGATGGAAGCAGGGCCAACCGTCAGTAGTTGGGGTGTGAGGGGTCCTTGATGATGTCACGGAGACCGCGTACGCTGGCGGGCAGGGAGCAGTTAACCAATTAGTTGGGATTTTTTCACCAGTCGTTGCAGGTCTTTCCTGTCATCTACCATTCCGCAACGAGATGCTGTTGGTAAAAATGCTCTCGATGGTGCAGCGAGAAAACGTTTTTCAGGATTTGAGGAAAGGTGGGGTTTTCTTTAGCCTCGTCAGAAAGTAAAGGTGCTGTTGTGCATTTTAAACCAGACTGAGAGACATGTTCTACCCTTTATATATACAGTCTATGGTTCTACCTCAGTCCCCATACCTAATTGAGTATGGTCATTAGGTAAAAGCTTTCGGTGACTTATGGAACACAGTTAGTGAGGTCCTATTCACATCCTTAATCAGCCAAGACAGCATCATTTTTTTTGTTTTTTCTAAATAACTAACCAGAAAGGAATAAGTTGTGAGAACTTTAAGACACACCTTTATATGATTATTATAGTTTAAAAAAATAACGTGATAAATAAAACAGGTATGAAATCATTCCAATATATACTATAGGAAAATAAAACAAAATACAGTTTAAAAGGGTTGTGATGCCAGACGAACTGGCAGCCACACATAATACTTGAGTTAGCTTCATTTGATTGCTTCTGTTTTGACTGCAATCCTTTTTCAGTTGTTTTGATGTATCTTAGCTGTTGGTGCTTTATTCAGATCAGGACCAGACTTCACGTGGTGAGCCTCACACATCAGCTCCTTAAAAGAAAATAATTTTAATCAGCACCTGACCAGACATGTCCATTATGATCATGACTTCAGATGAGTCTTATGGATTGAACAATGTTGTTGTAACATGTTGTAGAACTGCTGCTTTGAATCATAGGTAGAAGTGGTTGAGGTGCTGATCCAGACATGAGGGCCTGTAGGAGCCATCCCATGACATCACCATTAACGTTGCAACGCCAGCTGGAACACTAACTCACAATAACAACACTGGCTGACCGTGTCAGAGCAAGTGTTGGGTGTAACGCGTTACAAAAGTAACGGAGTTAAAGTAATGCATTACTTTTTGCTGTAACGAAGTAATGTAACGCATTACTAATGAAATTTGGGTAATATACTACCCGTTACAATTCTCAGTAACGCAGTTACAACACATTTTAACCCAAAATTAAATGGTGTTTTGTTTCTTAAGAATTCACCAACATCGCGAGACATTCCGACACCAGAGAAACATTGTGCGGGTAGATTAGTAAGCCTGGTGTTTACCCTTCGGGTTCATCAAGATCCCTCCGCTTTGCGTCGGGTTCCCTGATCAGCCTGTCGGGTGTTCTTTTCCCCTTAATGACTGCCTCGCTGCACATTATCCCGCTTATTACACGGCCATATACAAACTATAGAGCCCATTTGTTCCTGTTATTGTTTACTTCCTCTCTGCCTTCTTCTGGTGATTTATCAGACGTCTAACCTCTTTTCCTTTCTCTTTCTTGATCCTCCTTAGCAACCTTCATTATAGTCCTTGACAGTGGTCTGTACTGTATTAACAACGTGTCACATGTTAAGAATTTACAATCAGAATCGAGTGTTCAACTAAGCCGTGTAATAAAAGTTGTTAGTAGCCTTAATGGCCTACATAGTTGTTATGCTATACCACATTGCCGTTCACTGGATGTATAATGAGCTGCACTAAACTACATTTTTGCATTTAAAATACCTAGCCATTCTTTTGCGGTTATTTTGGTAACTCAAAAGTAATATAAAAGTAGTGTAACTCATACATTTCAGAGACAATAATATTGTAATGTAACTTATTACTTAAAAAAGACAGTAATAAGTAATATGTACTGTTTTACATTTTGGAAGTAACTTGCCCAACACTGGTCAGAGCTGTGCTCATGTTGCTCTTTTACTTACGGAGCAAGATTGAATACAAGCATGACTTTTCGAACGTTACACTTTTGTCTAGAGTGACGTTTGCTAATTGTTTGCCATTATGATTTAGCGGCATTTACAGACTGCTGCAGTGGTAGGTCACTTGTTTTCCAAGGTGTATATCTTACTGTCTCCTAACAGTAGCTGCCACTGGAAAGTAATGATGTCCCCATATGTGATGCATATTTTGCCATAAATGTATATTTATTTCAGCTTAAATTGACCATATTGGGTTACATGGGGCTGTTAATAAAGGCTTATATAACGTTAAGTTTATCTCTTATTACATGGATGATGCAACAAGTCCTCCAACTCATACGACCAAATAGGTCGATTGTTCAAACCCTTATTACGACCAAATAGGTTGTTTGTTCAAGCGCTTAATACGACCTATAATCACGTTTTAAAGTTTTCGACCTCTAGTGCTCCCGTTGATTGCAAACGTTACAGAGGGTCGTTTATTCACAAATAACCCTCTCTGGAAAATCCTAAATTGTAGAATAGTTTGGCCATTAAAATGCTTTTTGATTAGATTTCTAGCGAGAAGTGTATATTGTACTTTTAGAATCCACGTCCAGTGGATGTGTAGGATCTATAGTTTGATAGATATTACGAAGATGATTCAGTGTTTCCCACAGATCTGAAATATACTTGGGGGGGTGTTGGTAGCGGGGGGGTGTTGGTAACATTAACCTTTCTGTTGGTCGCTTGTTAGCAGACACTTCACGCGATGGCAGAGTGAACAGGTACAGGCAGGGCCCATAGTGATAGCCCTATAGTTCAAATCTACTACCCACAAATAAACATACGGACATGGGTTACTATTTAAAAAAAAATGGTAAATGTATTTAGGAACCTATCCATGTGCGGTGAGGTGGGGGTCGACCTCAAATCCTCTAGGGGGGTCCGGGAGCATGCTCCCCCAGTAAGATTTTTTTTAAAGTTTGGAGTTAAATGCATCAATCTGGTGCACTTTGAGGGGAAAATAAAGAGACTAGATCTATGGGAACACCTATATGAAACAGAACTGTATACATTTCAATAATCATAAAATCATGGCCATAACCAATAACATATCCAATATGAAAAAACACTGAAACATGTTTATTTATTTATTTTTGGTTCATTTATAGTTGTGAGTGTGTCTGGGATCCTGAATCAGCCTCTCCCTCCTCTCCCTCCTGCTCCTCTTTGAGGCAGCAGCAAAGACTAGTTTTAGCTCTCAACAAGTTTTAAAAGTGTATCTGACCTTTTTTCACCTAGTTAACTTTTTTATTTTGTATTCATGCATATTTCACTAATCACTACCCCCTCAAATGGAAATATGTGTTTACATAAATGGTGACCAAACCGTTTGAGACCCACTGAGAACTTAGACTAACCACTGAGAACTTACCCCTAGATTCCACCGGGAGCGTCTGCGCTGCGTTACGGCTACGCCACGCCACGCTGCGGCGTTTTTAGCGATCGCGGCCACTCTAGTCAATGGGTGCTATTCCACCAGACCCGCTGCGCCGCACGCTGCGCCGCGGCTTGAAGCGTCCCAGAAGCGCCTCGGCGCAAGGAATTTCTAAAATATAGGATGAATCCTATTTTTGACGCGGCGCAGCGTAGCGCAGGCAGGAAGTGGAACGTTCATCCGGCCCAGGCCCATCCCCCAAATAAATGTCCAGGAAATATGCCCAAATCAACAACAACTGCGAGCCTGCACACACGACGCTCCGCTTCCGCAACGTTTTGAAACGCGCCCGGTGGGTTATGACGCAGGAGGAGGTCGCAGCGTGGCGTGGCGTAGCCGTAACGCAGCGCAGACGCTCCCGGTGGAATCTAGGGGTTAGACTAAGTTAACTATCTAAACACTAAGAGAGTCCTTAACCTCACCTGAGCTGAGGTTATCCCGAGCTTGAATGACACACAGAGACCAATCAAGGGCTTTGATTTATGATCTGTATGACAGTGGCCATGTCAGCAGGCCACATCATGTAGACAGCCAGTCACCCTGTGTGAGGCAGGCCACTTAACAGGCCAGGCCATCGGGAAACCCTCCGGTCCTCCCGATGGCCAGTCCGGGACTGGGTACAGGAGGCGTAGAGCGAGGGATCATTGTCCACAAGTTAATCGATCGCAGATGGCGTCGTGGTCGCGGACGAATAAAAAAAAAAAAAAAGAATTATAAAAAAAAAAAAAAAATTATTTAAAAAAAAACGGAAAAAAAAAACAAAAACGAAATGGGTCGCGAAATATACTTGGGCGGCCGTTAATATACCTGGGCGGCCCGCCCAAGTAAAGTATATGTGTGGGAAACACTGTGATTTGAGGTTTCGCCAGGAGAACGTGTATATGCGGCAGCTTCCATGTAAAGTTAGCGTCAACACTCACGGGGTGAAAACAGTATTTCCGGTCTCGAAGTTTTCATAATAAAACCAATGATCAAATGATTTAACAGTGATATCTGCAGTACTCATCCACTAAAAAACATCAGTTTATCCTTGTTAATTACACGACATTAATTGGTTTAAATTGTGTACAATGCTTTTGTGTTTTTCCCATAGGTTTCCCATTTCTTTTTTCAGAGGTTTTGATAGGCTAAAACATCGAACTACCCATAATCCTGGATGTTTTAGCCGCAATGCACGTTGGGATATGGTGTTTATGCGATATGAAATCGGAAAACATTTTTAAAAAAAAAACAATACTTTATTCCGAGTGTTCTTGCTTTTCTCTTTGGAAGTCATCACATAACGGCATTGTAATACACGGTTCGGCTGCATTAAATATTACACATCTGTCGTAGTTCTCTATTTATTGAGCCCTGATTAGAAGACCTTTGGACAAACTGGAAGAAAAGCCGCCGAAACTGAATACGTGACGTGAATCAAAAATATATCAGCAATTGAACAACATCTTACATTTCTTTTCACACAATACGTCTCCTTGCAGTGTCAACATTAATTCGGCTGACTTTTGTATTTGATCCAATTCGTAGATAGGTTATATTTACCCCATAACGGTGCACAGCTGATATAAAGGGACTTGTAGTTTTTAAAGATATTACTGATTTTCTTTGAATTAAAGAATGTAATATATTGAGTTGAGAGAATAGTCAGGGGTTTTGGGTGATGCATACACATCTATGGAATCAGAATTTCAATAGCTGATATTATTATGTTTTATTAACTAGACCAGGGGTTCCCAAAGTGGGGGTCGCGAGATGATTTCAGAATCCTCTTGATGTAACCCCTGAGGTGTTTTTTATTTTTTTTTTATTTTTTTTAATATATTTTTTAATTATTATTTGTATTATTATTAATAATAATAACGTGTGCATAGACATTTTTTATTATGTAAGTCTGTTTAATAGGTAAGTGGGACAAATAAAGGAATTTTGATTCTGACAGATTTACGACAGTATCATTTGCAGCTCAAAGGTCACTTTACAGCACCACAGTAAATATCACAGACGTGAAACACACATCAACTAGTATATTTATTCTGAACAGCTCTTTAATACATTTTTCAAAATGAAACGTTGGTTAATACCAACTAGTGAGAAGGCAGACAGGCCAGCGGAGAAGGCAGCGGAGGAGAGCGGGGAACCGCCATCACAAAGGCCGTCGACTTCTTGCGCGGGAAGAGGAGGAGGAGGAGGAGGAGACGACAACCGTAAGGCGGTCCATAAGCAGTCAGACCAGCCTTCATCCAAGTGTCGCAAGTATCGAGAGGAATACATCCAGTACGGATTCACATGCCTCATTATCAATGAAGCACAACATCCCCAATGTGTAGAGTGTACTGAGGTTCTTGCACATGAGAGCTTAAAGCCCGTAAAAATGCTCAGACATTTAAACACGAAGCACCCCTCTCTTGCTACTAAACCAGCTGATTTTTTCCGCCGAAAGCAGAGAGAATTGCAAGGCCAAAAGAAAGTTATAACTAACCAAACAACAATCCCTACCAAGGCTCAAAAGGCATCATATGAGGTGGCATATTTAATTGCACAGGCAAAAAAGCCACACACAATCGGGGAAACCCTAATTAAACCTGCTGCTATCGCTATGAGTAGGGCAATGCACGGGGATAAACAGGCACGGGAGCTGGAAGCAGTGCCGTTGTCTGACGGGACCATATCCCGGCGCATCACGGACATGGCCCTGGACATCAAGTGTCAGCTGATTGACAGAGTGAAGAAAGGGAAATATGCTTTGCAGTTAGACGAATCCACAGATGTGTCAAACTCTGCCCACTGCTTGTTTTCGTCAGACACAGTTTTGATGGAAAACTTGACAACAAAATAAAAGAAGAGGGACTGTCTTGGGATGAGTGCATCGGTGTGTGTACAGATGGTGCTGGAGCAATGCTGGGGAAAAAGAGAGGACTAAAAGCAAGAGTCTTACAAGTGGCGCCCCACGTTATCTTTACGCACTGTATTATCCACAGAGAAGCTCTAGCGAGTAAAACGCTTGACCCAGAGCTTAAAAGTGTTCTTGAGACGGCGATACAAATGGTCAACTACATCAAATCCCGTCCACTCAATACCAGGCTGTTCGCCAATCTCTGCAACGAACTGGGATCGGAGCATCAGGGCCTGCTGTTCCACACAGAAGTCAGGTGGCTTTCACGGGGAAATGTTCTCAGCCGCCTGTATGAACTGCGGGACGAGGTGCGCTTATTTCTCACGGAGCATGGGTCCCAGCTCGCTGACCACCTGACATACCCTGACTGGTTAACAAGGCTGGCATATTTGTCTTGCATATTTGACAGACAGAACGGACTTAACCTGTCATTGCAAGGTGAAAACACAAGCATCATGTCCTTGAATGATAAAATCTGCGCATTCAAGAGGAAAGTGGATCGCTGGATTGCGCGAGTTGAAATGGGCAGGATTGATATGTTTCCTGAGCTGGAGGAATTCATAGAGGAAAATTATCTTAGTGTTAACTCTGTGAAGAAGTCTATCACTACCCACCTGCAAGCCCTCCTGGAACACTTTAACAAGTATTTCCCAGAGGAAACAGCTCTGGAAAAATATGACTAGATAAGATCACCATTTACCATAACGACCGCAAGTCATCTGTCATCCGACATGGAGGACGCACTGACTGAACTGTCAAGTGACCGCACATTAAAGACAGCTTTTAATGCGAAGACGCTTGCTGAGTTCTGGATTTCAGTTGAGAGGGAATACCCACAGCTTTCCAAGGCCGCGATGGACGTTCTGACGCCGTTTGGCTCCACATACCTGTGCGAAAAGACTTTCTCGGCACTGACATACATAAAAAACAAATACAGATCTCGTCTAAACGTGGAGGAAGATCTCCGAGTGGCCGTCTCAAAAATTAAGCCCAGGATGGACTTGCTGTCTCCATGCATATTGCCAACCCGTCTCATTAGGTGAGATTAACGCTGAAACGTAGCGTATTCCCCAAATGTAAATATGCACTGCAACAATGTTCATTAGTTATTACCTTTTATGTCTTTAAAGTTTGCACGGCAACAATGTTCATATGTTTATTACCTTTATGTATTTGTACAGTTTGCACTGCAACAATGTTCATGTGTTTATTACCTTTATGTCTTTAGTTTGCACCGCAACAATGTTCACTCCTAATTCACATGGAGATTACTTTGACTCGCTGTTATCTTATATTAAATTGCTATATGTAAAATCATATCATGGTTGTCAGGCTGTTCTGTTCTTGTGTGTTGTCGTTATGCGCGTGTTTGGATACGCCTATTAGTGCGTGCGTCCTGTGCACACGGGTTTTTTTTTTTTTTTTTTCAGTCACCACGTGATAGTGGGGGGTCGCCAGTCTCTGGCCCTGTTATTTTGGGGGTCGCGGGCTGAAAAGTTTGGGAACCCTTGAACTAGACCACTGTTTTTTTAACCCGCACCGCCTAGTGGTTAAAGCACGTTATTGCATTTTGTTGTTGAATGTTATATTTGATGAAAACATTTAAATATTAAGAGTAGCCTACATACAAAATAGGGGGAAAGTAGAAGGTCAATGATAGAAATATAGAATAGAAAATATCAAGAAGATACTGTAGTGATCTCTACAATAAAACAGCTAGTACAGGACGTCCAAAGATATTAATAGGAGGATGTGCAAAACAGACAAACTAATAAGGCTTTATTTAAACATTAAAGAATACTTTAAGTTAAGGTCTTCTTTTGAATAAGAAAAAAACATTGGGGGTATCAACAGATAAATATTAAGTCTGACAAAGTACTTAACGTCTAATATATTGCATAGTTTATTTTGGCACTTGACAATCACCTTCCCTGAATTTGACTCAGGTATAACTAAAGTCTGATTTAAGGGTTGTTTATATTTCACATCATTGATCAGAATCTGCAAAGTAACTAAAAATAAATGTAGTGGAGTAAAAATACCAGGTTAACCTCTGAATTGTAGTGGAGTAGAACAAAGTAGTACATGCTGCTGTAACAAAAACATTTCCCAACTTGGGATCAATAAAGTATATCTTATCTTATCTTAAAGATCCCATGTCATGGCCATTTCTACTGTTCATAATTCCATTGTTGAGGTATACTAAAATAGATTTATACTGTGCAATTTTCCAAATTCACATTGGTCTCTCATACAGCATCTCTGTATGTGTATTCACCGGTATTCGCTCCTGTACCCCCTCCCTGTGAGCCCAGTGTGCTCTGATTGGTCACGCGACGTGCAGCTGCTTGTTGCTGTGAGGAGCAGACAGGGCTTCAGTGATAGGATACAGATACAGCGAGAACAAGCGAAACTCATCCTGAGCACACACAAACACTCACAGCCGAAGTAAAAACAATAAGTGTGGCTTGATATTGAGTAAGAAAAAGGTTTATAACGCTGTGAGCATGGGTCTGCGGAGAGCATTTCTCCGCGATCCCAACGTAGTAGCCCGAAAAACGTTTACCCATTTAAACAGTCGTGGTAGATACCTTGTTTGTTTTAAACATCATAAATACACAAACAACAATGAATACTTACAGGTTGTGTACCCGAATCTCCCGCTGGTCCAAACAAAGTAGGAACAGCATCGTTCTTCAGTGCCCTACGCTGTACATATCCGGCATGAATCGCTGAAAGGTTTGGGAAGCTTTGTTTCGTGAAAGGCTGGCAGAGGGTGCGGCCAAAGCTCTGGGCGTGGCTACTGGGTATCCCTACGTAGCGATACCCAGGAAGAAAACATTGGAAAATGAGAAATCTCCAACGAGGCATTTTGGGGAGGTATTTTCTGTGTTAGAGTTTTACTCCCTACAGGGTGTACTTTGAGGGTTTTTGACTCTGCAGACCCTTTACATGCATAAAAACCTTCATAACACACAAGGGGACGGGTAATAACCGGAAAAGCATGACATGGGACCTTTAAGATGATCGATGGCTACTGCCATATTTGCTAAATTTGCCTCTGAACCTTGACAAGTGCATGTTTCAAGGCTTATCAATTAACAACAGGAGGGGTCACAGACATAAGACCAGCTGTTAAATAAAGCTCTTCTGACCTTAGCTGTCATGTGGGTATATTAATGCTGCCCATTATGGACACAAGCAATTTTCACCCATTTATTAATCATATGTTTTAAATTTGATAACACCAATGTGTTTCTTATCCCCTAAACCTCCAGGGGTGTAAACAGTTTAATACTGGCAACTTCTAATTGTGGGAAATAGGAAAACGTCTTTTAAAACTACAATTCCCAGTAGAGACGTCCCATAGAACATGTTCCGAAACACACAATAGCCAGCATGTGTAGTTCTGGGGGGGAGGGCTTGGCTGGACCCGGCCGAGTCCAGTTTTGGATAGTCTGCCGTGGTTCCATTCCATTTCAAAGAGCTGTTTGACGCTCGGCGTAACCTTGTCGCACTGCCACTCCAACATCCAATCACAGAGCTTGAGGACTAATCACGGGGTTTGTAAAGCAAGGCGGATGTTGTAGTAGTAAACGATAGCTGGGGATTCTGGGTAGTGTAGTGTCTTCGGAAACTCTGTAGTGTCTAAACTCCGTAAAAACTATTTGTTTCTCCGAATCGAAGGTTAAAAACACAAAAGCATTGTACACAATTTAAACCAATCAATATTGTGTAATTAGCAAGGATAAACTGATGTTTTTTAGTGGATGAGTAATGCAGATATCACTGTGTAATCATTTGACAGTGAGGGAATACTTCCGGTTTTATTATGAAAACTTCGAGACCGGAAAAACTGTTTTCACCCTGTGAGGGTTGACGTTAACTTTACATGGAAGCTGCCGCATATACACGTTATCCTGGCGAGACCTCAAATCATCTTCGTAATATCTATCAAACTATAGATCCTTCACATCCACTGGACGTAGATTATAAAAGTACAATATACACTTCTCGCTAGAAATCTAATCAAAAAGCATTTTAATGGCCAAACTATTCCACAATTTAGGATTTTCCAGAGAGGGTTATTTGTGAATAAACGAATCGCCGGAGCATTTGCAATCAACGGGAGCATGTTGTTTCTTACACGACCACTAGAGGTGCTACACTTTAAAACGTGACTCTGGGTCGTAATAAGCTGCTGAACAATCGACCTATATGGTAGTTTTTTGTAGGAGGACAGGCTGGGATGATGTTAGCCTAGCCACCAAAGCTAGTTTGCCTATTCAATAACCAGATTTAGAGCCAACAAGATACCACAATTATACCGAACTGACAATATGTCGCACGTATGCCTGTTTAATGTTGCGCAGAGTCAGCACCACAGCAGAGGAAACACAAAAAACTGGTTCACAATCGGCCATCGGCTCCAAACCAGTTCAGTGGAAAAAGGATACAAGGGAAAGACCCAGAGCTCCGACTTTGAGTGAAAGATAATTACTTTTTAATGAGGCGATAAATAATAAAGTGTGTACCTATCTGACCTCGCGGTCTCAGATCATGATGCTGCTTTCTCACATCAGTGTGTGACATCACCATACATTTAGCTCTAGTAGCTTTTGTGTCATTGTACATTAGGCTCAGAGTTACATCATCATTATGAATCAATAATGAATTCATACTCAGTAAATGCTTATCTCCCCTCTGTTTCATTTTGTAGCTATTGCTAATAATGTTCAATGTGATAAAGCTGCTCCTTGTCACTGTGAAAACAAACTGGGAGAGAATCTTCCCACGATTGGGAAACTGTAAACCAGACGGTTCAGACTAGAAATATCTGTGACAAACTTCCATAATTGTGAGGATTGAGGCACCAAACTCTGGAAATGCATCTGAATAACAATTCTTGGGTTGTGTCCACATGGTTGAATGCAGTTGTGGTTTTATATAAACGTATCAACTAGTCAAATGTAATCTAATGATTGCTTCCTTTAATACAACTTGAAAGCATAATTTCATGTATAAGTAGCAGTGGTGAAAGGTTACTAAGTATATTTACTCAAACACTGTACTTAAAGGGGCTTTTTATGGTCGTTTTCAGGTTCATATTTGCAAAAATAGGGCCTCTTCAAGTACAACTTTCAGTGACTTGTACTCTACTTGAGTATTTCCATTGTATGCTACTTATACATGTACTCCACAACAATGATTGGGCAAATATTGCCCTTTTTACTCTACTACATTTATATAAAGCAATATCAGTTCCTTTGGACCTTTATGTTATTAATAAAACATGGTAATCACCTAAATGAATTATGATGTACAATTAGGAATTAAGATATCTAGCAGTACAAAAGTTAGCAAAAACTTTTCTTGATGCGACTTAAAATGAACACATTAATGCATCACTTTAATCCAGTGATATAATAAATATTGTTCCACATTTTTTTTTTATTAGTTCTTTAAGATTTGGTAAGTTTATTTGGATGCTAATGCTTTTTTACTTTTAAAATGTTAAATGCAGTACTTTTACTTGTAACAGAGTATTTCTACACTGCAGTATTGCTACTTTTACCTAAGCCAAAGTACTCCTACCAACAGTGATTAGTAGTGTTTTCTACAACAATGTTCTCTGAGCTCCATGGTGTTACTACACACACGTGAAAGGCGGTCAGATGTAGTAATCTTGTGCCCCTGGTAATCTGCTGCTGGTGCTAATAGCAAAGCTCACAGCTTGATGAGCAGCGGGGGGGCAGGGCTCTGTGGAAGACGGGTGGCAGGAGAATCAGATGACCTTCCTCCACTCTGAGTTTTAGAGCTAAAACCTCTGTTGGACCTGAGAAGGCAGCTGGTTCAGAGATTATGGACTAACACAATTACCCATTTTCTGTATCAGGCAACAGGCCACCTGATGAGATCGACTGCACCACTCCACTTGAGCTCCACCTGAGCTCCGTCTGTCTCAGATGATGGAATGGAGCAGTGATGAGCCTCGACAGAAAGCAGAGGGATTTTTCAATTAGATTTTGGAATATTGCAGAAGATAAGCTCTGTGGCAAACACAGTTGTGTGACAATTACATGTTTTGTTCAGCAGTATATTATATTAACACCACGTTATTTTTGTTTATGTGTCGGGGTTCGGGAGGGCTGATCATTTATTCCGGCAAATTACTCAGACCTCCTAATTAACCTAACAGAAGTTATTGAGTCTATGTAAGTTTACTGCTTGGCTCAGATCCAGCAACGTCAGCTAGATCTCACCTCTATTAACTCCTGAAGAACCAGGTTCAATTAACTGCTGTTTCAATTCAGACGACCCTCTAAATCTGTTTAAGCGATCCCGAAGGATTTTGATATCAGTAAATGAGGTGTGGCCCTATACTAAGTGTGAGTGTGGCAGTGTGCAATCTTACCTTTTAAGCAGGAGAGGAGAGCGCAGATGTCTTTTAAGTTGTCCCAGTCCAAGAGGTGGGATCAGTTTATTTGAAGAAAAATGGTCCAAACGTATACAGGGTTTTTACCTTCTCTCGTTACAACATTATAATCCTACAAAACATATGCTGTGGTCATGTTCTAATATGCAACTCTAATTCACAGTTTTACATTTATTACATTAAACTGTAACTTCAACTGCCCAATTCAGTTGTGATTTTTAAATCTCCCGATAGAATTTTGAGGTCTCACCTCATAAAAGACCGGTGATAATAAAAAGCACATTCAAACTTTCATTCACCAAATCAATTCACATCAATTCCATACCTATATTCCGACAGGTGGCGGGACTAACATTCACAAACACATACCTATATTCCGCATGAATTCGGAGGAAAATCCTCACAGGTGGCGGGTACTAATACTCACAAACACACTCAATTCATTCCACTCATTCAACCCAGAAATTCATTCAACCCAGAAATTCACTCCACTCATTCAACAAACAAAATTCGAGAGATATTTACCAAGTTTGAGAGAACCTTACAGAGAGCAAAAACCCAGGAGAGAGTATACCAGGGGAACCCCCCCCCTCTCTCTCTCTCTCGTTTGCTCCCTCTCCACCAGTGTCTTTATGCTCAAAAACAGGATAGAAAAACCTAAAGACACCTCCTCCATACCCATATTTGTGGAAACTGGGCATGGCCTCTGATGTACAGGACTGGACATGACCAGACGTATTCTATGGCTATGGCATAAGACACACCTTCCCATGTTTGGGTAAAAAGGACATGACCCCTACTCTGCAGGACTTGCAAAATATTATTCTCGGCTATGGCACAAACACCTTTTTGGGGCCTCAGTTCTTTTTCACTAAGTCAGGATCCCCCCTCCCTATGCACCGCTGTAAGGGAAGAGGGAAGAAACTGCCTCCTCTCTTATCAGTGACACCCATAAACCATTATAGGCCTTACACTCAACTTAACAAACCACTTTGTTTATACTGTAAATATAGAAAATCATAACATATGAAACATTTTCATTGTGGGTTATACAAGAATATAATTGATTATATTTGATTATAACTAACTTTCGTTTTAATTATTCAACCTAATATGGAGATCTCAACAATGAGGCGTAAATTACGAGAAGAAGAAAAGCTATCTTTGAGCTATAAGGGAAGTAAATCATGGGAGCATGGCTGTGAATCACAAACACTAGCTAAAGGCGGCTAATGTTTGTTGGTTGACGTTTAGTTTGTTTAATGAGTATAGTTGATACAGTTATGTATATAAATTCCCCACACTTTTATGAACATATGTACTATGTTCTGTTGTGTAATAGAAACTATTGTTTAATTTCTGGGTATTTAGAGGTGTGCAGAACTATTGTTTTAAAGTGCCAGTGAAGTGCATTTTTTTGAGCCAAAGTGAAATGGCAGTTTCATTTCTTACATATAATTGTACCTGTTCATGGCTAAAATAATTTTTTAGGAAGTGCGAGGGACGAGATAAACATCGCACATTTTTCAGAGTCTGAGCCTACCGCTGCTGCAGACGATAGCGGCTGTGACGTCACAAGATGGGCCCAGTTGTGATTGTTAACATGGCGGAGCCTTCGGAAAGTGATACTGGTGCGAGAGAAATTAGTGATTTTGACAGCTTTTCGGACAGGATAGATGAGGAAAGTGGCCATGGAAGTCAATTTAGTTGAGGACAATATTTTGTCATAGATCTAGAGTAGATCTACACACAGGATTGGCCGTCACCTGATCATACATTCATCTGTTCATAGCATGATGCAACATTCATGTTCACATGCAGTGTTGTGCTAGTTACTGAAAACCAGTAAGTAGTTACAATTACTAGTTACTTCACTACTTACACCAAAAAGTAATGCGTTACTGTGAAAAGTAACTTCTTAGTTACTTAGAAAAGGGCACCCATTAATGCCCTTATACTGTAGCCTTCATTTCAGTACTGTTATTGCATCGGAGAATAATACAACCTGTTGATCAACTTGACATGCATTTGCATCACTGAACTCTGCTAAGCAATGTGGTCTATACAAACACAAACACAAAGATATGTTTCAAAGTGCCAATCCAGCCGCTGTTGCTTAGGTGGAGGTGGAATGGCGTCGGATGAGTCTGGGTCTGTGGTCTTAGCTACTAGCTTCGCTACTAGCTTCGTCCCAGCATGTTTTTTCTGCAGATGTTTCAACAGATTTTAATTGCTGTTTTGGGCAGTCGATAGGATCTTTGACCCGCCAAGACACAACTTACATTTAACTAAAACGTTCTTTTCTTTGTGCTCGACAAAAGTGAAATAGTGAGAATATCTCCAGGCGGAGAAACTCGACTTGAGCTCTGCCGCCGCCATGACAGTCTTGTTAGTTAACACAAACACAGTGGCGTTTATTTTTCATAAACAATCTACGAATCTACGAAACAATGACACCAGCCACTCACCTTCATCTTTTGGGAACAGAAACATCAACACAGTGGCGTTTATTTTTCATAAACAATCTACGAATCTACGAAACAATGACACCAGCCACTCACCTTCATCTTTTGGGAACAGAAACATCGCCACTTCGGCAGACTTCACATTACCACAGCCAGCGGCAATGCATCGCTTCCCGTGTGTTTTTCCTCCCTTTTTCGTCACTGTCGCCTCCATTGTCAGCTTTTCTCGATTGGCAATCACTTCCAGTCGACTGCGAAACACTTTCCAATCAAATACTCGCTCAAAAACGTTGGTAAATTCGACTTTGAAATAGAGACAAAATGAATGGTGGTGAATGTAAACACTTCGGCTTGGCCCATCTTGTGACGTCACGCAGTAGATCGCAAGCCACGCCCACGAAGGCGGAGGTCGACTGCGAATTTCCCAGCGGAAAATTCAAACTCGTCAAATTCGTTGCTATTCCAACATCTTTGATATGGGTTCCAATGGACAATTTTGGTCATTACTATACGTATTAGCATAAAAGATCATGCACCGTCGCACACTTCAGTGGGTCTTTAATGTTGGAATGAGGTATGGTGCATGAACACAGAGTGAGGAAAACAAGTCCAGGAAAGAACACATTTAGAATTTATTTTAAAAAGCAGGGTTTTTTGTTTATTCATGCAATACAAATAATTTGAATCTACTTGTTTCTAGTTTTATGTCTCCTTTGTTTGACATCAAGAAATCTATTCAATATACCTAAATTAAGCTTTTGGGGACACCCTGACCTAAAGTGGTTATAACTGTTCCCATGACGACGTGGGAGCTTAATTTGGAGATCTTCACTGGACATCTGCGACAAATAAAGGTTATTTTTTGCACAACGCAGCAAGCAGGAGTGTGTGTGTGTGTTTGTGTGTGTATGTGATCTGTCTTCTATTAGGCATTATTTCTCAGTAAGGTTTAAGGTAAATTATGTGTGTTAGTGTTGTGTGTTTTCCCCCCAGGTCGCACTAATATATTTAAAAAAAGCTTAAATGTAATAAATATCTCATTCATCTTTCTTTATATAATTAGCATATCAAATCGTCGTTGCCTTGCTAATACATCTTTTGCCTCTAAGGTTTTCTGAAGAATCTTTAGCAATGAAAACAAATGCTGAAAATTACCATAATTCATTTAGAACTCATTAAAGTGCCAGTGAAGTGCATTTTTTTGCGCCAAAGTGAAATGGCAGTTTCATTTCTTACATATAATTGTACCTGTTCATGGCTAAAATAATTTTTTAGGAAGTGCGAGGGACGAGATAAACATCGCAAATTTTTCAGAGTCTGAGCCTACCGCTGCTGCAGACGATAGCGGCTGTGACGTCACAAGATGGGCCCAGTTGTGATTGTAAACATGGCGGAGCCTTCGGAAAGTGATACTGGTGCGAGAGAAATGAGTGATTTTGACAGCTTTTCGGACAGGATAGATGAGGAAAGTGGCCATGGAAGTCAATTTAGTTGAGGACAATATTTTGTCATAGATCTAGAGTAGATCTACACACAGGATTGGCCGTCACCTGATCATACATTCATCTGTTCATAGCATGATGCAACATTCATGTTCACATGCAGTGTTGTGCTAGTTACTGAAAACCAGTAAGTAGTTACAATTACTAGTTACTTCACTACTTACACCAAAAAGTAATGCGTTACTGTGAAAAGTAACTTCTTAGTTACTTAGAAAAGGGCACCCATTAATGCCCTTATACTGTAGCCTTCATTTCAGTACTGTTATTGCATCGGAGAATAATACAACCTGTTGATCAACTTGACATGCATTTGCATCACTGAACTCTGCTAAGCAATGTGGTCTATACAAACACAAACACAAAGATATGTTTCAAAGTGCCAATCCAGCCGCTGTTGCTTAGGTGGAGGTGGAATGGCGTCGGATGAGTCTGGGTCTGTGGTCTTAGCTACTAGCTTCGCTACTAGCTTCGTCCCAGCATGTTTTTTCTGCAGATGTTTCAACAGATTTTAATTGCTGTTTTGGGCAGTCGATAGGATCTTTGACCCGCCAAGACACAACTTACATTTAACTAAAACGTTCTTTTCTTTGTGCTCGACAAAAGTGAAATAGTGAGAATATCTCCAGGCGGAGAAACTCGACTTGAGCTCTGCCGCCGCCATGATAGTCTTGTTAGTTAACACAAACACAGTGGCGTTTATTTTTCATAAACAATCTACGAATCTACGAAACAATGACACCAGCCACTCACCTTCATCTTTTGGGAACAGAAACATCGCCACTTCGGCAGACTTCACATTACCACAGCCAGCGGCAATGCATCGCTTCCCGTGTGTTTTTCCTCCCTTTTTCGTCACTGTCGCCTCCATTGTCAGCTTTTCTCGATTGGCAATCACTTCCAGTCGACTGCGAAACACTTTCCAATCAAATACTCGCTCAAAAACGTTGGTAAATTCGACTTTGAAATAGAGACAAAATGAATGGTGGTGAATGTAAACACTTCGGCTTGGCCCATCTTCTGACGTCACGCAGTAGATCGCAAGCCACGCCCACGAAGGCGGAGGTCGACTGCGAATTTCCCAGCGGAAAATTCAAACTCGTCAAATTCGTTGCTATTCCAACATCTTTGATATGGGTTCCAATGGACAATTTTGGTCATTACTATACGTATTAGCATAAAAGATCATGCACCGTCGCACACTTCAGTGGGTCTTTAAGGCTTTAAGTAAACAACATATGTTCTATTTTCAAATGAGTGTACAAATGATAACTAGTGATATTGAAATGGCAATGATTCATGTTTTATTGTGACTGGTTCCTGCTGTATTTGGAGCGTTAGGAGCTCCATGATATGATTTAATGTCCTGTTCCTCTCTGTTTCCCCCCGCTGCAGCTCCACTCAGACATGGACCATGGAGACAGCGCAGTGAAGTACACTCTGTCAGGAGAAGGGGCGGGGTCTATCTTCAACATTGACCAGATCACAGGAGATATCCATGCTCTGGTGGGGCTGGACAGGTCAGTGCCCGTCTATAATGATAACAATGCAGTAATAATGTAGGTAATAGAGCGGTGCAGTAATGAGTCACACAACCCAGAAATGAGTTAGTATTTTACGACCTGTTTCCCTCGTCTCAAAGTCAATGGTTTTTAATGTGTGTGTGGTTAGACACCTGCAATAAGGTCTGTGGTTAACACAAGCTGAATAGATGTTCACGTTTTGTTCTACGACATTAAATATGTAATTACACCACTCGTTCAAAGCTTCCATGTGACTTAAAAACAGAGGCTAAATGGCACTACTTAACGTCTTCACGCCAAAGATGAGCGACCTTTAGCTTAGCGGTGGTTAAATAAAGTCATCTCACCGTGATGTAGTTTGTTTATAGCCCAACTTTAGCTATTTACTTCTGCAGATTCAAAAATCACTAAGTGGTGTAAATATGAGGAGTTTAATCTGCTAAACATAACGTGAAAAGTATCTTAAACATGTGTTGCCCACATACTTTTTTCTTTACAAATCCAATGGGAAAAGCTCACAGCTTTTTGTCGAGGGAGCCCTTGTGATGCTAACATTAGATTCAACTTTCAAAAATATGTAATCGCCGCAGCACTCCATGTGGTACCACATATAACCCCTCTTCAAACAAGCTATCTAAAAGAGAGAAACATACATGAATGGCCATGTAGGTGAACTGACATGTGTGTACTCTATTGAACCAATTACTGACTTTAGGGGAAATACTGAGAGCTTTATATAGTTCTAATGGACTATTCACATGTGATATAACGCTGATCTAAAGTGTTTCCAATTAAAATTATAGTTAAATGTTCAATTATTATTTTTATTTTTTTATTATGGGAATGTCTGTTTCCTTTATTATACTTCGTGCAGCATTTTCACTTTATAAATCAAAGTAAATGCAATGGTCCTGCTGTCTTAAACACAAGAAAAACCATACGTATTTAAATAAAGAAAATAGGCCTAAACAAGAGAAAACTAATTTAAACAAAAGATGTAAAGAAATTCAAATGAAATTAAAAGCTAACTTGGGTTGCCCAAATGTTTCTGTTACATAATAATCGGTTGAACAGAATGGGAAATGTGCCTCATCGGTGTCTTCCCCTTTTGTGGCTGTGGGACTTGTAGTCCTATATTTTCTATGGAATACACAGGTCAGCACTAGGTGTTTATATTATCTACACACACAAAAGGAAGCTGTCTCTAACATAATGTACTAAGATCTCTGTTAGCACTTTGGGAAAAAACACACAGTTCCATTATTCATGCTAACGTAGCACTTGGTATCATCTGTCGAAAGGCTTCCTCAGGTTCAACGTTATGTCACCCAGCAAACGTTCCTAGTACATCACTTGATGTACTCTAATGTGAAGGCATAGTTGTACAGTTTACCTTACAAATTGTATTGACTTACTGTAATAGGAGCTACATTTAAATGACTAGCATGTGTATCATGTATAGCTAACCCTGCCATTCTTTCACATTGAGGTAATTTAGCCAGCTGGTGTAATAGAGCTAACATCAGCTCTTGTTAATAGAGCGTTCTTTTATGTAATAACTGTCGACAGCTGCTGTATAATTCATGATCCGGAGAGTAGAGGTGTGTACGCATGTGTATTTTTTGTCCTCGGCCGCCCCGTAGTTTCAGAGCGCATCGAGTTTAAAATACCATCTACAAGCTGATGCTGACAGCCCCGCTCCTGCCCCCTGCTTGCGGCAGACCACACTTCCACGCTCACCTGCAGGCCCGGACTGGCCATCGGGAGGACCGGGACGGGGGGTGTATGTGTGGCGCGAGCGAGAGAGAGAGAATGCGCACACCTTACCTGTATTGTTGTTGTTAGCATCTGGTGCTAGCTAGCTGCGCTAACGGATATAAGGAGCTGTTTCAATGAAAACAGAGGAGCGACATTTTGCCGACAACTGCGCCGAGCACTTGACTTTATGCAGGTAGCCAGACAGTGGGACATTGTACGAAAAGGCAGCACACTCAGCACGGATAGTGCGCGCAACATGATTGCAGCGTCCAGGCAGCTCCCGTTCGAGCATATGCCTTGAGTTGCACATAGCTCCAACGATCCATCACAGTGTCTCTCTATACACACACACACACACACACACACACACACACACACACACACACACACACACACACACACACACACACACACACACACACACACACACACACACACACACACACACACACACACACACACACACACACACACACACACACACTTTGTATTGTATTATTGTATTGTATGAGAGAGGTTCCAGGTTGAATTGAGGCGAATATTTGTAATGTTCAGAGGTTGTTGTGTCATTGTTCAAATGATAATAAACAAACATTTGCATAAAGCATATTTGTCCACTCATATGTTGATAAGAGTATTAAAAACTTGAAAAATATCCCTCTAAGGTACATTTAGAACAGACAAAAAATGTGCGATTAATTTGTGATTAATCGCGATTAACTATGGACAATCATGCGATTAATCGCGATTAAATATTTTAATCGACTGACAGCCCTAATAATTACATTTACTTAACAGAAGTGTGTGTATGGTTAGTGTCGTTAGTTTTCAGTGAACAAAGTCTCTATTGGACATCAACATTGGTGCATTTATGAAATATGTGATATTTTACAGGGAGGTAAAGTCGTACTACACACTGAAGGCCCAGTCGGTTGACATGCACACAGGCCTCCCTCTGGAGCCTCAGTCTGAGTTCATCATCAAGGTGCAGGACATCAACGACAACGAGCCACGGTTTCCCGACGCTCCCTACAGCGCAAACGTCCCCGAGATGTCTCCAACAGGTGGGACATGAAGCCTCTCTGAACATATGTTACCTTACCATCTGCATAAAACAAACATTTAATGATGTTAGTCAATGTCCAAATAGAAGGACTGTAGCCAACTGTACTTACGTACTTGGTACAGCAACTAAACTTCAAATAAATGATGTCGCCAAGAGGCTAAACATGGCTCATTGCTGTGGTGTGTTCCAAAAAATAGTCTGTGCCGAATTAAAAGTTTCACTATTTTAAATACATTTTATCCACACACATTTGACAATTGCCACAAGTTACCAATTACAAATGTGTGAAGCATTTTGGCTCTGACACTTGGTATTAGACCTGATCATCAAAACTGGAATGAATTGATCTAGAATACATCCAGCATCCAGAGTACACTCTTGTTGGTTACCTCAGATAATATATTTGGAATAAGGTTCAGTGTCTAGATGGTGTAAACATGTTTGTGGACCTGCTTCTTCTCCCTTCTCGTGGTTTCCTTGCGTCTCTCCATGCTTCCCTGGTGGGTGGGACTAAGACGCAACGAAAAGACGCAAGTGAGGGACGCAAGGATGGAAGTTAAGAGAACTGAGACGCAGCTCATGTTCCCTTTAGTGTTGACTTCCTGTCTGTCTTCTTCTGCTGTTCCTGTTAGTGTTTACTTCCTGTCTTCTTCTGCTGTTCCCTTTAGTGGTAACTTCCTGTCTGTATTTTCTCTTGATTTCTCTCACATCCTTTAATGGGGACAGTATAGCCATCATAATTCCAACGTTTTGTGCTCTCCACAATTGTAAAAATTAATATCTAAAAAGTATTCCACAGTGTTTTCTGATGGATGAAAGCTAATGTGTGTTGTCCACAGCTGATGTTACATTTACCAGACGTCTTTCTGCGGATTGATATCACTGCACATAGTCTCTTCGTTTTTATTACGAAAAAATAACAGACCTCTGGATTGTCCAAATTGATCCAATCAGAATCAAGTATTCAATTTAGCCATGTAACAAGACACTAGACAGATTTTAGTTTTAAGACTTGATCACATTCAAGGAAAATGTTAAATGACTCCAGTAAGTTATGAGTAAATCAGGTTGACCATTTTCTCAAATCTGTCTAGTAGATCTTGTTATTAAAAAATTAAAACCAAAAGTGGCCTGAATGTGCACCCTGGCATAATTCAAAAAGTAGCAAAACACATTAGCATTCATGTCCTGGGGCCAGCAAATGTCCACAGCAACTTCCACAGAAATCAGAATTTTGCTGTGCAAAAGTACGAAAACGTTTGACACCAGAGGAAGTAGAAGCATTAGCTGTTGTCAGAATATGTTTTTGCAATGGTAGCATTAGATAAAAGGTCAGAGGGTCACCAAGAGCATTAGAGTGTATTCCTTGGGTCATGAATATAATACGTATCGTGGCATCTGGCCTGTATTAGTTGTGGTATAATACTTCAGCATGTGTTAGATGGACTAAAGAGATGACATCATCGTTCTGATAGAAATATTGTGAACAATAAAAAATCTAACTGCACAACATTTGAAAGTGGATGGACTTTTTTCATTTTTTTAAAAGTAAAAAGAGCCAAAAAAATTCATCTGATTTTGGTTTGTCTTACAAAAATAACGTCAGACAGAATCGTGTTTCCTTAGGGTAAGGGTTACTAGTTCAGGAGGATGAATTAAGTTATATCTGCACCACACACACACACACACACACACACACACACACACACACACACACACACACACACACACACACACACACACACACACACACACACACACACACACACACACACACACACACACACACACACACACACACACACACACAGTGCACTAAGCCAGACTTAGTGGACCATCTGTCTGCTAAATGCCATTACTGAGAGGTAATTTAACAGTCAAGGTCTTTAGGCTTTAAGCTGTTAATGCTTCAGCTGAGGCCCAAAGTGCTCTAAGAGAACGGAGTGTGACCCCAGTGTGTCTCTGTTACAGTGGAATAGAGAAACAAACTATAGCAGATTAGCTGAGGTAGCAAACAGAACCCGAATCCATAAAATAGAAAACATAATCCTAGGAGGAATCGTCTGCTAAGAATAAATACAGACAAACATATTTCTCTTTTCCTGACTTATTTAGCACTAGAATAAATGCTGCTCCAAAAACAAGTAAAAAAATCATATAAACACTGTTTTCGCCTGAAATAAGTAAAGAAATGTGAAAATGTGCTTGGTAAGATTTATAAGATGGGATATTTAGATCAGATCTTGCAATTAGCTTGGAAAACTTATTTTGAACTAACTACTTGTTACAAAATAAGCCACAAAGGCTCAAAAGTTTTCAGTTTTCTGATGTTAGTTGGTGATTTTCCAAAAAAGATGTAAAGAAAAATGTTTCATCTGAGATACAACTGAAAATAAGACGCTTTCAGAGTGTTTGACTTAAAAAGATACTCAAGACCCTATATCTCACTACATTGTTTCTCCTTAAACTGGCTGGGCGTGTCTCTGCGGTCCTGCCTGGGTCTCGTCATGCTGCTTCCCTGATGGCTCCCACAGGATTGTTTTTGACATCTTCGTGGATTCGTCTTCTTATTATAGACACATGCATTTCCAAACATTTGGTCTACCTACGCTGTAGAATGTATTATCTCTTCGATTTACACACGGCATCTATTGCACGTCTGTCCGTCCTGGGAGAGGGATCCCTCCTCTGTTGCTCTCCCTGAGGTTTCTCCCATTTTTTCCCTTTAAACTGTGGGTTTTTTCTCTGGAAGTTTTTCCTTGTACGATGTGAGGGTCTAAGGACAGAGGGTGTCATTTTTCTCATACTGCTATTCTGCACTAACTGTGCTGTTATATTTGCTGTAAAATGTTTTTACTGTAGGGTACTTTTTTATTATATGTACAGCACTTTGGCTTGACCAAAAATCGTTATATAATGTGCTATATAAATAAAACTTGATTTGATTTGATTTGATTTAAAGGGGACCTATCATGCAAAATGCACGTTTTGATGTCTTTTATACATAAATATGTGTCCCCGGTGTGTCAGGGAACTCACGCAGCGTCAGAAAATAAAACCCTCTCTCTTTTCCTCTTTGCGTCCGATATGACGTAATATCGGAAATGTGGACCCACGGCACTATCAGAAAGTTGCTATCAGAAACAATGTCCGACTGTTTTGGACGTAATATGGTCGGTGTTTACATTAGCATCGCTAACACTCAGAGCTAACCTGTACTGGAGAGAGCATGTGTGTGAAGAAGCAGGAAATAAAAAGGAACTCACCTTGTGGTATAACCGGCAAGAGAGAAAGCCTTTGAGCTCCTTACTGTTTCACAAATAATCCTTGATAATCCATGATATGGCGTTTCATCAAGGCAGTATCTGCCGGTAGAATCTCCCGCATGAGCAGGCATAAGCTCCGCCCCTCTTTTTTTTTTTCAATTTCTTTTTTTTTTAAAGCTTTATACCCAAGATCAGCACTTTTGAAACAGGAAGTGAAATAGAGGGATATGAGGCATGGCTAGAACGGGTGATCTGTTTGGTATTTTGAGCAAAACACTTCATAGACATGTTTTTTATATATTTTAATATATCTGAGACCTATGCTATTACCTAAAAATAGCATGATTGGTGACCTTTAAGTTATTATGTATTATATCAAGTGTAAAGACATACTCTGAGTAGATATTAGACAAATATAATTGGCAAGATTCTAAGTTTTTGTTGTGAGAGCTTTTGAAATATTTTGCTACACAAGTTCACTTATTTTGTTTGGGTCAAGGGCTGATACATTTTGAAGAGAGAGTTTAATGAATGCTGGCTGTAGCTGTACAGCTTTATGCTGGTTCTCAAAGAGGCAGCCCACCAATTTAAAAATATGAATTTCATAACCAAGTGAAACTTCATAAAGATGTTCCTATACTTGTGAATGTCATTCTGTTTTTCCTAGAGTTAAGGTTTAATTATTGAAAACTTGTATGCTAGCATCCTCACAACCGCAATCCTAACATGCTAATAGGTAGCAACACTATTTATTGTTTCAGTTTGTTGTGTTAGCATGCTATCAATTTAATATTAGCATCAAAGAAGGTAGTTGAGACTGATATGAATTTCCTTGGTTCTGCAGGAAGACCGACTTGATTCAAGTCTATCTTGTGAAAAATTACAATTTTGAAAGAAATAATAGCAATCTGTCTAATAGCTGTTGAGACATGTTTCTCGAGTGACATTAAGGTCGGGCTGGTGCTGGAGGAAAGAGTGTTTAATGAAAGAGCAACTTTCAGCCTGTTTCAGATGGAATATTTCCGAAATGTGTTAAACTTAAATCGGAAAGCATGAAATTCACTTTGTCATTTTGTCTACTTTGAAGTAGGCAACACCCTGCTACTTAGCGGTATTGCCATGACAATACGATGCTAACACATGCTAACTCTCAGTGTCCAACAGAATAACCTTGGCCCTATTGTGTTATTAGGCACTTTCGCACCGGAGTCCTTTTCCCAGGAATAGTTCCGATAGTTCCTGGGATTTTGCGTTCACACCAAAAAGATCTGGAACTAGAACTTTTTTGCACACCTTTTCACCCTTTTTTAGTCCCTGCTAGAGAGCAGGGACTTTCCTGGGGAGAAAAAGGTTCCAATTTCTGATTGGCTGGGCGAATTGCAAACCACGCCCCGTAAAACTCAGAAAAGTTTTTGTGAAGCCGCCATTTTATTTGCTCGCATTAGCATTATTCGCATTAGCATTAGCCCAGCGCACCAACGGAGAGAGACTAACTTATGGCAACACAAAAAAAAACATGGGAGCGGTTGGAGTGATGAGGAGGTGTCGGTGCTTCTGGCGATTTACTCGCCAGAAGCACCTACTGAAGCCAGTCCCCAACTCCGGGGACTTCGGGTGGCAGCAGTATACGCCGTGAAGTTGTTTGCGAAGTTGTTTGCGGCCTGCCAGTAAACCCAAAGCAGAAGAAGAAGAAGTGATGTCAGCGGCTCCCTGAGGGACTTATTCCGGTGTGAACGCGATTTACTAGATAGTTCCAGGAAATAAAAGTTCTGGGAACTATTCCTGGGAAAAATACTTGGTGTGAAAGCGCCTATTGTTCAGGTATTTGAAAGTGACAAACGTAGTGAGTTTGTTATATATGGACTTATCAGTCTCATATTACACAAATACACACAGAAGGATTCACACTTGTATTTCCGGATCCACACTTGTGTTTTTCAATGCACACACAAATGTGTTCCGTTTCATATACATGTAAATAAAATCCAAACACAGAAAAAAGTGTTACATATGTATTTTTGATCCACACATATTTGTTTTCCGTTTAAACCGCTGAACCTGCAAACAAAAACCGCTTTCTGTGTATGGATCGCTGTGCATTCGTGTGTGGGTTTTTTGAGACTCCCCTGACGGTCATCCGATTCGTACTTGTAATTTTTTCTATCTATAGCCAATCAGATGTCTCCTCCATTCTAAGCCAATCACATGAGCGTGCCCCCACGAGGGTATGATTTCTTGCGTTCATGATGTAGCGCTTCATTTACACATTTTGCGCTGTCCAAAACCCAGGAATGCACAGCGATCCATGCACAGAAAGCGGTTTGTGTTTGCAGGTTCAGCGGTTTAAACGGAAAACAAATGTGTGGCTCAAAAATACATATGTAAAATTTTTTTCTGTTTTTGGATTTTATTTACATGTATATGAAACGGAACACATTTGTGTGTGCATTGAAAAACACAAGTGTGAATCCTTTTGGGGATCATGAAATACAAGTGTGAATCGTTCTGTGTGCATTTGTGTAATATGAGACTGATCTAAGCCCATAGTTATAACGTTTTTTAAATGTGATGTGTTCTATTGGTTTGGACTGAGTTTTCATTCACCCTGGGGTGGTATGATCTGCAACACATATGGAAGATAATCAGATTTTCTCTAAAGCTCATTGTGTTGGCATCAACCCAAGCTGCCATCTGAACCGTGTAACAGATATCTGAAAGCCAGTTGTAGTGGGAAATATCATGATGTCATCAATGGTGCATGATATTATGAGGACTCTATGGAGCTAAGTTCAAGTTTTGAGCCTGAACTTTGAAAAATACAATAGGTAAAGGTAAGTATTTGAAAGGTTTTTTCAAGTTCGTAATATTTAAATACATTTTAGTAATTGTATTATTTATTTTCATATTTCACTTTTATATATATTTTGATATTTGGGTCCTTTTTTTCTTTTGCAGTTTTTATGCTTTCAGATGAATTTTTTGATTTAGCTCCATAGGACACACAATTAGCCACTTGGATTCAAAATGGGCACTTCTTAACAGTACAGAAATGTAGTCATTAGGCGCTTTCACACCGGAGTACTTTTCCCAGTATAGTTCCGATATAGTTCCGAAAATGTGCGTTCACACCAAAAATGAGAACCTTTTCACCCCCTTTTCAGTCCCTGCTAGAGAGCAGGTACTTTCATGGGAGAAAAGGTTTCCATTTCTGATTGGCTGGGCGGATTGCAAACCACGCCCCGTAAAACTCCCAAAAAGTTTTGTGAAGCCGCCATTTCATTTTCCTCGCATTAGCATTATTAGCATTAGCATTAGCCCAGCGCACAAACGGAGAGAGACTAACTTATGGCAACACAAAAGAAAACATGGGAGCGGTGGAGATGAGGAGGTGTCGGCGTTCTGGCGATTTACTCGGAAGGCTTATTTTACTCTTATTTTTACTCATCTCCTATTTCATAGTCTTTTATTATCATTTTAAGTTTTTTCTTGATTTTATTTTTGATTTTATTAATCTGTGTGAATCTGTGCTGTCCTGTTTTTCACGCTTACCCTGTTGCTGCTTGTACAACTGAATTTCCCCACGGGGAATAATAAAGGTCCATCTTATCTTATCTTATCTTCTACTGAAGCCAGTCCCCAACTCCGGGGACTTCGGGTGGCAGTATATGCCATGAAGTTGTTTGCGGCCTGCCAGTAAACCCAAAGCAGAAGAAGAAGAAGTGACGTCAGCGGCTTCATTTGCCTAATCCTCCCTCAGGGACTTATTCCGGTGTGAACGCGATCTGCTCTTTAGTTCATCAGAACTAAAGAGTTCTGATGAACTAAGTTCTGATGAACTAAGTACGGCAAAGTACTTGGTGTGAAAGCCCCTAATGGTTTTGCAGTTGGGGTCATATTACATGAAACAAGAGTCAAGGCTCATGCCAAAACTGTAAAGGAAACAACTCTCAAAGCTGAGCCCTTTGAAGTTCTCCAAAAATGTAGATATTTTGTGTATATGTGACTGTTTTACTGATATGCATATGATAGGTCTTGATTCCAAGGTGAGTTTTTGTGTTGGCGGTAGTGCTGCACACATCTGTAATCTACTTAAAACAATACAAAACTAATAGGGCAGTACATTGTGCAAAAAAGACACAGTAAATAAAACTGGTTAGGGTATACTTAGGGTTAAGAGTTACGGCCCGTCCACACAGCGGCGTGCGTTGAAGCTTGCCGGCGGGGGGGGCTGAAACTCGACCAACAACCAATCACATGAATCTCCTGCCCCGGACACACAAGCACGCGGTTTGATTGGCTAGAGCTTGTACTGGCATATGATTCGATTGGCTGACGCTTCCGCCGAAGCTTCAAGAGTTGAACATTGCTCAACTTTTGCAGCGAGCAACGCGAGCAAAGCTACGCTTCGCTCCCACAATGCAGTTCGGCGAAGCGTGACGTCTCCCCATTCAAAGTGAATTGGCAGAAGCGTTGAAGCTTCAACACACGCCGCTGTGTGGACGGGCTGTTAGTGTTAGACAAACTCTGCACACTCTGTTTAAATCATTGATTATTTTTTATAATTCAACATTATGATTAAATGAGTGCTTTCAGCTCAACTGTGTACATACAGTTTATATATAACCCTAACCCTGTTAATCTATTGTCCATTGGGATTGGCTGGAAGGACAAATAATTACAGAAAACAATAAATCAATATCTTTAAATTAATTATGGTACTCCCCCAAATCCAGTCTGAATAATCGATTAATTCAATGTTCTATCAGTGTGGTTAAATCTATACAAAGGAGGCTAGGCATCACTGGTATTTCCCTCCCTTCATGCCCATTATGGAAAAACCCAATATTCACAGCGGACGGTAACCCATTGAATAATATACATATGCAAGCACATGACATACAACACATTGGGCAAATAGTAAAAAACAATATTATAATTCCGTTCACAGTGTTGATGGAACATTTTAATCTGAATAAATCCCTCTTCTTCTCCTATATGCACTTACAATCAAATATTAAAAACTTAACATCAAAAGGTATAAAGATAGGTTGTCATGAACACCTTGATATGAACCTAAAAAGACTTGCAAACAAGAAAGGAATGATTTCAGGTATATATAAACTTCTCCTCACCTCCACTGCCAATACTAATCTGCAGACACAGAAAAGATGGGAGCAGGATTTAGGCATCACCCTTACCCCAGTTGAGTGGGACAGAATCTGGTCGAACTCAACATCAATCTCCAAGTGTGTCCGGTTTAGAGTAATACAGTTAAAAATCCTTCACAGAGCATACATCACACCCTGTAGACTCAAAAAGATGGATCAACACTCTCGGGCCTATGCTGGCATGGTTGTGCGGAAGTGGGTACCCTTTTACATTGTCTTTGGTCTTGTCCGGCTGTAAAATCTCTATGGGACGTAGTTGGAGATACACTCGCTGAGATCCTGAACATAGAGATACTCTTAACTCCAGCTACATGCTTGCTGGGATCCCCGCTCAATGGCATAACATCAACATTTGCAAGTAAACTTATAGCCCTAGCATGCCTTTCAACTAAACGCCTCGTTCTTATGAACTGGAAAGTCGGAAAGCCCAACTGCTTCAATTTAAATAGATGGCTGGAGGACTTCCTAAACATCTTAAGTATGGAAGAAGCTGCTTTCTCCCTGTTATATTTGGTTAAGCCAGACAACAGGCTTTGGGATAAGATAAGGGCTTTCCTGGACTCAAACCATCTCGGCTGCCAATAATAAATGTACTAATTATAATAATATTAATAAATAAATATAAATAAAGAGAAATAAGCTATGAAGAAACAAAAAAAGAATGGTAATAATAATGAAAGAAGTTAAATTAAATGGGAAATGGATGAATAGGTGGATTAATCAGAAAAGGAAGAGATGTGTGTGTGTATATATATATATGTTTGCATATATATATATATTTATTTATTTATTTTACTATTTATTTATCTATTATACATTTTTCTTTTTGTTTTATAATAATAATGAGGAAACAATTAAGTATATCTATATTATGAAGCAAATCGTTAATAAATACAACGCCAAATGCATACATAGAATGTAACTGACACTGTAATCCCCCTACCCCCCCACCCTTCATGTTATTGTCCTGTCCTATTTGTGATTTGTGTGAGCCATGTCCTTGTCCGTATATTTTTGTCTTTGAAAATGTTTAATAAAATATAAATGTTAAAAAAATCTATTGTCCATTGTACGCCCGAGTATTCATATAAGCCCACTGAAGTTTCTTTGGTTTTATTAAAGTTTTAAATGAGGTTGAGGCTCACAGCAGCCCTTTAAATATGGCATTTACTCAAAAGGATCTCATTATCTCTAAAAAGCAATAATCTTCGTTGTAATGAACTAATGATAGAAAAAAACCTTGAATTTTTTATGATGAAAACAAGATAATGATTTTCTCCCCAAGATTATAACCTTGTGATCTCAATTTCCAATACAAAGATGTGTTGGTTGGTTATGTTGAAAAGGGAAACTTATAAGCATGTGTGTGTTTCTGTGTGTGTGTTTGTAGGAACCTATGTGACCCAGGTGACGGCCACAGATGCAGATGACCCCACGTACGGTAACAGCGCCCGCATCGTGTACAGCATCCTTCACGGCCAGCCGTACTTCTCTGTGGACCCCAAGACAGGTGAGACATTTTAGCCCTTCTACATTACATTTTCCATGACGAACCCAGAGTTAATCAAACAGATGTGTGACTTTAGTGTGAACCCACAGCTCACACTCCCTTCTGTCGACAAAGCAGACTCACCGGGTCATGATGCTGAGAGGGGCTCTCAGAGTGAGTCCTGCACCGGAATTCTAAAACATGTTCAGAAAGGCACGTTAATATTTTCAGTCCTTTAACAGACAACCGATCAGAAATGTTTCTGTTGTTCTGTTTCTCAACGTTGGATTTTCCATGAGGAGCAGCATGAATCAACATCCTGCCTCCTTAAATCCAGAAAGCATCAAGGACTAAGGATTGAGACAAACTATACCTCTCTGCTCAGAGCGGTAGCATGTTGGAAGCAAGCCCCCTGGAAGTGAGCCGGCAGTTAAAGCAAATCTTCATAGTGGCCAAATGGTGGTACAACAACTTCCGTATCAGTCATTTAACGTAATTTGGTCCAAAAATACTCTTTTTGGAAAAGACATGTCGGTAAATCATCGTATGAGTTTTCTTTTAGGTAGATCAACTGCCATGGATCGAAACGTGTGTAGTCGTCATTTAAATCATTAGAGGCTAAAAGTTGTAAAAGTAGCTAAAAGCAGAATCCAGAGCTATTTTCCCTCTCTAAGATAAGATAAGATAAGATCTTTAATTTGTCATTGTACAAGTACAACGAAATTACAATGTGAACTCAAGGTGCCAACGCGCAACAACAAGACAATATAAAAACAACAAGACAATATAAAAACAAGAAATGGGACTTAAATAGACATGATAGGAAATATGTACATAAATAAATAATAATTTAAATTGCACGATTCCCCTCATATTGCACGGAAGACATGATTATTGCACGGAAGACATGATAACTTAAATATTAGCAGCGTTTAGCGCACATATGGCCCTGGGAAAGAAACTAAACTTGAGTCTGTTGGTCCGGGAAGACATGGTACAGAAGCGCCTGCCTGAGCGCAGCCGTACAAAGTGCTCGTTACCCGGGTGGTGTGGGTCCTTGAGGATCTTGACTGCCTTCTTAAGGCAACGAGAGCTGTACAGCACCTCCAGGGAGGGGAGAGGGCACCCGATGATCTTCTGGGCCGAGTTGACGACCCTTTGGAGCGCACCCCTCTCTGCGGCTGTGCAGCTGAGGAACCACACGCAGATGCAGTAGGTGAGGATGCTCTCCACGGCGCAGCGGTAAAAGGACACAAGCAGGTCCTGTCTGAGGTGGTAATTCCTGAGTATTCTCAGGAAGTAGAGTCTCTGCTGTGCCTTCTTGACGGTCGCCGTGGTGTTGGTCCTCCAGGACAGGTCCTCCGCCAGGTGAACGCCCAGGAATTGTAATGGTGTGGCTGCTTCCGTTGGCCCCGTCTCGTAGCGGGCGTAGAAGGAGTTCAGCTCCTCCACCAGCTGAGGGTCACCCCCGTCGGCCGAGGGGTGGCTGGGTCTGTAGTTGGTCATCTGCTGGACCCCCCGCCACATCGTTGCTCTGGAAGCAGTCCTCAATCTTCCGCTTGTAGTCCGTCTTGGCCCGCTTGATCCCCCGCTTCAGGTCGGCTCTGGCAGTACTGTACAGCTCCCTCTCACCAGTCCTGAAGGCGATGTCCCTCTCCCTGACCAGGCGCTGCACCTCTCCAGTCATCCACGGCTTCTTGTTGGGATGAACCCGGATGCGCTTATCCATAGTGACGGAGTCTGTGCAGTGCTTGATGTATCCCAGGACCGCTGATGTGTACTGTTCCAGATCCTCATGTTCGAAAACCCCCCAGTCGGTGTTCTTAAAATAGTCTTGCAGCTGTGGGGTGTCATCTAAAGGCCAGGTTTTAACTGTCTTTATAGTGGTGGAAGCCCTTTTCCTGATGGGGGAGTAGGGCGGAATTAGGAGAAGGGACACATGATCTGACTGGCCTAGGTGGGCTAGCGCTTTAGCTCTGTAGCCCCCCTTAATATTAGTGTAGACCTTGTCCAGTGTTTTATCCCCCCCCGTGGCACATTTAACATGCTGGTAGAGTCTGGGAAGCACTACCTTTAAGTTGGCATGGTTAAAGTCCCCCACAATGATGTGGACAGCCTCAGGATACATGCTTTGTTGACTGCTAATTGTATCATATAGCTGACTTAGCGCCGCGCTAGCATTAGCATCTGGTGGGATATATACTGCAGTTATCAATACTACATTGAACTCCCTCGGAAGGTATCTAGGTCGGCATTTAACTGTCATAAATTCTAGGTTCGGGGAACAGTGGTTACTCACAATGATTGTGTTTGTGCCCCAAGAATCCTTAATGTATATAATAAGGCCACCACCACACGTTTTCCCCGACAATTCTCGGGTCCTGTCTAGTCTATGGGAGGTACGACCAGCTAGCTCGATAGCTAAGTCCGGAATGGATGAGTGGAGCCAGGTTTATGTGGCTATTAGCACGCAGCTGTCCTTCACAGTCCTGTTCGTTGCAACCTGTAGTCTCAGTTCGTCCATCTTGTTAGCGAGAGATCTTGCATTTGTTAGAAAAATACTCGGCAACGGTGGTTTGTCCGGGCGGTTCCTTAGCCTCTCCAGCAGGCCGGCTCTGCATCCCCGCTTTTGCTTACGTTCCTTTCTCCGTCTGTGACGCTTAGTTCCGGGAATGGTGAACCACGGGGCTCCGGGTTTCCTGGCGATTTCCGCCGGGATGTTGTTTCCGCGGATAAACGCGTCTGTAACGGCGCTTCCGCTGAGTAATCCGATTTCTAATAGATCGTGTCTGCTGAAGATGTTATTCGCCCAGCATGATGTTAACAAAAGTGAAAAAAATATATACAAGTAAACATGAAATAACATTAAAAAGGCACTAGACTTGAGTCCTATATCCATCCATCCATCCATCCATCGTCAACCGCTTATCGGCAAAGGGGCGTGGAGGTACAGTAGCAGTTCTGGAAGGGGTTCCCAAACTTCTCTTTCTCTGGCCACGTTAACCAGCTCTGTCTTGGGAATTCCAAGGTGGTCCCAGGTCAGGGTGGGGATATAATCCCTCCAGCTGGTCCTCGTTAAGTCATTTAGTATTCAACCAGAGAGGTTGACCAAGCTTTCTTCAGCTAAACACTGAACAACTCAAACTCAGCGAGTTCCAACACTTGCGACTCTCTCAGCAGAACTGCTGGGTCCTCTGTAACAGCAGCAAGAGGAAGTTCTGATGGTCCAGGATCAGCAAATAAATGGTATAGAATAGGGGCCCCTATAACACTGAGCTTTGCCCATTGTGTAGAGCTTGTTAATATCATGTGTGATTGAGTTGGAGCAAAGACTTTGATTTAACTTGAGCGGCAGTTAACAAGAATTGTGTTTTGTTTAGTGTTTAATTATATCGTAACATTTTAACCAAGTTACTCACAGAAATTCCAATTGTGTTTTTTTTTGTACGTCATGACTTTATACTAACCTCAAGATGTTAAAATCTCTAACCTTGTATTTTTCTTATTCGTCCCGCATTGTGCCTCTCTAATTAAATAATTATCCATAGCACGGCACCCTTGATGTACCTAAATTAAAGAATGAGTTTTGAGTTAAAAAGGGTTTAAAGGACATTTCCCTTTCAAATGGATTTTCACTTGATAATATAGTTATCCTCATTTAATCAAGTTTAAAACTAGAATATGTAAAGCACCACAGGTCACCTCTCTAACAACTGAATCACAGCAGGGAATCTTTCCTCCAAACTTTACTAAGTCCTTCACCTTGCTTTAAATACTTTAAGGACCCTTTCAGTTCTCTGTCCTTCATCTGTATATTTAACCGCCCTTGCCCTAATCATTTCATTCTTTTTTACTCTTCAAATGGCTTCTCCTGATTTTTTAACTCCATGCCAGTTTATTCCTGATCAAAGGCTGCCAACAGAGAGGCAGGGGGCATTTAGGCCTAATTAGAGCTTCATTAAAGTATGAAGTACCATAACATTGTGTCCTAATGAAGGTCAGAATCCACAGTATATGTGTTACGGTTGAGTGAAGCAGGCAGGACCCAAATGCAGATTTCAAAGAAAAAATCCTTTATTTCAAGGCAAGCTGGCAAAAAACAGAACACTACCCCGTGACACAGTCAAAGACAAACAATGAACCAACAATGACAGACAGAAAACACAGAACTTAAATACACACAAGACTAATCACACAAACAAGACACAGGTGAGGAGGGAGGAGAAAACAGGGGCACAAGGTGAACACAATCGGGTAATCAGGTAGGAGGGAAAACAGACAGAAACCAACAGGCAAGACAGGGAAGTGAACACTTTTCAAAATAAAACAGGAAACCAAAGACAGAAAAAGACAAGACAAAACACAACACAGACAGACAGATCGTGACATTACCCCCCCCTCAAGGGACGGATCCCAGACGTCCCTAAAAAAAAACAAAGTCCAAAACATCCAGCAGGGTGGGTGGAGGGGGACCGGAGGAGGGACTCGGGCGGACAGCCCAGGGGCAAAGCAGAAGCCGAGAAGGGGGACTCGGGCGGACGGCCCGGGGGCAAGGCAGAGGCCGAGAAGGGGGGTTCTGGCGGACGGCCCGGGGGCAAGGCAGAGTTCAAAAAGGGGCGAAGGCCACAGCGGGCGAACTCATGGGGCCGGGCATGAGGGGGAAGGCAGCAGCTGGAAGAGTCAGGGGGCCGGGCCCGAGGGCAAAGGCCGCGGCTGGAAGAGTCAGGGGGCCGGGCCCGAGGGCGAAGGCCGCGGCTGGAAGCGTCAGGGGGCCGGGCCCGAGGGCGAAGGCCGCGGCTGGGCGACTCAGGGGGCCGGGCTCGAGGGCGAACAAGAAGGCGGCGACGGGACTGCTCCGGAGGACGGGCAGGAAGGCGCTGCCGGGACAGCTCAGGAGGCCGGGCAGGACCCGGTGTCGGCCGGACAGGAACCGGAGCCGACGGGACAGGCGTAGACGGGATCCTGGTCATGACATGGGCTGGTGTCAATGGGACCCCGGACGGAGCAAGGGCCGGCGTCGACTGGACCCCCAACGGAACAGGACACAGAGTTGGCAGGACCCCCTGTGGAACAGGTGTTGGCGGAACTTCCCCTAGGACAGGACACAGAGTCGGCAGGACCCCCGGTGGAACAGGTGTCGGCGGGACCCCCGGCAGAAGAGTAGTCGGCGGGGCCTCCCACGGCACAGGAGATAGGGTTGGCAGGACCCCCGGCAGAAGAGTAGTCGGCGGAACCCCCAACGGGACAGGACATGGAGTTGGCAGGACCCCCGGCAGAAGAGTAGTCGGCGGAACCCCCAACGGGACAGGACATGGAGTTGGCAGGACCCCCGGCAGAAGAGTAGTCGGCGGGACCTCCAACGGCACAGGACATAGGGTTGGCAGGACCCCCGGCAGAAGAGTAGTCGGCGGGACCCCCAACGGGACAGGACATGGAGTTGGCAGGACCTCCGACGAAACAGGTGTCGGCTGGACCCCCAACGGCACAGGACATAGGGTTGGCAGGACCCCCGGCAGAAGAGTAGTCGGCCGGGCCCCCAACGGGACAGGACATGGAGTTGGCAGGACCCCCAGCGGAACCTCCAACGGACCAGGACATTGGGTAGGGACTTGAGAGGGGACTCGAGAGGTGACTTGAAAGGGGACTTGAGACGGAACTCGAGAGGGAACTCGAGAGGAGACTTGAGAGGTGACTTGAGAGGGGACTCGAGAGGAGACTCAAGAGGGGACTGGAGAAGGAACTTGAGAGGGAACTCGAGAAGAGACTCGAGAGGGGATCTGAGAGGGGACTCGAGAGGAGACTTGAGAGGGAACTTGAGAGGGGACTCGAGAAGAGACTCGAGAGGGGACTTGAGAGGGAACTCGAGAAGAGACTCGAGAGGGGACTTGAGAAGGAACTTCAGAGGGAACTCGAGAGAAGACTCGAGAGGGAACTCGAGAGGAGACTCGAGAGGGAACTCGAGAGGAGACTCGAGAGGGGACTTGAGAAGGGACTTGGAAAGGGACTCGAGAGGGGACTTGAGTAGGGACTGGAGAAGGGACTTGAGATGGGACTCGAGAGGGGACTCAAGAAGGGACTTGAGAGGAGACTCGAGAGGGAACTCGAGAGGTGACTTGAAAGGGAACTCGAGAGGGAACTCGAGAGGAGACTCGAGAGGGGACTTGAGAAGGAACTTGAGAGGGAACTCGAGAAGAGACTCGAGAGGGGACTTGAGAATGAACTTGAGAGGGAACTCGAGAGGAGACTCGAGAGGGGACTTGAGAAGGGACTTGAGAAGGGACTAGAGTTGGGACTAGAGGAGGGACTAGAGAAGGGACTAAAGGAGGGACTTGGGAAGGGACTAGAGAAGGGACCAGAGAACGGACTTGAAAAGGGACCTGAGTAGGGACTTGAGTAGGGACTGGGGAAGGGACTAGAGTAGGGACTAGAGGAGGGACTAGAGAAGGGACTAAAGAAGGGCCTAAAGGAGGGACTTGGGAAGGGACTAGAGAAGGGACCAGAGAAGGGACTTGAGAAGGGACCTGAGAAGGGACCTGAGTAGGGACTTGAGTTGGGACTTGAGTCGGTCGGTACGCCGACAGGACACGGGGAATTGGCGTCGACCGATGAGCCAACAGGAGATGAGGTGCTGGATTCGGCCGGTACGCCAACAGGACACGGGGAGCTGGCGTCGGCCGTTTCGCCAGTACTGGAGCCGAAACTGGAGCCGGAACCATGGCTGCTGGGGCCGGAACTGAGGCCGGAACCATGGCTGCTGGGGCCAGAACTGGGGCCGGAACCATGGCTGCTGGGGCCAGAACTGGGGCCGGAACCATGGCTGCTGGGGCCAGAACTGGGGCCGGAACCATGGCTGTGTGGGCTGGTTCTGGAGCCGGAACCATGGCTGCTGGGCACGGAACCGGAACACGGAACCATGGCTGTGTGGGATGGTACTGGAGCACGGTACCATGGCTGTGTGGGCCGGCACTGGAGCACGGAACCATGTCTGCTGGGGCCTGTACTGGAGCCCAAAGCATGGCTTCTGGGGCTCGGGCTGCTAGCCTGGACTTGCGACTCCTTCTCTTAGGAGCCTTTTGGAGGCTCCGTGGACCTCCAAAAGCCAGACGAGTACCCGCGAACGGCTCCTGGACAGGATCAGGAAATGGGGAAGAAGCAGGGGTTGACTCCAGACGGAACACACCAAGACGTATGGTGTCAGGTTGGGACTTGGGAGGCAGGGGGCTAGCTTGCCAGGGGCTAGCAGGCCGGGAAACAGGCTTGACCTCAACGCTACCAAAAAAGTCCTCCACCCACTCGGGTAGTAACTCCCTTAACCAGGGCCTTGAGGTTACTTCTTGGCGTGCCGAAGAAATAATAGACTGCCTCTCTTCACTACTGGAGGCATATCGACAGTCATTCCTCAAGCATGTTATATTGTACGTCACCTCGTACAAGCTGTCTGCTGGGTCCATTATGGTCGGTTCATTCTGTTACGGTTGGTTCATTCTGTCAGGGTTGAGTGAAGCAGGCAGGACCCAAATGCAGATTTCAAAGAAAAATCCTTTATTCCAAGGCAAAAAGTCAAAAACAGAACACTACCCCGTGACACAGTCAAAGACAAACAATGAACCAACAATGACAGACAGAAAACACAGAACTTAAATACACACAAGACTAATCACACAAACAAGACAAAGGTGAGGAGGGAGGAGAAAACAGGGGCACAAGGTGAACACAATCGGGTAATCAGGTAGGAGGGAAAACAGACAGAAAGCAACAGGCAAGACAGGGGGGTGAACACTTTTCAAAATAAAACAGGAAACCAAAGACAGAAAAAGACAAGACAAAACACAACACAGACAGACAGATCGTGACAATATGTCTGTCCTTCTATATGGGAGGTCCATTATCATAAGGAGTACCCGTTTCAAACCTCTCCTCTTCCTCCAGGAGTGATCAGGACTGCTCTGGCCAACATGGACCGGGAGATAAAAGGGGAGTACCAGGTTCTCCTCCAGGCCAAGGACATGGGAGGTCTGCTGGGGGGGCTGGCCTCCACCACCACCATCAATGTTACCCTTGGAGACGTCAACGACAACCCGCCTCGCTTCGCTAAGAGTAAGACCGTCTCCACAATGAGGCTGATGGGTGATTGTTGGATGGATGAAAGGGTCTTTGATTGTTGTGACTGATTAGTTGATTGAACAAAATCAGACTTGATGTTCTTTCTTGAATAACCCTTAATTTCTTTTTGCCCTTTTCCCCTCTCTTCTTCCATGACCTCAGGTATTTTCCACCTGCGGGTGCCAGAGTCTGCGTCCGTGGGCTCGGCAGTCGGAGGGATTCGAGCCTACGACCCGGATGCTGGTGCCAATGCAGAGGTGGATTATACCATTGTTCCAGGAGAAGAGGGCAACATGTTTGACATCATCTCTAGTGGCCAAAGTCAAGAGGGAATTGTAGTCTTAAAAAAGGTACTTTTGTCATTGACTGTTCATTAACTGCTTTTGAAACAAATACATTTACTTCACTAGCTTGCATGGTGATTCCCAACATTTTTCCAGATCTCCAAAAACACACTGGCGCATTTACTGTTGGTGGAATCCTTTACCAAAAATGTAGAATAAAGTTTATTTCCAAATAACTAATTCCATCAGTACAACAAAAGGCACATTAGCGTTTTTTAGATTAAGTAACTTTACAACAGCTGTCAAATAAGGTTCCTTCCAATTGATGGTAAGGTAAGAAGAACTGAAAATATGTAATAACCATGACAGCTTGAATACAGCTCTGTTCTAATGTGATAAAACATCTAGACATTCACCCTGGATACATGGAGAACACTCTCTTTACATCAGACAATAATGTTGCGATAATAGCAACCTGTACATCATTCAAAACACTTACAGTGAATAATTAATATAGCATACGTAAACCCGGTTAATGTCCCACAACATAAAGTTTCATATAATGTGTAATGCGTTTTTAATACAAGTATTATTAAGTTTCTTGGTTCTTAATATTGTCGTGGATAAGTCAGACTGGCTTTGGTGGCTATGCTAACATCATCCATGTAATAACAGAGAAACTTTATTTACGTCACTATGTTGCCAAAAATGTTGTGGAGATTCTCCTGCTGAACAAAACGTGTTAAGTATCATAAACATGACTTGGCTAGAGAGTTTATTTTTTCTAAAATATGCCAGAATCCAGTGGCGAAATCCCATTGCTTTTTGTCAAGGGAGCCCTTGCGATGCTAACTCTCAGGTCGGCTTGGAAATACATTATCACTGCACCACTCACCTGTTTTATTGTGATTTTATTGTGATACTCACGCTGGCATTGCTGAGAAAAGCAGCTACGTAAACACTGACGTCATGACGGGGCTACTTTTAGTCAGTTAAGAAAGGTTCTTAAGTGGTTCCCAAAATGCTACAAAGCTAGCACCCGCACAAAACTAGAAAGCAACTAATTTCAGTGGAAAAAGGGCTAAACTGTAGCCAATCTGAAAGCATAAAGCCAACATTGTTTGATGGATGTTTTGTGACTTTTCTAAATTAGTCACCAAATAGCAAACAAGAACCAAAGGCAACTTTTGCAAACACCAGCATTTGGTTATTGATTTGAGAGTGGGAGGAATGTGCTGATGTGGCTGTGATCCCATTCTTCCTCTTAACCTTTCATTTTACCAAGCTTTTAGGATAAATAACGTGTTATACATTCATGCATGCAACAAAAAACGTTCCATATTTTGCAGCCATTGTATTTTAGTGCTGATTTAAGTAGGAAGAATAGGGAAGGGAAAAGAAAGAGGAGGGAGTAAAGGGCATTAGAAGGAAAACAAATAAGGGGGGAGATCATTTGGATTTCTAAACTTGAACATAAGACACTTGCCTTAGGAGGATCACGGCAGTTTAAAAACAAAATCAGATCTCAGAGCGTTCTTTCAAAAGGAGTCATCTGAGGACTAAAGAAAACTTCGTAGTTAATGCTGCGTCCAGAGGGAAACCACGTCCATGATCACACACACACACATGTCACATCAAATCAAGCGCTTTAACATAGAGAGCAGAGGCTTTTATTTCAGACTGTCCTCTAAATCAGAGCCGACACCTCAGAGTCTGTCTGAGCACAATACTACCAGCTACTGTTCTTATTTTTTAGATCCATGAATCTGTAGTTCTCAGAACATTCTGTCTCTGCCCGTTGTTTGAGACAAAGAGCCATCTGTCAAGGTTAAGTTCATTAAAATTAGATGTGCTTAATAATACATGGGCTAAGCTAGCACACATTGCCTTAAAACAGTCGGTTCAACTTCACATTCAGTATCATTTCGTGTTAGCAAAGTGAGTGGGAATGTTTAAGTTCAGGCCTTTGGATGAGATAGTGTTCCTCTGAATGCATGATTACATTTATGACAGGGTTGACAAGGGACTAAAGTTAAAGCTAAACGTAGGTGTTTAGCTCAGTTAAGCTGCCTTCATAGGATGTTTAGCAGAACCTTACGGTGAGAACAGCTTGTTAAGATTTGCTATGGTCACCTCCCCTGCTAGCTTGCGCTGCCTCAGACAGCTGTTATCTGATTGGTTGCGCATGTCAATCGAGGTCAAAGATTAAGTCATTTGAAGTTTGAGTGTCGTAATTTGTGACAATTTCCATCAGTGCGCGATGTTGTCTCCTCAGAAACAAACATGCTCTGTCAGCACAGAGCAGACTGAGCGCTGGTCACATGAAGGCAGCTGTAGTCCGTCGGTCTCAGCAGGATTAATGAAACCTTTTAGACAGATATTCATGAAACCTGATGAAAGGATTAGGGAGGACCAATTCAAATGTGAAAACAGATTTGATTCGGGGGGGCTTTTTTGCGAACAGTGCAACTTTGCTGCAGTCATGTGAAGGGGTTGGGCAATATAGCCAAAATCTCCATTCCCTTTAACAAATTATTTAAAGTAGCCTAAGCCCAATTCATCACTTGAACATTTTCTACAAACTAACTAACTAACCAACCAACTTGATCTCTTTAACATTAAGAAAAAAACTATCATTCAGATGTGACTTTCAAAATTGTGTCAGTACTATCTTAGACCTTGAAGATCAAAAGTTATTAAAAGCTTTGCTCTCCGTCAAACGCCCTCCCAGTCAAACAGGAAGTAGCTCTAACTCAAGCATATATTCTACAATATGCTAAAAATGTCTAATGAAGGACAAGAGTCTAGGCCTGAAAACATCTACACGCCAATATTCACTTATCGACATATGCTACCTACTTGTAACACAAAGTGTTTTATAAATCCTTGCTAATGCTATAAAATGTAGTATTAATGTGCTTATTGTAGATACATGTGTCCGGTATGTGTAACATCACCATATTCAACTCATTAATATTTATATATTTGCACGTTTTGTGCTCCCATATACATATCATCTGAACATTTGTGCAAGCTTCGATGCAAAGGCTTAGGGTCTTCAAAATACAACACATGCTAGTTATTTCTTACATTATCTTTTAGTAGAGGCGGTTGAAAGGGGGGTGTTTGTGGGAAACCACAATATGTGTGTTTCCCACAGGGCTGCTGGGAGTGGATGAAAGGCGGAGTCGTGTGTGTTTGTGTGGGCTGGAATGATTTATTTTTTTCTCTCCGGTAGTATACCTGGCAATATAATAGCCTGGTGCTTGCCTTCTAGAGAATTCCTCCACTTTAAGAAGAAGCTTCAGTAAATCCAGAACATCCGTATATTTGGTAAACTGTACATCAACAGTGGAACTCAGGGATGTGCACAGGTGTGAGCGTCATGATACAAACTGAGTGTGATATGTGTATGAATGTCTTTGTACATTTGGCAGCTACATTTCCATATCAAAGTGTCTCCTGCATGTTTCTCCTGTCCACTCACTCAGAGACGCATGAGGAAGAATGGAAATCAACGTCTCTGTGTCCAAATCAATCAGTGTCCTTGGACATCAATAACCAACACACTGCCTTTTGATGTGTCTTCTGTGAGGACTTAATATATTAGAATGCATTAATGGTTGCTATGCAACAATAAGGCAGGATATCCTGGACTCATGCTTGAAATGCAGGAATGGAAAGGTGTTTATGGGATGTGGATGAGTAGTGTTCTTCGCTGGTCGCTTTTTGTCAAAATGCTCTTGTACTGACAGATGGTTGGATCATTGCAATATCTTTTTTATCTGGTTAGTAAAATGAATATAGGCTTCACCTTTGGGGGGGGAGGAGGTTGCTCTTTTTCAGGTTGGAGCAACAGCCCCTCAAAAGGTCTTCCCTCTGGACGAATAGCGTCTTTGTCAGATCTGCTCTGTGTGTGATTTTGTGCCTCAATATTCACATGTTTTATTCAGAATTCAGGATGGCTAGCAATACTGTTATTTTGTGGAACTCAATTAATATTATTAAATAGTAATAATTGATAACCATTCAACTTTTCTCATAAATCCTAGTACACGATGTAATGTGTAAAATGATGCCACATGTATCATATATTTTCAGAAATCTAACTTTTATTACAGATATTACTGTTAAAAGGGAGGGGTTGTCTTTTCTTTTGGCAATATAAATGTGAATTTTAATGGTTAAGACATCCACATTATACTTTATATGCAGCACATTTAGTAAATAATGATTTAACAGAATGAGGTTAAAGTGTTTATCTTTATTAAACAGCACAAGCAGCCATCAGCACCAGCTTGCTTTAGTCCTCCATTTGTGTCACAGGATTCGTTCAGGCACAGTATTGAGTGTAGCTCACCCACACAATAATTGTGGTTACATGCATACAGCTGAATAAAATAAACTTAAAAGGTAACAGAAACGGTAAAGTATGAGTAAGACAGAAGGCATTAACAGCTGCATTCTGTTTGTGTTCCTGCAGACTCTTGACTATGAAACCAAGAAGTCGTACACCTTCAAGGTGGAGGCGTCCAACGCTCAGCTGGACCACCGTTTCCTCCACCTGGGGCCCTTCAAGGACTCTGCGACAGTGAAGGTGAGCGTCCTGGATGTGGACGAGTCCCCTGTGTTCGTCCAGCCGTCCTACTCTCTGGAGGCGTACGAGGACACGCCCCCAGGGACCATCGTCGGCTCGGTGACGGCGCAGGACCTGGACGACAGCAGCAGCGCCGTCAGGTAGAACACAAGTACACAAGAAAACATAAACATGGAATTATGAGAAGCAGGCCAATCAATTGAAAACATTTATTGATTTAATCGCAATAATAATCTATGATTGATCATGATTAATCACAAGTTTAAATATTAGTATATACTTTATTTATTTGTATTCTTTCAAAACATAGTTACCAAGTGCTTTCACATAAAACCGAACAATGGTAAAATCATAGACTGGTAAAAATACACGAAGAGCAATTTACCTCAAACTGAACTGTACTACAGTAACAGCATCTAAACATAAAAAGTACAACAGATAAATTATTCAACAAAAAACAATACTTCTATAATACTAAATAATATAAAAATAAAATAAGATCACATAAGCAATTTTAGAAAAAAGTTAGTTTTTATTAGTAATGTCTGGTGTGCTGTTGTAAATAATCTTAAAGTAAACAAAATGTTCAACCTGATTTAAAATATTAAAATATACAACAGTGATATAATGATTGTCTTTGTGCTATCACAATCACTTCTAAAGCACACATTGAGAAGTCAAATCAGACAATTATGCGACGACACAGTCTCATCACAGGGTTTGAAAAGTCTGGAAAGTACTCACTCACAGTACTAACATTTATTAATCCTTGAGAACTTTGTCTACTGAATGCTTTTATGATCAAAGGCTCCTGAACTCTTACTAAAAGACAGAGACATGTGAAAATCAATTTACTTTGTTGGGGGATCATTTAGTGGACTGTCTACAAATGTTGCAGATTTGTTCAAGGACAGTTCTTCAGTGTGGGTCACCCACGTTCAGAGACCAATACACATCCAGTGTAACCGGTGTGTAAGAGGAAAACACACCTGGAGCCTTTAGGAATGCCTCTTTTTGCAATTATATTGTATTCCTCAGGTAAAAGTTGAAGTAAAATGTGGGTCAGTTACGGAAGTTAGTACTGCACATATATCCGTTTGGGGTCATTTATTTTAAAAAGCTCGTCAGGCACTGAATTTCCAGCCTAGGGAACAGTATTTTACCACCTGATTTTAAACACTGGATCAATTTTGGTGATTTTCGTATTGAGTTATATGTTTTAGACTATGGGGAAGTCAAATGTACACTTATGAAACTTCTTCAGAGCTTTTTTGTATCATTTTAGACACCAAAGGGAAAAATGAAAACTAAAACACTGGATTATTGCAAAATATATATATTATAACGGTTTTTAAACTCCAACAGGAACTATATTCTTATTACCATGTTTAATAGAAACATTAGATAACATTGACACAGTATGATCCTATATTCGCGTATTCACTGCAGTAAAGAAACAGTAAATTGCTTAAAAGGCAAATTGAGTGCACCATCTGAGCGACATTTCTTTTAATATGTCCTGATATATTCATGTATCTGCAACACTAAGTTGCAAACCGAAGCACAGAACAGCCTATTCGTTAATGTGTTGCTTAAACTGACTGTGCCCGACTGCAGGAGTGAGAGCATTTCTCTAATGTTGGCCGTATTCCTCTCCTGTTTCCCTTCCATGTTTCCTCTCCCCTCTGCAGGTATTCCTTGGAGTGGCAGACAGAGTCCGACAGCTGTTTTGACATTGACACTGTTGAAGGAACCATTTCCACCAATGACTTTCTGGACAGAGAGACAGCAGATCAGCACATTATCACTGTTGTGGCAACCAAAGTCAGTAAGTATTCCACGATGCACACAACCTGTATCTGACACAGGGGACAAACAGCCCGGAGCTCATCGTCCACAGAGGAAACTATGTGTTGTGTGACATCACATTGCTAACTTTTTTGCTATAGCCGCACAATGTACCCTGGACTTCTCCATATGGGCTAGATAGAGGTTCACCTCCTATATTAGAGGTTGTATTCTTTAAAAAAAAGTCAGGACTTTTAAATTCATACTCTGTGGAATTTATTGTGCTTTTTGGGTTTTTCCCTCTCTTCTAGTGTGTTCTATAGGTTTTTGTGCATGTAAATGGTCTGCAAAGGCTAACATCCCTGTGTTCCCTCCAGAGGGAGTTTCTCTCCCACACATTTATCAAAAGTCTGATTTGCAGCAGTAGAGTAATGTGGGATTTCATATGTCTGTGTCTGTCACTCATACTCAGACTTGTACATGAAAGGAAAGGTTTAACCCATTTGTTAAGGCTTGAACTTAACAAGATGTGACATATTATTGCTAACCTGACCAGTGTCGGATCTGTTCTATTGTCACACAATCCAAATCAATTCAAAACATTATTGGGAATAACAGTAGTGAGAGTCCACAAACACACACATTTTTGAACTACATTTATACCCCTTGCATTACAGTGGTATTTTTTCCTTTTGAACTTTTGTGAACGTACACTATATGCTCTGTAATAGTCTCGGACAGAGCAAGGGATCTACTTTAAATATTATATTATCGGGGCATGATGGAAAACACACCTTCTGGACTGGATTAAATCATTTAGCATCATTTATGTACTGTATTGTTGAAATCACCCTAATCCCTTTGAGAAATAAAAGCAATCTAAACAAGGCTTAATACTGAGATTTAACAGTAAACCCCAACAAAATAAGTTATCTTCCGTTGTAAAACAACATTCTGACAGTAATCAAAAGGTTTTAGATCATTTTGATGTCATAGTCTTGCTTGTTGAACTCATATTGTTACCTTGTTGCACATTGAGACTGCTGTCCTGTTCAATTAATAGGATTTTGAACACTATCGAATACAGTAGATAGTTACTATGGTTCTTCTTGAGTGTGTATTCTTGTCTCACAGTTGCTCTGCTCATCGCTCACAGACACACACACACTCTCTGGAATCATAGCCACATGTCCCTTCATCAAACTGAGTCCAAACTGTGATTCTGCACTGTTAATGTCCACATGTTAAAGGGTTGTTGAGCAAGGCATTCAATGGTGATATAAATATTGTGATCTCCCCACATTACAGCCTCTCCAGCCATCATCACATTTAAAACAACATTTAAAAACTATTCTAATCAGAAATATCTGCAGATAAAGAAATGCCAAGTTATTTGAAGTTTGGCATGTTAAAGCCATTTATACAGTTGAATAATGTTTTTATGTTGTTATAATAATACGTGCACCATTAAAACCCTCTATGACATGACTTTTTATTTTGGGAGGAAAGAAATGTTTCACCATGTGTTTTAGGAGCTTAGGGGTCCCTGATATTATATCAATTATAAAATGTGACCCCCCCACACCCCTCAACCAGGGGTTGGTTTGTTGCCTCAGGGCGACAATGTGCTACGAGGGTATTGAAACACCAAGGATTTCTACAATTCAGAAGAAATAGAAAAAACAACTCTATATGAATTCAAAAGGTTTTCTTTGTGTGTGTGTATATGTGTGTGTGTGTGTGTGTGTATGTGTGTGTATGTGCGTGTGTCTGTGTGTGTGTCTGTGTGTGTGTATGTGCGTGTGTCTGTGTGTGTGTCTGTGTATGTGTGTCTCTGTGTGTGTGTCTCTGTGTGTCTGTGTATATGTGTGTGTCTCTGTGTGTGTGTGTCTGTGTGTGTGTGTCTGTGTGTATGTGTGTGTGTGTGCGTGTGTGTGTGTATGTGTGTGTATGTGTGTGTGTGTCTGTGTGTGTGTCTGTGTGTGTGTGTGTGTGTGTGTATGCGTGTCTGGTGTGTGTCTGCGTGTCTATGTATGTGTGTGTGTGTCTGTGTGTGTGTGTGTATGTGTGTGTGTGTGTCTCTGTGTGTGTATGTGTGTGTCTCTGTGTGTGTCTGTGTGTGTGTGTCTGTGTGTATGCCTTTGTGTATGTCTGTATGTGTGTGTCTGTGTGTGTGTGTGTGTGTGTGTGTGTGTGTGTGTGTGTGTGTGTGTGTGTGCGTGTCTGTGTCTGTGTGTGTCTGTGCTTGTCTGTGTCTGTGTGTGTGTCTGTGTGCGTGTCTGTGTGTGTATGTGTGTGTCTGTGTATGTGTCTCTGTGTGTGTGTCTGTGTGTGTCTGTGTGTGTGTTTGTGTGTGTCTCTGTGTGTCTGTGTGTGTGTGTGTGTGTGTGTGTCTGTGTGTGTGTGTGTCTGTCTCTGTGTGTCTCTGTGTGTCTGTGTGTGTGTCTGTGTGTGTCTGTGTGTGTGTTTGTGTGTGTCTCTGTGTGTCTGTGTGTGTGTGTGTGTGTGTCTCTGTGTGTGTGTGTGTGTCTCTGTGTGTCTCTGTGTGTGTGTGTGTGTGTCTGTCTGTGTGTCTGTGTGCCTAACCCTATCTTGACCTTCACTGTCAGACGGAATAGCCCTAACAGCCTGATCGTGTCCCTTCTGCCCATAACATGTTTTGGTGTCCATTTCCTGTAAATATCAGTAGATGGTAAAGTAAAAACATTGACTAGGTTTATCATTTTACAGCTGAGCACATTTGCACACTTGCATGATATTGCCTGGAAAAAAGTGGTCTAAGTGGCACAGTGTTGCCCTGAGGCAACGAACAAAAAAACATAGTTTTAGCTACTTAATAAATACATAATAAGTCTGTAAACAATCAAATCTACTTCTTTACGTATTCATGCACATGCATGTATTTTTTATTTTAAGTTGTGTACATTTCTAATATGTTAAAAAGTGAAATGTATCTTACCAAGTGGTGGCCCTGAGTCCCCTGCAACTTTGCTTGCAGAAAGGACTGCCCCACGCCCAGACAAAATGCCACACCCATATAATTCCCTCATTTTATTGGACACCAGCATGTCAGTTGACATTGTGTATATTTAAAAAAATAAAAATATTTAGAGGGCCAGTGTGAGGTCGAAAAAGTGGTTTGTTGCCTGAGGGCAACAGTATGCCATAGAGGGTTAAGACTATCTTTATTATTAGTATCTGATACACTGAACTCAGCTGTATGTCTGTACAGGCGGCTTTAATGTAATGTCTGGTTAGTATCTGGCTCCATCTGGTGGCCGGAGGTTGTTGAGTAAGCTACTGCTAGAACAGATCGGTTTAGAAGTAAAACATTGAAAAAGATATAAATAAATATTACTTCAATTATGTAACCTATAAAACATTTTCTACATCCTCTTATGTAAAGTGTGTTGTCAGGAAAAACTAGTGAGTGGAACAAACCATTTCATAATTTATATTAGAAAACAAATTAAAAACATCAAAGCTGTTTCAAAATGTGGATGTCCAGAGAAACAAATCCACATGTCCGTTTTCAAAAGTTAACATACTCATAATTGAGGGAGAATGTTATTTTGTTATATTATCATATATTATACTTACACTAATAACATGTAAGCAGAAATGTGATGTAGCTAGTTGTGAAGCAGCAAACTTCAAGTATTTTAAGGTATTTGATGATACAATTATGCTTGATGTTTTATGGTGTCATTATATAGGAGGTTTTCAAAATATTAATTTGCAAAGGAACTTTGGCTTCAACGGTTGAATAAATGTTGAGGAGCAGAGGTAGGATGTAGACACTGCACAGTGCAGCAGAGAATTATACCTGCTAAAACAAAACAATAATTAACACATTTATTCTTCTGAGTGAAATAATAATGTGCTTTATATGAGTAAGGCTTTGATGCTACATGACTTCCTGTCATCATCATCTTCACACACACACACACACACACACACACACACACACACACAAACACTCACAAAGTAGTTGGTATTTGTATTGGGAATCGTACACACAAACTGGGTTTGAATTGCATTGGGGGCAAATTAAAACATCATCACGTACTGGGACCACCCTTTCACACAGACATACACACACACATACACACACACACACACACACACATACACACACACACACACACACACTTGATGTCTCATAGAGTCCTCTCTGTAGCGTTAACTTGTGAATGAATGTGTGTCACTGACTTTATGCTTCCTGCCCTCACAGGTAACCCCACGCTGTCCACTAAAGTCCCGGTGACAGTGGACGTACTGGACGTGAACGAGTTCCCCCCCGAGCTGGCCCCCCCCTCACAGACATTTGTGTGTGAAGACTCCAGAGTGGGACAGGTAAACTGCTGATAGTATGTGAAGAAAAGGAGAAACACGTGTGTTACTTAAACCATTTTGATATCTGAGTTAGGTCGTGTTATCTACTATGAGTCATTCAAACTGGGTGTACATAACTGAATTCCAGCAGTGGGAAGTAGTGGAGTACAAATACTTCGTTACTGTACTTAAGTACATTTTTCTGGTATCAGTACTTTACTCCACTACTTATTTTTCTGACAACTTTTTAATTTTACTTCTTACATTTTCAACACAAATACCTGTACTTTCTACTTGTTACATTTTCCAAGCAGGCTGGTTCTTTAGTTTGAATGTGTGTTTGGTGGCGTGATCATTATTATTTAGAGTCATTGCGTGCCTATTGATTTGAACACGATCCGTGTATCCATCATTTCCTGGTCTTCTCTAAAGAAGAGGGACCAATGAAAACTTTGTAATTCTGCCGTTGTTCAGCATGGAAACATTCATTAGCTAACAATGACATTATTGTTCTATTAATATAAAGGGAGGTCAGGTACTCTTTAAAACATTTGGTAGTTATGGGTACTTTTTACTTAAGTACATTTCGAAGCCCATACTTCTTTACTTCTACTTGAGTAAAGAAGTTTAGTCAGTACTTCTACTTTTAGCAGAGTATTTTGAAACATGAGTATCTGTACCTCTACTTGAGTAAAGGATGTGTGTACTTTTGCCATCTCTGCTGAATTCTATATGAAAACTTGACACCATCACCATGCCCCTGTGCGCTGAGTGTGATGCAGCATGTTGTGTGTGAGCAGGTGATCCAGACGCTGAGCGCCCTGGACAGAGACCGCCCCCCCGTGGGACAGAGGTTCTTCTTCAAGGCCCCCAAAGAGCTGCGCAACAGGAACTTCACTGTGCGGGACTTTGGAAGTAAGTAAGAAGGGGATTAATGTTAAATAGAGTCATATATATCACTCTTTTAAGCACTTTACATTACAAGTCAGCATTCACCAGGGTTGGGAGGGTTACCTTAAAAATGTAATCCGTTACAATTACTAGTTACCTAGTCACCGGTGACCTAATGTATGTATTACTATTTATAAGTAATATAACCTGATTACTTCAAGTTACTTTTGGTGTAAAAAAATTAGGCCTGCCGAATAGTATGGTTTATACTTGTCGCCAATGTTAATTTTAGATTTGTATTATATTTGAAAAAATGTAGATCACTCCAGATTTTTCTTAAATCTCAATCTCTACATGTATGGCAGCCATTCCATTCCAGTGTCTGTTGAATTCCAGCACAGAGAAATCACTAGTTTATAGAACAAAATTAAATTAAAATTCATTTTACTGAAACACATACCTATAAATAGAAAAACCAGAGAAACCGATAATGTTGTAACAATGCAATCCCGTTAGTAATCCCTTTTTTTTTTTTTTTTAAATTACTAAATTACCAGTAATGTGATAACGTCTTTTTTTTATGTAACTGTAACTGTATCCTTTTTTTTGTATCCTGATAACGTAATCCAGTTACATGTAATCCATTACTCCCTGACCCTGTGCATTGTGTTTAATAAATGAGATTTCCAGTTTCAAGGCGGTCCTGGGCCTTGTTCATTTTGTAGTGTATAATCCCCCAGTATAGTTTATTTAATGGAATTCATTTTTTTCAATGTTATCTTTCTGTGAAATGACAGCTCATATCCTCCGTCTGCTGCTTTTTCAATGTCATGGTACCAGAGATGTTATTGCAGAAACAAAATGAAAACACTGATCTGGTGTGTGTGTGTGTGTGTGTGTGTGTGTGTGTGTGTGTGTGTGTGTGTGTGTGTGTGTGTGTGTGTGTGTGTGTGACAGGAACAAGGTGCCTTAATGGTCTCTACCTTGTCAGGCTGCATCTCCGTCCAGCGGGGTGCAGAATGTATCTTTTCTGACACACACACACACACACACACACACACACACACACACACACACACAGTGTTTAATCTGATCCTCCAACTGCTCGCCTTTTATTTCCTCCGATTTGATTGTATCAATAGAAGTAGCATTATAATATTCTTAATACTAAGGATGGCCAACAGCACCAGTGTGGGGCAAGTTACTTCCAAAATGTAATACAGTACATATTACTTATTACTGTCTTTTTTAAGTAATAAGTTACATTACAATATTACTGTCTCTGAAATGTAATGAGTTACACTACTTTTATATTACTTTTGAGTTACTTTACCAAAATAACCGCAAAAGAATGGCTAGGTATTTTAAATGCTAAAAAGTAGTTTAGTGCAGCTCATTATACATCCAGTGAAGGGCAATGTTGTATATTATAACAACTGTGTAGGCCATTAAGGCTCCTAACAACTTTTATTACACGGCTTGGTCAGGGTACGAGTTATGAACTGAGCTCTATGGGGGTCTTTAAGACTAACGCGTGCGTGCGCACGCACGCACACACACACTCAAACACACTCAAACACACACACACACACACACACACACACACACACAGCAGCAGCCCTCTACTTGCTACAAACTTAAATATGAAAAGGTTAAACTACGCACACACACATCATCTCGGCTCGCGCAGCACGCTCACAGGCATAGATTGCGCAATAATGTATTGCACACCTTGGAGGTGCAGTGCAGGCATATTGTCATTCAAAAGATGCGTAGTTCTTTTGGAAAACATGTTTTTCTTTAGGCTGATCAGAAGGGGTGTTTCCTGGACCTGGAAACATCCGGGGCTTAGCCCACAGTGGCGGCGCCAGAGATTTTCTTTTGGGGGTGCTGTGGGGTAGCTTGACGTTTCATAGAGGGTGCTCAAACATGTAGGGTTTCCCATTAAGGTACCGGGCGCTACAGTGGAATTTTCTACTGCAACACTCCCCACACGCACATACACAGTTTACTACCCGCGACTGTTACAATGAAGGCTCGATAATCAGCTCACGGCATATAGGCTAGGTGGGGAGTGGACCTAACATCCTATAGGGGGGTCCGGGGGCATGCTCCCCAGGAAGATTTATTTTTAAATATTGAAGTTAAAAGCATCAATCTGGTGCACTTTGAGAGCAAAATGAAGAGATCTATGGATACATCTCTCAACACCCATATGAAACAGAACTGTAAACAGATTTTCTTTTTCTTTTTGGATATTTTACAAATCACTCCCCTTTTAAACTGTATTCTTGTTTTACTGTCATATAGTATTTCATAACTGTTTTTCATTTATTCTCTTATTTTTTTTACATCTATAATGATCATATGAAGGTGTGCCTTGGAAATAATCTTTTACATATTAATTGCATTCACTGAACACGGGAAATTACAGTCCTGCCGTCCTCTCTAGTGTCATGATGAGGTTCAGGTAAAGCACGGTTAATGTATTATATTCAGGGGTGCACATAACTTTTTTAGTGAGTTACTCAGATGAGTACCAGGAGACAGCGTTTGGTACTCACCCCACACGAAGCGTGGTCCTCCTCAGTGTCTCCTTCACTGTCCTCTATTTACACTTCTTGCATGCTAGATGATAAAGATGATGAAGATGCACCTCCCTGTCTCCTTTTAAGCCTCCGATTTGCTTTCTCCAAAACTTGTTGCCAAAACTGTGAAGTCCTTGCATTTCCTGAGGCCAAGTTGAAGGATCAAATACTAAGAAATTATCACATGACTTGAAGTCATATCTGATTTCAGATGTGGGAAGTTACTAAGTACACTTATCAAGTACTGTACTTAAGTACAACTTTGAGATATTTGTACTTTACTTGACTTTGATGCTACTTTGTACTTCTACTCCACTACAGTTCAGAGGTAAATTGTTTACTTTTACTCCATTACATGTATTGAATACCTTTAGTTACTTTACAGATCTGACAGAATGTGCACAGGGGAGTCTCCCACTGCAGCGAGTTGGGGGAGTTAACCCTGTCTGTGCACACACGGTGAACAACTCTGTCGTCCAGTGATCTAAGCCTCTGCCTCCTGTAAAGCTTCACAGGGCCGTCGGTTATGTCCTGCGCGGCTCGGCTAGCACCCAGTACAATCAGTCATAGAAAGTCCGAAGATTTGCAGGGAGCGAAACGGCAACGTAGCTGCTTAATGTCTTTGTTTTTTTGACATGTCTAGTAGTTTACTCCATTGAGTGTTGACAAGAAACACGTGTAGACGAAATTTGTGTTTTGTTTTGATGTTTTGAGGTAAGCAAAGGCGCGTAGTGACACAAGTGACGTTATGCAATTCAGATTTTTGCCGCACATGCGTACCTGCGTACCAGTTATGTGCACCCCTGATTATATTATTGAGGGAGAATTGTCCGGGGCTTACGGTGGCTGAGAGGTGCAATCGACAATTACAAAGTGTGAAACACTTTAACAAAGCTTGAGAGAAATTTACATTTTCTAAAACAAAATTACATTAGCAAAACACTTTTACCAAAGAAAAAACAATTTAACATTAACAAAAACAAATTAACAAGATGCGAAACACTTTTACATTTGCCGAAACACTTTAACTAGAGAATCAAACTGGAAAGGGAATGCCCATCATACCAGAAGTGATTGACACAAACTTAATGTTTTTTTGGCGGATAGACCGCCGGTACCTATGGACCTTTATGGTCGTTAAAGATGTTTTGTCCGTTCTGTGGAAACCACCTGGGCCAAGTGACATGGTTTTGCTCATCACGATATACTTTCTCTTGCGCAAGAGATACGTTCTCATGCACACGAGAAAGTTACAGGTTCGCCAAGTAGGAAGTGGAGCTGTGCCTTTTAAGGGGCCTACACACCAAACTGACACCAAAGAACACGTCCCGACGGAACACGACAGTTGTGTCGCCTCACGCATCCTGCGTCTTGGCCAACAGTCGCACTGGAACACACCGCAAAGACTTCAGCCGACGGCCAAGTAGCACGTACGAACTGCGCATGCGTGAGTGGCAATAACTCTCCTTACCAGCAGGCGGCGGTAGTGTGTATTCGTCATTCAAAAGAGGCAACAACCGGAAGACAGACTCTGTGATACACCGAGAGAAGAAGAACAGACTGCGTGATATAAACAAACAACAAATAGCGTGTGCGTTCCATTTTCACTCTACAGCAAGAAGCTCATGGGGCTTTCCCGAACCTGTGTCGAGAGCTGGAGTTAAATGAAATCTCAGATTTGCCTTCTTAATAGTTTGTTTGGGTCCCTCACTTCCGTTTCGCTTCTCATGCACTGATTCGCTAAGCTGAACAGCCAATCAGAGTGATTTCTTTGGCCTGTTGAATCGGCGGCGGAAGGTGTCGGCACGGCCGAAAAGACACGATGGGGCGGGACACACCAATCTGAGTAGGGTGACAGGACGCTCATCGACGGCCAGACATCTATCGACATCTATCGACGGCCGAAATCGGCTTGGTGTGTAAGGACCTTTACACACAGCCTTCGCTGTGTTTACCTTCATTAGACAGCTAAAGAGCGACTGCAGGCTGCTTCGTTATAGCCACACACACAACTCTACACACATCGAACTGCCCGATTATTACGCCTTATTATTCCATTTATGAAGGAGATGTCCGGTCACCAGGGCGTGTGTGTGTGTGTGTGTGTGACACTGGCATTTGTTTTCAGAAGATATTAAGATACTGTCGTCCGTTCCGGTACTGCGGTCAACTCAGCCGTCTCTCGCGTTTGCTTGGTCAAATCAGCAGCTCTTCATTTTTGAGTGCGCAATTAATCGGGCCTTTACGGTAATCGCCGAGAAGCGGCACTGAGTGACGCTAGTAGTAGGCCCTACAAGAGTAAAATAATGCAGTTTTTTCTGCTTTATTTGCGATACAAATAATTCGTACCATAAGTTCTTAATAAAACTGACAGTTTGACTCAGTCCTAGTTTGACTGCTACCAACAATAAAATGAAGTACTTTTAACGTGTACTTTTTGGGTAATACTCTCTCAAAGTCCCCTCCTGAGAACAAAATCATGCCACTTCTGCTATATTTGATGAGAGATAAAATGATTTTTAGCCATAAGTTCTTAATAAAATTGGTACTGTTGGACTCAGTACTTGTTAGACTACTACCCCTCCCTCATGTCCAGACGGTTCACCTCTCTCACAGCACGTAGTTTACTCCACTTACTGTTGGAGCGCACGTCTCCTGGATCCAATCTGAGGTGCTGCAGCCTTAGCTGTAACATGAGGAAGAATCCACTATATCAACGAGAAATTAAATGGATGGAGTGAAATGTTCCTACCACTTCCAACAATATTGACTATACATCTATCATTCCTCTAAAGATTCCAAACCAAACAGTTTCCTCTGATTAAGTTTCATTGACTGTTCATTATACTAAAAAGAAGACCTCTTTAATGAAGTATGTGAAGTTGCCTTTTCAGCTCCCAAATGTTTTCCTTATAGGCTCAAAACTACTTCTTACAAACTTCATAACAAAGTGCTCTCGGTAAACAGCAATGTATTTTCAACTTTCTTAGCTTTCTTAGAAGTAGGTCTACACTCCGAGGAAGGTGAGACTAGCAGCTCATTGAACACTATCCTCTACGAAGGTTGTATCCCAAAATGATTGAATAGAAAGACATTGTGTTGAGTGTTACTTGTTCAAGTGCAGATCAAGAAAAACACAAACAAGTGGACTTTGGAGCTCTGTAGTGAGAGATCATTTATTTAGCAAAACTTAGGAGGAAACATTAAGGCTACATGCTACCACCATGCCTCCACTCACCTCAACCGCGGGATGCAACGGCTGCTTCCGCCTAAACCAGAAGATCTCTGAGTTGGAGGGTAGAATATCCGTGTTGCACCAAATCCGAGACGACGAAGAGATGCTGGACTCGCTGATCACTATGGGCCCCACTGCCACAACAACTGCCGGGGAACTGGACTCCACTGTCCCATGGATGGGCGTCGCGGCCCGATCGGACCACTGGACCGTGCTGGGAGCTAAGCCCAAGGCCCCGGTTAGCTCCACTCCGAGCCAGAAGGAACCATGGATGGATGCCCACCGGGGAAAACACAGTGGGAAACTCACATGCCGTCCCACTCCACCGCAGGCCCTCCAGCTGACAAATCAATTCTCCATCCGTGACGAAGAGGACTTCCCTCCACTCGCCGGTCTTCGCCCTCCTTCTACATCACAGAGATCCGCTGTTCCCCTGCCGTCGCCGCCTCCACTCTGCGCGGCTGCGTCCAGAGCCTCCGAGCGCCCTCCTGACCGCCGCTCTTGGCGACACACCCCCTTCTCACGTCCAGGCTCTACGTCGCCGAGGTCCAGTGTTCCCCTGCCATCGCCGCCTCCACTCTGCACGGCTGCGTCCAGAGCCTCCGAACGCCCTGCTGACCGCCGCTCTCGGCGACACACCCCCTTCTCACATCCAGGCTCCGTCGAGTTCACCCCTCGCCCCGCTGCAACAGGCGACCGGGCTCCATACGACACGCCCCCTCACCACGATACAACTGCATAGCCTCATCTGCTCGTCCGGTATCCACAAACCTGACCAAGACCCCCAAGCCATTTCCTCCTGCTTCACTGATTATTGGTGACTCCATTGTCAGGAATATTTCATCACAAACTGCTGCAACATACTGTTTCCCGGGTGCTAGAGTTTTGGACCTGGTCGCACAAGTTCCGTTGCTTCTAGGTAAGCATCCTCTCACCAGAAACCTTGTCATCCACATCGGCACCAACGACACTGCATACAGACAGTCTGAAGTGTTGAAGCAAGATTTCGCCAGTCTCTTCAAAGTACTCAAGGAATGCAATAAATCAGTTTTTATCTCCGGGCCGATCCCCTCTCTTCGCCGAGGGGTGGAGCGTTTTAGTAGGCTGCTCAGTCTTAATACATGGATACAGTCAGTATGCTCCTCACACAACTTGGGATTCATTGACAACTTCAATCTGTTTTGGCAGCGTGATTCCTTTCTCATTAGAGATGGCATTCACCCCACTTCACGGGGCACACGTGTCATAGCTGCAAATATTTTTCACGCTGTCTCCTCTGCCAAACGCACATGACAATCTGCTGCAGCATACCTGGACACAACACCGGTCACTGATAGTAACTCTTCTTCACTGCAACAGACACACCCCATCCTGCTCACTGACGCCACCCAGCGGCCCACAAAAAAACCTTCTCTTCATAACGATGTTTCACACAGACTGTCGGACTGTTTACCCGGTTATCCATGCTTCTTCTCTGATAGACATGATGAGGAGCCAGGGAACTCAAAGCTTATACAACTCCCTATCCCTGTGCTCAGAAGCATCAACAAAAGGTACCCACCCTGCCCTCTACGTACAAGAAACAGTGCACACCTGATAACTGTCCCCATAACACCCCACTCAGTTCAAGAGAACGTAGTGCACTTGGCTGTTTTAAATGTCAGGTCCTTGTCAGGCAAGCACTTTTAATTAATGATTTTATTAACAATTATAGCCTTAATTTCATGTTTTTAACAGAAACCTGGCTAGACGAGAACAACAGTGGAGCTGTTCTCATTGAAACAGCCCCGCCAAATTTTTTGGGGTGAAATCAGAGCACACAGAAAAGGAGGAGGTGTTGCTGCTATATTTAATAATGCTTTTCGATGCAAGAAAATAGCAATACAATCATTTCCCTCTTTTGAATACCTAGCCGTTCAATGTAATTCCTTCTGTCGAGCACTGTTTATAACTATCTACAGACCACCAAAATATTCTGCACAATTTTGTCTGAACTATTGTCGATTATTTGCATAGATTTTGACTGTATGCTCATGGTTGGTGACTTCAACATTCATGTTAACAACCCCAAGGACAGTAGAACTATCACACTTAATAATATTCTGGACAGCTATGGACTAACCCAGCATGTGACAGGGCCCACTCACAAATTGGGCCACACTCTTGACCTAGTTATAACCAAAGGTCTCAATATTTCTAACCTCATGGTCACTGATGTTGGCCTCTCGGATCACTCCTGCATCTTTTTCAAAATGAATATCAGCATTTCTAATAAAGGGACAACACAGATTCTCACAAAACGACACATAACTGAAGACACAAACAAGTTGTTTATTGAGGCTTTCTCCTCCACTATCAGACTTCCATCCAACAGTGTTGATGATATGGTGGATAATTTCAGGTCAAAAACTACATGTCTGATTGATGCTCTTGCCCCTGCTAAAGCAAAACCCACCTCTGGTAATAAAGCACCATGGAGAAATGCCACGCTAGTGAGGCTGCGCAAACGACATTGTAGAAAAGCGGAACGCAGGTGGCGCAAGTCACATCTTCTCATTCATTTTGAGATATTTAAGGACAGTCTTCATAGTTATAATCTCGAACTACGGAAGACGCTCCTTTTTCTCTGATATAATCAGCAAAAACAGCAATAACACACGTGCGTTATTTTCAACTGTTGACCGGCTATCAAACCCCCGCATACCAATTGCCCCTGAACTCCTCTCTACTGAGTCATGCAACAAATTTGCATCATTTTTTACAACCAAAATTGAAAATATAAGATTAACGGTGAGTGCCTCCGTTTCGGGAAAGGGGTCTATGGCAACCATTCATCCTCTTAAAATACACTTAATCCCCAAGACACAATTTGATCTCATCATCCATAATGCCCTTGAAAAAATTGTGTTGCATTTAAGTTCTTCCTCCTGCTGCTTAGATAGTATTCCCACAAGCTTCCTGAAAAATGTTTTTAACTGCATGGCATCAGAGCTACTAGAGATAGTCAACACCTCCCTCAGCTCGGGACAGTTCCCAAAAGCACTAAAAACAGCAGTAATCAAGCCTCTTTTAAAAAAAAACAACCTAGACAACTCAATCATGCAGAATTATAGGCCAATTTCAAACCTACCCTTCTTGGGTAAAATTATAGAAAAAGCTGTTTTCCATCAACTCAACTCTTTTTTGGCACAAAATAACTGCTTTGATGCTCTCCAGTCTGGATTCAGAGCCCATCACAGCACTGAGACCGCACTTACAGTATGAGGGTCTTAAATGACATATATTTAAACACAGACAAGGGGCAAATCACTATTTTGGTACTGCTGGACCTCAGTGCCGCCTTTGATACAGTGGACCACAAAATATTACTGGACAGACTAGAAAACTGTGTTGGTTTATCTGGCAAAGCACTTAATTGGTTCAAATCGTATCTGCAGGACAGGGACTTCTTTGTGTCTGTTGGTTCTTTTAAATCGCAACAAACAGCAATGACTTGTGGAGTTCCCCAAGGGTCGATTCTTGGTCCAATTCTATTTAACATATACATGCTTCCACTAGCCCAGATCCTAAAAGTAAACAAAATGTCGTACCACAATTATGCGGATGATACTCAGTTATACATTACAATAAAGCCTGGCGACTATGGACCATTACAATCCCTCACCAACTGCATGGAACAAATCAGTAGCTGGATGAGCAACAATTTCCTACAATTAAACAAAAACAGAGACAATTATCTTTGGTGCCAAAAGGGAGGAACGGGCTGAAGTAAGGCTAAACTAGAAGCCCTACTGTTAAACATCGGAAAAGGTGAGAAATCTAGGCGTAGTTCTGGACCCCGACCTCAATTTCAAATCCCATATCAACACAATTACTAAATCAGCATACTATCACCTGAAAAACATAGCCAGACTTAGAACATTCATGTCTCAACAAGACCTTGAAAAACTAGTTCACGCCTTTGTTTTTAGCAGGCTTGATTACTGTAATAGTGTATTTACAGGTCTCTGTAAAAAATCGGTTAGAAAACTACAACTAATCCAGAACGCCGCTGCCAGAGTCCTGACCAAAACAAAAAGAGTAGAACACATCACCCCAGTACTCAGATCTCGGCACTGGCTACCAGTAGCTTACAGAATCGATTTTAAAATTATATTGTTAACTTATAAAGCATTAAATGGTTTGGGACCCCAATATATGTCTGACATGCTGCCCTGTTACGAGCCCCCCAGAGCTCTGAGATCATCGGGGGCGGGCTTACTCATTGTTCCCCGGCTCAGAACCAAACACGCCGAAGCTGCTTTTAGTTTTTATGCTCCCCACAAATGGAACAAACTTCCAGCAAACCTGAGGTCTTCACCAACGCTGAGTTCTTTTAAGTCGAGGCTAAAAACACTACTTTTTAGAGCTGCTTACCCAGAAGCCTTTTAACTTGTTTTAGCACCTACCGTATTTACAATGTCGTTTTTAAACTATTTTGTATCTCATTAATGCATTGTTTTTATGAAACTGTTATTCCATTATGTTTATTTATTGTGTTCCTCTCTGTTCTACTATTATGTGTTAATGATCATGTAAAGCACTTTGAATTGCCTCTGCGTCTTAAATGTGCTAAATAAACGTACCTTACCTTACCTTACCACAAATACAATGAGTGTACTTTTTGAGTAATACTCTGTCAAATTCCCGTCCTGAGTACAATAATTCATGTATTCTGCTATATTTGATGAGGGATAAAATGATTTTTTGCAAAAGGTTCTACATGAAATTGATACTGTTGGACTCAGTCAGTACTAAGTACTACTTGGACTACTAGCACAAGTACAATCAACTACTTTTACTGTGTACTTTTTGATTAATACTCGGTCAAACTATGAACTATGAATTATTGTACTCAGGACAGGAGTTTAACCAAGTATTACTCAAAAAGTACAGATTAAAAACATTTGATTGTACTTGTGGTAGTAGTCCAAGTAGGCAAGGCAAGGCAAGGCAATTTTATTTATATAGCACCTTTCAGCACGCGACAATTCAAAGTGCTTTACAAAATAAAAACAATAGACATTTAAGAATAAATACAGCATAAACACATTATTAAATGGCATTTAAAAACAGGCATAAAAAAGCAAAGATAATGAAATAAATAAATAAACACAGCAGGTACAGAATACATGAATAAAAGGCATACTGCAGTGTGAGTATGAATAGCTCAATTAAAAGCAGCGGCAAAGAGATATGTTTTTAGTCTGGATTTCAAAATAGGAAGTGTTTCAGCGGACGTGCATGATTCGGGAAGTTTGTTCCAGATTGTCGGGGCATAATAGCTAAACGCTGCTTTTCCATGTTTAGTTCTTATTCTTGGAACAGAGAGCAGACCCGACCCAGAGGACCTGAGAGTAGTACTGAGTCCAACAGTATCAATTTCATGTAGAACTTAAGGTAACAAATCTTTTTATCCCTCAACAAATATAGCAGAATACATGAATGATTGTACTCAGGAGGGGAGTTTGACGGAGTATTACTCAAAAAGTACACAGTAAAAGTACTTCATTGTATTTGTGTGTAACAAGTACTGAGTCCAACAGTGTCAGTTTTATTAAGAACTTATGGTAAAACATATTTTTATCGCAAATATAGCACAAAAACATGCATTATTTTACTCGTGTACTAGCGTCAGTGTCGCTTCCCGGTCGATTACCGTAAAGGCGCGATTTATCGCGCACTCACAAATGAAGAGCTGCTGATTTGACCAAGCAAACGTGAGACGGCTGAGTTGACTGCAGTGTTCCGGTGCACTCCGACAGCACTGAGCAGCACTACATCGAGATTAAGATTAAACACATTTATTTCATTTGGGAACACACACATACACCTATGGAGTTGGCCAGATGTGTTTAAATTACTGTTCATGGTAATTTGAAAACAAATGCCGGTGTCGGACATACACAAACACACCGAACACACACACAGAGCGGAACTGAGCACGGCACAAACACACGTCATGCGCCTTGTGGACCGGACATCTCCTTCATAAAACAAGTAATAGGGGGAATAATCGGACAGTTCGATGTGTATAGAGGTGTGTGTGCAGGGCCGTCCCTCCCTACAGGAAGATAACGCAGACTGCGTGGGGCCTCCCCTTGCGGATGGGGTCTCATCTTGTGGAGGGGGCCTCATCTTGCTGAGGGAGCCACAACTGAGCAGCAACTGCGGCGCACCTATGGCCCAGGTGGTTTCCACAGAACGGACAAAACATGTTTAACGACCATAAACACACTCGTACCGTCCATAGGTACCGGCGTTCTATCCGCCAAAACAAACTTAAGTTTGTGTCAATCACTTGCACGTCACTTCTGGTATGATGAACATTCCCTTTCCGGTTTGTTAAAGTTTTTCGGCAAATGTTAAAGTGTTTCGGGAAATGTTAAAGTGTTTCGGCAAATGTTAAAGTGTTTTGCATCTTGTTAATTTGTTTATGTTGAATCGTTTTTTCTTTGGTAAAAGTGTTTTGCTAATGTCATTTTGTTTTATAAAATGTAAATGTGTTTTATGAAATGTAAATTTGTTTTATAAAATGTAAATTTGTCTCAAGCTTTGGTAAAGTGTTTCACACTTTGTAATTGTCGATTGCACCTCTCAGCCACCGTAGTGGCTACAGAAAAAACATTCGGGGCTTTAGGCGACGCCACTGACTGATCAGGGAACCTGACGCGAAGCGGAGGGATCTTGATGAGCCCGAAGGGTAAACACCAGGTTTACTAATCTACCCACACAATTTTTCTCTGGTGTCAGAATGTCTCGCGATGTTAGTGAATTCTTAAAAAACAAAACACCATTTAATTTCGGGTTGAAATGTGTTGTAACTGTGTTACTGAGAATTGTAACGGGTAGTATATTAGTTACATTACTTCGTTACAGCAAAAAGTAATACATTACTGTAACTCCGTTACTTTTGTAACTCTCTCTGGAGGGAACACAGGGATTTTAGCCTTTGCAGACCATTTACATGCACAAAAACCTATAGAACACACTACAGGGAAGGGAAACTCCCAAAATCAAAATAGGGCCTAAATGTGAAAGGCTAAATGTTCAGATATGCTACACCGATCAATCAATCAATGTTTATTTATATAGCCCAATATCACAAATGTTACATTTGTCTCAGTGGACTTCACAGTTTGTACAGAATATCAGTATGACAATACGACACCCTCTGTCCTTAGACCCTCACATCGTACATCGAAAAACTTCCAGAGAAACCCCACATTTTAAAGGGGAAAATGGGAAAAACCTCAGGGAGAGCAACAGAGGAGGGATCCCTCTCCCAGGACGGACAGACGTGCAATAGATGCCGTGTGTAAATCGAAGATATAGTACATTTACATAATTTTCAACAAATGTTTGGAAATGCATGTGTCTGTAATAAGAAGATGAATCCACGAGGATGTCAACAATCCTGTGGGAGCCATCAGGGAAGTAGTATGATGAGAGTCAGGCAGGACCACAGTGACAGGTTCAGCCACGACTCGAAGTCCAGGACTCAAATCCAGGACATAGGATCCAGGACTCAGGACTCAGGATCCAGGACTCCGGATCCAGGACTCAGGATCCAGGACACATGACTCAGGATCCAGGACACAGGACCGCAGCAACAGGATCGGCCACAACTCAGGATCCCGGCGTAGATTGACACCAAAAAGAAATTTGGGGGAAGCTGGGTTATTCGGAACATGAGAGTACACAGGTACAGACAGACAGAAGGGAGAAACAAGGTGTCCCCCGACAGTCTAAGCCTATAGCAGCAAAACTAACGTGTCTACGTACATGGACTCCCTTAGGATAGGTTGAGGGAAAGGCGTAACAAGTAAGAAGTAAGGGACAGAGGTGGAGAGGCATAACGTGTCTGCGTACATGCACTCCCTTAGGATGGGTTGAGGGAAAAGGGTAGCAAGTAAGAAGTAAGGAACAGAGGTGGAGAGGCACAACATGTCTACGTAGATGCACTCCCTTAGGATAGATTGAGGGAAAAGGGTAGCAAGTAAGAAGTAAGGAACAGAGGTGGAGAGGCACAACGTGTCTACGTACATGCACTCCCTTAGGATAGGGTGAGGGAAAAGAGTAGGAACTAAGATGTATGCGCCACATCTATACCATGAGCGCATTGCTCCTAAAAAGTTTTTCTGGCACTGACACCAATCAACAGTTGTGCGTCGACTTGGCAGGGATCAAGGCACGTGTATGCCTCTCCCTGCTTCCACCGTCTACACACACAACCAAATTACATCTATACCATGAGCGCATTGCTCCTAAAAAGTTTTTCTGGCACTGACACCAATCAACAGTTGTGACTCGACTCGGCAGGGATCAAGGCACGTGTATGCCTCTCCCTGCTTCCACCCATTAAGCTTCTCCTGGTGTTCTCTTCCAGAGTTCGGCAGATCTGGTGTGACAGTAAAACTAAATGTAACATTCCCATCTGTTGGTTTCCAGACAACACGCTGGCATCGTGACTCGACGCTCGGGCTTCCAGCGGCGGCTGCAGGAGGTGTATGTTCTTCCTGTGGTGGTGGAGGACAGCGGGTACCCTGCCCAGAGCAGCACTTCTACCCTCACCATCAGAGTGTGTTCCTGCGGGGCGGGGGGCTCGCTGCTGGCCTGCTCCGCCGAAGCCGTCTTCCTGCCTGCGGGTCTCAGCACCGGAGCTCTGATGGCCGTTCTGCTGTGTGTGGCTCTGCTGATCGGTAAGCTGAATTCATTCATTTACGTCATCAAAATGTAACACTGTCCATGTTGCTTAAACCACATTTGATCATTTATCGCCAGCCCAGGATCAGTCTCTGATTATGATGAGATCTATAATGTATTTATTTTAGGTCACTCATATTTTGGTTGTTGTTGCTGACTGCTATGCTCATTAATCTAAGTGTTGTGTGCAAAATACCTATATTTACAGAAGCATTACTGTATAATCTACTATCAAAATGTATTCTCTAGTACATTGTTTATGTGGATGTTTCACTTGAAGATACTTATTTCAGTCATATTCAGGGTGCAGGGCTTTTTTCTTATGTCTCTGTTTCCCAACAACAAGTTCAAAGTTAAAGCACTCCACAGGAAGTTGCATGGTTTTCAAGCCAATCACTTGTATTCTGTTTGTACCAAGAGTCTTGTATTATTTTGCCTTTGCACTCTGTTTCCTATATTTAGTTGTTTTTGTATTTATGTTTCGAGTTCATTTGAGTCCGAGTAATGTGTCACGATCCTGACACAGAGTTGAAATTGTCATGTCGCGGATTTAGGCCCATATTGGAGGTTGTCGTTTCTTCTGCATTATGAGCGGCCCTCAACTTGGTCTTTCTGCAGACCCGCACTCCTATATTCAGGTTGTCAACTACTTTTTCCCTAGAGCAACTGCAGTTGTCCTCTTTTCTTTCAACCAACAATTTTCTGAGACAGTTCAGGAGAATCTTCTTTCTCCTGTTCTTGCTGTGGTTTTCTACACTTGTAAGGCTGCATAATTTCTGAATTAACCTGACTTTGAATCATATTCTATTGTCCACTTTGCCTTTTTTTAGCTCCAGACTTCTTGATTTGCCTGATTTAAAAGCCTGTCCCATGTGATGAGTTTTTCCAAGCCGCCCAGCATCAGAGTTAAAATGGCCTATGAAGGCCCATGTTGGTGATTGTCGTTCCTTCTGCATTATGATCTGTCTTCAACTTGGTCTTTCTGCAGAATTGAACAGAAGAGCAATGGCTACAATGAGCAGGGCACTAATATTGTTCACCCGTTGATAAACCACAACTCTAGTCTTCTTATCTGTTGAGTTATCCCCGACAGCGAACCTAATTTGGATATTTTCAAAGTAGCCCTGCAAGGTTTGTCCAATTTCCTCTGGCAGGTAGTATCTCCGCTTTGATGTGGTGATTTAGGTGAGATAGAAGCATTTACATTTGTGATGACCCTGCCTGTGTCTTTCTAATGAAGTCTTCTGATCAGGTTCTGACGAGTCAAACTCAGCCTCTGGTGCCAAAGAGTTCTTCTCTCGCAATGCTTTGGCACTTACTCGGTTGTTGTATACTTCCCTATAGAGCAACTGCAGTTGACCACTTTTAGTTTCCTCCAACAGCTTCTAAAGGCACTTCAGGGGCCCCCTCTTTCTCCTGGTCCTGCTCCTCTACACTTCTTAGGCTGCATAACTTCTGTCGTAATGTTCCACGCAACTCTGTTCCTTCCTGCTTCTTTTACATTTTGGGGTTTACTGCTGCCATGACTTTCTCCTGTCAACGTGAGCACTTAAGAATATAGTTCATATGTATTAGAAGTTTCACGTTCTTTATATGGGCCTCAAATCTTTACAGCCCTAAGGTGTGAGCTTCTTTTCCATAGGCCCAGCTTGAGTTGTTCACAGTACCATATCCAGGTCATTGTCCTACTGCGTCCAGCTGTTTTTATCCTCACTTTCATTTCCCCTCTGGCCACCTATTGTAGCCGTTCATGTTCCCCTTTTGTGCTGTTGGACACTTCTAAAACTTTGGTTTGATTTCTGGTTTTTCTTCCCTCTCAACAAGGGTTTGCCATGTACGTGTTGCCTGTATTTGTGTGAAAAGTTATTTTGATCTTAATGTACATTTCTAAAATTCCCTAAAAGATTCACATCTTTAAATTAAATCAGCCACTCAACACATATTTTATGCAGTGTGTTGTGACTGTATGTTATTGTATCTTACCCTGCAGTGTTATTAGGGTTAGGGTCTAAACATTACTTTATGAGGGCACAATTAATATTCTTTAATCCATACTTTTTAACGTGATAAAATACAACATTAATATATAATAATGAGGAGAGGCCATTTTAGTGAGTAAATGCACATGATGTAACACTAGAGGGGGCCAACAACCAATCACAAGCCTCCAATTATCACAGCGAGGTGTGGAATTACACTCAATTACTTGATTCTCGCCCCTACTATTACTGTTTCATTTTCCATTTCTGCCATTGTTATCTGAAATTGTAGTTACATAACAACCTGCTCAACCACAGTGAAAACACACAGAGCCACGTGTGCACATCTCTCATTGTGTGTGTCTGAATGTGTGTGTGCATTTATAGCACACTTTGTGTGTGTGTTACAGTTCTTTATTCTGCTCGCACAACTGATTCACTGCAAGATGAAAGATGCCTCAGTGTGAGTGTGTGTGTGTACGTGTGTGTGTGTGTGTGTGTATGTGTGTGTGTGTGTGTGTGTGTGTGTCTGTGTGTATACTGACTGATAGCATGTCAGTAAAGAATCACACCCCCTCCCCTCGAGGACATCCTGCTTTCTTTATTGGTGTCCTTTGTATTCAGCCAGGAAGGCTGAAAGGGGGCAAGGAGGATGGGCTAATAGCTGCTAACACATAACATCCACCTTTCTCTCCTGCCTGACAGAGAGACATTTCCTCATATTAATCAGGATGGCAATAGAGTGGTGCAGTAATGAGTCCTAAAACCCGGAACTGATTTAGCATTTTTTCACTTACGATTTGTGGTTAGAAGCCAGAAATTAAGTCTTTGGTTAACACAAGCTGAAGAGATTTTCAAGTTTACAAAATATTAAACATCAGTAAATGCTTCACTCATGATATCTGAAGCTTCTATGTATCATAAAAACAGCCTTTACTAACAAGTGACTAAATAAACTACTAAATGTCATCACACTGACACGAGTCCACCTTTAGCTTAGTGGTGGTGCAACCTTGATTTAGTTGGTTTATAGCGTTATGCTTTTAATTTATGCAGAATGAGTTAACGCTTCAAAAAAGTGCTGTTGATATGAGGAGATTATCCTGCTGAACAAAAGCTTATTTTCTGCAATATACCGAGCCCTTGTGATACTACCCTCCGGGTCTGCCTTCAAAATACATAATCACTGCACCACTCTATAAAGCAGCATGTATAATTACCCTAATGTGTGCGTTAAATGAGTATTGTCAAAGCAGGTTCCATGGAAAAGGTCCAAAGGAACACTGAAAATAAAATACAAATGTATTTTATAAAGCTTTATGTCTGCCTGGGGAAAGGCATCTCCTGTTGTTTTATTAACCGTATGTTCGCTTTCGTTACCTTTAGGACAGAAAACCCAAGAGCAGGCTGAGGAGAATGTGTGGGAGAGCAACCCACTCTCTTCAGTCTGCGTACAAATGACAGGACTTTACACATTGGAAATGTGTGCAATAGATACGCAGAAGTCCGATTTTGCGTGCATATGATACGCTAACCATTCCCATTGAGATCTGAGGCCGAGTTTTGCGTGCATATTATACGCCACGTTTCTTGCCTGCACCACTTGTTTTTGTCCGGTCGGGTCTTGGTAGACCGGAAGCTGTGTGGTTCATAAAAACATGTTCTTACTCAATACCAAGCCACGATTATTGTTTTTATTTTAAATGGTATAATGTCGGACTTTTTTTGCCGTCTGTGAGGAAAAGAAATGGCTCAGAGCTTCAGAATAATGAATTCTGTATTTTTTTAAATCATTTTTCCTTCTAATTTGTTATTCTTATTTGTTATACCGTTATTTACTCAACAATAACACACAATTATCCTTGTTTTTATTTATTCGTTTAATTCTATAATCTCGGGCTTTTTAGCCGTTCCTCAGGAACTGAATTTCAAAATAAAGTCACCGGAAACAGACGTAGGCCTATAAGGGACATTTCGAGCCTCATTGCGATACACACCACAAACCCACTGAACTGATTACCCAAGATCCTCAGCTAGAAGCTCGGTGATTGGATTGTTTAGCCGCAATGCACGCTGGGATATGGTGTTAATGCGATATGAAATCCGAAAAACATTTAAAAAAAGAAAATAATACTTTATTCCGAGTGTGCTTGCTTTTCTCTTTGGAAGTCATCACATAACGGCATTGTAATACACGGTTCGGTCGGCTGCATTAAATATTACACATCTGCCGTAGTTCTTTATTTATAGAGCCCTGATTAGAAGACTTCTAGACAAACTGGAAGAAATGCCGCCGAAACTGAATATGTGACGTGGATCATAAATATATCAGCAATTAAACAACATCTTCCATTTCTCTTCACACAATACGTCTCCTTGCAGTATCAACACTAATTCGGCTGACTTTTATATTTGATCCAATTGGTAGATAGGTTATATTTACACCATAACGGTGCACAGCTGATATAAAAGGACTTGTAGTTTTTAAAGATATTACTGATTTTCTTTGAATATAAGAATGTAAATACTGAGTTGAGAATAGTCAGGGGTTTTTGGGTGATGGTAGACACATCTATGGATTCAGAATTTCAATAGCTTACCATTAAATGACAGATATACCTTTCTGTCTGTGATGTTTTACAAATCAGATATTAATGTGTAGAAGTAAAACATGAGAAATAGTATAGCAATATCCTGTAAAATTATGTGAAAACATGAATAAAACTACACATCTTCAGATGTTATACATACATAAGTGTCCTACACTAATAATACAAAGTTATTATTAGTATGCTGTGTGTACCTTGTGTGCACCGCCTAGTGGTTAAAGCACGTTATTGAATTATTTTTGTTGAATAATGTTATTTTTGTTGAATAATGTTATTTGATGAAAAATATTAAGAGTACATACTTTCATAGGGGGAAAGTAGAAGGTCAATGATAGAAATATAGAATATAAAAAACAAGAAGATACTGTAAGTGATCTCTACAATAAAACAGTTTAGTGCCGGATGTACAAAGATATTAATATGAGGATGTGCAAAACAGACAAACTAATTAACCTTTATTTAAACATTAAAGAATACTTTAGGTTAAGGTCTTCTTTTAAATAAGAAAAAAGCTTTTGGGATATCTACACATAAATATTAAGCCTGACAAAGTACTTAACGTCTAATATATTGCTTTCCTGCCTATGTTGAAGCACTTATTTTAACTGATATTATACACATTAATTATACTCTTATGTATGTAGATAGTATAAGAAATGTGCAGAATTTGACAGTTTAATGGTGGAGGTATACACACATATTGATAGATGTCTTGTAATGCACTGTTGAGGAAGCTGTGACCCAAGTTTTTCATTCATTGCATAACTTCAACATAGTTCAGGTGTAACTAAAGTCTGCTTTAAGGGTTGTTTATATTTCACATCATTAATCAGAATCTGCAAAGTAACTAAAATAAATGTAGTGGAGTAAAAATACCAGGTTAACCTCTGAATTGTAGTGGAGTAGAATTACAAAGTAACAATGAGCTGTCATGTGGGTATATATTAATGCTGCCCATTATGGACACAAGCGATTTTCACCCATTTATTAATTACATGTTTTAAATTTGTACACACCAATGTGTTTCCTATCGCCTAAACCTCCAGGGATGTACAGTTTAATACTGGCAACTTCTAATTGTGGGAAAAACGAAAACGTCTTTTAAAACTACAATTCCCAGTAGAGACCGCTATAGAACATGTTGCGAAACCCATGTGCGAAACACAATAGCCAGCATGTGTAGTTCTGGGGGGACGTTCGAGTCCAGCTTTCGATAGTCTGCCGTGGTTTCGTTCCATTTCAAAGAGCTGTTTGACGCTCGGCGTAACCTTGGCGCACTGCCACTCCAACATCCAATCCCAGAGCTTGAAGATGAATCACGGGGTTTGTCAAGCAACGGGACTGTAGTCCCAAACGATAGCTGAGGATTAGTGTCTTGGCCATCCTAAACTCTGAAATGTTTTTCGGATATCATATCGCATTAACACCATATCCCAAAGTGCATTGCGGCTAAGGATCTTGGGTAATCAGTTCAGTGGGTTGTGGTTGTCGTGTGTATCGCAATGATTCTCGAAATGTCCCTTATAGGCCTACGTCTGTTTCCGGTGACTTTATTTACGGCTAAAAGCCCAAGATTATAGAATTAAACGAATAAATAAAAACAAGGATAATTGTGTGTTATTGTTGAGTAAATAACAGTGTGTTATTTAGAAAAGAATAACAAATTAGAAGGAAAAAAAGATTAAAAAAATACAGATTTCATTATTCTGAAGCTCTGAGCCCTATTTCTTTTCCTCACAGACGGCAAAAAAAGTCCGACATTATACGATTTAAAATAAAAACAATAATCGTGGCTTGGAATTGAGTAAGAACATGTTTTTATGAACCACACAGCTTCCGGTCTACCAAGACCCGACCGGACAAAAACAAGTGGTGCAGGCAAGAAACGTGGCGTATAATACGCACGCAAAACTCGGCCTCAGATCTCAATGGGAATGGTTAGCGTATCATATGCACGCAAAATCGGACTTCTGCGTATCTATTGCATGCATTTCCAATGTGTAAAGTTGTGTCATTTGTACGCAGACTGAAGAGAGTGGGTTGGGGAGAGAAACTCCCTCTGGAGGGAACACAGTAGCGTCATCTCAATTGAATATTTCACCTCCTCCTTTCCCTCACTCGCGTCCCTTCCTTGCGTCTTAGCTCCGCCTCCGTAAGATGCGGACACAGGAGTCCTCAGGTATTAATTGGGATGTCCTCGTTCACTCAAACGTCACTTTTAAACGACGTCTGTTAATGATGACATGTGCACAGCTGTATCCCCTCTCATCGGGCTTAACTGAATAACCCCTTAGAACCGGTCCATTTGTTGTTAAATATTTATTTAAATGAATGAATCTTTCTCTTGTTAGTCAAGGAATTCAATGTATGATGGTTGGTCCTGCTTTTGTGTTCCGTTTTGGTGTAAAATGTACATTTAAAAAAATATATATTATTATAGTAATGTGAAAGCCTTTACTCTGAAAATGTCTGTCCTGTAGATCCCCACATTCACCACAAACCCACATTCAGGACTGTGAATTTTAAATAATTTAACTACTGAATATTTTAACACAAAACTATAAAATAATTGTTATTTATCAAGATCACGCTATTTATGAAATATCTTTCTTAATAGCTATGTTTTAGTGACGTTCAAGATCATTAAACATGACTTAAATCGTTAGTATAATCTTAAGATATGAATTGCACATAATAATTCCCACGGAGCTGTGAGCACTTTTCCACTCATTCTTCCACTTCCGTTTTCCTGTGTTGAAATCGACCAGCTGTGAATGTGGGGGCGGGTTTTTATACGCGAGTAGTGAAAACACTTCCGCGTGGTCTGCTCTTGTGTATCCTCCCTTTCGTATGAAGCTGCAGCGTCGGAGACTGCAGTTTCAGGACCGCAGTCCTGGGACCTCCCACTCCTGGGACCGCACTCCTGGGACCCTAGTTGTTTTGCAACATCACCACCTAGCGAATTGGATGCCCGCAAAAGTACAACCAGCGAGTATTAGCCGCTTTCACACCAAGTACTTTGCCGTACTTAGTGCCAAGCACTTAGTGCCAGCACTTAGTACCCCCATGGAACTAAGTACAGATCGCGTTCACACCGGAATAAGTTCCCTGAGGGAAGATTACGCAAACGAAGCCGCTGACGTCACTTCTTCTTCTTCTGCTTTGGGTTTACTGGCAGGCCGCAAACCACTTCACGGCGTATACTGCCACCCGAAGGCCGGAAGTCCCCGAAGTTGGGGACTGGCTTCAGCTTCTACTGAAGCCTTCCGAATAAATCGCCAGAACGCCGACACCTCCTCATCTCCACCGCTCCCATGTTTTTTTTTGTGTTGCCATAAGTTATTCTCTCTCCGTTGGTGCGCGGGGCTAATGCTAATGCTAATAATGCTAATGCCAGCAAATTGAATGGCGGCTTCACAAAACTTTTCAGAGTTTTACGGGGCGTGGTTTGCAATTCGCCCAGCCAATCGAAATTGGTACTTTTTTCTCCCCAGGATAGTACCACCTCTCTAGCAGGCACGAAAAATGGGGGTAAAAGTTCTCGGAACTAAGTACTGTTTTTGGTGTGAACGCAAAATTCCAGGCACTAACGGAACTAAAAGGGAAAAGTACGGGTAAAAGTACTCCGGTGTGAACGCGCCTATTGAGTCCTGATTGAGTCTCATACACAGCGAGTCTCTTTAGACATTGTAATGCTTGTTATTAAAGATCTAAAAATGCATGAAAATATGTTTTTCTTCCAGAAATTAAATTATTATTATTAACAACAATTTGTTGTTATTATGTTTTTGTTTTTTAATAACAAATGTATTTTGTATGTCAGATGTAAAAAGATAGTCTTTTATATTTGTCTTATCAAATTTGACATACAACGTAAATATATATATATTGTAGTAAGAATGATATAATCTATTTATAATTGTAAATGTATATTGTATGTAGACATACATTTAGATATATATATATATTTTGTTAAAAGAAAACAAAAATGTTAATTTAGTTTTTGGGAGAAGGTGGGATTAAATACGTGTAAACTCCTTCCCACGCCTTTTCGGATGTTTAATTAGGTAGATCATTTGTTTATATATCATTTGTAAGTCAATAATATTTAGTTTATCAATTTGATACTGCTTACGTTTCTACAGTATCATAATTCTCTTGTTTCATTTCATTATTATAATTTTTTTTTTTTGTATTACACGTTTGAAATAAATCAAATCAAATGTGTCTTTGAAGAGGTGCTTGATTACTCAAAAACTAAAACAACTGTTAGTGTGTTTATGCACCTGGCTGCCAAAGATAAACATGCAGTTTGACCAAGAGGCATTTCAGTGCAGAATCCATTTTTATTTATTTAGAAGAGGGGCACAATTTCCATACTGAGGATTCTTCACTGGGGTGAGGCGGGGTCTGTTGTTCCCTCAGCCACCAGAAAACAGCTCCAGCTGCAGTACCCCGGGAAGCCCTCTTCGGAGTAAAAACCCTCCAAGATTCCTCGCCGTCCACTTCCCCGGTAGCCTGTGCCAACGTCCTTATAAAGACGGTCGCATTGAAAGCACCCGGTTTCAATAAACAAGTAACAAAAAGGCTAACAGTTGGTTTTGCAGCGAGTCATCACAGGCTAACAGATGAATCAATACACCAGAATAGTTGTTAACTTTAAACAAACAACACGATTCACATTACTCACACTCTTACTGTAATTAGTGATTAAATCAACAATTAATGTAGGACACCTAGTTTGCCAAAATCACGCTACAGTTTCATTAAACAAATAATCAAATATGCTAACAGTTTATTTTGCCGAAAGCTATAGCTAACGAATAATTGTTTTTAGTGCCTTTAATATGGTTAGAAGATATCATAAGCTAACAGATGATTGTTTGTGTTGCCTTAAGACTATCATAGTTAATGTTAGCTAATCACACTTCATTTCAAGACACCGGAATTGTTATTAATGTTAAACAAATAAAACTTTAAAAGCACTTCACATTACTCACACTCTGTGCGTTGTCGTTCATATTCATGTCTCCTACTCGCTAGGTGGCAGTGTCACGAAAAACTAGGGTCCTAGGAGTGCGGTCCCAGGAGTGCGGTCCAGGACTGCGGTCCTGAAACTGCAGTCTCCGACGCTGCAGCTTCATGCTACTCCTTTCGTCTCCTCTGGAAGCCTCCTCCCTCACCCCTCCTCGACTCCTCCGTGTGCATTTCAGCGATTGGGACGTCCTTCAACATGGCGTATCTTGGTCGATTTCCGGGTCAAGTCCCGGAGGAGGGGGAGAGAGGAGTCGAGGAGGGATATTGAGATGAACCTAGTGGCTGCTTCTCAAAGTCGAGGACGCTTCCTTGGTAGGACATGTCCTTCTGAGTCAGGTCCTTCAGAGGCAAGAATCCTTCCTAGTATTCGGAGAACGAAGAATGGAACAGGCTAGCAAGTGTGCAGGTGTGCGTCATATGAGAGGCCCCGCCTTATTGAGCGCGATTTAATTGAAGACTCATAACTGATTTGCGAAGATCGAAGATGTACTTGAGTAACTGTATTTTGTAAAATGATCATCTCTCCAGGACAGAACCACTAAACTAACATAAAACGTTCTCCTTCTGTTTGCAGCCTTGAAAAAGTCCTGGAGGATAAGCAGCCATAAGAAAATCATAAAATCACCATCACCAATCAATAATAAAATGTGTATTCATATATCATACTTGATGTCTGCAAACCTTTTTTACACATATTGGTGCACATTGTAGCATAAACCACAATATCAACATAAGAGGCAAAGTCAAAACAAGGTTCATTTAAATTATTTATTTAGGTGCAAAACGCTCTAAGGTCTCATTCAAACCTAATATTCTGCTTCTCTGGTGCGCACCAGACGACAGTTTGTTCCATTGTTTCATTTTTCAGAAGGTGGCGCACTGCCACTCCAACATCCAATCCCAGAGCTTGAAGATTAATCACAGGGTTTGTCAAGCAAAGGGACTGTAGTCCCAAACGATAGCTGAGGATTATGGGTAGTGTAGTGTCTTCGGCCATCCTAAACTCCGAAATGTTTTCGGATTTCATATCGCATTAACACCATATCCCAACATGCATTGCGGCTAAACAATCCAATCACCGAGCTTAAACCATAGCTGAGGATCTTGGGTAATCAGTTCAGTGGGTGTGTATCTGTTTCCGGTTATTTTATTTTTGAAATTCAGTTCCTGACGGACGCCAAAAAAGCCAGAGATTATAGAATTATACAAATAAATAAAAACAAGGATAATTGTGTGTTATTGTTGAGTAAATAACAGTGTGTTATTTAGAAAAGAATAACAAATTAGAAGGAAAAAAAGATTTAAAAATACAGATTTCAGTATTCTGAGGCTCTGATCCCCATTTCTTTTCCTCGCGGACGGCAAAAAAAGTCTGACATTATACGATTTAAAATAAAAACAATAATCGTGGCTTGATATTGAGTAAGAAGATGTTTTTATGAACCCCACAGCTTCCGGTCTTCCAAGACCCGACCGGACAAAAAGACGTGTTGCAGGCACGAAACACACTACCAATAGAAATACATTGCTTTTAAAATCGTTCTGTGTGACACGAAAAAAAGGGGAAAATCGTGTTGGTGAACACGAATCAATAGATTAAATGTTGTGACTATAACACGAAATGCCGTGAGACTGGGTTGGATTATATCTGCACTTTCCTTTTTGTTCAGAGTTTGAATCTTTATGGTGTTTGCACTCATTGTAAGTCGCTTTGGATAAAAGTTTCAGCCAAATGAAATGTAATGTAATGTAAAAAAAGTATAGAAGATTGAACAATCAATCCTTTGAATTTCAAGTTTGTTGTCAAATGTACACGTAAAATGAAGTAAAGCCTCTACTTTATTGCATAATTCCCTCTGGCTTTCCCAAAGTAGTAGTTTGTCCAATCACTTGGCTGTCGTCCGCAAACATGACGATACTATTGTCTTCAATCTTGGCAGCACAGCTATGTGTTAAAACGCTGTAGTCCAAAGAGTTATTGTAGATGAGTTTGTATTAGCTATGCCCTCAGTCTGGGGCTCACCTGATCAGAGCAGCTTGTTGCAAGTCGCTATAGCACACCTTAATTCTGTAGTGATCATTTCAATCAGTGATTACACCATTGTACCCGCCAGTAATTACAGTTATCCAGGATGGTGAAATCACTGTAACGGTACAACGTGAGCAGCCATCAGAGCAACAGATTACCCAGATTATCCGAACCATTTCTTTAGTAACTGAGATGGAGGATTGCAACACAGGGAGGAATCTGTTTTACTCTCTACCTTCTTCCCTGTGGGGTTTGTTGTACAAGCTGGTTTATTGGGTCTTTGAGAATCGTCCATCTGACTTCCTAATAGGATTGTGTTCCTTACTCAAAATAATGAACTAAAATCAACCTACAATTCCTTTTTACTGAGGTTGATGATGGTTAAAAGTGCTATCCAAGTTCATATTAACCGTGTTAGATATATTCTAGATGGATTCTTTGAGGATAATAGAGGTAAAAAATAAGTTACCTGGGTTTTTAGACACATGAAACAGCTTTGTGATTGCTTTACAATAGACATGGCTGTGCCGTCATCTACCAATCTGAACTGTGTGGGTTCGACTCCAAAGCTGCTGTCAACATGTCGATGTATCCTTGTACAAAATACTTAACGCCAAATCGCGTTGAGTGTGTGGGAATTTAAAAAGTAGCCTCTATGTCTTCAGAGAAAATGTTCTTAGTTGGAACCAGGAACCTGGAAGACTTGAACCTCAGGTGCATGAATGAATTTCAAAAATAAGAGGTTTAATTCAAAAGAGACCTGAGGACTCTCAGTCTAGGTCTTTAAAATGTTTACAAATGTCAATAAAGTGGAGGAGATCAAACCCTAAGTGCAGTCATCAACAACACTAGCAGGAGTATAGTTTGCCACCAATTGACCCTGTCGGTGCTGCAATACATAGAACACAGTTCACATTAATTCACAGTTCACTCCTCAAAACCCCTTTATTACAGATCACATGACAAGAGACTTTATCCAATCAGCTTGTATATAGGGATGGCATCATTGGAACCCTGCAGACGGGAGGTTCTGGTCAGGTCACAGTTGCAGGCACTAAGTGGACCAGGAAGAGTTCTAACTGAGAGAGCAGGTCTCTGTGACAGCCCCAGGCTTGGAAAGTAATAGATTACATGTAACAGGTTAACATAATTAGGATGCAATAAAAAGGTGTGTGAGCTTATCTGTGTGTATTAAACTGAAACCGAGCATCTTCTGTTGGCTCAGATTGTATTTCTGCTTTTTAAACTGTAGTACTGTATGTGCTCATGTGGTCATCTTTTCTCTTTATTATTTTCTTGATTGCATTTGATATTGAGGTATTTCAAAAGTAACAGAAAGTAAACAGGTTAAATGTCATCATTCAGGTCATTTATTGTACACAGAATTCTGATTGCAGCTTTACAAATGTTAGGACTTTTAGCATATCTCGATTTATTTTGTATTAAATTGAATACAGTTTGTTGCTCGAACTTAACGAGACATCTTAGGACTTCACCTTGGGAAATCTTAACAGCATTTTTCATTTCATTCTGATGTTTTTATAGACTAAATGACTTATCACGATTTACAGGAATCTGAAAAAGACATCAACAGATAAGCAAAAATAAAAAATTGCAGCCCTAGTTTCATTTATGGTGAGCTGCTGGGGGGCAAATGCATTCTGTTTCATATGTTTTTTGTCTTTGAGTTACAGCTGTATGTTTGTCTGCACATTACAGCATGGAGAGACTTGAACATGAAATACCTCTCTCGATAAAAACAGCATTATTCTCCCATCTGCTGCTGAACCTGCTGGAACTAACTAATGTATCTTCTTAAATGATCCTGGTCTTTTTATTTTACTGTATTTTTTATTGTAATGTTCTCAATATGGTGCTTTTTTTCAATAGTAACGATTTAAGGAGGCACCTTTACAAACAGATGATTGTATGGTGGCCGACAGATGCAAAGGCGCTATATCGGGCCAGAACATTTCCATTAAGAGAAACGCGCTGCAGTATAAAAACAATGCAAATATAAACACACAAATTTGCCAAAACACATGCAAAAAGAAGAAACATCTTCACAAACTTGACAAAACATGTGCAGCACTGTATAAACAAAACACTGCAAATAAAAAATGCTCAAGGAAGCTCAAAACACAACAGAAACCAGGGGATACTAAAAAAGTGACGCACAGCTGACCGGATTGATGTTGATGTTTAGGGATTATAAAGTTGGCCATGGTCACTGTAAACTTACCTAAAATGTTACATTTACCTGCTTATTTTAACAATGTGATCGCGTTATTCCTTTCGATATTACTATTTTAGCTAGGTTACCTCGCCCCGCACATCAAATAGCACTCTGGTTCCTTTCCAAGATGTGTGCATCACTTTTTAATTTTATTTTTGAGCATTTTGTTTATGCAGCACTTTGAGTAAATGCTGCGCATGTTTCTTCAAGTTGGTTAACATGTTTTTCCAAATACATGTTTTTTCGTGTTTTTATATTTTCTATTGTTTCTGAAGCTTCAGAGAGTTTTTCCTAATGGTAATGTTTCGAACCTTTATAGCGCGTTTGCACCTGTCGGCCACCGTATAATTGGCCTTTACCTGTGTCACAAAGAGAACAGTTGATAGATTTCCATTACACAGACTGTCTTCTCATTTGAATTCCCCTCTGACCTACTACAGGGCCTCTTATTAATTCTGGAACCGTTTTCATCCCTTTTTACAATCCTCGGGTGTACCATACTGTACATTTTTCTTTCCTCAAGCAGCAAGCAGTTCACCGAAAAGCCCTGATGCATACACAAGACGGTTTTCTATTAAGTCTCCCGAAGAGCTAAACATGCTGAAATGTCAATATACTGTAGTACATAACGGAAGCTTCTATTAACCCAGCTTCTAGTCTGTGCTATGACCTTGTTTGGTTTCGTTAGCGCACACCCTGAGGGGATGTTGTTGTGTTTCCTTCTCTGTGCACTGATCTGCCTCACAGACTGCTTCTATAATGGAGGGCAGAGGGGGGGGGGGGGTTTGATGGACCTGTGTGGTGGAACTTGCTGCTGAATGTAAAGACATTCAAGTTCAATTAAAGATCATATGGATCACGCAATCTTTGATGTCTAATACACGCTTTCCTAAAGATTATGTAAGACAGAACAATGTGACCATAGAAAAGAAGAAACCAAGATATTTAGGATCAAAAACGATTTTATTGATTGGAAAAGCTGTCTTTCATTCAGCATATTCAGGCAGTAGCCTATACACCAACAATGAAACACATGAGCACATGCTACAGTCTAAAAAAGCAGAAATAAAATCTGAGCTGACAGAAAATGCTCCGTTTTAGTTTAATACACACAGTTAAGCTCACATACACTATTTTATGAACATAGGTTCACCTGCTGAATTAAAAACAGAACAAATGAACCAAAGAAAGTGAAAACCATAAATCAGATTCAGGCAGTAGGCGTATTCACACTTAAAGTATTAGCCTACAGAACAGCATCGCTTACAGAGAAGAGATGACATATTTAAAGGGAATACAGTTACATGTTTGTATACCCTGATTATGTGATACTGTTTCTACACAAGCCTCGGATTCTTTTGAGAAATAGGGTGAACACAGAAAGGTACATTTCGAATTTGGAACATACATTGACCTAATTTAACACAATACACAGCATCGTGGGAAATGTGGGCCAATACATTTTGGCTCGAGCTGGCATCAAGCGCATCCAGAGAGCATGCTTTCAGCTCCGCTGGTTGGCTCTCCAAATAAATTAAATCCTGGAGCTGTGGACTCAATGCATCCAAACACTAAGCTACAGAAGACAGTATATCTCAACAGCACACTCCACTACACTGTTTGCAGAATACACACAAATATTATCCAGTGCCTTTTATTGGGTATCCTCTTGCATTAATCACATATTGCCAAAAAACTGACTTCAAGCGCAAATAGTTTAGATTGGGATTACGTGAGACACAGCTGAGATGGAGCCCTGGGGGAAACAAAAATAAGTCAGACACATAGCTTCCAATAATCATAGAGAAACAGCATTAAGCTCTCCTATCATGCAAAATGCACTTTTTGATGTCTTTTATACATAAATATGTGTCCCTGGTGTATCAGGGAACTCAAAAAGTGTCAAAAAATAAAACCCTCTCTCTTTTCTTCCGTATCCAAATCTCGAAAAAACTGATCCAGATTGGCTGCCGATATCACGTAATATCGGAAATGTGGACCCACGGCCCTATCAGAAACGTCGCTATCAGAAACAATGAGCTACGTGTTTTGGACGTAATATGGTCTGTGTTTACATTAGCAAGCATCGCTAACACTCAGAGCTAACCTGTACTGGAGAGAGTATGTGTGAAAAAGCAGGAAATAAAAAAAGGAACTCACGTTGTTTTAAACCTGCAAGAAAAAAATGCATTTGAGCTCCATACTGTTTCAGAAATAATCCTTGATGTGGTTTGGAACATGATATGAGGTTTAATCACGGCAGCATTTAGCTGTATCTCCGTCGAATTCTGAGCAGGCACAAGCTCCCCCTCCTCTTTTTTTAAGCTAAGGACCCAGAATCAGCACTTCTCTAACAGGGCTGAAATAGAGGGATATGAGGGATGTCTAAAAATAGCATGATAGGAGATCTTTAAAACAACTCACACGCAGTAAAGTACCTGTATCTGGACAGCAGTGTGTGTGTGGATCAGTCTAACAGGGCTGCAGTGTGTGTGGATCAGTCTAACAGGGCTGCAGTGTGTGTGTTGTCTAACAGGCTGCAGAGTGTGGCAGTAAGCAGCAGCAGCGGTGGTATCAGTCAGGCAGAGCGGCCTCACAGGGCCCTTTGTACCCACAGAATGTCTGGTTAAAGCAGCTGCCCTTCCTGCCCCTGATGATACAGCAGGAGACGGGACAAGGTGTACACTGTTGTGTTAACAAACTGAAAGAGAGAACAAATGAATGAGAAATAAGCAGGAAAAGAAAAGAGGAAATAGCAGAGAGCCTCTTCATATATTGTACCACCCCCTGTACACTTTTATACGAAGTTCTCCGTTAAAAACCTTTCACTTGCAGAAAAATAAAGAGATTTGGTAAAAACTTGGTACCTCATGTCTACCATAATAGAGTGGCAAAGTGTTTTTGCTCTATCTGTATTCCAATGTTTCGTTAAAGAGGCCGATATATGCCTTTTGGGGTTTTTCCCTTCACTGAGGCCACTTTATTAAATAATTATAGACCCATCTCTAAATTGTCACTTCTGGCCAAGGTTCTTGAAAGCCTATTGAGTGAGCAGGTAAAGGTGTTTTTATGTAAAAATGACATCCTATGTAAACATCAGTCAGGTTTCAGAAAGCAACATAGCACCATCACTGCGACAATGAAAGTGGTGAATGATATTGCGGGTATCTTAGACAAAAAGCAGAGTTTTGCAGCTCTGTTTATTGATCTTTCCAAAGCTTTCGATACCGTCAATCATCATATCCTGAAGCAGAGGCTGGTCAGTATTGGTATATCCAGCCATGCAGTGGGGTGGTTTGTGAACTACCTCTCTGAAAGGTCCCAATGTGTTCAGTTTGATGGGCTGTCTTCTGAGTGGTTAAACATTACTAATGGTGTACCACAAGGTTCTGTTTTAGGTCCACTTTTATTCTCCATCTACATCAATAGTTTAGGTCAAAATGTGGATGAAGCAACTTTAAATCTTTATGCTGATGATACCATGATGTACTGTGCAGGTCCCTCCATTAAGGAGGCTGTTTTAAATTGCAGGCTGTTTTTAATATTACTCAGACTCAGCTCTCTGAGCTTAAGCTTCTTTTAAATGTTGATAAAACCAAAGTAATGCTATTTTCAAAAGCCAAAAAGACACCGGAGACAGCTTTGGATATTGTTACTGCTCAAGGAAAAGTACTCAAAGTGGTTATCTGTTATAAATACCTTGGTATCTGGCTTGATGATTGTCTCTCTTTTAAACTGCAGGTCAATAATCTGCTTAGAAAGCTGAGAGTGAAGCTAGGTTTCTTTTTCAGAAACAAGTCCTATTTCTTGCTTGAGGACAGGAAAAGGCTAGTCTCTGTGACCTTTTTACCTGTGCTGGACTATGGGGATCTGATCTATATGAATGCACCTGCCCATTACCTGATCATGTTAGATGCCGCCTATCACAGTGCACTGAGATTTGTTACTAACTGTAAAGTACTTACTCATCACTGTACCCTGTATGCCAGGGCAGGTCTGCCTTCACTTACTGTTCGGAGGCTCAGTCATATACATATTCATCTATAAAGCCATGTTGGGTAAACTACCAACTTATATCTGCTCTCTGATCTCACAGAGAGTCGCAAGTAGCTATTGCCTAAGATCTCAGGATGTGTTTTTATTACATGTGCCAAGTGCTAGGACTGTTTTAGGTACTAAAGCTTTTATGTCTGCATCATTTTAAAGCTCGGCTGGATGAAATGCTATTTGATACTCTTGGTACCTGTCATTGTGAATAGGTTTGTAAATTGTACCCCTGTATTTATGTTGTATGACGTCCTTTTTGTTTTCAGTTTTTTTTCAGTTTTTCATGTGTAACCAACGTGCTGCAGGTCTCCCTTGAAAAAGAGATCGTAGATCTCAATGGGATTTCACCTGGTTAAATAAAGGCTACAAACTGTAGTGTGTTTTGTAGGTTTGTGTGCATGTAAATGGTCTGCAAAGGCTAAAATCCATGTGTTTGCTCAAGAAGTAGTGTCTCTCCCAAAACCCCTCAGAATAACCCCATTATACGATATATCCCCTTAAGGGGTTGTGTATTCCTGTCAAAATGCGAGAAAATGCATTAACAGGTAAGATAAGAAAAACAGCAGAACTTAAGAGAAAAGTCTAGCAAGAAAGTATAATCAATGTTTTGCCCCCGAGAGGAACTGTGAAACTTAAGAAAGCAGAGGGGCCTTCTCTCATCTTCAAAGTTGTTCCCACTCACCTTAGGATGTTTGTATCCTTAACATGTGGAGTCCAACTGAGAGCAGAGAAAATTATCCTTGATCTGTTGTGTCTTCTGGGGTCAAATAAATGTATAAGTTGACCGTATAAATTCTGGATATCTTAAAGGTCCCATGTCATGGCCATTTCTACTGATCATAATTCCATTGTTGAGGTATACTAAAATAAATGTATATTGTGCAATTTTCCAAACTCACATTGGTTTCTCATACAGCATCTCTGTATAGTATGTGTATTCACTCTCTGTCCTAAACGGCTTGTTGGAGCTCCTGCCCCCCCCCCCTCCCTGTGAGCCCAGTGGCCGTGTGCGAGACAGCGAGACACAGCGAAACCCAGCCCGAAACACACACACACCCCCGCAGCCTGGCTGGGAGTTTGTGTGTGTGCCCAGGCTGAGTTCCGCGGTTTCTCGCTGTCTCGCCGACCCCACACCAGTGAGCCAGCTCACAGTGTCCCGCTCCTCGCAGCAGCGAGCCTCGCAATGTCCCGCCGAGTGTGTGTGTGCGACAAGCGCCTCAGAGATGACTTGTTTACTTGCATGGAAAACCAGGATAAGACATTTCCCAAAACTTTAAATTCAGTTATTACATCACTCCCTGTTATTGACTCCTTAGAGACAGTATGTCCCCTTATTTCTCAGAAGTTAAACGATGGTGTTAGAACTGTTCTGATTTGCTTCCTGCAGCCATGTCATATTCCCGAATTCGTTCAAACTATTATTCCAAATGTGTATTCGCTGGAGTGAGGTTTGCAGAGAAGTTAAGATTAAGATTCCTTCTCTCTAAACTAACCGTGAAGGAGGCCTTCAACGCGTAAACAAGCTATAGCTGTAGGACTCACTGAACCCACTGAACCCACTTTGAGTCAGATGTAGAACATTTTGAATTTAATACAAAATGTGTTAAAATTTGCCGCGAAGCTGTGACCTGAATGAAAAAAAAAAAGGAAACGTAGGGTCTTCAGGTCCCCACACATCACACACGTAAGTAGTGTGGACTGGTAGGGGTTATAAGCTGCAGGAGCCACTCACGTTTGTATTTGTATCATTGACTTGCCCTATTCTCAGAATACTTTATTTGTTTTAAGTGTATCAGAAACTTTTTTTTACAACAGATGGTCAAAGAGAAAATGCTGCACCTTGTCTTTGACACTTACATATCATAGAAAAATCACATAAATACAGTTGTTAGTCAAATGGGCCGAGACATTGCAGCCTTAAGGGTGTACAATAGCAAATGCTTGGTCATGTTTTTGAATGTGACACCGCGACTATTGTTCAGTATTGGGTCCTCCATTAGAACTAGCACTGCCAAGTTACATACCAGACTCTCATGGCCACATTGATCAGCTGTACCATTTAGTCAAAGACGCCAGCAGATTAAAACAGTAACACACAACACTGTGTTTTTCTGGTGGCAGTCATACTGTGGTTGAAAAGACGTTCACTGCTGATGACCAACTGGATTTAAGTTACCACCCTCAAAAATAAATCATCATTTGAAGGGAATATGCAGAAGCATTTATTTTATTATCATGGATATTACAGACTGTATAGTATGGGGGATAACTGGTGCTAGTCTTTAATGTATATGTTTCACTTTGTATGGTAAAAAGTCTTATTCACATCATCTTTTGAGTATTGTACTGAACTGTATGTACAATGTGAACTACCTCTGATATGTATTTTTTTGTGTCTTGCAGTCATTGCAGCATTATACATGGGCCAGAGACGCCGCAAAGAGAAAGAGACTCTGATGACATCAAAAGAGGACATCCGCGATAATGTTATTCACTATGACGACGAAGGTGGCGGCGAGGCTGACACTCACGCGTTCGACATGGGCACTCTGCGCAACACACACTCCCAGCGCACCAGCGCTCACAGCAGCATCTCCAAGAAGGAGAAGAACGGCTATGGAGACGGCGTCCTGCTGCATCTCAGCAGCCGCGTCGACAACGTACGGTCACCTGACATCCACCGTCAGACAGCCAGTGTCATCGCTGCCAACAAGAACAACAAGGCGCCGCCCAACCCTCCCCGCGGCAAAGTGACTGAAGGCGATGCTATAATGATCAGGGAGTTCATCGCACAGCGGTTGGAGAAGAGTGACCAGGGTTACGCCGCCCCAGCCTATGATTCGTTGGCGACATACGCCTACGAGGGTTGCGGCTCGGTGGCTGGCTCGCTCAGCTCCATAGAGGAGTCCTGGGTTATTGACGATTCGGGGGAATTTAGCTCCCTTGGTGACTGGGGACAGCCGTTTAAAGCCCTGGCTAGCATCATGGACATGAAACCGTCTACTCTGACTGAGGAGAGCTGAGAGGGAGCTGCATGGCAAAGACAATTTGGGAGGCTGGGTGGGAATTAGCTTGCTTTTTCTAATCATGTTTTTTACTGTGACAGGCACTGGCTTTATAGAATATGTTTATGTGAAGTTGTGGACTGGTTAGCTCGAGAATTTAGCTACAGGTGGGTGAAAAGGTAAATGTGATAGCTCCTCAAAGTGCCTGAGTTACTATTTGTTTACATGTGTTAATTTATGTTAATAAAAAACCTTCTGACGTTGGGATCATGATGTCTTTTCATAAAATGTCCCAACAATGATTGAATCAGAAAATCAAATGCAATGTTGGTCTTTAGTGATAGCGCCTCAAGAGGGTCCTGACCCACAGCACCTCAAGAGGGTCCTGACCCACAGCCCCTCAAGAGGGTCCTGACCCACAGCCCCTCCAGAGGGTCCTGACCCACAGCCCCTCAAGAGGGTCCTGACCCACAGCACCTCAAGAGGGTCTCAACTATTTTCTCAACACCTCCATGAGGTAATTTTGGTTCTAAGTGTAATATATTGATGCAGTGCTGATGTCTTTTTGTAGGCTGACAAGAAAGTGAACAAAAAGCAATGGGATTTGTCCGTTGGATTTCGGCAGGAAATAAGCACTGTGGCAAACATTTGCTTATGGTACTTCACATGTTTGTTCAGCAGGATAATCTCCACATATCAACACTACTTTGTGAAGTTTCAATGCAATTGCCAAAAGTAAAAAGCTGTCATGAGGCTATTGACAAACTACATCAAGGTCGCAAGACTACATGACACCACCGCTAAGCAAAAGGGGGCTAATGTTTGGTGTGATGACGTTTCGTAGTTACTTGTTTCGCAAGGTCCCACCACTTTTATGATTCATAGAAGCTTCGGACATTCACCATTGGGATATTTACTGACTCATTTGTATATCATATAACAAAACGCTTGTGTTAATCAGACCTTTTTAAGTCATCTAACCACTAATACATACAAAAAACGTTGACTTCAAGACAAGGGAAACAGAATTGCTAATATGCTAACTCACTTCCAGACTGATGTCCCCGTCAGGATGAATCATACGAACATTGGTGATCCTTTCCTCAGTTCTGCAAAAGGGCAACATTTGAACATGAGCGATACTTTGTTTTATGTCCAAAAACTTGCATTACAAGTTAAATCCCATTCAGCATTAGCTGTACTTTGCGTTAGCGCTAGTTAGCTAATGTTACTTTGTTTATACTTAGAGACCATGGTAAACATTAGCAAGTTAGCATTGTCACTTTGAGAACAATAAAATGAGGACGTTTGCATTTAGTAAAGCCTCACAGAGAAAGTCAATTCTTGTTTCTTCAGGTTCATTTTGACATATTTTCCTTGATCACATTTGATATTGGGTTTTTGAACACATTGATACGTATCTCTGGCACTCCTTTTCTATGAAGATTGTTTTGCACTTCAGTATTGTTATGCATTTTCTTTCGAAGTCTAGCCAACATTTTGAAATAGCAACCTCTAGGAAAAACAATAAAAATTGAATATAATTGAAAAGAGATGACTTATTTGATAAAGTCTGAGTCATCAGTCTGCTCAGTCACATTGGTTGCCTATTGTTCCTGATACTGAGCCACGAGTAGATTTATAATGAATCTTAGGCCCCCGTCCACACGGAGACGAAGCACAGGTGGAGCCCTCTACTGGACTTTATGGGTACTACTCTCATCAATGATACGCGAGCGTTCACAGACTGAAGTTGTATAAACGTAGCCGGCCAATCAGGGCGAGCCTACCTGAATGCACGTGCATATAAGGCAGCTACACCTCCTGACTGTCATCCTACAAGGTTCAAGGTTCTTTATTTGTCAAACGAACATAGCTACAGTCTAGTTATGTCGATGAAAATCTTTAGTCACAGGCTTCTCCAACAGTGCAACACAAAACACAGATAAACAGAAAAATATAGTGCAAGTAAATAGTAAATACAAGAAGAAAATAGTTTAAAAAAGTGAAATAGTGCAATAAGAGTCTATATGCAAGTCATTGAAATATGATATATTAGGTAAATAGAAAAATAATTTTATATATAAATAAATAGCAGCCAGATGAATATTGTCGATGTTGTTTCAACAGTTCAGGTGTGATCCTTCAGCGAGCGGCATAGGAAAGACAGGGCCCCTAGGTAGAGGGCTCCGCCTGTGCTTATATAACTAGGGTTACAATACGTAACCCCCCGTTCTATCTCACACAGGCTCCGCCCCGATGGATAAACGCCCTGTCGCCCTACAACATCGACCCACCACACTGCCCCTGACCGGCCTTTGGTTAACAGCCACCGCACCCCAACTTCCTATCATCCGGTTGTGACCGTGGAGAAGTCGGGGCCGCAGCTTACTTGGCTGGGTAGAGCCTAATTGGTCTGAATAAGCCCATAGCTCCACCCTGCAGGTGCCAGCGCATGTGACTATACACTGCGCGCTACGTTTCCCAGGTCCCTAAGGAGCATGGGGAAAACGTAAGAGCACCATGTCCCCCACACACACACACGCTTACCTCGTGTAGAGTGTGCATGGACCGTAGTGGGAAAGGCTCTCCCCGCCTGCCTATAGTCTTCCAGCCCTGTATGGGGCTTACTGCGCACCACGTTTCCCAGGTCCCTAAGGAGCATGGGACAACGTAAGTGCATTATGTCCCTGGGGGTCAGATACAGCTTACTGACCCACAGCCCTCCTCCTTTCACCAGTCCTGTGTTGCCCCAGCAAGCACCGACGATGAAAAAGGAGCCAGACATGTCTAAGAGATACTTACCTTATGAACGGGCCTGGCGTAGACCAAGACGCCGCCGTGCATAGGTGGACGACTAAAGCCGTCTAGCTGTATAACCCTCGACCTGGAAGAACTCCTTAGGTTCCACAACAGGGCCTGAATCTCTGTTGAAAGGAAACCTATCTCCTCCTGGGATGATAGATTTGCCTCTCTTATGCCCCTGAATGGAGGAGGGACGCTGCAAAACTGGAGTGAGTAACCCAGTTTCAGTGTCCTGTCCATCCACTCTGTCAGTACACAGCTGAGCTTCCATTCCCCATAAACGAAACGAAGGCTGGCTGCACCGGGCGGACCGGGCCGTAGAACCCCTGATGGAGGCGGCTCACCGGTTTTGGCGGCAGTGGTGGGGGGAGCGGTAGCCCTACACACTCCGCCGCCATGGTCATCACCAGGGGGAAGTCCTGGCGGACAGAACTGGGCGGTGGACTTCCATGGACGCCGGACCCGGAAGTCCTCGTCATCCTCCTCCCCAGCAAACGGAGCCATCCGCCCCCCTGGAATGGTGAACGTGAATGGCACCGCCTCGGCCATATCCTGGTCCCCCAAACACTCGAAGCAGAGGGGGTGGGGATCGGCGCCCGCAATTAAGGCAGGGCACGAAGGACAGGCCCGAGTCTCTAGAAGTGGCGACTCCATGAAGGTATGATAACTCTTTCTTCTTCTTTCAAACATTTTACTTTTCTCTGTCAGGTGTTGCCCTGCTCGCTGAAGAGAAAAGGATGACAGTCAGGAGGTGTAGCTGCCTTATATGCGCACGCATTCAGGTAGGCTCGCCCTGATTGGCCGGCTACATTTATACAACTTCAGTGTGTGAACGCTCGCGTATCATTGATGAGAGTAAAACCCATAGAGTCCAGTAGAGGGCGGAGCCTGTGTGAGATAGAACGGGTGTTATCCGCTATAGTTCTTTATCGTATGGACGGTTAGTCCACACGAGGCTGTAACGGAACTGCGGAAACAGAGCCCTCAAACGATAACGCATCCCAAAGTGGGAAGGTCTGGTAACGTAACGCTTGCGGCACCGTGTGTAAGACCTAAACGATCATAGCCCCGCCTCTCTCCACCTTTACTGCTCACCCCGCGTCACCCGCGTCATTGCTGATGCGTTTCGCCAACAACAACAACAATGGCTTATCATAGGGTTGCGTTCGTGCTCCAGACGCTACTTACCATGTTACAGATGTTAGTGCAAAATCTACAGCTCCTCTACCACAACCATCAGCAACAAGTGGACATGGAGAACTACATGAACTACATGTTGCTAAAATGTAGTTTTGGTGTATTTTGTGGCGGAAGTTAAAGTAACCTGTATATCCTATATAACCTGTTTCAATAATTATAACCTGTTTCAATAATTATAACTTTGTCTGTATAAAATGTATACTTATGAAACTAGACCAAATGTCCTCATGATGGTATTATTTTCCTTTGTTTGCTGTGGTCAATTGTGTGTGCGTTGACTTAGGAATGTAGAGGATCCAGGCGCCCCCCCCGGGTTTTTAATGGGCCGGATAGGAGCATGGGGGGGGTTGCAGGAGAAAGGTAATAAAACTGACACCATTGAGTCTATGCAGAGATTGTACTGAGAGAAAGATTGGGATGCGGAGTGGTACGGCCAGGTGCTGAGGATAAACGAAGATAAGGATTGGTACCTCACCCCCGTTCAACCCAGAATTGTTTATTTTATGGCTGCCATAAAAGATGACCTGGGACTGATCGGCGGCGCAGGAGATCCAAACTTCCCACGCCGATGGCTGACTCACTCTGATTCGCTGTTTAGACCTCGTCAATGGCTGACTCACTCTGATTCGCCCAGGAGTGAGTCCACCAATGGATGAACACCTAGGGAGGAGCAACCGACACAACTCCTCCCACACCTCTCCGTTTGTGGGCATAAATATTATGAATTCTGTACACTCGGGGCCTCTGTTCTGTCTGACTGTCTGATACGTACATCGCACGGTAGTAAGAACCAAGGCCCGAAGTACTTCGTTATATTGTACTGTTGTTTTTACCATTAAATCAGCTTATTGTTAAACCTCATATCTCTGTGTCTGAGCCCTTCCTTTTTATAGCAGACCACTCATCAAACGAACGGCGCGGAGCGGGCTCGAACCTTCAACCACTGAAGGGTGCTTCAATCCAACAAAGTACAGCGCCACTTACAGGCCCGGCATATGTACTACAGCGTCTCCAGCGGGTCGAGCGGTCTCATGTGGACAGACACGTTTCTTGAGCCGATTCCATGTGGACAGAAGATTTTTTGATATCGACCTCGGTTCGTTATCATCTCCGTGTGGCTCAGACTCAGCCCTGTGTCTTGTAGGAGTTATCACAATTATGAATGTCCACATACCATGTAGTGCTTTTACAAGGCTGAACTCCTGTCTATGGGAGAAATACTTTGTTTCTACTAACATACCAGGGCGGTAATGGTTAGAAAACGGTACAAAGGATGATATACCTGAACTATGTGCGTATATGAATGTGAGAATTCATGCTCAAACTGAAGTTTGAAATGACTTAAGAAGGAAATAATTGCCTAGCCTTGCAGGTGCAGATTGAAAAAACCTAAACAAAAAGAAAAAACATTTAAGTAGTCCACAATCACTGGTTGGTTGTTTACTGGCCAAACACGTCCTTCCCTCAGGACCCAGCCTACAGCACTCTGTATATCACTATCAGGCAAAATCACTGGCATCAGCACACTGAAAAAATTGTTATGTTGAATTTACTTAATTTTAAGCAAGAACATTTGACCCAAAAGCAAAAACAGGCAAAAAAAAGGGTTTAGTCGAGTCTTTAAACCAAAAAGGCAGAAGTATACAGGCAAAAAAACAGACAGCTGAAGCAACGAATAAACAACCAACTAAGTTAGTGGAAAAAACATCAAACTGCTACAACTTTACTTACACTATGGATTCCCTTGGAACGCTTCCCACTCAACAGAAAAGACGAACAGACACTGACCAAGGCAACAGCAAGGGAAGCACATCAGGTGAGGGAGTGAGGCCAAGGCCAGGATGTGACAATCACAGGTAAGTATGAACACTATGATTACTACATAACAGTAGTAACAATGTGTTGTGTTTTTTTCTTTAAAAGTAGTTGTATATGAAGGTAATTTTGAATGCATAACGCCACATTTTTATATATACAGAACCACAGGTAGCTGCTACTGTTCTACACTCACAATATAAAGTGAAAGTAAAGGAAGACATAAACTGACACTTAGAGAACAGGAACTGCAGTTAGAGTGAAACATACAGTAGATGCTTTGTGTTGCCTAACGGCTCTGATTTAACACAATCAGTTTTAAATAATGTGTTATTTGAGATAAATTCCTCATTTACTCTCTTGTACTCAAGTTTACAGTCTCTAGATGCTGTTGAACATCACATAACTGTAAAAAATATCTATTTGTGCTTAAGGAGTGTTTGAAACTCCCACCAGGGCCCAGACAGATAAAAAGGGTTTAACAGTTGGGATACCGTGTTTGTCCTTCGGAAATTGTATAATCAATATCTGTCTATGTGCATCAAATCCATCTTCTCCTCCTCGGCAGCTGTGATGGAAAATTGATTTTGTTGATTGCTACGGCGTAACACAGATCATCAGACAGTACTGATGACCTTCACTTTATCAAAGTCCTGATCCTGGATCTGACAATAGACGACAGAGGGCGGGACGGGAAGGGGCCAATTCACAACCGGCTAGATTTTGATTTAGAAGGTAAATTACAATCGTTCCAATCAGAACATGCCAGGATGGGGAAACTTTGATATATGGCACGTTAAATCCCTCTGGATTTATATTGAATTCTGGAAATCTATTTACTTAATTGAGGAGTAGAAGACGCACAAGGCACCCGGCTGCACTCTGATGAGAAGGAGGTGTTCGATTTGCCAGATATATTGGAGCTTAGGAATGTTTATTTCTCCATTCTTAGGAAATAATCTCAAAATAATTGCCCCCGCTTTTGGTATTGTGCTTATTGAGCAATCTCTTTCATGATGTGAAATGCTGCTGCAGAGCTTTACCATGGACTAAAATAACCTTAGCTTACCTGAAAAGCAGGTCTTCCAAAAAGCAGCACTTCACAGAAAGCAAAGTTCGCAAAAGCACTCTGAATCACTGACTATACAGTAAGTAGTTAAATCTACACACAATGCAGGGCGAAACTGTAGTTGTGGTTCATTAGTAACTAACATGTTTAGTTTTGTATCAATTGTGATAACAATGTACATCCCAAGATAATTGCTGGAATCTTCGGACATTGCAACATCACTAAAAAGAAGGGTAAGTAAAAAAAAAAAAAACAAGCAGTCAGAGAAGGTGGGAAAAAAAACCATGATAGTCATATAATTCAACATTTTAAAGTGAAATGCACCAATCTGGTGAGATCAACATAAATGTTGGATTGAGATGATAAACAATCTTGAGATCTCATTTGCTGTAGGCTTTGAAGGATCATAAGTCAGAATAAAACACGGTTCAATAAGGGTTGGGGGGGTCTGCCGATACTGTCACAGACCCCTCGCGCAAATGGTGCTCTCACACTGGACATGAAGCTAGCTTTCATTCGGCGCGATTACATGTTAAGTCAATGCCATGATGCAAATAGATAAAACTTTGCACCAAGTGATGGGGATAATGCGGATTTCGGGTCACTACTTTAATGTTGTCCATATGACGTTATTTTGAGTGTGGATGGAGCAGCTCCATCGCTAACTTAGCCTAGCCTGATCGCCTAGCCTGATCCATTCAGAAAACTGGCATGGCTAGTGGTGCTGTGAAGCTCATGTTCGGAGCCGAGCGACTACAGCTGGTGGCAGGGACTGAAATGTGGCTCGCCGAATGTCCGTCAAAACGTCCCGAATGCTAGCTAGCCTCCGGCTGTTAGTTTAGGGAGCGGTTGTTTTGAAGCACAACAGAGTTTACTATGAGCTGAGCACTTATTTAAAAAAGAGACCTACGAGTATGGAGCGTAGGCCTGTGTGCTAGCCTCGCCAAAATTAAACCATATCTTATAACAGTATTGTCGTTGGCGCTGCCTGTGTTCTGCCCACCAGGAGTCATGTGTCACCACCCGTGACCTCAGATCCTATTGGTACAGTCTCAAACATCCACTAGCTTCAGAATGAACCACCAGAGGAAACGTCCTGACACGTTTGTCTTTCTTTTATTCAGATTCTTCTTTTCTCTTTGGACATTGTTTCCTTGCAACTGTTCTGAGTCTATTTAAATACAGACTTTCAGGGTTTGCAGGGTGAAGGCCATCGCTGACACTGATGCTGTTTCTGGATACACTCATCACTAGAGAAGCACTGCAACTCCACTCAGGGAGGGAGATTAACAGTGTTTGCAGGAAATAAGTGCTTCACTGTGAGTGGATGAGGGGGGGGGGGGGGGTATTCTGCAGAAGGGAGAGAGTGCTAAGAGATGAGTGGAAGAGGTAGCCTATGAAGGAATTTGGGCTAATGAACAAAGGATGAATAACAGATGTAGGGCACACATACAAAGCTGATGGTGCCTGAGGGAGGAAGAGAAAGGAGCTAAGAAGGAGCAGGCAAGGACAGAAGAACCTCCCCCCCCCATTTTCAATCTTAAGGCTCTAAACTGTTTCAACACATAGAAGTTAAGATGAACGAAATAAAATCATGATTTACTTGTTCAGCTTTAGGGAGCTTAAGACACTTTTTGGTTTAATATCAGGGATTTGATTGATCATCTGTACCCGCACACACATTTAACAGATGGAACGTTTTCATTTAGTTTCCGGTCCTGTTGTAAATAATTGCAATTATAGATTTATGATGTGACACTACCGGTACCAACCATCTTTCACATTTTCAGAAATCCCTTGCTGTAGATGACAATAATCTGCTCAACAGATGATTCTTAATGGATCATAAAAACATTGGGACTTAATACCAGCAAACCGCTGCTTCCTGTTTAAAAGTCAACATTATTATAGATGTTGTTTTATTATTTGCACAAAAGTACAATTGCAAATAACTGGACGATGCCTCTTAAACCTGATGTGCATATAAAGTGACATTTATTTTTTAGGAAACATTATTATGGTGTGGTCTCTATTCACAGGCAACACTTTAAAACTACTGGAAGTGATACAGTTTGAAACTAGCCATGCAAATGTCATCAGAATAACTATCAGAAGTCCTTTATTCGTCCAATTGATGTTGTAACAGCAAAGAGGAAAACACAATAAGCGGGGCTTATAAATACATCTTTAAAACTTAATAGTTGGTCTTAAAAGTTAAGGTATAGACCTGTGCTGTGTCTCAATTTGGACACTGCCCTTAGTGCATTACATGTACACTTGAATTTTGACTTTTGTCTCAAATATTGTTCCAAAGCGTTCGCAAAGTCACTGGAAGTAAAACCGCCTGTTAGCTAGCAATGTTCTGGTTCGTGGTGGCAAATCATTACATTCTGCCGAAGAGACCTTTTAAAAAATGATGGCTTCTTTTCAACACCAGTGTAGTGATGAAATACTAGAAAAACACATGTTTCACTTTTTTGTTATGCTGCTGTGTTTACCGCAGCAGTCACAGCTGGTCACGTAACTGTCGTTGAGCAGTATCTACAGTTTCACACTCAACCTTTTGATTTGATCATTATGATAGCACCGTGGGACCCATTGGGATGCACTTATGCACTCTAAACAGCTAATCTAATCACAGAAGTACGCAAATTGAGACACAACACTGCGCTTTATGTGTCCTAAAATAACTTCTGTTACGATTTTGTGCGTTATAAATCAAAAATAGTCTTCAATTGACCACTTTATATATTGAGATGTGATCTTGATGCAAGCTAAATTAAGATTATAAGAACTGACATTAATATTCATGTTGCTTTAAAGAATCCTCATGATTTTATTGAAAATGTTCTCCATTGTCAGTACTAAACCATACATTGTTCTATAAAATATCTCTGATTTAGCTTATTTAGGCAGTGTGTTAATATAGCAACATCTAGGTAGACCAGGTATTTTTACTCCCCTGTAGGAGCCTCCCCCCCCCTCCCTACCTGGCTCCTCTCTTCCTCCATCCCTCCACATTTACTCTTCATCTCTCCCACTCTGCTCTTCCTCCCTCACATTCCCCTCCTCTCTCACTCATTGGGCATCTTCTACCTCTTCTTTCTCCTTTACCCTCCCTTCCTCTCACGCTGCTCACCTTCTCCATCTTTTATCCACGTCTCACTTCTTGTTTTAGTGAAGACACTGTCAATGTTTAAGCCGTCTATTTGATTAAATTCTCTCAGAATCTCGGTTATTCTGTAGTACTCAGGTGTAAAATTGTATGTAATGAGGTTTACACACAGTCATTTAAGTAGGCATATTTTGAAGTCTAATGCCTTTGAATATAGTATATCGTCTTATTTGGACAATGTAACTGCTAGCATTTGGTGGTAATGGCATTGAACTAATTATGCATCTTTTTCCCAAAATATTAATTTTGTTTCTGTTCTGAGAGCAGAAGCACATTATCCTGAGAATCATGGGGAATTCACTAAAGTAAAACATCAGCGTATGCAGCACTGAGCCTTTAAGGTTCCCAACCTGACTTCTTGAGCATGATTAATTAGAGAAAACATTTATAACCTAAAACCCTTTTACTTCAGAATTTCAAATGTTTTGCAATACAACCTATACAGTCTGTTCATTTCATAATTTAAAACAATCCCATTGAATACCAAGAATTGCAATCAGGCTTGATGACGTTTAAGACTTTGGTATACCTGTATTGATCAGAGATCAAATCTTTTTTTGCCTTTATTATATTTCTCTGTAAACAGGTTAATAGGCTGGGTATTATAATCACCAGAAATATGATTCAGAGAATCTGTTTCATGCACTTCTACCCTAATTCCTCATGGTTAAATCTGTTTAACCAAAGGCAATTGTAGGGTTAATGTTGTGTCCCGTCAAAAGTGTTGAGTTCAGTCATGTTTCATGTTTTTGTTTAATCATTTTTTGTCTCGTCTTCCACTTCCTGTTTTATTTTGGTACTCACCTTTTGTGTTTCATTCCAGGTCCCTTCACTCCCTATCCTTGTGTGTGTCTCCCGCTCTCATCAGCGTCAGCCCCTGATTGTTTCCACCTGTGCCAGTTACCTTTTGTTTAAATTCCCCAGCCTTCCCTTGTCTTGTGTCAGTACGTCTTGTCCTGTCCCCATGCCAGTAGTCTGCGTACCAGCCATCACTTATCTTGTCTCTAGCCTGATTCATGCTCCTGTATTACTTTGTAAGTTTTGTTCCTCACTTAGTGAGCGATTTTCTTGGTGCCTTTTTTGAGCCTTTTTTTCACCTCGTTAAGAGTGTCGTTCATTTTTTGTAAACCTATTTGGAATAAAGAGTCCTATTTGGAATAAAGAGTCCTTTACCTTGTGTTTCTAAGTTGGTGACAGTTAAGATGGGTTGACTTAAAGCTTTTGTTATTGTTTAACTTGTCTCTGGTGCTGGCGTTTGGGTCCTGAGCCTTGTAACATACAACTATCCTTTCCAAGTATTTAGTAGGTACAGTAACATATATTTATTTGTAATATTATTACATTAACAGTGTGACTGCAGTATAGCTGTTGCACGTTAAGAATGGAAAATAGTTAATTTAGGCAAAATCTAAATCGTGTAATGTAATTTGTAAAACTGAATCCTACTTTCGTAATGTTAACATTATTATTCATTCAAAACATGTTCTTATTAACATTAGGTCAGTAATAAACATTTTAAAAAATCTAACTTTCAGGGGGGTGGGGGCTGACTCTCCATCTATACTGCACTCACAAGGCAGCTCCACAGCTGTGACTCAAACTCTTTTACCCAGATTGGCTCTTCAGTACCCAAATTTGGCACTGAAGGATTTAATGTGACTCTGTGGTACAGATCAGTTGTAACCGTTAAAAGTACCAAATTTGGTATCCAACCCTATAAATAACTATCCCACTACAAAAACGTAATTGGAAAGGCAACAGAAAAATGTGTAGTTTCACGACTTCTTTACATATGGCAGTACATGAAAATGTAATGAACAATATGTCTCCACACATTATATTCTAAGCATTTATTTGAAATGATATGAGGCTGTGGTGTCCATACAGAGTCGTTGCTGTCCTCTGTCTCTGTCCTTGTGAGCATGTATTGGATTTGCTGTTGGTATGTATTTATTGCTGTGTCTGTATTTATTTATTTCTCTTTCTTTCTGTCTCAGGAGTCACTTGGCCAATTACTGTGACAGCGTACTCAGCATACAGTCTGAATCCACAGAGCCATGCCTCCCAGACAGACGCACAGTATCCTGCTGCTTCAGCAACAACAAGAAAAATTGTGTTTGGCATAATGTAGCCAATGATCTGAGAGGATGGTAAACGGTGTTCAGCACTCGCTGATTAGAAAAAATGAATTTTATGTTTTTTGTAGCACTTGCACAGAGCTGAGGTGTACTGTGTGTGTGTGTGTGTGTGTGTGTGTGTGTGTGTGTGTGTGTGTGTGTGTGTGTGTGTGTGTGTGTGTGTGTTTTGAGTAGGAGAGCATTCTGCCAAGGATGCTCCTACAAATTGTAGACCCAGTGAAAACAGCTTTGAAACACCAATTATATCAAAGCGTTGGCGGACAGAGTGCTGATAGAGGATAATTCCGCAAAGCCCCAGGCTACATTCAATAAGTGCATTCAATTAATTATTTATTCCTACACTATCTAGATGTCAAGGTTGGGGGAACGCTCTTACACATACGCTTCACATCCTTACTTTGCACCTTGATACCCCATTATAAAGGGCTCCAGACTTCCTGCATCACTGAACATTGGTCATGGATTAAATAATGCACTGCAGAATCATCAAGTAACGACATAATTACTAGAGATTTTTATAATTCTTGACTGATGACAAATGAGCTTCCAGGAATCCATTTCTCGCAACAAATCATGTGGCGGTTTTATGCACACCATCCATTCTTTTAATTGAAACAGTGTCACGGAGTAGGTAAGAAAGGCAACCCAGATGCTACTACACAAGAAGAAGGCAGGTATAAACAACAAAAAGCGAGCATTATTAAAAATAAAGCTGGTACCAAAATATAACTAAGAGGAGCAGGCAAGGTAAAACAAAACAAAATAAAACAGCGAAACAAAACTATGAATATATCTGGAAGACTTGGAGAACACGGGAAGCAGAACCAGGAGGGAACATAAGGAAAATTAGGAATCTGACAAACAACCCGAACCACATCGGGAAAACGTTGACAACGAACTGATAGAGGACACAAGGGAAGACAGGCATGCTGTATAACAGAGGACTCATCACAAGACAATACACAGCTGGAGAGGGCAGGAAAAAGACAAGGGTAGCAGGTGAAAGGAATCCGAGAATCAAACAGGCGGGATAACAAAAAAACAGGAAGTTAAAAACAAGACAGGACAGGAGAAAATAAGTTTAAAAAAAGAAACAAGAAGCAAAGTAACTCCAGGATCATGACACACAGCCGATCCCCGAATTTCAGCGGTCCCCAACCTTTTTTGCGCCACGGACCGTTTTAATGTCAGACAATATTTTCACGGACCAGCCTTTAAGGTGTGGCGGATAAATACACAAAATAAAATGATACGACCGGCATAAAAACTGTGGTATTTTCTAAATATAATAATAAACGTGAATCCTCTGTGTACTCGTATGCAACTTTATTATCAGCGACCTCGTAACATCGCACCAACAACATAACATGAGTAACATCCTCTCTGCCCCCTAACACTCTCTGGTCGCTATGGTAACGTTTAAACATGCCTTCAAAATAAGATACAACACAAAAACAAATATAAAGTGCATGAAAAATACAACTCACCATAACGCTAAATCAGTGGGAGCCCTGAGCTTGTTTCTCTGCAACGAGACGGTCCCATCTGGGGGTAATGGGAGACAATGACACCCGAAGTGTGTTGCTTATGTCCAGTCTACTCCGTAATTTTGTTTTGGTTGCTGTCACTGCAGAAAATCCCGCTTCACACAAATAGGATGTCGGAAATGGCAACAGGGTTTTCAGTGCTGTTGTGGCGATCTCAGGGTATTCTGCCGTGACTTTAATCCAGAACACCGGCAGAGTTGTTGTCTCGAACATACTTTTAAGGCCGCCGTCATTTGCGATCTCCAGCAGTTGATCTTCTTCTTGCATAGACATGCTTGATTCACCTGGTTTGTTGACAAATGGGTCGCGGATCCATTCCTTGGCAGTTCGTGGGTCTTTTGTGGTTGGGAAGTAGCGCTCAAACTCTTTTAAAAGCAAAGACAGGTGATCATGCACCATCTGGGAGAATGAAAGCTCGGGCTCAGTCTCTTCCAAAATCCCCGCGAATGTTTGAAACATGTCAAATATACCTCTGTTCACGCGCCGTCCCCACAAATCCAGTTTGGCTTTAAATGCAGCTACTTTATCTGCCAACTTGAAGACAGTTGTCATTTTCCCCTGAAGTGACAGATTGAGTTCATTGAGCAGGTTGAATATGTCGCACAACTAAGCAAGTTTTGCGACCCATTCCTCGTCACTGAAATGTGCTGCCAGCGGTGACTTTTTTTCTGAGAGAAATCTCTGCAGCGGCTCTCGTAATTCAAACACTCTGGCCAGCGATCTCCCTCGGGATAACCATCTTATTTCTGTGTATAAGAGAAGGCGTCTGTGCTCCGCGTCCATCTCCTCACAAAGCTGCTCGAACAGGCGCGAGTTAAGGGCGTGTGCTTTGATGTGGTTAATAACTTTAACGACATCATTCAATACGCTGTTAAGTTCCGGTGGCCAGCATTTCCCTGTGAATGACACAATGCGTAGACTCACATTCAGGTGCAACCTAATTAATCCGAGTAGTTAAACCAGACAGCCGTCCGGTCATGGCAGCAGCTCCGTCTGTGCATATGCCGACACAAAAGGACCATTTCAGTTTTCCTGATATATAATCATCCAGCGACTTGAATAGTTCAGCGGGTGTGGTTTTGGTTGGCAACGATAGTGCACATAACATATCCTCATGCACATCCTCCTGATAAAGATATCGCACGTAAACAAGTAGTATTGCCTTGTTGTCAATATCTGTAGACTCGTCAACCTGGAGTGCGTACCACGGTGATGTATTAATCCTCTCCAACAATTGTGTCTCAATGTCCTCTGCTATTTTCTCAATGCGCCGAGTGACGGTGCTAGCCGAAAGAGGCACCTGTGCTATCTTTTTAACCGCAGCCTCTCCTAGAAGTTCACGGCAAATGTCTTTAGTGGCGGGCAGGATCAATTCTTCACCAATGGTGAATGGCTTCTTAGCCTTAGCAATACGGTTAGCCACCAAGTATGATGCTCTCAGTACACTCGCATTTGTTGATGTGGTGGCCCTCAGGAATTGCTTCTGTCCTTCTTGTTCATGCTTTTTTCTTTCAAAATACTCCGAAGGCTTGTCTTTTAATGCAGGGTGCTTGGTCTCCAAGTGGCGAAGCAGTTTTGAAGGCTTCATTGCCTCATTAGAGAGCCGGCCGCCGCATATTATGCAGAGCGGGCTTGGTGCGCGGGCATCACCTGTCGCGATAAATCCATATTTTAAGTAGGACTCCTGGTATTGTCTGTTAAATGCAGCTTTTTTTTTCTTGGAAGTCGTAGGCTCTTCTTCTGTCTCCTCACTGGGCCTTTTCCCCTTCGCAAAGAAACTTTACAAAGACGTTTGTTTTTTACTCATTTTGCTAGCTTGTGGGTTTAATTTTAGCGGAAACGGATTAGCGGCATAGACGGATGTAACAGAGGGAATCCGGTCATTTTTCAAAATAAAACATCGTTCAGACTCAGATAATAAATAAAACGGAAATAATGTAAGTTATTTATTTTTTCTCTGCGGCCCGGTACCAAATGACCCACGGACCGGTACCGGTTGGGGACCCCTGCCCTATATGACATAAAAAAGGACTTAATCACAAATAACGAAATGTTGAAGAGGCCCTATTATGCTCTCTGGGGTTTTCCCTTTCCAGTAGTTCTAGAGGTTTTTGTGCATGTAAATGGTCTGCAAAGACTAAAATCCCTGTGTCGCCTGCCTGAAACGCCTCTATTGAACTCATTTGTTTACGTCAGTAACATAGTGACATCACTATGTGGCACTAGTGCTTTAATTGGCTAGCTCTCCAATACATTGTACATAATAGGCTAAGGGGCGGGACAGCTCTAAGCGGTTGACCAATCACAACAGAGCCAGCTGGCTAACCCATTAGAGCAGACTGGGCTCTGGTTTGAGACAGAGGGTGAAAAGAGGTGAAAATTAAAGCATGTAAACTTGTTCACAGTAGAGGTAAATAATACAAATATGAACCTGAACATTTGCATAATAGGGCCCCTTTAATAAAGATAAGGCAGGGATATTCAATTAGAAATCAAAGAGGTGAAAAGTAAAGTAACCTGTATATCCTATATAACCTGTTTTAATAATTATAACTTTGTCTGTGTAAAATGTATACTTATGAAACTAGACCAAGTGTTCTTATTTTCCTTTGTTTGCTGTGGTCAATTGTGTGTGCGTTGACTTAGGAATGTAGAGGATCCAGTCGGCCCCCCCGGGGTTTTAATGGCCCGGATAGGAGCATGGGGGGGTTGTAGGAGAAAGGTAATAAAACTGACACCATTGAGTCTATGCAGAGATTGTTCTGAGAGAAAGATTGGGATGCAGAGTGGTACGGCCAGGTGCTGAGGATAAACGAAGATAAGGATTGGTACCTCACCCCCGTGCGACCCAGAATTGTTTATTTTATGGCTGCCATAAAAGATGACCTGGGACTGATCGGCGGCGCAGGAGATCCAAAGTTCCCACACTTATGGCTGACTCACTCTGATTCGCTGTTTAGACCTCGTCAATGGCTGACTCACTCTGATTCACTGCCTAGGGCTCGCCCAGGAGTGAGTCCACCAATGGATGAACACCTAGGGAGGAGCAACCGACACAACTCCTCCCATACAACTCCTCTCCGTTTGTGGGAATAAATATTGTGAATTCTGTACACTCGCGGCCTCTGTTCTGTCTGACTGTCTGATACGTACATCGCACGGTGGAAGAGCTGAGGCCCGAAGTACTTCGTTATATAAGTACTTCGTTATATTGTACTGTTGTTTCTACCATTAAATCAGCTTATTGTTTAATCTCATATCTCTGTCTGAGCCGTTCCTTTTTACAGCAGACCACTCATCAAACGAACAGCGCGGAGCGGGCTCGAACCTTCAACAACTGAAGGGTGCTTAAACCCAACAATTGTTATCACCCAATGGGTCAGAACATTGTAATAACTCAGTGGCTTATATATCAAAGCAGCCGTTGTATCAACGTGTTTATGTAATGCAGTGCCTGCTGGGTAGCCCTATCATTGCTGTGATGTAAAAGATACGCAAAAGAAAAATGTGGAAAATCAAAGTCATGAAATAATTATTTCTCATGCCAGAGAACAGATGCTTCGATTATCTGCTAGTTGAGCCACCCACATAGCTCAGGCACGAGTCCAGTAACTCTCAGAGCATCCGTTCATCTGTTGTGTTGAACTGACGGAAGGTGGCATACAATGCATATTGCTCTGCAGAAGCAGCTGCAGCATGGCCATTAGATTCAGGTTGGTCTTCCTTCAACTGCAACCATGGAACATTCATTTTCTGCTCCTGGCAGATCCAATATTCTGTGCTGCAGCAACTCTTCTTCAAATAGACTGAAGTCTCTCTGGCTCCTGTAGGAAGTTATCAGTTGAAATAACCCGCACAGAATTAAAGGTGATAATGTTGGGAAATGTTGGAATGACGGAAATACATCTGCATAATCCTCTGGGCTTTCAGGCCATATGTTGAATTTTCCCCCAGTTGACAATGAATGTTACTCAGCCACCTTGAAATGAAAATACATTGGAATACTTTTCCAGACTTTTCCTGAAAGTGTGTTATGTAGCACCCTCTGTTGTTAAAAATTGTCAATATGAAGTCAGATTGAAAAAATCGCCAAAAAAAATGCCATTTATACCTATATCCGCCAGCGGGTAATATTTACCTCATAGAAAATGCAGCGTAAACATGACGTGTTGCTATAGCAACGCCTTTTGTCTACTGCGGTTGCTTATAGATAGAGAGATAGATTGAGAGAGAGATAGATAGATAGATAGATAGATAGAGAGAGAGAGAGAGAGAGATAGACAGATAGATAGTTATAGATAGATTGTACCTAAACAAAACACAAGTCTAACACCAAGCGTTTAAATCAGCACTGGTAGCGATATTTTATACTTCATGCTATCTGCACAAACTATATTATATGAAAAGCTGAGAGTCCACAGATTCTATTGGTATAAGTTTCATCCCTGTGCGATCAAAACTCACTGTTCTTGTATGATAAATAAAAGAACACAGATATTTACTCACTGCTGATTCAGAAACCTGTGTAAGTTCTATTTTTGTTTCTAGACCTCTCTGTTTCATTCATTCTACTCTGTATAATTGTTCTGTAGTTATTCTGGCTAAAATTGTATTTTGAAATCTCAGAACCGCTAAAATACCTGTTTTTCAGGCAAAAATCTGGGTAACTTATTTTTTCAGAAATCTTAAAACTGAACCATTTGCTTGTTAGGGTTCACTTTGATTAAATTGTAGTAGGGTTAACTTAAAACCTCTGTAACAAGGGTTTATTCTGACATTTGTCTGTAACAAGTGCAGTACAATAGGGCTGAAGGCTCAATCTGATTGTGTGAAGTCAGACAAAAGGCTTCTCAATTCTCTAATTTCCCCTCCTCGACTCCTATCCTTGTGTCTTAGTCACGCCCACAGGAGATGCGAGCGGAGGAGTCGAGGAGGGGAACCGAGGAGAGAGGAGGGGAAGCAGCAGGCGGTTAGAGAAATGAGAACTCCTCTCCTCTGAGCGGTCATTTTAAAGAGACGTCCATTAATGATAACAGGAGGCACAGCAGCACTCTGTCTGATGGACAGAACTGTGTTCATGACGACTTATATATTTACTTTTAATTCATTGACAGTGCGGTATAATGAGACAATAACAGGCTACAGATGCGGACATATACAGACAAATATATTTATATAAATATATACAATTTAAAGTATGAGAGCACTCTCATAATAACGTAACACAATCAGAGACTGGATATATCCCCCCCTCTCTCTGGTCGCTGAAATGGGGAATTGAAATTACGGGCCAAAAGTTGTATTTACAAGTATTAAAAGTAAGCATAGGACACCAAACCAACTGAGACCCGTCTGTCCGCCGCATCTACGCACTGTACAACACGCACCTACACACTGTACTACACACACACCTACACACTGTACCACACACACCTACAGCATAATCAGGCTACAGCCGTTGTGTATTTTATTATGTGAAGCAAGAAAAATATCGACTCTTTGTTTGTAGATATCTACTAAACTAAAGCAAATACAGAGAGTAATGTAGGCCTGTTATACTGAGTGATATATATTATACACACTGCTCTGCTTTCTGCACGGACCTCACAGCTGTTCTCACTGGAAACATTGCGTTGCGATTAAAGCAGTTACTAAAATAATATCCAGGGGATGCATGCAGAGCTGTCATTGGCTGAGATAAGTCCGGCCGTGCGTCAAGCCTCCACCGTTCCCGGAAATTCATCCGCGGAGGAGCCGTGGAGGACCCATCAGTGTATCCTCGGTTATAGCTCCTCCAGAGAGCCTCCTCGATGCTCGATGCTCGGTCCTCGATGTGCATTTAGAGAAATGAGATGTCCTTCAACATGGCGCGCTGAAATCCATTTCCGGGTCACTACCGGAGGACCGAGGAGTCGAGGAGGGGAAATTAGAGTATTGAGAAGCCTCTACAGTTTCTACTGGTGCCCATCAGCTGCAGAGAGTTAACTAATTAAAGGGGCGTGGGCCCACAGCTGTGACAACTCAGCAATCAGGACTGGTGTCCATTTTAGGCAACACTTTCCTGGAGCGTCAGCTTCACCGTCAGACAGACGAAGACTGACAAAGACAATAGAGTCCTGCGGGAGTCTCTAAGACTGACAAAGACAATAGAGTCCTGCAGGAGTCTCTAAGACTGACAAAGACAATAGAGTCCTGCGGGAGTCTCTAAGACTGACAAAGACAATAGAGTCCAGCGGGAGTCACGAGGGAGGCAAAGAGGAGGCAAATCCTACTTTGATTGAGCTAAGTATTGCTGGTGTTTTTTATCCCCTCATTCTAAAAACATGTGTATATTCTCCATTCCTGTTCATGTGTCCTCTCGCAATTATCACTGGCCCTGTGCATCTCCTAATCGTTATAACCGGCCTGCTCTCGTCTATCCCACATGCTCCACTGAGATCCAACATCTAGTTACAGGTGGCCTGTGGAACTGCTAGTCAGCTGTTCCTAAGGCTGACTTCACTTCTGGCTACGCTTCCCTGCAGTCTCTGGATTTCCTTGCTCGCACTAAGACCTGGATTACTCCATCCAACACATCCACCCCAGCAGCTTTCTCACAGCATATTCCTTCACCCATACACCCAGACCCACTGGCAGAGGAGGTGGCACTGGTCTCCTGCTCTCTCCCAAATGGAGCTTTTCCCTCTACCAACTACCTAACTTCACTCCTTCCACCTTTGAATTCCACGCCGTTACTGTAACCCATCCTATACAATTAACCATTGTTGTTCTCTACCAGGCGCCTTGGGAGACTTCTTGGAGGAATTAGATAATCTCCTCTCACACATCCCTGAAACTGGCCCTCCCACTGTACTTCTCGGAGACTTCAACCTCCAGACAGAGAAGATATCTGAACTAATATTTAACCGCCTTTGCTTTCTCACTGTCTCCATCCCCGCCAACTCATAAAGCTGGCAATGTCCTTGATCTCATATTCTCAAGGAACTGCACTATTTCTAACCTCTCTGTAAACCCGCTTCACACCTCGGATCACTTTTTCATTTCATTCTCTCTACCCCTTTCCAAACATAACAAACTAATCTCTTCTAATTCTGCACCTGTCCGCCGTAACCTTTGTTCCCTCTCCCCCTCTACTCTTACCTCATCGGTGCTCTCAGCCCTCCCTTCATCTGACTCGTTCCAACTCCTGCCTCCAAACTCTGCTGCAGAAACTCTCCTCTCTACTCTTTCATCCTCTCTGGACTCTCTCTGTCCTCTCACATCTCGGCAGGCTCGTCAGTCCCCTCCTGCTCCCTGGCTAAATGACGCACTGCGTGCTAATAGAACCATCCTTTGGGCAGCTGAGCGCAAATGGTGGAAATCCAAACACCCTGACAACCTCCTAACCTATCGATATCTCCTCTCCTCTTTCTCATCTTCAATCCCTCAGGCAAAAAGCACTTTCTTCCAAGATAAGATCCATTCTTCCTATTCCAATCCCAAAAAAATATTTTCGATCTTCTCCACCCTCCTCGAACCCCCCAAAGCCCCTTCCCCCACCTCCCTTCTTCCAAGCGACTTTGTTAAATACTTTGAAAAAAGGTTGGTGATATTCGCTCTTCTTTTTCCGACTCACCAGTAGTCACCACTGGGTCACCATACCCACCGTTCACCCACACATTAACCTCCTTTTCCCCACTCTCTCAAAGTGAGGTTCTTACCCTCGTTACCTCTGCCCGTCCTACCACCTGTCCTCTGGACCCTATCCCCTCAAACCTCCTTCAGACTATCGCTCCTGATATTCTACCGTTTCTCACCCATTTCATCAACACTTCTCTAACTTCTGGTCACTTTCCAAACAGTCTCAAGGAGGCAAGAGTAAACCCTCTCCTAAAGAAACCCACTCTCAACCCATCCAATGTTATAAACTACAGGCCTGTCTCTCTCCTCCCATTCCTGTCTAAAACACTTGAACGCGGTGTCTTTAAACAACTCTCCTGTTATCTCCATCAGAACAACCTTCTGGATCCGCACCAGTCTGGTTTCAAGGCAGGTCACTCCACAGAAACTGCTCTCCTTGCTGTCTCTGAGGAACTGCACACAGCTAAAGCAGCCTCCCTCTCCTCTGTCATCATCCTTTTGGACCTGTCTGCTGCATTCAACACGGTGAACCATCAGATCCTCCTTCGCACTCTCCAAGAACTTGGAGTTTCAGGCTCTGCACTTTCCCTCCTCACCTCATACCTCAAAGACCGTGCCTACAGGGTAACTTGGAGAGGGTCCGAGTCTGACCCTTGTCAATTAACTACAGGGGTCCCTCAGGGCTCTGTCCTTGGTCCCCTCCTCTTCTCTCTGTACACAAAGTCGCTCGGATCTGTCATTAGCCCGCATGGTTTTTCATACCACCGCTACGCTGACGACACCCAATTAATTCTGTCTTTTCCCCGTTCAGAAACCCAGGTCATCGCACGCATCTCTGCTTGTCTAGCGGACATCTCTCAGTGGATGTCTGCTCACCACCTCAAGCTCAACCTTGACAAGACTGAACTGCTTTTTCTTCCTGGAAAAGATTGTCCCACTCTTGACCTAACAATCAACATCGGCCCCTCTGTTGTTTCCCCGACTCCTGCAAGGAATCTGGGTGTGACCCTAGATAACAACCTGTCCTTCACTGCAAACATCGCTGCAACAACCCTCTGCTGCAGATACACTCTTTACAACATCAGGAGGATACGTCCCCTCCTGACCCAGAAAGCGACGCAACTTCTGGTCCAGGCTCTCGTCATTTCACGCCTTGACTACTGCAACTCCCTCCTGGCTGGTCTACCTGCATGTGCCATCCGACCTCTGCAGCTCATCCAGAATGCAGCGGCTCGTCTGGTCTTCAACCTTCCAACATTTTCCCACACCACACCGCTCCTCCGCTCCCTTCACTGGCTTCCAGTAACTGCTAGAATCCACTTCAAGACACTGGTACTTGCGTACCATGCTGTGAATGGATCTGGCCCTTCCTACATCCAGGACATGGTTAAACCATACACCCCAGCACGTGCACTCAGCTCTGCATCAGCCAAACGGCTCGCTGCACCAGCACTGCGAGGGGGACCCAAGTTCCCATCAGCAAAAACACGTCGGTTTGCTATCCTGGCTCCAAAATGGTGGAATGAGCTCCCCATTGACATCAGGACAGCAGAAAGCCTACACATCTTCCGGCGCAGACTGAAAACTCATCTCTTTCGACTCCACTTCGAGCAATACAATTACTAACAAAGCACTTATATACTAATAAAGGACTGGCTTATCTAAAGCCAGTTGGGTAGCACTTGAAATGTTTTGGCTCTATGAAACCTGATGTACTTATATGATTCTGTTTTCTTCAAGTTTGTATCTTCTTGGTCGAATGCACTTATTGTAAGTCGCTTTGGATAAAAGCGTCAGCTAAATGCAATGTGATGTAATAATGTAATGCTCAAACATTTAGGGTTTCCCATTAATGTACCAGGCGCTACAGTGGAATTGTCTACTGCAACACTCCCCACACGCACATACAGTGTACCCGCGACTGTACAATGAAGGCTCGATAATCAGCTCACGGCATATAGGTGTAAGCAGAGGTAAAGTGCTATTTTTATAAGTGGGGAGTGGACCTAACACCCTCTAGGGGGTCCGGGGGCATGCTTAAATATTGAAGTTAAAAGCATCAATCTGGTGCACTTTGAGAGCAAAATTAAGAGATCTATGGATACATCTCTCAACACCCATATAAAACAGAACTGTAAACAGATTTACTTTTTCTTTATGGATATTTTACAAATCACTCCCCTTTTAAATTCTATTCTTGTTTTACTGTCATATAGTATTTCATTTTTAATGAGTTACTCAGATGAGTACCAGAAGACAGCGTTTGGTACTCACCCCAAACGAAGCGTGGTCCTCCTCAGTGTCTCCTTCACTGTCCTCTATTTACACTTCTTGCATGCTATATGATGAAGATGCACCTCCCTGTCTCCTTTTAAGCCTCCGATTTGCTTTCTCCAAAACTTGTTGCCAAAACTGTGAAGTCTTTGCATTTCCTGAGGCCAAGTTGAAGGATCAAATACTAAGAAATTATCACATGACTTGAAGTCATATCTGATTTCAGATGTGGGAAGTTACTAATATAAGTACACTTATTCAAGTACTGTACTTAAAGGTGGGGTAGGTAATTTTGGAGAAACCAGCTCGAGTGCGCTAGAATTTGAAAATACACAGCCGGAAGAAATCTGCTACTTCCTTACAGAGCCCCTCCTCCAACACACACGAACAAGCACATGACCAATGAGGGCACAAGATACGTTTGTGCACAGATGGAAGGCTGACAGGCAGGTAGGCCATCCAGTTATTTTAGCCGGGCCGGCTAAAATGATTGGTCGTGCTTTTTACAGTACTATGGCTTCCAAAGATGACATTTTTTTAATGGATTTTTTGTCAAAGCACTTAAGATATTCATTTCTATCGGGATGTTAAGAGCATTCCATGGAATATAACAAAAAGTGTATCTCGAGCCGGTTTCTCAAACTTACCTACCCCACCTTTAAGTACAATTTTGAGATATTTGTACTTTACTTGACTTTGATGCTACTTTGTACTTCTACTCCACTAGAGTTCAGAGGTAAATTGTGTACTTTTACTCCATTACATGTATTGAATACCTTTAGTTACTTTACAGATCTGAATTAATGATGTGAAATATAATCAAGTCTTAAATCAGACTTTAGTTCCACCTGGAGTAAATTCACAAGCTACCCTGCAGTATACAAAGTCATTAAAACTAGCTGCACCTTTACCAGGCTTTGAGAACACTTTAATGATCAATCATTATAAAACATATCATATATATTATTCTTTTGGTACTTTAACTATATTTTGATAATACTTTTATAATTTTACTTGAGTAATATTTTGAATGCAGGACTTTTACTGTAACAGAGTATTCCTACACAAGATCTGAGTACTTCTTCCACCTCTGTCTGATTTCAAACTCCTGAGTAAGTTTGTTGTAAATAAAACTGCAGCAGCTTGACCACAGAGCGTGAACGTTGTGATCAGCTGATTTTGCGCAGTTCTCCAGTGTGTGCGCGGGGCACAGAATGTGCACAGAATGTGCACAGGGGGAGTCTCCCACTGCAGCCAGTTGGCGGAGTTTTGGCACAATTCTGTTGTTCATACCGACATTAAACCTGTCTGTGCACACGGTGAACAACTCTGTCGTCCAGTGATCTAAGCCTCTGCCTCCTGTAAAGCTTCACAGGTCCGTCGGTTCTGTCCTGTGCGGCTCGCCCAGCTCCAGTTCAGTCAGTCATAGAAAGTCCGAAGATTTTTTGCAGGGAGCTAAACGGCAACGTAGCTGCTTAATGTCTTTGTTTTTTTTTACATGTCTTTTAGTTTACTCCATTGAGTGTTGACAAGAAACTCGTGTAGACGAAATATGTTTTTTGTTTTGATGTTTTGAGGTACGCGAAGGCGCGTAGTGACACAAGTGACGTTACGCAATTCAGATTTGTGCCGCGCATGCGTACCAGTTATGTGCACGCCTGATTATATTATTGAGGGAGAATTGTCCGGGGCTACAGAAAAGGGTTGTTTTTCTATGTTTAGTTTTGTGTTTCTCTGTTTAAAATAAGGAGTTTTTGGAAGATCAGATTAGTGATCTGAAGTTGGAGTGAATACATCGAAATTAATAGATCAATGTGTGATTTGACGTAGTAGCTATATTGAAATAAATAGGAAACAATAATTTGTTGCATTTAGCATAGTCTTTGTAGGATACAGTTACGTCACATTGTGGTTTTTATGAAAAGTTTTGAGAACTGATTGTTACCATTGCATTGCATTGTGATTTTCATGGTATTTGTCATTTGACTAAGAAATGTACTTAATTATATTTTAAACGGCTTCAGGGTTGATAAGGGGTAACTTATAGATGTAGCACTCGAGATAGGACTCCACCCAGCGGATTCCAACCAAAAAACCAGCGGATTCCAGTGGCTGGGGGCGTTGCCAAATTGCTAGAGGGCGTTGCCAAATTTCCCCATTTCTTCAATTACAGGATTTAACCATGAGATGGCGCTTCATTCACAAATACAGTACAGTAGAACTTAGTGTGTTTGCAATGTTTGCAGCTCTGCAGTTGTGTTTGCTGAAGAGCATTTAACCCTTTCATGCATGAATTATGAAAGCCTCACTCAGGATTTTTTTACCAGGTGTTTTTATTGCTCTTGGGGCATGAAAAACAAGATTTGAATTTTATTTTTATTTTATACAGTTTTTTCAAAGATATATTTATATGTCCACTCAGGTGGACAGTATGCATTTATGTTTAAACTGAAGAAATGTGTATTTAACAAAAATATGGATAAAATGATAAAAAAAAAGATGTGCAAACTTAAAATGATATATGTAAATATAAAGAAAATCTGCATACATATCCAAAACACCATTTAGGAATACTCTATTTCACTTTTCTATCTACCATGGTAATTGGCAAAGCACCCAGGGCACAAAGCCATGCAACACTGCATGCAGATGTACTTGGTTTTTCGTGTGCATGCAGCATCCTGGCATCTGTTTGCATTTTTTGCTTCAGTGAGCTGAGGCCAGTGGTTTCCAGAGCCAAACCTGATCTCAGGGGGTGCCTTGGACACTGCTCTGCGCTTTCGAGGTGGGGTGGCACTGGGTCTTCCTCTTCCGCGTGTCTTGATGGATCCTGCATTTATGAGCGCACAAGCTACAGATGCCTTGAAGTGCAGAAGATCCATCTGTTCCAGACCAGACATTTTGTATAGGTGCCAGGCATTCACAGTGGTCACATCCGAGAAGTGGAAGAACACTTTGATGTACCACCGTTTTTTTTTGCGTCTATGGGGATACATCGCGACACATTGATCCATGAGATCCACTCCTCCCATATGCTGATTGTAGAGCTTCACAGAAAATGGCCTTCGGATGTTGAGCATCTTCTTTTCTTTCTTGCTCCATCTCTGGGCCACATCTGATGGGGACTGGCCAGTGCAGGTAGAGGCCATGTGGATCACTGAACTGTCGAGCCAACGTGTAATACTCAGGTTTTGAGCATTGGTGACAACAGAGCAAGCTCCTCTTCCTTCTTTCTTGAGTTGCTTTTCACTCTTGAGTTTCAGTTGTGCTCCATAGAGCCTGTTTCTTCGGCATGTACCAGTGCCACAGATTCCCTGGCTTTTCAATACCAGAAGGAGTGGAACGGTAGTGAAGAAGCTGTCAAAAAACAACTTGTGATTATTTTGCTGTATGTCGTCACAGAGGCGTATTACTACATCTGCAGCCATTCCCAATTGACTGATCTGACCACGCACAGCTGCACCCTGATAGACTTCAAACCTGTACATGTATCCAGAGGATCCTGCTCTCACCCTAACTTTTACACCCCAGGGTTTGGGTTTTTTGGGGATGTACTGCTTGATAGACAGACGGCCCTTGAAGGGAATCATCTGCTCATCGATCGATTGAAATTCTTCAGGATCAACTGCTTTACGGAATGTTTCCTTGAGTGCTTCTAACACTGGTCTGATTCTGAAGAGCTTATCAGCATTTCCAGGGGCCTGTGAGTAATTATCAACAAAGTGAATGTAACTCAGAATCTGCTCAAATCTGTTTACTGGCATGGCATCTGCTATCAAATCAAGACGAAGCCCTTTCTCTGATGACCAGTACATTCTTGATCTTGGGTATCTGATGTATGACATGACCATATTTATTCCTAGGAATGTTTTCATTTCGTCTGAGGTCACAGCCAGATTTTCTTTTCCTTTTTGGAGTGCATACATGTTTGTATTAAGCACTATGTCATTGATCAGCTCTTCGGGAAATAGATGCATAAAGAACTCTACTGGTTCTGTTCCCTGAACATTTGCTTTCCACTTTCCTAAAAAAGGAGGCAAGTCTCCCTCAAACTGGTTGTCTCCTATTTTCCAGATGCTTGCTCTGGTAGGTGGCACATCCTCAGCTTCCTCAACCTCAACTCCCTCAGCATCCTCAGCTGCGCTGTCAGTACTGCTTTCATTAGGTCCTTTTTCTGGCAGTATGTCGTCATCACTGCCACTAACATCATCTTCACTCGAGTCACATGGTATTTCCTGCACTATCTTGTAGGCCTTTCTATCACGGTCTGCTTTTGAGCACTACAAAATATAAAGATATACAAAATCTTAAAATGACATTATAATAAGATAAGTATATTGATTTACGGCCCAAAAAGATATTGCAAATTAAGTATTTGAATGAAAAACAACAGTAGCAGTAACAGTATGAATTGTAGTTGAAATATAGCCAGTGATGCATGACGTCCACTGTAGTGGACAGGTGAATAATCACAATTTCCTCCCAACAGAAAATCAATACTTTGACAATTTATGAATTATATGATTCCTAAGTTTTTACTTGAGGTCACCACATTTTTTATACCTGCAGGGAGCGCTTTCCATAAAAGGATTGGCAGGATATCGGCAGGTGACTTGGTCCATCTGGCGGTCTGGCGTCCATCTTGGTTTAGAGAGATGTATCATGCACTTGCACTGACTTTCCACTGAGTGGCAGTGTATGGGATGATGCAATAGGGTCCTATCTAGTGGCTGATGGTGCAACTATGCAAAAAAAAACAATGCATATACAAGAAAACACCTTTTGAATAGCTGTCCACTGTAGTGACCTCTATGCATGAAAGTTAATCACTTATTTGTTATGGTTTTCACAGGCTAGCTACTATAACGAAAAAACATCAATATTTTAGATCAAATAAAGTATATCTAATCTTATTATCTTAATTGTAATTCAATAATATATAGTCTTTATATATTAAATAATCATAATAATAATGTAAATGTTTACACTTCTTTATTTTTTATGCTCATACTTTTACCTTTACAATAGTTTGCTTTAATGTGCAGTATATTTTTTGTAATATTGTTGTGGTGTACACAGTACAGAAGATCGAAGTAAATCAACTCATACATTATCACGTATTATACAGTAATGTGTTGTATTATTAAGTAATATCATTATAGCACATTAACATTAACCCCATTATAGCAGATGCCACATTGAATGTATGAACTGAAAAGGAATCTAGCTTCGATACAACCAATGTTAATACCTAGGACGTCTCCGATACCGAACTCCGGTGCTGATAAGGCTCCGGTGAACGGCCGTCCAATCTTTTTAGGACTTCAAAACCCCCCAGAATATACACGCAAGATCAACGTAATCTGCTTAGGGGGGCGTTTACAACGTGGCCTCTAACACCACGCTGCCCGTCGTATCACTTATTTCAGGCACTAAAGCGTCAGATGCCCGACCGCCAGGATAGCAAAACGGTGTGTATGGTGTAGTAGGTGTTGGTGGGCTGGTAGAACCCCAGAGCAGTATCAAAACTGCCCCTGGAGGAGAATCCCTCTGTTAATGGGAGACTCCCTGGTAATTAGGGCAGCTTCAGAACCCACAGTCCCTAACCCCACCCTCTCTTGATCCCCAAATATATCAATCAAAACAATGCAAATGTAATATCAAACACAGCCAGAATCAAACATTAATGTCACAGCAGTGACATCACCAGCCAGGGTCAAATATTCAATATCACAGCAGTGATATTACCACATCAGCAGAGCATATGTCATATTTCAACATTCATCAAAACCACATCAACCACATTAACCAATGTGAAACTATAGTTTAACCTTAGCAGAGTTTCTATTCCCCTAAACAATTTAAATCCAAATTATCAACTAATGTCAGCCTTTTCCAAGAAAGGATATTCTTACCTCACTCTAAGACCAAGCAGATACCTTCAGATACCACGAGAGAGAGACCAGGAGTTTGAGTCGAAGTGTACAAAGTACTAGGGGTTTCACAACTACTCGACTAGTCGTCTACCTCTACCACTAGTCGGCGCTGTAGGCCCTAGTCGACTAGTCGTGAACAAAATGGAGGCAAACGTGGGAAATGAGGATGCTGACATTGGCGCTGAGGTGCTGCAAAATGCTCCAGCAAAACACGCCCGACATTCAGGGGTCCTCATTTTATGCGCAAATGCGCCGCACCTATGCACTCTACAGTTTCAGTTTTAGCTCCGGCGCTAAAAGTTCACGAGTGTGCTCCACTAGCACCCCTCTTTGAACAGCTGTTTGGACCTCATTTCGAGAGCAACAAGAAAACACGGGTCAACAGTGGCGCGGATGAGCTACGGGATTACTGCCAGCAGACACCCCATATCCCCACAATGGATAACCCTCTGAAGTGGTGGGCACAAAACGCGAACCGCTTCCCCCGTTTAGCCAAGCTTTCCAGGAGCTACCTGGCTACACCAGCACCCCAAGTGAACGGATGTTTTCCCTGGCAGGAACCACTGTCACCCGACAGCGGTCAAGCCTCCTTCCCTCACATGTTGATGCTTTGGTCTTCCTTAACGCAAACCAAAAAACCTGGAAGAGTGGACATCGTTATCGAGGAGGACAGTGACAGCGAGTAAAGTGTTGCGCAATGCGCACTGGATTTACGTTGCATTTATGTTCTTAACAGAGTTTTTGCAGTAGATTTGGTGAGTCCAGTTACTGTTTTTTATTTAATCAGCCATGTAACAGCATGTAACCCAAATTAAAATGCTGCTTTGTTACAGTGTTTAACGTAACTGTATGCATTGCAATACAAAATACAGTTTTACACCTCTCTTTGTGTGTCTTTATTATGACGTAACGACTGTCGACTAGTCGACTACTATTTTGAAAAACTTTCGACTAGTAAATAATGGTAGTTGTGAAACCCCTACAAAGTACAAACCGGTTTTATTAAGGTTTTACAAAAATTGAGGATTAAAGAGAATCCTTAAAAAATAATAAAGACACCAAGTCAAAATACAATAGCAACAGGTTCACAAGTCAAATTATCCTCAAGCCGTCACGTTCCTTCTTCTTCATCCTTCTTTATAGTCTTCTTCCTCCTCCCTCTCTGCATCAGGTGGTCTTCCCCTTTCTCTCTTTCAGTCAGAAGGAGGTCACAACTGTTCAACTTTTAATTATTCAACATTAAAAAATGTAAGGTTTTAAAAATTAAACAAATACAAACTTTTAGTACTGATATGTCATTTTAAAGAGAGGGAATATGAACATTTTTTCATGAAAGCAGAACACATTGTCAATGTCATGTTTTAGTCTCAAGTTATTTTCTTTGAACATTTCAATTTCAAATATGCAAACTTTTATACTTTAATTCATTAACTGAGACTTCATTTATTAACAGAGACAAATAAGGACAGCTTGTCTCTACAATTCGCTGGCCCAGGAAGTTGATTCAAATCTGTGCGCAGCCCGCCTGCATCCTGTGCCTCATTGTCTTCATACCCGCTGTAACCGCTCTCAAGGTGTCAAAAACCACAAGCGCCTTCTCTGAATGGTAGCTGGAACTTTTACGCTTTTATTGCACCATCTAGAATGTTTAGTGTGTATAGGTCAAAAGTTCAGAATGTTCTATCTAGTTTCACATGCCTGGTTTCATATACCTGAAACAACAAAGAAGGAAACATACATCCTTTCCATTCACAGCCAATTTAGCATCTTTTTATCAATGGTAAGCTTAATAGAGGTAGGTGAGGTAAAGGTCAGGTCTGACACGGCCACTTCCACAGCAGAACTGTCAACAGAACACATTTATGCATCAATAATTACAACGGAGTATTTCTAAATATAAGTTGTACAAATTATATGTATTTAATACTAATAACATAATGATTCATTTTACTTTCAGATGATAATACTTTTCACTTGGGCTATGACAATTTTGAATGCAGGTGTTACGTCCCCACTAGGAGATGAGGAAAGCAACATACACCAGTTGGAATTGGTAATAATTGTAAAGAGTTTATTAAATAGCAGGCTAACAAAATGGCAGGCAAGCGGCCTGTAACAAACAAAAAGGCCACAAGGGCGCAGGTTAAAGTGAGCAACCAAACAAAGGGAGGACTCTAAAAAGGGAGCCTAATTAAATACTATCAAATATACACTAACAACCAAAATAACAACAAAACAACCCTCACTATCAAAGTGGTACAGACTAAGGAAAAGGGAGGCTGTGGGAAAACACAGCTAAACTGAATCACTACAGTCAACGTAATATTATCCTAATCTAAACACATCTAATCACATCAATACTACACTAATTACGGACCACACGAGTCAACCACTGTTAACAGAATTTACACACAATCGAAGAGCCCGTAACGAGAGGCGTCTGTTCACATAACAGAGCCTTCCGACTGATCGCTGTCCACAAGCTTTGTAGTCGTCTCCGGAAGGTGTGCGCCGGATGTGCGCGGGGATTGGAGCGCGTCGGGCCCGGCCTGCTCCAATCACAATCTTCGGGGGCGGACCAGGAGATGGGTAGCCAATGACATCAGGGCAACCACACAGCTCATTTACATAAAAACATTCAAAACAGAGTTACCAGGACCGGTGAGGCGGCGGCCGTAACACAGGACATTTGCTTCTAACACATCTTTTTACCTAGGTAAATAATCGGAATACTTCTTCCACCTCTGATTTTAACCTGTCACTGTTTTTAAAACTTTAATTAAATGTTTGATATTTCCAGAGACCCTTTCAGACCGGCAATGCTGCCCTGCATGTAAGAAATTTCCCATCCCCCTTGGGAGACTTCCTCCACACATTCCGATGGGCAATTAGTTTTAAACAAAGAGTCCGCAACATAGGCTACTACAGTATCTCTTGTTAACAGAGGGGGGATGGTAGAGCTTTGTCACACCGTTTCAGGGTTCATGAATAGTGGAATTCAAAAGGATTTAGGAGAAGAGACTGTAGTGCTTTGAGAATCCGACTGCACTTACACTATCGACGTATTTATGATGCGCCAGCGGACGTCATAAATGTGCGTCTGCTGCTGTGGGGAAACTACAGTTTTCTATACAGCGGACTACGTGATGTAGGCTATAATAAGAACAACAACAACCCAGCGCCGTATTCTATTCTAGATACTTTGCACTGCACTCCCAGTTGTTGTACCTGGCAGAGCAAGAAACACTCCAGTCTTTTATTTAAACTTGTTTAAAACATATCTAAATAAATATGTGTGTCCCGGGCCATAAATGTAAGTATGCTGTCAGATAAAGCCACGGCATCCCAATTCCCGTATAGAGAGGCGAAGTCCCGCCCATCTACTTCCGACCCATGGGACCTTATTTCTGAAAAATTATGTATTGAAGTCAATGGGGAGAAAAAACTTATCTTTCGATCCCCACTTCACAGTTTTACGACACTTTTTTTTTTTTTTTTTTACTTGCAAAATTATCTTTTAAATTGACAAACATATGTGTAATTCGTGGCACAATTCAAACGGAATCGAAAGATATCTTTCTCTCCCCATTGACTTCAATACATAATTTTTCCGAAATAAGGTCCCATGGAGCTCCCCCGGAAAGGGAGGGACTTCGCCTCTCTATTGCTTTCAACCCACCAGCTTTTATGGAGAAAATAAGTTATATAATAATTAACCAGAGGCATGTTTCTCACTATTTTATGCATAGAAACAACAGGCTACTGTGTGTGTGAGGAATCAGCTGTTTATTTCATATGAGTTTCATTGTGGCAGCGTCCATCACGGCTCTCCTGGTTGCAATACACAAAGACAGCTAACTGTAAGCTTGTCACTCAGAGGGGGGTGGGGGCTGGTGAACGTATGGTCAATGTTTGTTTGTTTAAAAATGTTTGCAGTCGTGAACGGTCTAAGCCAATCAGACATGGACAAAAAAAAAGGACCAGTCTATGTGTCGAGGGATAACTAGACACCCCTAGTTCTTTACAGCCATGGTCCGGTCTGACAGCGATCAGCTGTCTGCGGGAGAGAGGAAGAGACAGATCACTGCATAAATATGCAAACCTACAGTTAACTTAACTGCTGGAGAAGAAAGATCAGGGGGGGGGGGGAGAGAGCTGTGGCTGATGGGCCATTAGGTGTGTAAACACACAGCTGATCACCTGAGAGCTGCCGTTTCATTCTACAGTAATACAGTAAACTATTAACAATAGTATAATATTATAGCCTGTTTGCCCATGGTGAGATGACGAGGCTTCATTAAAAATAAACCTATTTTTAGTGAATTACAGAGTTTGGGTAAGTTAATAAAGTTTTAATGAAGTTGACCACAGTATATTCATATTTGTCAGTGCTTTCATGTCAATTCGGCGAACATAAACATAAATGATCGTGGTGAAGATGATGATTAAAATAGGATTAAAAATCGGTAGTGAGAGCTGCTGCATTTCCTCCCGTCGGATGTGATATAAAAACAAATCCGATTATTTTTGTAGTTGTAAACTCAAGTGGATTAAACTACATTTATTAGTGCTTTCATGTCAATTCGGCGAACATACAGTATGATACATTAAATGATCGTGAGGATGATGATTAAAAATCATTTGTATGAGCCGGTCTGCATTTCCTGATGAAAAAACATAGTGATGGTTTTGTACTTACGCCAACATGGATTAAACAACATTATTTTGTTAAATAAAAACATGGTGATGACAGTAAAACGTCTGCCTCTTCACAATGGTCAATAACAGTGAACGGATGGTCATTAAAGTAAGGTAAAATAAACAGAATCACACTAAGCCTGGTTAGTGTTGCCTGACTTTATATAAGTGTTTTTTATAAGTGTGTGGTCGCGTTCTAGTCACTTTGCTCGGCGCTACTGCTTGTTACAACTTGTATTCGCTGTAGTGTACTAGCCATGAACTGTTATTGCTCAGGTTAATCTCGACACCCTCCAATGTAAGCGTGACGTATTTGGTTCTTAAATCTTGCCGGGTTGCCGACTCCAGCAAAGGTAAATTGTGTCTAGAGGGCGCCATCTAGTGGGATCAACTGAAATGCCAGGTATTGCAGGAGAAAGGCAAAATGAATGCGGTCTTTACTATAATTTGGACAATTTTGTACCAATATTCGGCGGGCCGGATTAAAAAGCCGAACGGGCCGTATATGGCCCACGGTCCTTAGTTTGCCCATGCCTGGTCTAGAAGCAAGAACCGCATACGTCACGCTTACGTCTGAGGGGGGCGAGATTAACCTGAGCCAACAGTTAAAGGCGAGTATGGCAAATAAAAGTTGTAACAAGCAGTAGTGCTGAGCAAAGTGACTAGACCGCAACCACACACTTATAAAAAAAACACACTTATAAAAAAACCACTTTATAAAGTCAGGCAACACTAACCAGGCTTCGTGTGATTCTGTTTATTTGTACCTTACTTTGACCATCCATTAGCTGTTATTGATCATTGTGGAGGGCAGGCAGACGTTTTGTTTTGTATTATAGCAGCTATCGGATGGAAGCAATACATGGGCTGCACAGGTTGTCATGTCCGACTATCACAAGTAGAATCATAATGAAAAATACGCCGGTAAAATGTGCCTGTAGAAAACGGCTTATTCCACAATAGGATAGCAACAACAAGTAGTCAAGATATTCAGTTTAGCTTCGGTTGCTATGCTAACAGTCATAGCAACCGAGTCATTTACCAAAATAAAATGAAAGGTGATAAGATATGAACACAAGACAATAAACTAGAAGGATTCTAACGCTGAAACCTTACAGTACCCCCTCTTTTACGGACGGCTCCAGACGTCCCTGAAGCCTGAGACCGTTTTTTGTCAAAGTCTGTAATTAATGATTTGTCCACAATGAAGCTGCCTGGGATCCAACATCTCTAGTCCATACCCTACCCAGTCGACCAGGAACTGTCTACCTCTACCCCTCCTTCTTTCAGACAGTATTTTTTCCACTGTATAGACTTGACCTCCGTCGACGATCCGGGGAGGTGGAGGGGGTGTGGAGGCGGGGACCAGTCTGCTCTCTTTGACCGGTTTCAGCTTGCTGACGTGAAACGTGGGGTGGACCTTGATGGACTTTGGGAGACATAGGCGGACAGCAACAGGATTAATCACTTTTGATATGGGAAAAGGACCAACGAACCGGGGAGCCAGCTTCCTGGAGGCGACATGAAGAGGAAGATCCTTGGTGGACAACCACACTCGTTGTCCGGCCTTATACTTGGGAGACGGACGTCGTTTCGGTCGGCCATTACCTTCATGGTGTTGCATTCCTCTGCAGCATATGGCGAACTCCCGCCCAGACCCGGCGGCAGCGGCGAACCAGAGCATGGGCTGATGGTACGGTGACTTCCTGCTCGAGCTCCGGGAACAACGGAGGCTGGTAACCATGGACACATTGAAAAGGGGAGATACCGGTGGCTGATGTGGGTAAAGTGTTGTGCGCATACTCAACCCAAATCAGATGTTTACTCCAGGTGGTAGGTTTCTGGGACACCAGGCATCTCAGACAGGTCTCCATACCCTGATTCATTCTCTCCGCTTGACCATTCGACTGAGGGTGGTATCTGGATGACAGGCTTACAGTGGCTTGGATTAGGCGACAAAACTCCTTCCAGAATTGTGGGCCTCGGTCTGAAACGACATCACTTGGGAAACCATGGATTCGAAACACATGGGACAACATGGCCTCTGCTGTTTCTCTGGCAGTAGGTAACTTGGACATGGCGATTAAGTGTACCATTTTATAAAACCGATCAATAACTGTGAGTACTGTGGTAGTACCTGCCTAAGGTGGCAATCGAAGGTGGCAATCCTGTCACAAAGTCCAACGCAATGTGAGTCTGTTGGGAATGGGCAGAGGTTGGAGAAGACCTGCCGCAGCTTGACGTGAAGTTTTGTTCCTGGCACACACAGGGCATGCTGCCACATATTCTGCAACATCCTTCCACAGAGCAGGCCACCAGAATCTGTGTCTCACCATGAAGAGGGTCCTCTTGGTTCCAGGATGGCAGGTAAGTACAGATGTATGGGATCAATGAATAACCTGAGAACGAAGTAGCACAGGAACAAACAAGCGATTCTGAGGGCACCCTCTATGGACAGGATTCTCGCTGTTTGCCTGTTTTACCTTGACTTCAATGGGCCAGGTCACACTCCCTATCACTCGGTCTGGCCGCAGAATGGGTTCTGGACTCTTGGGGACTGGCTCAGGATCATACATTCTGGAGAGTGCGTCAGGCTTTCCGTTCTGTGAACCAGGTCGATATGACTGAAACTAAATCTGTTAAAGAATAAAACCCACCTGGCCTGCCTGGAGTTCAAACGTTTGACCTTTCTGATGTATTGCAGGTTTTGTGATCCGTCCAGACCAGGAAATCCTGCTCCGCTCCCTCCAACCAGTGCCGCCACTCCTCCAAAGCAATTTTCACAGCCAGCAGTTCCCGATTTCCCACGTCGTAATTCCTCTTAGCAGATGACACAAGGCACAAGGATGAAGCTTGTTGTCCCCCGCTGACCTCTGGGACAATATAGCTCCAACGCCGTCGTTGGAGGTGTCTACCTCCACCACAAACTGTCAGTTGGGATCAGGTACAGTCAGGATGGGAGCCGTTGTGAACCTCTTCTTCAGTTTCAGGAAAGAGTCCTCTGCCTGTGGAGTCCACACAAACTGAACATGGGGAGAGGTAAGGGCATGGAGAGGAGAGGCAATGGCACTGAAATTACGTATGAAACGTCTGTAAAAGTTAGCAAACCCCAAGAATTGCTGAACCTTCTTTTTGGAGCTTGGCGTTGGCCAATTAGCCACGTCGCTGACCTTTGCTGGGGGAAATCTCCATCTCCACTTTGTTAGGGGAAATCACAAAGCCCAAAAATGACACTGAGTTGACATGAAACTCACATTTTTCGGCTTTCACAAACAAATTGTTCTCAAGGAGTCTCTGGAGAACAAGGTGAACATGGTTAACATGGGTATTTCATCAGGAGAAAAGATGAGAATATCATCGAGATACACAAACCAAAATATATTCAGGAAATCTCTTAACACATCATTGATGAGTGCTTGGAAAACAGCAGGTGCATTGAAAGTCCAAAAGGCATAACCAAATATTCGTAATGTCCTGTAGGTGTATTGAAGCCTGTTTTCCACTCATCCCCCTCCCTGATGCGCAGAAGGTGATAAGCATTCCTTAAGTCTAACTTGGTGAACATCTTAGCTCCTTGTAATAGTTCAAATGCAGTAGAGATGAGTGGAAGGGGATATCTGTTCTTTACCGTGATCTGATTAAGTGGACTGTAATCAATACAGGGCCTCAATGAACCGTCCTTTTTCCCCACAAAAAAGAAACCTGCTGCTGCTGGGGAATGATGATGGCCGAATCAAGCCAGCTTTGAGTGAAGAACCTATATACTCTTTCATGGCCTCCCTTTCTGGACCAGAGAGATTGTACAACCGTCCCTTGGGGATTGTAGAGCCCGACAGAAGGTCTATGGGGCAATCATACAGTCTATGGGGAGGCAACGAAGTAGCTCGTGTTTTGTTAAACACCTCCTTGATGTCTAAATAACACAAAGGAACTTCGGACAAGTCAGGAAAGTCAGAATGTTTAGAAGAAGTGACACTGTCACTACCTGGCCCCTGTTTAAGGTTACTAGATCTGTGCAGTCCACTCAAATCTGTAGGGGAGGTTAAACATGAACGAGAGCACTCACCCCCCCACCCCTTAACCTTTCCTGTCTGCCAGTCAACGTGAGGGTTATGTTTAACAAGCCAAGGGTAACCCAAAATGAGAGGATGTTGAGCAGAGTTAAATAAATGAAAACTAATATGCTCACGGTGTTCCTGATCTATGACTATTACTATGGGCTCAGTGCGATGTGTGACTGTACATAGAAGGCGGCCGTCCAAAGCGCTAGCCTCTAATGGCTGATCTAAAAGGACAATCTTTAAGTTCAAACTTTTAGCCAGCTCCCAGTCTAACAAGCTCTCATCAGCCCCAGAATCGATTAATGCATCCTGAGTCACAGTTTTATCATGAAGTTTAAATTTGTACCTGAATCAATTTTCTAGAAGGAAGGTCGAAGGAAGTCACTCGGCTCACCAGCGTCCTCCTTCCTGCTGATGAGCCTGATCTTTTGCCGAACAGGCTGCCACAACATGACCCTGCTGGCCGCAGTAAAAGCACCGCCGCTCCCGTAGGCGGCGCTGTCGCTCCTCTGGGGTGAGTTTGGCTCTTCCGAGCTGCATCTGTTCCTCCGCGCCGATAGGGGGCGCTGGTCGCTCTGGAGACGAAGTCTGGGAACTCCTCCGCCAAGCGTAGTGCTCCCTCGGTAACTCCCGTCTGAACAGTGGAGTGGATACTGCATTCCCTCCTTTCTCCCGATGTCTTTCAGCTAGACCAGGGGTCTCAGACTCCATTTACCTGGGGGCCGCTGGACGTAGAGTCTGGGCAAGTCTGGGCCGCTTCAAGTATTCCACAAAAAATGTATTAAAAATACAACATTAACAGTTCTTCAACATCTTCTTAACATGAACGGTTCTTCACAACATAACTATTCACAGTTGCTCTTGCCTACTCCTTGCTGGTAGAGACCTTGCAGCGCTTCCTCTCACACAGCTGAGCCACATTTGGTTTGAGGGAGGAAGCAGTTGAAACCCTCAGTATGGCTTGAAGATCTTCATCAGTAAGTCTGGACCTGTACTTTGACTTATTGAAGTTCATGGTGGAGAAGATCTGTTCACACATATATGTGTTCCCAAAAAGGCACATGGTCCGCTTGAACATCCTGGAAAGCTCAGGGAAGGAGGGGGGCAATTCTCTCATGAACTGTCCAAGCTTGTCTGCTTTCCCATTCACTTCCCTGAACTTGGCTTTGAGCTCAGAATTGCACTGCAGGTCAATGAGCTCCATTTGAAGCACACCAGGGGCATTTTCCACATCAAAGGAGAAGGGGTCTGCAAACATTTGGAAAGTGGCTCTGTGTGTCTTGAAGTCTGCAAACCGCTGATCAAATTCCTCCTGTAGCTTCACAATGGCATCAACATACTTCTCACCACTGAATGCTGTGCCCCTGTCCATGAGAGCCTTGCATGCTGGGAAATGGCAGAGGTTTTTCTGAGGGAGCTGGGCTTTCCATAACACCAGTTTTGTAGAGAATGCTTTGACATTGTCATATGCTGCACTGACAAGCTGGCCCTGGCCCTGCAACTTCTTATTCAGTGCATTCAGCTCCTGCGTGATGTCAACAAGAAAAGCTAAGTCCATGAGCCATTTGGGATCACTCAGCTCGGGAACAGCCATCCCTCCCTTCTCCAGCATGAATACTTTCAGTTCTGTTCTCAACTCAAAAAACCTCTTCAGGACGTTTCCCCTGCTGAGCCAACGTACCTCTGTGAAGTAGAGCACATCCTCATATTCTGACTCAATTTCCTCCAAAAAAGCACGGAACTGGCGGTGCTTTAAGCCCCTGGATCTGATATGGTTGATGCATTTCACAACGACAGACATTACATTGTCAAACTTCAAGCATTTGCTGCAAAGGGCCTGCTGATGGATAATGCAGTGCAGAGCAATAGCCTCCTCCACACCCTCCTCCTCCAGTTTTCTTTGAACAAGTGCCACCAGCCCATTTTTCCTCCCTGTCATTGATGGCGCTCCGTCGGTCGTAATTCCAACAAACCTCTTCCATGGCAGACCGATATCCGCAATGGCATCACACAGTTGCTGGAATATCTCCTGAGCGGTGGTCTGGCCATGCATTGGTTTCACTGTCAGCAACTCCTCTGTCACTTCAAACTTGTCATCAACACCACGGACATACATTGCGAGCTGAGCGGTGTCAGTGATGTCCGTGCTCTCATCAAGAGCCACAGAGTATGCACAGAAAAGTTTGGCTTTGTCGCACAGCTGATCATATATGTCACTTGATAAGTCAGAAATGCGCTCTGCCACTGTGTTAGCTGACAGGCTGATGTTGTTAAACTGACCCTTCTTTTCTGGACAGACTATACTTGCAGCCTGCAACATGCACTTTTTTACAAACTCACCTTCCGTAAACGGCTTTCCCGCCTTAGCAATCATCTCACTCACCACATAGCTAGCTTCGACTGCTAAATCAGCCTCATTGCTTCCTTTCTTGAAGAGATTTTGTTGCTTCCATAGACATTTTTTTAGCTCTGTGACTCTTTTCTCTCTCTCGTCTCCCAGGTATTTTGCATACTCTGCATGTTTAGTTGAGTAGTGACGTTTGACGTTATACTCCTTGTATACAGCGATTTTCTCTGTGCATATAAGGCACGTTGCGTTTCCCCTGTACTCGACAAAAAAATATTCAGTCTCCCACTTCTCCTGAAATTTTCTGTGGTCATCATCGACTTTTCTTTTCCCTGAAAGTTTTGATGAAGACATGACTGGGCGATATATTTTCCTTCCACTCTGTGTCACTTTTGGATCACTCTGTGATTGATTCCGCTGCGCGCATTTGATTGACGTGTGGCGGAGTTCCCTCGGAGGGGGGAGGGGCGAGGGAACTGCGCACAGCAGTTCCCTGCCAGCAGCGGGATCAATCCAAAAATAAAATTAAAATCTAAAAGCGCAAACGTAAACGCGCGGGCCAGATTAACACTATTACGTGATATCAACAACCGGGCCATGAGAAACTGTCTCGCGGGCCGCGTCTGGCCCACGGGCCTGGAGTCTGAGACATCTGAGCTAGACGTTGGTCCACCCGGATAGCCATGGCGATGAGCGAGTCCAATTCTGCAGGCAGCTCTAATGGAGCTAACTGATCCGTTATGGGATCCGCTAACTAGGGCTGCTCAATTAATCGTATTTTAATCGCAATTACGATTTTGGCTTGCAACGATTATGAAAACAACATAATCAAAATAAAACGATTATTTATTTTATTTTATTTATTTTAATTTTTTTATTTATTTTTTTATTGGTTTTTCAGTTGAATTATATTTAAAGTTCAGGGTAATCAACTGTTAAAAACATACTGTTCAAATTTATTTTTCAATAAATGGGTGCTTTCAAAGTAAATGGATAAACGTTTTTAATAATCGTGATATCAATTATTGACCCAAATAATCGAGATTATTATTTTTGCCATAATCGAGCAGCCCTACCGCTAACCCATGCAGGAACACGTCAAAAAGAGCCACCGAGTTCCACCCACTCTCCGCTGCCAGGGTCCGGAATTCGATAGCGTAATCCGCTACTCTCCTCTGCCGCTGCTTGATGTTCACCAGGGCTCTCGCTGACTCTCCCGGGTGATGTCTGGTCAAAAATCTTGCTCATGGTATCCATGAATAGCCTTAAAGACTGGCAAACAGGCGAGTCTCGGGCCCATTCCGCTGTTGCCCAGGCTCCCGCTCTGCCCGTCAAGTGAGACAATATGAAAGCAACCTTAGCTTGATCTGTGGGAAATGCTGCAGGCTTGTGTTTGAAATGGAGATCGCACTGTACCAGGAATGGACGACAGTTTCCAGAATCTCCGGAGAACTTCTCTGGCGAAGCGAGGCGGAGCGTAGACGATGGCATGGGTACTTGAACGGGGATATCAGCAGACCCGACCGCCGCTGGACCGGAAAACTCTGCCGCAGGAACAGCAGGGTAAGCCACGAGGTGTGTGAGTATGTCGCGCATCTTCTCAGCCAGGTGGTTTATCTCTGTTGACAATGTAGACTGGAAGTTGTGCTGACGGGCATTTAAGTCTTTGACCCCTTGGTTAATAGCTGACAGCTGTCACTCATGTTGGGTTAGGGTTAATTATTATTCAGTTGTAAATGTTGGTAAAAGTAGATTAGCGCAATGGTCTTTTCTTCCACTTTTCTCTTATAATTAGGGCTGTCAAGTTAACGCGTTCATAACGCCCTAACCCTAACCCAAAAAAAATTAACGCCACTAATTATTTTAACATGATTAACGCATGTGTATTTCTTTGTCCTCGGCCGCCCCGTAGTTTCAGAGCGCATCGAGTTTAAAATACCATCTACAAGCTGATGCTGACAGCCCCGCTCCTGCCGCCCGCTTGCGGCAGACCACACTTCCACGCTCACCGGCAGGCCCGGACTGGCCATCGGGAGGACCGGGAGGGTGTGTGTATGTGTGGCGCGAGCGAGAGAGAGAGAACTCGCACACCTTACGTGTATTGTTGTTGTTAGCATCTGGTGCTAGCTAGCTGCGCTAACGGATATAAGGAGCTGTTTCAATGAAAACAGAGGTGCGACATTTCGCCGACAACTGCGCCGAGCACTTGACTTTATGCAGGTAGCCAGACAGTGGGACATTGTACGAAAAGTCAGCACACTCAGCACGGATAGTGCGCGCAACATGATTGCAGCGTCCAGGCAGCTCCCGTTCGAGCATATGCCTTGAGTTGCACATAGCTCCAACGATCCATCACAGTGTGTCTCTCCAGACAGCCACACACACACACACACACACACACACACACACACACACACACACACACACACACACACACACACACACTTTGTATTGTATTATTGTATTGTATGAGAGAGGTTCCAGGTTGAATTGAGGCGAATATTTGTAATGTTCAAATGATAATAAACAAACATTTGCATAAAGCATATTTGTCCACTCATATGTTGATAAGAGTATTAAAAACTTGAAAAATATCCCTCTAAGGTACATTTAGAACAGATAAAAAATGTGCGATTAATTTGCGATTAATCGCGATTAACTATGGACAATCATGCGATTAATCGCGATTAAATATTTTAATCGACTGACAGCCCTAGTTATAATCAAAAATGTGTTTTTTTTGGCTATTTGTGAGTAGGTTACTTGTAAAAATATATTTTTTATTGTGTGACCTTAATTAATAAAAGGAGGAAGTGTTATGGCAGATTCCTTATTACAGCGTATTTCTCGCTTATTCATTAAGGTAACACAGGTCAGAGAGGCCCCATTGTCTCTTCCGCAATTACCAAGGTCAGAGGAAGACCAAAGTATCTATCTATCTAGTATGCATGTATGTACCATGGCTGAAGACCTGTTGGGTAAATAAAGATGTCTCATAGAAAGGTCTACGGATACCTTATTACACTCCATGACCTGCGGTCAAGGCCGGATTAGTACCTCCAGGGGCCCCTGGGCACTGAGCGCTCATGGGCCCCCCCCAACCCACGTACCAACAAGTAACACCACGCCTACCCAATCCTACCAACATGACCAATATTAAGAATTTTCAGTCAATCTGGCATGTCAAATCGCACACCTATTTGTCAAAAGCAGGGACGCAGCCACATAGTTCAACCAAAGTAGGTCTAGCCTTTTGCCCTTTCAGTCAAAAAGCACAAGACAAAGATACAATGGATAAGATCTCAAGACAGTGTATGGCTCAAGAAGACCTAGGTAATATCACTCAAAACCTCAGAGCAGCACCCCACTTAATGCCAAAATATGACTAGCTGGCTGTACAAGTACACAAGGAGTTCTATTAGTCACAAACATTGAGAGTTACAAAAGTACAATATGTAGTGAAATTGTGTGGTTGCTCAACTAAGTGATCAGAATATGTGATGGAAGATAGTGTGTGTGTGTGTGTGTGTGTGTGTGTGTGTGTGTGTGTGTGTGAGAGGGAGAGAGAGTGAGTGTGTGTGTGTGTGTGTGTGTGTGGTGTGTGTGTGTGTGTGTGAGAGAGAGAGAGAGAGAGAGAGAGAATGAGTGTGTGAGAGACAGTGGATCTTACCTTTTAGAAGGGTTTCTTCCCTGCCTTTCTCTTTGAAAAGTCTGTGATTAGGTCATCAAAATCCAAGGCTAGAGGCTAACATTGCTCGCTAGCTCAACAACATCCTCCACTGTTCCTTGTGGTTGCTGGCCTATTTTGTCACTTTTTGCTTTTTTGAAAAAGCTATTTATTGTTGGGAAATCTTTTAATGCAGCCACCACTCTCTCTTCTTTTTCTTTCTTTTCGCAGCCCAGCAGGGCGTTTGGCTGCTACCGGCACCATCCATTTTTTCAGCTCACGTGACAAAATGTGACATGAGTGAGGGTGGGGCTGTGATTCGGCTATACACCGCCGCCGCGTAGTAATAAAGTTGAGTGCATACATAGTGAGACCTAGAGTACAGAGACGGTTTAGAAAATATATTAATTTGACCCTATAGAAAAGCTGTGTTATTTATGGTGAAGAGTGAGTGTCATTTAAAACAATGTATGATGAGTGAGGTTGTGCCCGAAAAAAACTAAAACAAAAAACAAAAAAATATATTTTTTTAAAGTTTTGTCACTGAGGGACCTCTTTGCTCAAGGGCCCCTGGGCACTTACCCAGGTTGCCCATATGGTTAATCCGGCCTTGCCTGCGGTCAATTATATAGCATAAAGGACTATTACATGGTGTCAGAAGTCGGTCCAGTTCGACATTTTGCCGGAGGTAAAGAGATGAAAGTTTTGCTAGCCTAAAGCCAAGCTAACAGGTGCTGTCCCCAGAGAGCGGGAGTCGCTATTTTTTTTTTAAAGAAAGAAAAAAGAGAGAGATGGATCGATTCTAATTTCTAATTACCATCCCCACTGGTATTCACTGGCAACTTGGGAGAAAACTGGCGACGATGAGAGACAAGAGAGGAGGCTCTTGAAGTTTACAACACGCTAGACATCGAACATGGTGAAGATGAGGATGAAGAAGATGAAGAGACTGTTAATGATATTCTAGCAGCAATCAGAGCCTACTGTAAGCCTAAGAAGAACACAGTGTTTGAGAGACACCAGTTTTGGGCACATCCTATGTGAGGTAACACCACGATTGAGAAATATGTGACAGAGCTCAGGCAGAAGAGCAAGGACTGTGAATTTGGTGCCTCAGAAAATGACATGATCAGAGACAAGATCGTGTTTAGTATGAATGACCAGAGACTTTTAAGAGAACCTAATCTCCCATTAGAAAGGGCCATAGACACCTGCAGAGCTGCTGAGACGGCCAAAGTTCAAATGCTAGCTATGAACGCAGCAGCCCAGGAGAAGTCTGTACTTGCAGTGCACAAGAATAGTCGAAAAGACAGTTGACAACGACAAAAGGCACGCACACCGCCTATTCAACGTGCACAAGACATGGGATAAAGGCATGAAACATGCAAAAAATGTGGTAATTCACACCAGCCAAGACAGTGTCCAGTAATACGGAGTATCCTGCCGTAATTGTGGAAAACAGAACCACCATGCAAAAATGTGTAGGTCAGCTAAAGCCCAACATCACAAGACAGTGCATGATGTTTCTCCGGAAATAGACACCCTATATATTGGGACAGTGAACAGCTAAAGTCTAAAGTTGACAAGTCATGGCATTCTAATGTAAATGTTGACTGCATGTGTGTCAAGTTTAAGTTGGACACAGGAGCAGAGGCCAACGTCCTGCCACTGAAAGTATTCACATCGATTACCCGAAAAGCCAGACATGAAAGGAGAACACACCTCAAACTACAGCCTACAAAGAGAGTGCTGGTGGCATATGGAGGGATGAGATTGAAGCCGGAAGAGGTGGTCACACTCAAATGCTCCACTCCCAAAACACAGGCAAGTCTGTTATTTTATGTATCCAGGCACTCATCCATACCCATATCAGGAAACGAGGCATGTGAAGAATTGCGCCTGGTGAAAAGAGTGGACATTGACTCATTAGAAGTGAAACATCTCACAACAAAAGAGGAGCTGATAGCTCAGCACCCAACTGTCTTTGAGGGTTTAGGTGAGTTTGCTGGAGATTATCACATCCACACTGACCCCAAAGCCACACCTGTCATACACGGCTGTAGGAAAATACCACTGGCAGTAATGGACAGACTCAGAGCCACCCTCGATGACTTGTTACAAGCTGATGTTATTGCACAGGTAACTGAGCCTACACCATGGGTTAATAGCCTGGTGATCACAGAAAAAAAAGACAGAAAAGAGTTACGGGTTTGCTTGGATCCCAGTGACTTAAACAAAGCTATACTCAGGCAGCACTACTCCATTCCAACGACCGATGAAGTTCTGTGCAAACTAGCTGGTAAGAAACTTTTCACAGTGCCGGATGAAAAAGATGGATATTGGCAAATGAAGCTAGATAAAGAGTCATCCCTACTGTGCACATTCAACACACCATGGGGGAGATACCGCTTTAAACGTCTTCCATTTGGGATCAAGTCAGCAAGGGAGGTTTTCCAACAATGCAACTCTGAGACATTTGGAGATATCCAAGGGATCCACATCATTGCAGATGACATGATAATTGCTGCATCGTCAGAGAAAGAACACGATGAGATATTACAGAAAGTGATAGCCAGAGCAAAGGAGGCTAATGTGAAGTTCAACAAAGACAAGATACAGTACAAGGTGAGCAGTGTCAACTACATGGGCCATACTGTCACTTCAGAGGGTGTTAAAGCAGACACGCTAAGATCAAGGCTATCACAGGCATGCCAACACCAACTGACAAAGCAGGACTACAGCGATTGCTGGGCATGGTAAAATACCTAGCTCAGTATATCCCAGCTGAGGCCACCATATCAGCACCACTGAGACAGTTATTGAGAAAAGACAGTGTGTGGCTGTGGCAGCACGACATGATGAAGCAGTCAAAAAACTGAAAGATGCTATCATTACAGCTCCTGTACTCAGTTATTTTGACCCAAAGAAACAGCTCATTATACAAGCAGATGCATCCAAAGATGGTTTGGGGGCATGTCTAATGTACGAGGGCCGCCCAATTGCCTAGGCATCAAGGGCACTAACACAAACAGAAAATAACTATGCTCAAATTGAAAAGGAACTGTTAGCAATTGTTTTCTCTGTTAGGAGGTTCAATCAGTATGAGTACAGATCGAAAGTGAATGTGCAGTCAGATCACAAACCTCTGGAAAGCATTCTGAGAAAGCCGCTTGGAACAGCTTCTTCCAGACTACAACGAATGCTCCTCCAGCTGCAGCGATATGACTTGAATGTCATCTACACACCTCTAACAGGCATGCAATACTCACCCGCACAAATGCTCATGGGGAGAGTGCTCAGGAGCATCTTACCGAGCTCCACCGTGGTGCTTCAGCCTGCTGTGCCTAAGGATGTTCACTTGACTCTCGAGAATCTACAGAAGAGGCAGCAGCAGTATTATGACTGAGCTGCAACCAGGAAGTACTGTTCACATGGAGACTGAACGGGGTTGGCGTCCAGCTTTGGTCACTGCACAGAGAGACGAGCCACATTCCTATGATGTTGTCACATCTTCAGGTCAGCACTACAGGCGCAACAGGAGAAATCTGAGGAAAACACCACACGACGCCCAAATGGACTCAGAACCTGACTTACCTAAAGACCATCAACTATGCTAGCCAGATGCAGACACATCAGAGACTGTTGAATGTGAAATGTCATCACCGCAGAGCACAAGAAAAACCAGAAAAACCGACTTATTCGACCACCTGAGAGCTACAAAGATTTCCTAATTAGCTCAAGGTGAAGGTTGTGCTAAGACAGAGTTAACACGTTAAGATCCTTACTCTATTTGCTAAAAAGGAAAAAAGAGAGAAGAGTAAGGTTGTATGTGTTGTTTATATACAGGATTCATGTTTATATGAGGATGTTGGAGTGATATACACTGATTCTAAGTTGAAATGTTAATGTTCCAAAACAGCAACAAAAGGAGTTTAAATAAATACAGTAAATGTATATATAGATATATCCTTCCCTCATACAAAATATAATTTCAGGTATTCTTATGTTAACAAGTGAACAATGTTAATATTGAGACCGTTATAGAGTGTTTACTACAGCAAATGTGATATGCAACTTTCATTGTAAGAAAGGAGGATGTAGTATATAGTGCCGTGCACATATACTATCAGGATGTTACTGATGTGGCGCGGAGTGATACTGAGTGTGTGTATGTAAGCCCGCATCTAGTATGCATGTAAGTACCTTGGCTGAAGACCTGTTAGGTAAATAAAGATGTCTCATAGAAAGGTCTACGGATACCTTATTACACTCCATGACCTGCGGTCAATTATATAGCATAAAGGACTATTACATGGTGCTTGATTAATATTTAAATACTTTTTAAATCTAACTCAATTAGTTATTTTAATATAACCTCTTCTCGAGTACTTGTTTTTACAAAGCAGCTGTGCTTTTACTTGATCACTCCACCTCTGCTCAGGTGCTGGTCCCCATGCGAGCCCACTCAGCAACAACATGCAGGACAGATGTTGATGTGCGCTGACAGAGAGTGTGTCCTCACACCACTTTATAAATGTCTGGGCGCTGCCTGTCTGTCGGTCCAGATGTTTCAATGACAGGAACCACATTAGGGAAACGTACATTAATTTTTTAAGCCTCTTCACTAGCAAGGACCACGCAACAACAATATGAAGGTTATACAAGAAGTTACAGGAGATATTGAATGTAACACAGCATCCACACGGCGGCCTGCGTTGTAGCTTGCCGGCGGGCGTGTCTGAAGCTCGACCAACAACCAATCACATGAATCTCCCGCCCCGGACACACAAGCACGCGGTTTGATTGGCTAGAGCTTGTACTGGCATATGATTTGATTGGCTGACGCTTCCGTCGAAGCTTCAAAAGTTGAACATTGCTCATTTTTTGAAGCGAGCAACGCGAGCAAAGTGAAGCGACGCGACCACAATGCAGTTCGGCAAAGCGTGACGTCACCCCATTCAAAGTGAATGGGCAGAAGCGTTGAAGCTTCAACGCACGCCGCCATGTGGACGGGCCGTAAGGGAAAGGGGGGGGCTGTGGCTCGGTGTGTTCGGATAATGGGAGCACCGGTTCAATCCCACCCTGACACCACTGCAGTCAACCTGGGCAAGACACTCACCCCTAATTGCTCCTGTGGGGATTGTCCATATTGAGTCTATTTCGCTTTGGGTAAAGCGTCTGATAAGTAACAATGAAATGTAATGGTTGAAGAAGGATGAGGGATGTTTTCGGTCAGGCTGGCCTGGAGGGTGAACTGAAGTCCAGGTAAAGAGAGACTCAGGGTGGGGGTTCCATCTGTGTTTCTGCCCAATCTAAATACAATATATAGGGATGTAGTGATGTAGTGATGAATGCCAAATTCCAAACCGCCCACCTACACCCCAGGCCCTCCCATTTGACATTCCTGCCCTCCCCGAATAAACACATTTTATTTTATTTATAACATTTTAAAATAAAAGTATTTTTATTTTTTTAATTATAAACGGTGAACTTAAAGGCCGGACACACCAAGCTGACACCAAAGAACTGACACAGACGGACCCCGACTGTTGCGTCGCCTTGTGTCTCTGCGTTTTGGCCATGTGTCGCACTGGAACACACCGCAAAGACTTCAGCCGACGGCCAAGAAGCACGTACGAACTGCGCATGCGTGAGTGGCAATAACTCTCCTTACCAGCAGGCGGCGGTAGTGTGTATTCGTCATTCAAAAGAGGCAACAACCGGAAGACAGACTGCGTGATAACCGAGAGAAGAACAGACTGCTTGATATAAACAAACAAAATAGCGTGTGCGTTCCATTTTCACTCTACAGCGAGAAGCTCATGGGGCTTTCCCAAACCTGTGTTGAGAGCTGGAGTTAAATGAAATCTCAGATTTGCCTTCTTAATAGTTTGTTTGGGTCCCTCACTTCCGTTTCGCTTCTCATGCACTGATTTGCTAGCTGAACAGCCTATCAGAGTGATTTCTTTTTGCCGACTGCCTTTGGCCGACCGCCGAAAAGGCGTCGGCACGGCTGAAAAGACACGACGGTGCGGGACACACCAATCTGAGTAGGGCGTGTCGACGCTCATCGTCGGCCTGACGCCCACCGACGGCCAAAATCGGCTTGGTGTGTCCGGGCCTTTAAGGCTACAATGTTTGTGATGTCAGATAGTAATATGATAGTAATATAAGAGTAATAAATGAAAAACAGGTATGAAATACTATATTACAGTAAAACAAGAATAGAGTTTAAAAGGGGAGTGATTTGTAAAATATCCAAAAAGAAAATCTGTTTACAGTTCTGTTTCATATGGGTGTTGATGAGAGATGTATCCGTAGATCTCTTAATTTTGCTCTCAAAGTGCACCAGATTGATGCTTTTAACTTCAATATTAAAAAAAAAATCTTCCCGGGGCAGCATGCCCCCGGACCCCCTTGAGGATGTTAGGTCCACCCCCCACTTAAAAAATAGCACTTTACCCCTGCTTACGCCTATATGCCGTGAGCTGATTATCGAGCCTTCATTGAAACAGTTGTGGGTACACTGTGTATGTGCGTGTGGGGAGTGTTGCAGTAGAAAATTCCACTGTAGCGACCGGTACATTAATGGGAAACCCTACATGTTTGACCAGCCTCTATGAAACGTCAAGCTACCCCACAGCACCCCCAAAAGAAAATCTCTGGCATAAAATCATATGCCCTCTCTGTAGATTTGTTCTGGCGCCGGGTCTGCTACACCCTACCCTTACACACTTCCAGGAGGGTCCGCCACATTAAGTGCCATTCCAAACCAACAAGTGGGGAAGGGGACTGGGTTATCAAGCCCTCCAACAGCGAGTCTGCATCGTTCCTGGCTTCACCTGCTGCACTACCTGACCAGTTTTCTGGTAAACTGCACAAACCAGCCCACACTCCATATTTTAGGGACTTGAACCCGGGTCTTGAACCGGCGACCCTACGATTCCCAGTCCAAGCCCCTACTGACTGAGCCACTGCAGGGAGAGCTGCGAGTGTGACTTTAGACGGACTTCACTACGTCACAGAGTGGGAGTGGGTAGGGGGCAGATTGGAATTGGGCCGAAGGGTCCAAGGTAGGGAGGAAAGGATGAGGGTCAGAGGGATGTAGGGAGGGAAGGCTGAAAGGATTAGGTAAGGAGAAATTAATGGATTAAAGAAGGGAGTAATGAAGGGTTGAAGGGATGTGTGGTGGGAGGGATGAAGGGTTTTAGGGGATGTAGGGTGAAGGGACTAATGGATGTAGAGTGGAAGGGTTTTAAATAGGGTTGGGTATCGTTTGAATTTCCACGATTCTGATTCCGATTCCGATTCTACTTTTCGATTCCGATTCTTAACGGTTCTCAATTCCGATTCTTTGAGGGGCAGGGTAAAAAAATGTTAAATGCTTCTTCCACCAAAAAAACAACATTTATTCGAGAAACTTTTACACAGGTTAGTTTACAGTAATATCCACATCAATCAGTCTGTTTATATTCACTGCTATGTAACTGTAACCTGAGAACCACTGAAGCTACAACACAGCAACAGTCCAACTTTTAAAGGAAACCCCCCCCATTTAAAAACAGTTCTTGTTGAGAAAAACAAGCATATTTGCCTTCTCAGGCAGTATGCGTGAGCGTTCAGCACAGATTGTGTCACCAGCAGTCGAGAAAACACGTTCACTGGGTGTAGAGGAAGCCTGGACACATAAATATGAGAAGGCCATGTCTAAAGTAACCTGTATATCCTATATAACCTGTTTTAATAATTATAACTTTGTCTGTGTAAAATGTATACTTATGAAACTAGACCAAGTGTTCTTATTTTGTTTTGTTTGATGTGGTCAATTGTGTGTGCGTTGACTTAGGAATGTAGAGGATCCAGTCGCCCCCCCCCGGGTTTTTAATGGGCCGGATAGGAGCATGGGGGGGTTGCAGGAGAAAGGTAATAAAACTGACACCATTGAGTCTATGCAGAGATTGTACTGAGAGAAAGATTGGGATGCGGAGTGGTACGGCCAGGTGCTGAGGATAAACGAAGATAAGGATTGGTACCTCACCCCCGTGCGACCCAGAATTGTTTATTTTATGGCTGCCATAAAAGATGACCTGGGACTGATCGGCGGCGCAGGAGATCCAAAGTTCCCACACCTATGGCTGACTCACTCTGATTCGCTGTTTAGACCTCGTCGATGGCTGACTCACTCTGATTCACTGCCTAGGGCTCGCCCAGGAGTGAGTCCACCAATGGATGAACACCTAGGGAGGAGCAACCGACACAACTCCTCCCACACAACTCCTCTCCGTTTGTGGGCATAAATATTATGAATTCTGTACACTCGGGGCCTCTGTTCTGTCTGACTGTCTGATACGTACATCGCACGGTAGTAAGAGCCAAGGCCCGAAGTACTTCGTTATATTGTACTGTTGTTTTTACCATTAAATCAGCTTATTGTTAAACCTCATATCTCTGCGTCTGAGCCGTTCCTTTTTACAGCAGACCACTCATCAAACGAACGGCGCGGAGGGGGCTCGAACCTTCAACCACTGAAGGGTGCTTCACCCCAACATGTCTGACAGGCAAGGATAGGTTGTTCTCATGTTCCACCACCGCATAGCCTTGTACATGTGCAGCTCCTTCTCTACCTGGTCCTGGATGGACATGGAATTCTGCTGTGGTGTCACCTTTTGGGCATCCTCATCAGCAAACAGCTCCTCCAATGGGGTAATTTTGGGGGTTTTGCAGGGATGCATTTGCTAAATGAATAAAGAACAGCATATCACACAAAAGGAAACTTCCATTCAAAGCATAGATCATGATTAAGAAACCTAGCATATATATATTTTTTGCAAACATACACTTACATTCTTCTCTGCCTCACTCTCCATTCCTTCCATGTTCTCGTCACCATCTCCTCCACAGTCTAGATCTGTTGACTACAGATAACAATTGGCATTATGATCAAAGATTTTAATGATTGAGGAGACATTATTTGTTCATGAATAACATTTCACCTTCTCAGAGTCGGTCAGCTTTTTGGCCAGGAACTTCCCCTTGATCCGGTCCCAGACAGCAGCATTATCGTCCATCTTTAGTTTGAAGCGTGGGTCCAAAGCAGTAGCCTCTTCCAGAAAGTTCCTGATTTCATCACTCTGAACACAATTATTGAAAATGTAGGATTAAGTCATGAATATAATTATTTAATGTATTCTTCATTAACTTCTTTATAGCCTCAGTTTTTTTACCTGGTAACGCTTTGACAGATTTCCCCAAACTTGCTTTTTAAGGTTGGACACAAATACTGTGTCATCAGCAACAGTAAAATGCATCTCAAGCTTTTTGAGAATGGGCAGAATCTGTCCAGATGTCGGGTTCTTTTCCAAAGAAACACAGAGGGTGGACGTGTACATAACCCTCATCAGTCTGATGAAGTCCTCTGCCCGCCTGAGGTCTTCGTCAGCGAACCGGACAAGTCTGAGTGATAAAGAATATTTGTATTATTTTTAACTATAAGTTAAAAATATTACATTTTAAACAAAAACAATGCTGTTTGACAAGGGAACTGCTCCTCTTTAAATCCATCACTTATCCATACTAATCAGTATAGTTTACATTGCTAGCTACTTTTTAAGTCATCTACATTTGCATTACCACATGCTTATAGTGACAGCTCTCTGCACTAGTTCTGGTGGCTAGACAATCACTTCCCTGATAATGAAGTATTAGTGTTTCGTATGAGTCATATAACTATAAGCTACTGGATGCCTACATTTTCTTTTGGATCCATAAAGTAGCTATCTTTTTTATCTATCAGTCTGACTACCTGTCCCTCTCCATAGGCTTTTTCAACCGTTGATCCAAGCTGGCTGCCTGAATTGCTGGGTATTGCTTGAGAAATCTCTCCAGCATTAGGTGGAGAGAATTCCAGCGAGTTCTCACATAAAGTATGAGCGAGTGTTGAGGCAGCTCTGACAAACAAGAAAATCACAAATACTTTAACATATGGGATTTCAATTTAACATGGAGTAGTTATCATTTGACATGTATGTTTTACATAGTTTTTGAAATGTTAATACCTTAAAAACGCATACAGTGCTTTGTATTGGAAAAAACATAAGCATTATTTAATTAAATACAATTCACAACAATCAAATGAATGTAACTCAGTCATTCTTACTTAGGATAGCCTGCTTCTCCTGGAGCACGGTCTTAGCCATTGATGATCTCTTAATCCACACAACAATTGCACGGATCTTTGCTATCCATTGAGACATGATGGCCAATGAGTAGAGACTCTGTGCTGCCAGATTCAAAGTGTGAGCAAAGCAGCCCAGCTTCACAAATTGGAGCCTGTGTATGGCTACATCCATATTTGCAGCATTGTCAACTGTGACTGCCACTATTTTGTCAAAAATGCCAAAATATGTCAAGACATCTGCAATCTCCTCTGCAGTGGCGGCGCCAGGGTATGGCTGGGGTAGGCTACAGCCATACCAAGAAATGGCTTAGCCCCACCATGAAAAATGATGTTAAAGTAAGCAAAATAAAGTCCGCCAACTCGCGTGGAGTAAATTTCACAGACAGAAGTTAGTAAGATTGATTTCAGTGGCCACTTGTCTGGAATACCGAAGACTAGAAACGGTTTGGAAAACTTTTGTCACGTAGTGATCGTCTTCTCAATAAAACATCTTTGATAATGTCTTCTGGCCAATCAGAATTACGATAACGGCGTGGTGTTACTTTTGCGGTAGTACATCTCTATACACATCGATACAACATTACGTGTTGATAGAAATCAACACGTAATGAAATAAGACCCCACGGTTTGATGATTGATAGGTGTGTGGGCTGTCTTTCATTTTGACACACAGAACAATGGGGGCTATCCACCCTTATCCACAATGTAAAGTAATTCACACAGCCTCTTCCCTCTTCTCTCTGTGAGGAGCAGCAGGTTGAGCTTTCAGAACAAAGTAACTAAAAACAAAAATGGCATTCATTTTTTTAAATGTGTAGTAATAGATTTATTTATTTTTCTTCTCAAGAGAGTACCAGAATGTGTATTTTATGTTAGTATTTAAAAAAATCTCCTGGGGGAGAATCCCCCCAGACCCCCTGCAGGGGTTGGGTTTTCAGCATGTCAACTCTTTCACCTGTGGGGAAATTGCAGGATTGGCTCCAGGTCACCCTTTTTATTTACTAGAAGACAAATGTGCCTTTTTATTTCATACAGTTCCATTTTGATTGAGACAGGGAAATAATCTAAACCTCACGCGTGGCGTTTCACTGTCAATGGGGGCGATATAGCGTGTATGTAATTACATTGCAAATACTGACTTGAGCCTCACCACTGTATGGGTTAGCCCTACCATAGATTACCCAACAAAAATACTCTGGAGCCGCCACTGCTCCTCTGCTATGACGATTCCTGTCTGGGCTTTGTAGACAGCCTTGGTTTGGAGCACTTTTTGCCTCATTTTGCCCTCCACTAAATAGTGTGCTGTGACAGTAAGGTAGTGGTCTTGTGCAATACTAGTCCAGCCGTCAGATGTGAGGGCAACATAGCTTAACTTCACTAAGTTCAGTAATTATATTTGACTTTTCAATCTTGTGCCAAGATGGTATTAACTGATTTGTCAGACAATCTCTTGTAGGGGGGTTGTAGTTGGGTTAAGAGTAAAAAGCATGTCCCTGTAAACACAAAAACAAAAATGATATTGTTATTGTGGGTGAGGTCTGGGCAGCTAGAAAATTAGTATAATTGTCTTTGTGTACCGAAATGTAGGTGCTTCTACTTCTGAGAAGGGATGCAGCCTTTTCACCACAAAAGCGGTGACTTTTCTGTGGCACTCCTCACGTTTCTCTACTGTCATCTTTCCCTTTGCTACAAAGGTGAATGGGTTGACACGGGCTTGGTCGGGCTTGTTAGCTTGAGCCGTTGTAGCCGCGCAACTACGCGACCGCAAACTTTCATCTACAAAAATATAGAATATCCACACATTTTACACACAGCCTCTCAAACAAAACAACCATCCTTTAGTTTTGAGTGATGTTAACTTAACATACCTGATTGCGAGGGCTCCGCTGAGGAAGCGCTCGGTGTTGGTTGAGCCGGGACGACAGCGGAAGACGACGGTGGTTGTGAGGCGGACGGAGACTGGCGCAACAGGTTGAAAATGGTACACTCCTTGATCTGTATACCGTGCAGGCGAAGGTGTTTCGTCATATTGGTCTTGGTCCCTCCTTTGCAGGAAATAAGTTTGGAACAGGTGTTGCACTCTGCCGACCCATTGTCTTTCCTAACAAAGTGAATCCACACTTTAGAGCGTCTACCGCCATTCATGATAGGTGGTCCCAGGTTACGCTTTAGAAGTGTAGGTACAACGCTACATTTCCCGCCCCGCCGCAGTCATACAGTAGGCTACGGAGAGCGGCGAGAAACATTTCCTCAGGCATCGAAAAGCGGAACCGAAATTCACATTTCTAAATGATGCCGTTGGAATCGAAATGTTGGAACCGGTTCCGAACCGGAAACGGTTCTCATTCATAACACTCCGTTCGATGTCTCACTATGGGATGCGCCTCAACGCGTATGCATCAGAAGCATCAATCTCATTACGCCAATCCTGATTGGCTGGTGATCTTGACGACTACGTCAGGGAATCCACCCACCCTTTAAGTAGCTTGCGCTACGTCGCAGCGTCATTCAAACACCTCTTCTCGCTTCGGAGCACATCTCAAAAATATCAGTAGCCGGGCTAGCTTAACTGTCCACAGACTGAACCACAAGCTAACCTTCGGTCGCCGGATGCTTGCCGGCTACTTTTGCTTCGCACAAGATTTGATTTATTAACACACCAGTTAATACTAAAATCTGCCCCGCCGTTTTTTCTTCCTAAATAATGGTAAGGTTTTGGTTTTTTCAAACGGCAACATACCTGTTACTGGTTTGTCCCTCCACGTCGACACCCCGACGAACGAGGATGGACCCTTCTCTCCCTCACACCAGAGGAGACGGAGGCTCGGAGGCTCGACTCTGCGGCTGCGGGTTCAAGATTTTGAGCACGGACTCACACCAGGTCTGCTCGTCCTGCCTTGGGCTGGAACATGCCCAGAAGGCTATTGACGCCCCCGGTTCGTGCGGACACTGTGCCCGCTTCACCACCAAGAGCCTCCGCCGACGGCTAGCGCGCCAAGCTAGCCTGTCGGGACAAGACCCCTTCATGCCTGTTGATTTGCCGGCCGGCAATCGAGGCATGGTGGCGACCGCCGCGGGAGTTGAGCCCCGCGCTGTGTCAAGCTGGGGCTCAACGGCGGCGGCAGCTGCGGGAATGGAGCCCCGCACTGTGACAAGCTGGGGCTCCCAACTGGACCTCACCGTGGTTCCACCCGCGGAGGATGTCCTGGAGCTGGATTACGTGGAGGAAGATGAAGAGGATACCTCTGAGTTCCTCTTATCTGACTCAGACGAAGATGACATCTTCGTCCGATCTGCTCAGGCTGCCAAGCCGGAGGCGCTGTCCGCTCCCCCAGACGAAAGCGCGCCAACTTCGCCCCGCCTCAGCATGGACTTGCAGGCCGTGTGCCAACGCGCTACGTCCAGGCTGGACATCCCCTGGCCTGAAGTAGCCAAGGAGACCTCCAGATCTCGCTATGAGGGGAAGAACTTGCCCCAAGCCGCGAGGATGACGAGGCAACTTCTCCCAGTCTTTCCAGAGCTGCTGGACGAGGTGTCTGTCTCCTGGAGAGACCGCCCTTTCAGCAACAAGGCCCCAATCCAGGGAGCCTCCTCTTTGGACTTTGAGGGCATGGAGAAGCTCGGCTTGCTCCGCATGCCGCCTATGGAGCCGCTTGTGGCAGCCCACCTCCAACCGCGGCTGTCTTCGGCACCTAGCAGGAACCCCACGCTGCCGACAAAAGCAGACCGTTTCCAGTCAGCAATGACCGAACGGGCTTACAAAGCGGCAGCTTTGTCCGTCAGGGCGCTCAATGTCTCGTCAATGCTGACCGCTTACCAGGCGGAGCTCTGTGAGGACATGACGAACAAACCTGAGCCTGCCGTGTGGGACGAAATCACAGCGATCACGGACATTTGCCTCCGTGTGCAGTGCTGTGCAGTCCAAGCCAAGGGCAAATCGCTGGGGATGATGGTGGTGCAGGAGAGAGCCAGGTGGCTTAACCTGACGAACCTTCCGGACCGGGAAAAAGAGGACGTCTTGGACATGCCAATTGTCCCCGAGGGCATATTTGGCACCGCTCTGGGTCTCCCGCCCAGAGGCGAAGACGAGCTGGCCAAGAAAGTCCCCGGTTCCGGCAGCAGCCGCACAGGCACAGCCGGCCCAGACCTTCGGCCATCAGGTGAGGAAAAAGAAGAGAGCAGCCTGACAGCCTTCCCTCCTCTCCTCGGTGAAAGAGCTGGAAGTTCCCTGTTTTCCAGCCCCAGAACATGTTCCACACGTGTTCAATGCTCATGTGTTTCCGGGGTGCAACCACGCCCCCATCTTCCCGCCGCCTCGAGTGATGTCAGAACGTCATCCTCAAGTTCGCGCCATGAGGGAGATAGACTTCACGTCAAAGACAGCAGGTTCTGCTGCTCGTTCAAGTCACACAAACACATGTCCTTGTTTTCTAATAAAACATTTTCCACTGTCGTTTCCAGGCTTAAAGCCAAGGGCGCAGTCAAAAATAATGAAAAGAAAAACAATAAAAACAATAAACAGTCAGGTGACTGCTCCACTTCTGAGAGTGGCTGTTGCCTCTCTCAGAATGCGGACGGTAACCGAGTCTGTGAACGCATCATCGCCGCGCGCATGCGCAGTGTCGACCGAGGTTGTCAGCCTGGGATACCACCGTGTTCAGACACTAGAGGGCCCCATAACACAACCAATAAAGACACAGAGAGCAAACAACAGGAAGTGACCACATCTCCACTCGCTCTGAGAAGCGAAAGGTGGAAGTGCTCACAAGCTCTGCTTGGGTTTTCAAGACGATATCACGGGGCTACAGACTCCAATTCGCTGTCACCCCCCCTCACTTCTCGGGCATTGTGCATTCACAAGCCCGGGGAGCGTCGGCTCATATTCTAGAGCAGGAGATTCTCTCGCTACTAGAAAAGAAAGCCATATCCATGTACCCTCCGAACAGAGTCAGAGCGGCTTCTATTCCAAATATTTCCTCGTTCCCAAACGGGAGGGAACGGAATTCGCCCTATCCTAGATTTAAGGGCTCTGAACAAGTATCTCAGAAAATACAAATTCCGATGCTCACTCACACATCTCTGCTGCGTCTCGTACGTCAGGACGATTGGTTCACATCAATCGACCTGAAAGACGCGTATTTTCACATCCCCATATATTATCCACACAGGAAATATCTGAGGTTCGCTTTTCAGGGTGTCTGTTACGAGTACAGAGTGCTTCCCTTCGGTCTGTCTCTCAGCCCACGGGTGTTTGTACGATGTACGGAGGCAGCAATAGCCCCGTTAAGGCAACAGGGCATTCGCCTGGCAACCTATTTAGACGACTGGCTCCTTCTTGCACAGTCGGAGCAGGAGGCTATTACGCAGACGAATACCCTCGTGAAACACCTGCTCGACCTGGGTTTCGTAATAAACACAGAAAAGAGCATGTTGTCCCCAGCCCAGACTGTACTCTTCCTGGGCTTACGTCTAAATTCGGTGCCCTTTACAGCCCGCCTGTCAGCAGAGAGAGTGAAAGCCTTCAGGGCTTGCCTCGCTCATTTCCAGCCACGCAAATATGTTCTCTTCAGATCATGTCTGCGGTTACTGGGGCTCATGGCGTCAGCCATCCTGGTGGTACGACTGGGCCGCTTACACATGAGGGAGTTTCAGCGCTGGGTAGCTGCCCTCAGACTGGACCCCGTGCGTCATGGCGCGCGGAGAGTGATGGTCACTGTGGAATGCGTAATGGCACTGCGCCACTGGCTGCACCCGACTTTTCTAGTACGGGGCGTACCTATGGGTGCTGTCCTATCGCGGAAAGTGGTCACCACAGACGCATGTCTGACGGGCTGGGGGGGTATATACGAAGGTCGACCTGTGAGGGGTCTCTGGAGCAGAGATCTCCAACGGTCACACATAAATTATCTGGAGCTTTTAGCGGTGTTTCTCACCCTGAAACGCTTTCTGCCTTTTCTCAAAGGACATCATGTCCTCGTGAGGACAGACAACACGACCACAATATCGTATATAAACCGTCAAGGGGGTTTGCGTTCTCTCCAGTTACACATGCTGGCACGCAAACTGATTTTATGGAGCTGCGGACGTCTCCTCTCTCTGAGAACGCACGTACCGGGAGTGATGAACCTCGGGGCAGATCTGCTGTCCAGAGGTGCACCACTATATGCAGACTGGACTCTACATCCAACAATTGTGAGTCAGCTGTGGGTGCGTTACGGCCGGGCCGCGGTAGATCTGTTCGCGTCAAAAGAAAATGCTCAATGTCAGCTGTTCTTTTCAATGCGCGATCTAAACGCACCGTTAGGCGTGGACGCGCTCGCACACGTTTGGCCTCCGGTCCTTCTGTACGCGTTCCCACCCCTGGCTCTAATACCCCAACTCTGGCCAGAGTGAGAAACATCGCCACACACTGATCCTAATAGCTCCGCACTGGCCTGCAATGTACTGGCTGGCGGAGATATATCAGCTGCTGTGCGGGCAGCCGTGGCAGCTCCCGTTACGCAGGGTCATACTATCTCAGGCGGGGGGGACGATTTTTCACCCACACCCAGAGCGCTGGCACTATGGGCCTGGCCCGTGAGTGGTATAATTTGAGTACAGTGGGGCTTCCTCAGAAGGTGATAAACACTATTCAGAGTGCAAGGGCTTCCTCCACCAGGTCTCTCTATGACTGTAAGTGGAGGGTGTTTGAGGAGTGGTGCCTTCAAAAGGGACACATCTCTTTTCAATCCTGTCGGTGTGATTCTATCATTTCTACAGGACCTGATTGATAAACACAGAGCTTCTCTACGATTAAAGTGTACCTGGCTGCTATTGCCGCATGCCATGTGGGCTTTGAGGGAAAGACGGCTAGCCAACATCCCTTGGTCTGCCGTTTTATGAAAGGGGCTCGCAGGCTCCTCCCTGTTTCCAGGTCACTGGTGCCCTTATGGGACTTGGCAGTGGTTTTAGATGGGCTCACTCGACCTCCATTTGAACCCCTGGAAGAAGCTGACATAAAACACCTGTCACTAAAGACAGTGTTGTTACTGGCTCTGGCATCTGCCAAGCGAGTCAGTGACATTCACGCGCTCTCTGTACATCCTTCATGCACTCAGTTTGCCCCGGGGCAAACGAGAGTGTTGCTGAAGCCCAACCCTGGCTAACCCTCATAAGGGCAAGCCCGTTACCAGGCAACGGCTCTCCCACTGGATTGTGGAAGCGATCGCTCTGGCTTATACGAGTCAGGGTTTGCAGGCACCAACGGGCCTGCGTGCTCATTCTACTCGTGGACTGGCAACATCCTGGGCTTTGTTCAAGGGTGTTTCCATCCAGGACATTTGTGCAGCGGCGAGCTGGTCTTCACCGCTCACTTTTGTCCGTTTTTACAGACTAGATGTCTCTGCTCCAAGTGTGGCCCGTGCAGTGCTGGGCCCCGTGTTGGGACAGGGTTCTACCTGTTAAGTACTGTTTTGTTTTGGTGATTTTCGAGATAAGCATGTCTAGCAATACGGGAGTCTCAATATCCCATAGTGAGACATCGAACGGAGTGTTATGAATGAGAACTATAGGTTACTAATGTAACCCCAGTTCTCAGAGTAACATGAAGTGAGATGTCTCACCAGACGGCCCTTCTTGCTGAGGCGAAGCGAGAAGAGGTGCTTATTTTGAATGACGCTGCGACGTAGCGCAAGCTACTTAAAGGGTGGGTGGATTCCCTGACGTAGTCGTCAAGATCACCAGCCAATCAGGATTGGCGTAATGAGATTGATGCTTCTGATGCATACGCGTTGAGGCGCATCCCATAGTGAGACATCTCACTTCATGTTACTCTGAGAACTGGGGTTACGTTAGTAACCTATAGTTCTCGGTACCCAACCCTAGTTTTAAAGGATTAAGGAGGGAAAGGAATGAACGGATAGAAGAAGGGTGGAATAAAGGGTCGTGATGCACTCTAAAAAAAAATACACCGGCTCTACTTAAATAAATTGAGGTAACAATTTGCGTTGATCTTTTTAAGTAGTTCCAACTGAATCGATTATTAAGTTAATCCGAGTACCCATTTATTACCTGATTAACTCAATTAGTTCAGTACTACAAACATAATTTGCTTTCACCTTTCACCTAAATTAAGTTGAACCAACTTAATTTTAATCGTAAACATGCAGTGATATTAAGTTGCATTTTGTTTAATTTAAGCTATTAAAATGTATTTATTTAAGTCCATACTACTCAAAAATGTCCATGCAAATTGTTACCTTAATTTGTTTGAGTATTAGAAACTCATTCGAATTGAGTAAAAAATAATATACACATTTAAGTTCCACTTTTTAACAGTTTATTTTCAAATGTTCTTTACACAATGACCTTTTACAAATGTTCTCAAATATGAAATAAAAGTAAATACACAAATGTAAATAAAGGCATGAACCTTTAAATAGCTGTTGGCAGGCCCTCTCTTCTCTCTGTTTCTCCTCTTAAACTTCAGTCAACTCTCAATAATAACATTGACAACAATTCAACAATGGCAACTTTCCACAACTGTGTTATTTCAGATCTGCCCTTATATATAAATACATACAGTGAAATATCTAAGAACAATATATGAACAAACTGAAACCAATAAACTGGCATATAACAGTCTGAATAATCAGTATCAACGTAGCATCTTTGACACTAACATGTTGAGCCATAACATGAGGCTGATGTGGGCTGTATGTTAACAAAACATCCACATACATATTAACATTACATAACTAACATGCATACTACCTTGATCTTTCTGACAGCATTTAAGAGGACAGCAGTTTGTTTTTTAGGCTCATTACCTTGGGGCAAGCCTTCATGCCATCCATTAAAGGAGTATTTTTTGAAACGCTTCCAAAGTTTTTAACATCTCTTTTGGGTAGTTTAGACTCACAGGCACAGGCTCTTGACGCATCCGGAATTCGAGGGACTTCTGTTCCTTCAATCACTATTCTTGCATCCGCACCCCTGGTCAAGTCAATCTTCAGCACCTCATTAATAACTTCCACTTCACCATCCTGGAATAAGTAGATTAGAAAATATATTTCAGTGTTTTTTGTGCAATCAGATTTGAAAACATTGCATTGTGTTGCAAGTTACAGTTTGATTTAAGCATTGTCTTTACTTACCAAGCTTTCCTTGAAGAGATCCTCCTTTTCACGAAGACACACCACCAAGTACCGGATAGCCACCTCTTTTATTCTTTCCACCGAATCATCCTTAAAAGGAGAACATTTTAATGTTGAGAAGGCTTGTTTGCAAAAAAACTAACAAAACATGCCGGGCATTGTCAGTTGTTGTTCATATTTATTTTAATCAGTTTTTATCAAATGTTAAGTTAATTGTAACAAGAAGAAATATATATATAAATAAATATATACATACCTTATTACAAATAATGAACTTTGACTGCATCTGTGAAACAAAGGATACAGGAGGATACAAAAAGCTAGCTGATCAGTATGCTATGCATGCTACAGTAGCTTAAAACAAGTAGCTAATGACTACTTACAGCTTGTGTTATATGCAGTAAGCAGCTGTTGTAAATGAAGCAGAACAAAAATGGCTACTTACCAGGTAACTTGATAGATTATTAAGATAAAATCCTGTTGTTCCACTGCTATCAAGTGATCCTCTTCCAGGATGAATGCAGATTGCTCCAACTCCACATGCGGTCTAGCAGAGTCCAGGCGTGGGTTCTGTTTTGAAACTTTACCGTTGAAACTCAATAGATATGAGTTACTCTAACTTAGTATTTCTCTATAGTTGAGTCAACGCAGATTTCTTTTTTCAAAATCATTACATTTGTAAGTAAAATTTGTTTTGTTATTTTTCAGTTTGACCGACTTAATAAAATGAGTTGTAAACTAGCTAAAAAAAGTTGAGGTAAAAAACACAATTTCTTATGTTGAAAAAGTATTTTTTTTTAAGTGTAATCTACTAACCCCATGAATCGTTTTTTAGAGTGTGTGGGAAGGTAGGGATGGAGGGATGAAGAGAAGCTATGAGGGATGTAGGGAAGGAGGCATGAATGGATAAAAGAAGGGACGAAATGGGTCTAAGGGATGTAGGAAGGAAGGGATGACGAGACATTCTGAGGGATTTGGTGAGGAAGGGAAAAAGGGATGTGGGTGAAAGATGGGGTAGGCAGCTTGAGTTTTGAGATGACATTAAACTCAATAATAAAACATGATATGAACGCAACCCTTTTTACAGTTGACAAATGGTATGCATCAATACATTCCTGAATGAATTTGTAAAACATATCTTCTATTTTGTCAGTGGTCATGTTGCTGAAATTCATCTAAAATGGTAAAGTCACATAAAGATTCAAATAAGTAATGATAATAAAATGAATTACTCGTATCTCTGTCATCAGGCCCCATTGTTGCAAATGCTCACAGGAGTTTTCCGTAAAGAGGAAGGAAGAAGAATAGGTAATCAGCATGATATCACAATGAATGTAAATCCGGAGCACCAAGAGCTTTTTTTCTTCTTAAATTGTTTTACTGCTCCCATTCTTAAGTAGCATTCATCATGTTTTGGAGGCCATCTTTTTAAAATCTCTTTATGCTGGGCCTTCTCTGCTCTAAATCATATCTGTGCCAGTCATGTTTGTTCCTACAATGAATTATGCATGCTGTCTGACATGATGGAAAAAAACGTCTGACGGCACAAAAAACATTAAACCATTATTTTATTAACTTGCCCTAAATGTATAGTCATTGTCACAGTTAATAAGCAGCCTTCCTGATAAAATCTACTTGGGCTGGAATCATTTTAGAGTTATGAGTCAAATTATTCAAGTAGCACAATACTAGGAATGAAAATGAAATGTGGCGAAGGCACGTCAAGTTTGTGCAAGACCCAAAGTCTCAGTTTGTAATGCAACTGACATGTCGACACATTAAAGCAGAGCGAAGAGTGACAGTTCATGGAAGGGAAAGTTACAGGAGCGTTTCCATGTTTTCCCCCTGTTCAATATTGTGTTTACGCATTAAAAATCCAATTGTTTTTTGGGTTAGGGTTACGGTACCCTTTTCAAGTATGTCATAATGTAGTCTATTATTGGGACAAGGTTTCAAAAACAGCCATGTAAATACAATAAAACCAATGGCTTTACATTTGATTTTATATTGAACATTTTACTTAAACTTAACCCAAACTCCTGATCAGGTTTAATCCTCAATAACACACAAAAGGGTTTAGTCCTTTTTTTTTTTGTATTAGAAAGGAATGATCTTGCTGGATCATATGTGATGCTCAGCTAATCAAACCCGGTGTTCTAAAATTGACAATAAATAAATGCAAAAAAAAATAGCAAAAACCTATTAAATTAATATACATAAGTCATATCATTCTATTTTTGTAATGAAACAGATGTTAGGCGCTATAGGCGTTACAAAAATATACTGAGCAAGTTTTCACCTAAGGAAGCATTCATCTGTGAGTTCTGCTCATTCCATTACTCCATCATTTCAATAAGTTCCCTGAAGTGTAGGAAATTTATGTTCAAAGCTCTAAACTTGGGAACATAAAGAACAAGATAAGTTCCCACAATAGCTGTGTCATGTTAGGTAATACAAAACTGGTCATCGTCACATTATGTGAGTCTGGGGAATGCAGGAACCTGGGAAAATAGGAACGCCCCCACTGTGACCTCAAAGAATGTTGAAGGTTTACTTTATGTATTCCACTAAACTAAAGTGGATACATAATGTCCCTTCAGTAAAATGTCAATTTATCTGATTAATTCTTAAGATGTGGCAAGTATTCACATAATCTGTTTCTATAGTAACAGTGGCTGGTGATGTGACAGTGATTCTGCAGCAGGGTTTTCCTGATCTGGAAACTTCCTATTATATATTTGTATTTATCTGCAAACCTTCCACTTCATTCATTTACTGATCGGTGTTTCATTTCCACCGCAGGCCAACGTGGCGGACAAACTCAGACCCTAATTACTGTCTCGATGAATTTAAAAAAAGGCAACCTGCGTTTATTAAATCACCAAAGAATAGAATATTTGGACCAGTAAGGGTAGTAGGACTTTCCATCATCCAGCAGTGTCCCATCATTTTTCTGATTGAGTTTTACTGTTGTTTTCAAAGCCAATACTGACCTTCCCCCAGGACCTATTCACCAGATCCAAGTTCCAGAGCAGAGTAAGACAGTCAAGGGTCCAGACGGGGGTCGGCAAATCAGGGAGTCCAGGAACAGGGATGAAAACTTGTCACAAACTTGTTCTGAGAAATGAAGCCAATGTCAGCTGCCTCCAGTGTACATACATTGTCAACCCCACACGGGAGACATGCCAAGAACCAGCTTGCTTCAAAAGCTCCACCAACATCCCCATCCTGAAGAAAACAAGGATCAAAGGACTAACTGACTCAAGACCTGTTGCCCTGACCTCTGTGGTTATGTAGTCTTTTGAGCGTCCTACATCAAAACTTTCACTTGGACCTCCTCCAGTCAACATAGCCCTCCAATTTCTCCCACAGACACTGTACTTAGCAGGAACCTACGCTGATCTGCTGCAGGACAAGCTCTCCCAGCTGCACGTGCCCGACTCCACCTGCAGGTGGATCACAGACTTGACAGCACGTGAGGCTGGGGAAACACGTCTCTGACCCCCGGACCATCAGCACAAGGTTCCCCTCAAGACTGCGTTATTTCCCCTCTGCTCTTCTCCCTGTAGACCAACAGCTGCACCTCCAGTCACCAGTCTGTCAAGCTCCTGAAGTTCAGACGACACCACGCTCATCGGACTCATCTCTGGTGGGGACGAGACCAACAAGGTGGTTGCTTTGCCGGGAAGGAACATAGGGGAGTTTTTCCTGTTATGCAGTCTGCAGGTTGTTTCGGCCCACGTTGGGCGCCAATGATGTAGTGGCCGGAAAGGATCAGACGAGAGGCAGGAAGAGGTTTGCAGCCCGGCAGGTCTTTCGTTTTATTACAGTGTCAAATATGCAACACAGCAACAACATCAAGAGCGCACGCTTGATTGTACAAATATCCCACATATATATAGTTATTTTCCCCACCCACCTGGCTGACGTCATTTAGTATGATAAGTTACAGGATGCCAAGCTTTGTCAAAACATGTACATCCAAATGAAGATAGCGAACATCTGGTTTGGCCATAATGACGCACACTTTCTCTGTCACCGATCCAATCCTTGTTCCTCCTAACTCTCATGTCACGCTGACCTGTTCTTGTTGGCAACGAGAATCGTTTTCTAAGTATTTCAATCAACTAATCATAACAGATTGACTTTCCAAGCCGGGGGTACACTTCCAGGAATAAGGATTCAACATCACCTACAGGTGGAGGATCAAACATCTGGTGACCTGGTGCGGCCTTGATGTGAAGAAACAAATGATGGTGGATTTTCAAAAGAATATTCTATTTGTAATTATTGTTTAATATTTCTATTATCTTGGATTTTTTTCAACCTTTGTGGTTTCTTCCTGTCAACTGTGCACTTTTATCCTGGTTTGACTGTTTATAAAACATATAGTATCAATTATTCTCCAAATCTTGGTTACACCTTTTAAGCAAACTTAATTCAAACTGCAGTTCTAAATTTAGTACCAAAAACCTAATTTACACAACTTAAATAATAATTTAAAATAGACACATTACATGGATTATCACAAACTGGTATAAGTCAAATTTTAGTCACGGTTCTGCTTTGAAAACCATTAAAAAAATGATGGGCAACACATAATTACACCAGAAGCTATTCATTTAAATAAACACATAATTAAATTAAAGTTGTGATCATGATGTTATTTTTGTGGCAATAAGATGAAATAACACCTTGTTCTGACAAACATGTTTTAGGAATGGGTCAAATTTGACAGGAAGGTTAATATACTGCTTCAAGTTATAATAGTTTTCCTCATATTGCTCTTTTGTTAAAAAATGAATTCCTCCTACTATGTATGCAAATTATTTGTGTAAACCTACTTGCAACCTTATTCTGATTGTTTTGTTAGAAAAAGTTGTGCCTCAACTTTATTTTGTAATTGAATGTGGGATTTAATAATTATTAGCTGTCACTGACAGAAAACAATACAAAAGCACATCTCATTGTGAGCAACACAGTAAGAAAGGCTTTTACATGTAGTTCTCTTTGTCAGCTGATGATTAGCCAAACTGCATGCCGGAGACTTCATAGTTTAAATGTGCCTTCCAAAAAAATTGCACATTTGCTGATCTTCCACCATTATGTTTTTAAGGTTTCATTTAAGCACAAATACATCTTGAAAAGGGCGAGACTAAGGACATGTGATGGTCATAGCAGAGGTGGAAGAAGTACTCAGATCTTGTACTTGAGTAAAAGTTGAAGTACCAGAGTGAGGAATAGTCAGTTACAGTAAAAGTCCTGCATTCAAAATGTTACTCAAGTAAAAGTAAAAAAGTTTTAGCATTAAAATATATTTAAAGTAGCGACAGTAAAAGTAGTCATTGTGCAGATTGGTCCATTTCAGAATAATATATATGATATGTTTTATAATGATTGATCATTAAAGTGTTCTCAAAGCTGGTAAAGGTGCATCTAGTTTGAATGACTTTGTATACTGCAGGGTAGCTTGTGAATTTACTCCAGGTGGAACTAAAGTCTGATTTAAGACTTGATTATATTTCACATCATTCATCCAGATCTGTAAAGTAACTAAATGTATTAAATACATGTAGTGGAGTAAAAGTACACCATTTAACTCTGAATTGTAGTTGAGTGGAAGTACAAATTGGCATAAAATGGAAATACTCAAAGTAAAGTATAAGTATCTCAAAATTGTACCTAAGTACAGTACTTTGTTGGGTTTAAGCACCCTTCAGTTGTTGAAGGTTCGAGCCCGCTCCGCGCTGTTCGTTTGATGAGTGGTCTGCTGTAAAAAGGAACGGCTCAGACAGAGATATGAGATTAAACAATAAGCTGATTTAATGGTAGAAACAACAGTACAATATAACGAAGTACTTATATAACGAAGTACTTCGGGCCTCAGCTCTTCCACCGTGCGATGTACGTATCAGACAGTCAGACCGAACAGAGGCCGCGAGTGTACAGAATTCACAATATTTATCCCCAAAACGGAGAGGAGTTGTGTGGGAGGAGTTGTGTCGGTTGCTCCTCCCTAGGTGTTCATCCATTGGTGGACTCACTCCTGGGCGAGCCCTAGGCAGTGAATCAGAGTGAGTCAGCCATTGACGAGGTCTAAACAGCGAATCAGAGTGAGTCAGCCATAAGTGTGGGAACTTTGGATCTCCTGCGCCGCCGATCAGTCCCAGGTCATCTTTTATGGCAGCCATAAAATAAACAATTCTGGGTTGAACGGGGGAGAGGTACCAATCCTTATCTTCGTTTATCCTCAGCACCTGGCCGTACCACTCCGCATCCCAATCTTTCTCTCAGAACAATCTCTGCATAGACTCAATGGTGTCAGTTTTATTACCTTTCTCCTACAACCCCCCCATGCTCCTATCCGGGCCATTAAAAACCCGGGGGGGGGCGACTGGATCCTCTACATTCCTAAGTCAACGCACACACAATTGACCACAGCAAACAAAGGAAAATAAGAACACTTGGTCTAGTTTCATAAGTACATTTTACATAGACAAAGTTATAATTATTAAACAGATTATAATTATTGAAACAGGTTACTTTAATCCCCTTTTGATCTCACCTCCAGAGATCAATTCACACAAAGCATTCAAAACATAACCACTGTCATTCTTTTCTACTGCGTCTGTCCCACAATGAGCGGATACAAGGCACACAACAACAACCACATGTTACTAAAATGGCAATACAAGTAGCTATAGAAATCAAAAGAGACATTATTAAACCTTCCATTGACCAAACATGTTTGTAAACCATTCCACCAAGGGGTTGTGTATCCCTGATTGTTCATGCATAGTTATGGATAGTGTGCGAAAGCCTTCTAAAGCCTTTGTGACGGAACCGTCCGGAGCCGTATTGTTTGGAATGAAAGTACAACACATATCACCAAACATTGAACACACATATCCTGACTCAGCTAACAGCATGTCAAGGGCCATTCTATTCTGTTTCAGCCATAAGGGAAGTCGGCCCCAGCTGTTCAGCGAGTCCTTCTACAGCGTCCCTAGTGAGATTAGCTAAACGGAGCACATTGTAATGTACATAGTTGATCCTGTCTACATTATTCCATCACTACCTGCTTGGAAAGTGAAGGTTTGTTTAGGAGACATTTTGGTAACAACTACCTCATGTTATGGCCCGTTTGACCCTAGTTACGAACTCCTCTGGCGGGGGAATGGAGTCTGGGTGGTCAATGGAATCATTAAAACAAAAATAAAGGCAAGGGTGAACACACATTATTTCTGTTATTAATAATAGGAGATTTACTAGGACACAAGGAATTAACACCCAATCAAATAATAAGGAAGTGTAATCCACAGTCTGTCATTGTTGAGTACCTTTAATCAGTGGTCCGTGTTATTGTAATTAGGTTCTTCTGAACACAATGCTAAAATCTCCTAAGGAGATTCTTTAAAACTAGGGTGTAAAAATAGTACCCTGTAATGGTAAATACTGTGCTCCCAGAACCTGTTAAATAGAAGGTCTGGTGAGTGGGGACTTCCACTGCCCTTTAACTATAGGGCTAACCTCTCGTTATATATAACCTACTACTCTTATTAGAAAGAGGCCCTATAGGTGGGCATAAAAATGCTGCTACTTATTGGAAAGTGCCCCTAAAGGTGGGAGTAAAAAAGTCGGGTCCTATATGGAGTCGTGTGTTTCAGAGTAGACTCGTGTCCGCCTCCTCGCCGGCCGTAATCTCCTTTCCAAGATCGCCTGTTGTTACTCTGTGTCTTTGTCCTTGTCATCTGTTGTATGGGTCGTTGCTTCTGCTGGGCTGTCGTCGTCAGATGTGTCGTTCTCTCGTCCTGCTGCAGCGATGTCAGTTCTGATGTCGTCTAACGTCCTTGCTGGAGGTTTTCCAACGGCGCACTGGCTCCAATGATACCACGTTTCCCCCTTTCCTTCGAGGCGAACTGCATGTGATGTCCTCTGAGTCACTCTGTGCGGGCCGGTGAACCTTGGGTTGAGCCACTTCGGACGGATGACCTTCAGCCAGATGAATTCTGCGGTGTTAGCCTCGTGCTTCTCCGGTCCCCCTTTGGCGTCAGCCACCTGGGTGGAGAAATCTCATACCAAGCCCTTAAGTTGCTGGTAGTATGGTTTGCTATCCATCTCTTCTACTTCTTTCCCTACTGCTAATGCTCCAGGACCCGGAAACTGATGGCCGTGGGTCAGCTCAAATGGGGAGAAACCTGTCCCTCAGTTAATGTGTTCATAAACAAAGTCCGACACCGGCTATATCAACCTGTTTCAGAGGAAGGTGGAGTCCCCTGAGCTGTGCCGTCTTGACTTGCCGTGTCTTCTCTGTCAGAGGCAGAGGTTTCATCCTTTTTTTTTTTAGTCCTAAAAAATTTGACGCGTTTTGCAACAAAGTCAAGTATTTCTTCATCTGTAGGTGTATGTGTTGATACAGGTGTTCTTTAATGTCATGAGGGGAACTGGGTGAGGGGGGGTTAGAGGTGGAGGGAAGCGTATAGGGAGGGGGTCGGGTCTTAAAGGGGTTGTATAAATCTGGATAGAGGAGGGGACCGCCCTCTGGGATGTCTGGGAGGGGCCCACCATATGGCTTCTCCTCCTGACTGGCTCTATCACTTCTGTGGGAGGGGCTGGTGCAGGACTGGGTGGGGCTGCTATGGCGGGCAGATTTTTGGCGGGAGTTTTGCTCAGAGAGCAGGTTACTGCCACTCCATTCATAACTAAGGCTGCGTTATGGCCTATTCTCCTTAGCTTGTCAACTAGCTCCCTTTCTTTGTTAAGTTTAGAAGCCCTGGTAAAACCTGCCTTCTGCTTGTTGAGAGTTTCTAATTTCCGAACCAACTGTCGCTCGTATGTATTGAGTGCTGTGGCTAGGAGACTTATTGCCTCGTCACCCTCTACTCTATTCTCTGCGATCATCTGATCGTGTAAGAAACGGAGATCGCTGCTCGCCTTTTTATGATCTCCGGGCTTAAGTCCGCTAAGTATCAATCTCTCTGCTTGTCCCCACTGTTCCCTTAAACTCCCCGGAACAGGGACTCCTAATTCTCTCTCTTCACGTTCAAATTCTCCTTCCATTTTGACTTCGTTCGTATCTGCTTCTCCTAAAGGTTTTAGTTTTTTATAAAAAATACCAGATATTCTGCGTACTATAATTTACTAATTATTGTAGTTTTATTCCCACAGGTATACAGTCTGATAGTTTTCGGTGCGAGGTGTATTTTAGGCGGCGCGTAAGGCTCAGGTTTGGGAAGGCTAAATAACTGTTTTACTGACGCTGCCTGCCTCCGGCGTCTATAGAAAAGATCAACTCAGTGAAAGCTGCGCCTGATCAGAGCTCAGCGTGCGGAGTTTAAATCTATCAAGTCATATTACAGGATAAAGGAAATACAGTTTAAACTGCCGTATGAAGAGAAGACGCCGACGTGTCGCACTTATCATTCATATCACATCATCGATCATATAATATCATAATATATCATATATTTCCTTGTCTAAGTCAGCTTCTCGAGCCGTATCTGACCGTGCAACACTTACATTGTCACATACTGTATGCAGAAGTATTATTTTAAGCAACACATTAGGTTGACGAAACACTCAACTCAAATGTAATTAAAGTCAGATCCACTCGTGTCTTAGATGGGCAACAGTGATAACATAAAACTGTTGTACGCTTTCAAACACTCGGTAGTTTATTTATTTTTTAACCAGTTGCTCTATATTCACCTTGCAGGTGCAACTATGTGGCTTGTATCCTTTATTATATGTTTAAGTCATGGATGTTTAAAGTTCATATTTGTCTAATTTATTTACTTTTCATTAATGAAGTATGACGCTGCGCTGTTAGTACACTTGTCCCTTTCACGTGAACGCGCTCTCAGCTGGAGAGAGAAACCCTGGCTCGATTTACCGAGTTGATAACCAGCGTCGTAGGACCGCTTAGCCGTTACGTTAAGCCCGCGCTGATTGGTCCAAATTGACCAATCCACGGACTTCCTCACACACACACACACTCAGTGCAGGCAGCTCTGCTGATTTCTCCTCCCTGGCTGCAGGCTGATAACAGCCAGTTGGCATCAAGGCGAAATTCTCTCTGCAGACCCATTCTCACAGCGCCTATCAACCTTTTTCTTACTCATATCAAGCCACACTTAATCACACTCAAAATAAATATACCTAACGTAACCCCAGATCCGTCTAAGGATTGCCTGTGTACTTAGTCGATGAGCCCCAACCCCAGAATTCGTCTAAGAATTACTGTGTGTGTCACCTTATTTCTCAGAGTATTTCAGCTGGACTTCCTTTAAATTTTAAAACCACTGAAATCTCGGACGACGATTGCAGCTGGACTTCCTTTAAATTTATAACCACTGCAATCTCGTTACACAGTTAATCACACTCAAAATAAATAACCTAATGTAACCCCAGATCCGTCTAAGGATTGCCTGTGTACATTAGTCGATGAGCCCCAACCCCAGAATTCGTCTAAGAATTACTGTGTGTGTCACCTTATTTCTCAGAGTATTTCAGCTGGACTTCCTTTAAATTTTAAAACCACTGAAATCTCGGACGACGATTGCAGCTGGACTTCCTTTAAATTTATAACCACTGCAATCTCGTTACACAGTTAATCACACTCAAAATAAATATACCTAATATAACCCCAGATCCGTCTAAGGATTGCCTGTGTACATTAGTCGATGAGCCCCAACCCCAGAATTCGTCTAAGAATTACTGTGTGTGTCACCTTATTTCTCAGAGTATTTCAGCTGGACTTCCTTTAAAAATTAAACCACTGAAATCTCGGACGACGATTGCAGCTGGTTCCTTCTTTTTTTATAACCACTGCAATCTCGTTACACAGTTAATCACACTCAAAATAAATAAACCTAATGTAACCCCAGATCCGTCTAAGGATTGCCTGTGTACATTAGTCGATGAGCCCCAACCCCAGAATTCGTCTAAGAATTACTGTGTGTGTCACCTTATTTCTCAGAGTATTTCAGCTGGACTTCTTTAAATTTTATAACCACTGAAATCTCGGACGACGATTGCAGCTGGACTTCTTTTTTTTATAACCACTGCAATCTCGTTACACAGTTAATATATTCCCCGTACAGTCTAGTTGACTTTTATAGTGCGATGTATATTTCAACAGATGGAGAGACTTCCAGAAGCGCTTCTACACCCCCTTTCGGCGATGTGGCTTTTGGCAAGGAGTCGAAACCCAGTCTACAGAATCTCTTTATCGTCACGTTTAGTCTTCTAGATTAACCCCACAGCAAGAGTTTGCGAGATCCGGTCATTTCAAATTGATTTTGAAAGTTGCGTTTCTCCTCTTGAAATACCCCACATATAACACAACTGCAGCTCCTCTTTGAGACTGGAAAGTGTTATTCTGTAGTACTGTTCTTTCTACCGTAAGACTAAAACACTGAAAATGCCGCTGACAACTCTAAAATTTTGTAGTATAGCCAATCACAGATTTTGATAATAACAGGTATCTGCTCACCTTTCTGTTGTGGGCGCCCTGGTTTAGTTGTCAGAGGTATTCGAGGTGTCATCCCTGGACCGTTCGTCCGCTGGCTGCCGGTGTGCCTTCTATGAGACCCTACTCATCACGTCGGTCGGTCACCAAATTGTTGGGTTTAAGCACCCTTCAGTTGTTGAAGGTTCGAGCCCGCTCCGCGCTGTTCGTTTGATGAGTGGTCTGCTGTAAAAAGGAACGGCTCAGACAGAGATATGAGATTAAACAATAAGCTGATTTAATGGTAGAAACAACAGTACAATATAACGAAGTACTTATATAACGAAGTACTTCGGGCCTCAGCTCTTCCACCGTGCGATGTACGTATCAGACAGTCAGACGAACAGAGGCCGCGAGTGTACAGAATTCACAATATTTATCCCCACAAACGGAGAGGAGTTGTGTGGGAGGAGTTGTGTCGGTTGCTCCTCCCTAGGTGTTCATCCATTGGTGGACTCACTCCTGGGCGAGCCCTAGGCAGTGAATCAGAGTGAGTCAGCCATTGACGAGGTCTAAACAGCGAATCAGAGTGAGTCAGCCATAAGTGTGGGAACTTTGGATCTCCTGCGCCGCCGATCAGTCCCAGGTCATCTTTTATGGCAGCCATAAAATAAACAATTCTGGGTTGAACGGGGGAGAGGTACCAATCCTTATCTTCGTTTATCCTCAGCACCTGGCCGTACCACTCCGCATCCCAATCTTTCTCTCAGAACAATCTCTGCATAGACTCAATGGTGTCAGTTTTATTACCTTTCTCCTACAACCCCCCCATGCTCCTATCCGGGCCATTAAAACCCGGGGGGGCGACTGGATCCTCTACATTCCTAAGTCAACGCACACACAATTGACCACAGCAAACAAAGGAAAATAAGAACACTTGGTCTAGTTTCATAAGTATACATTTTACATAGACAAAGTTATAATTATTAAAACAGGTTATAATTATTGAAACAGGTTACTTTAACTTGCGTAAATGTACTTCGTTACTTCCCACCTCTGGCAACCTCTGGTCATAGTTTCATCAGGGTGCTTTCTTAAAGGTGCTCTATATGGAGTTATGTATCATTGAAGGATTTCCTCCACTCAGCTTTCACTATGCTGATGGTTTAGCCAATGGCTAGCACTGAGAGCGAAGAGCTGCTATATTAATGGTTTGAATGTCATTTATACAACCTTTGAAAACAGTATCAGGTCGGATTGCCCAGTTAGTATGGATCATTTTGGCTGGTGTGATCTATCAATGGATCGCTTGCAGTTCATTAATGCTGTAAAAGCAAACAAACCAAAAAAAGATACTTAAGCGACTTCAACAGGCTTCCAAAAGCTAAACTATAAATAAACTTCTTCTTCTTCTTCTTCTGATCATAAAATCTCTTTGGAAGTGATCCAATATTTGATCTACATAAGGCCATATACACTTGCACAATTATTAGGCAAGTCGTATTTTTGAGGATTAATGTTATTATTGAACAACTACAGTGCTCTGTCAATCCAACATGTTAATGAACCTCCATTCTCAATATTTAGGAAAGTAAAAGTGAGGTTTTGTCTTTCTTAGGAGAATATCTATGTGCACAATTATTGGGCAACTATTAGTGTGCAGAATTATTATGCAACTAAAGGAAAACCAATAAATATCCCATCTCAGTAAATCATTTTAATCTGTTAAATTGAGAATAATTTTTTTTTTTTTACTCAGAAATAACAAATAAACATTTCTGACATGTAAAAAATAAATAAAAAAGTCACACTTCTTTTCAATAACTGTCACAAGCCTTCCATTCATGGAGTCTGTTAGTTTCTTGATCTGTTAACAACCTCCCAGACTCTGTTCAGAGAGGTGTACCGTCTTCCTTCAACATAAATCTCCGGTTTAAGAAGGGCCCACACGTTCTCAATAGGGTTTAGGTCAGGTGGGGAAGGGGGTCATGTCATTATTCCCTCTTTAAGGCCTTTACTGGCTAACCATGCAGTGGATTACTTCGATGCATGTGATGGAGCATTGTCCTGTATAAAATCATGGTCTTCTTGAAAGATGCAGACTTTTCCTGTACTATTGCTCGAAGAAAGTGTCTTCTAAAAACTGGTAGTAGGTTTGGGAGCTGATTTTGAGTCCATCTTCAACCTGAAAAGGTCCAACTAGCTCATCTTTAATAATACCAGCCTATACCAGAACCCCACCTCCACTGTGCTGCATCCATCTGAAATACTTTTTACAATTTTGGATTTTTCAGAGTCAGTTAAATCTCTTTCTTTGCCTATTTTGCTTGAGAAAAAGAAGCTGCTATAATGATGCACACCTTGATATTGGGAGTTGACCTCCTTAGGCCATACCCCCCCTCCTTACACAAATACACATCCAATACGCATTCAAGTTCACACAGCTTGGAATTGGAAAATATGCATACAAATTATTATATGGTCGAAATACTCACTTGCCTCATAATTGTGCTTATTATTATTATTATTATTATTATTATTAATAATAATATTGCAGGATGACAATTTCTAAAACTGTCTAACTAATTTTCGGTAACCAGTCAGTGTCTCACCAGGAGTTGGAAACAGTTGCTACCTTTAATTAGAAAAAGAAAAATCTGTGTAACAGCATATAGTTAATGCACATTGACCTGTGTCAAGACTGCACAATGAGATCCTTAAGCTGAACTCTCCTAAATATTAAGAAACTATACATACAAACAAACATATAAGATAAAAACTAGCATCAGGCCCGGTTCTACAGGGGTGCATGGCATGTATTGCACCCCCAATTTAATTTGATGCACCATCTATTGAAAAAAGAGAAGTGAGTGAAAAACATTATAAATATAATAACAATAATAATATAATTGAAATCAAAACAAATGGTTATTGTAATTAAATAACATCGTCTGCTGCATTTATATTGTCCACTGTAAGAAACGTTCTGTCAAGTGCGCGTGACCTCCGCCGCTGCGCGTGCACAGCAGTTTTCCCACAGGGATTAATAAAGGTCCATTTTATCTTATCTTATCTTAATCATGGATATACGAAAATGGCAACAGGGCAGATGGGGACATTACGTTACCCGCAGTTGTGGACACTAGCCGACTCCCGCCCTGCATTTTGTAGCTCGTGGTATAAAAATAAAGAATGGCTAGAATGTTTGTGTGAAAAAATGCCATATTCTGCAATGCCTGTAGTCATTTCGGGTCAAATAATACACAGAGGCCTTCACGTGCTCTTGTACGTGATTTGGGACTGGGAAGGCACGAGTGAAGCAAAGAGCACATGAAGTCAGTGGCTTTGTTGAAGGAGAGGCATGCAAGAAGTGAGAATGGTACAGAGATTTCCACTCTTGTAAATGCAGCACAACTTTGTTTTGTACTTTTCTGTTTTACACCTCACACATATCAAAATGTTATCTCATATCCTAGGCTCATCAACAAGCTAAGGTTGCAGCTGAAATGTTTTCCACGTCACAAAGCAATCCTCACCTCTGATACCAGTTTTCAAGCACAGTCATTATTCTCTTCCCAGAGTATATGGGTCCAAGGTGATGATGTACATGTTTTAAATAATAAGTTTGCCTTTCAATGTTTGACATTTACAATATGTTCTCATTTGTTTTATCAGTACAGTTTTTAAGCTTTTGTGCTTTTCTTTGCCAGAAGTTGTGTGCCACTTTGGACTGGATGAAATAGTTAAGGGTTGCACTTTTAACACACTTGAAATGTTCTCGCTTGCTTGGTTTTGGTGAACAAATCAATGACTGGATGTGTCAGAACTTTCTCCGATTAAACAAAGATAAAACTGAGGTAATTGTTTTTGGAGCCATGGCAGAAGGTTAGCGCTGAGCTTCAGTCTGCAATGTTCAAAACAACAGATAGAGCCAGAAATCTAGGTCTAGTCATGGACTCTGACCTGAGTTTCAACAGTCACATTAAAACAATTACTAACTCAGCCTACTATCACCTAAAGAACTATATGTAAGGGATAATGTGCAGCGAGGCGGTCATTATGGGTAAAAGAACACCCGACAGGCAGATCCGGATCTTGATCAAAAAAGAAAATGTTTTTATTGATTTAAAAAATAGTAGGCTATTATTTATTTAAAATGACATGCATCCGCTAAGAAAAATTGTCCATTGTTACTGTTTGAACTACGTAGCAACGGCAGGAAGTGCTTCGATAGCGTTTTTGCGGACCTTTTTGATTACAGATTTGAAAACATCGTTGCTTGCTTTAAAAGTAGCACAATTCATGATGTCAAACCTTGGAAAGTATCTAGATATCCCTGCCCTAATGCCAAAGTAACTGGCAACTGAATATGTTTTGCCGTTTGATGTCTATGTCTGGACCGCTGCGTAGGGTTTCTGCCCCGTTACTTCTCCGCTGTTTTCTTGTCCCAGTTTGAAAAGCTTTTCGGCCAAACTGTATACAGTTAAATCGAACTGACTTCTTTTTGCAGATGTGAGCGTCCTTAACAACGGTCAATAAATCCTTGACAGCGGTCTGTCTGTTCTGGATTAACAACGTGTCACGTGTTCTGAATTGACCAATCAGAATCGAGTATTCACTAAGCCAACTAGGATTAAAGTCACTATTATATTTAAGACTAATGTCACTGTCAAAACTTGTCCATGCTTTTATCTTCAGTAGACTGGACTACTGTAATGGTGTCTTTACAGGTCTCACTCAAAAATCTATTAGAAAGCTGCAGCTGATTCAGAACGCTGCTGCTCGAGTCCTCACTAACACTAAGAAAGTGGATCACATCACTCCTGTTCTGAAGTCTTTACACTGGCTTCCTGTGTGTCAAAGAATTGATTTCAAAATGCTGCTGCTGGTTTATAAAGCATTGAATGGTTTAGGCCCAAAATACATTTCTGACCTCCTGCTAAATTATGAACCATCCAGAACTCTCCGGTCTTCAGGGACTGGTCAGCTTCTGTCCCCAGAGTCAGAACTAAACATTGAGAAGTTCAATTATTATGCTCCAAATATCTGGAACAAACTCCCAGAAACCTGCAGGTCCGCTGCAACTCTGACTACTTTTAAATCCAGGCTGAAGACTTTTCTTTTTGCCGCTGCTTTTAATTGAACATTTGCTTCTAATGACTGTTTTTAAATGCCATATTCTTAATGTCTTTCATGTTTGTAAAGCACTTTGAATTGCCTTTTGTTGAAAGGTGCTATATAAATAAACTTGCCTTGCCTTGCCTTGCCTTAAAAACATACAAAATACCATAATCTGTTCATTTTGACCATAACATTAATGCTATTTTTCATTGCTGTTGCCAGCCACTGTAGCTGATGTAAGCTTACTACTGGTGCACCCCTCTGATCTCAGATGCACCCCAAGTCATTTTGTTGTGGAAGCGGGCCTGACTAGCATTAGACTTTGCACAGAGCCAATTCTATTTATTGTAAAACTATGTCAAGTCAAGCTTAAATTAGATGAATTAAAGTGGAAGAGCCTCACGCAGCGTCCACACGGCGGCGTGCGTTGAAGCTTCCCGGGGGGCGTGTCTGAAGCTCGACCAACAACCAATCACATGAATCTCCCGCCCCGGACACACAAGCACGCGGTTTGATTGGCTAGAGCTTGTACTGGCATATGATTTGATTGGCTGACGCTTCCGTCGAAGCTTCAAAAGTTGAACATTGCTCAACTTTGGAAGCAAGCAACGCGAGCAAAGCGAAGCGACGCTCCCACAATGCAGTTCGGCAAAGCGTGACGTCACAGACAGCATTGTTTTTAAATAATTTAACAAATCTTGTCTTTATATCGTTTATGTTTACATGCTTGCATGTATCGTTAAACTTTTTTTTAAAAATGTTTGCATTTAGTTTGTTTGCTTACATGTAGCCAAAATACATTGTTGTAAAATATGTGCTATGAAAAGGCTATTGAAGATTTATATAGATATAAAAAAACAGGTAGTCCATCATAAAATAAAGTTATGCTACAATTAACATGAACTACCTTCAACAATGTATCTGTGTGTTGTGTGTTTGTGTACATGCCTATCTGTGTTTATGTTTCTTCGTGTGTCTTTCTGCTCAGGAAGAAAGCTGTAACACTGGATGTGCATTCACTAGCAGAAAAAATGCCTTCATGCCACAAATGGCAAGTGGCGTTGTGGCATTTTGTAGATATGTGATGTATCGTAAAAATGTGAAGTGTGAGCAAGCGCTTTTCAATCCGGGGCCAGGAGGAGGGCTTGCAGATCCATGTTTTTCTCTTTCCAGTTTATATGAACCCAAAAGCATTTAAAAGCCTCGGTCTGCCTCTCTGACTGGACTGCAGTGATGCTTGTATGACGTATAAAGCCGACTGGCATCACTAGGAGCACCTGGGATAACATTGGTGATTAAAAAAACGATATAAATTAAATTGGATAAAAAATGTGTGCCAAAAAAATGGGATCTCTGCACATGTCATGAATTAGACTACAATTACATTAAGAGAGAAATAAATGGGGACATGAATGGGACTCTGGAGACTTTATTCACACAGCTCTCTGACACAGATACACAGTGCTTGCTAAATAGATTCAGTGTGCTTGTAAACCACTACATGCATTTAATGATGCTCTCTGTGCTGCATGCTCTTAGAATATTGAATATTTAATGTAACACATTGTGCAGTTTACAACACAGATGAGCGCCGTAGGCTACTGTTCTCACCAGCAGTTCTCAGGGATCCTGTTCTCTGCCCTGTGAGCACGCATTTCAATGAAACCCTTTTTCATTTCCAGTATTATTTTCTGTTTTGAAGATAATATTTGAACTCACCTTCCTGTTTAAAGGGGCCCTATTATGCCTTTTAGGGTTTTCCCTTTCCTGTAGTGCGTTATGTAATTGGTCTGCAAAGGCTAAAATGATGTGTTCCCTCCAGAGGGAGTTTCTCTCCCACAGACACAATCAGAGCAGACTGGGCTCTGGTCTCAGACAGAGGGTGAAAAGAGGTGCTGCAGCACAGGCAGTATGAGAAAAAGAAAGACCTTTTTGAACATTAAAGCATGGAGACATGTCAGAGTAGAGGCACAAAATACAGATATGAATCTGAAAATGAGCAGAATATGGCCCCTTTAAGGATGTTTTCCTGTGTGTGTATGCTTAATCAGTTCTCAGCATTATGTGTTTAGTATAATGATACCAAATAGGACATCAATGAGAAATAAATGATGTTAAAACGGATTATCCTTAAGCTTCCCTTTATCTTTATACATAAAGAGAGAGAGATGATGAGAGAGTGAGCGTGAGCAAACTGCTGAAATAAGTATAGAGCCAATCATACCTTGCGTGTTTGTGTGTGTTTGGCAACAGCAGCCAATCGAGGCAGGGGCTGCAAGCTGGCAGAGAGAGAAAACAATATGTACATACAGAAGGAGGGTTCGAGAGGAAATGAAACAAAATAGCTGAATGGGATGAGAGCAATATGAGGAAATGGAACAGAGGAGGAGTAGGAGAGAGAGAGGGGAGAGAGGTGTTGGCAGACTGAACAGAGGAGGGCTTTTATTCTCCATGCTACAGCACAGAGAGAGTCTCAGAGGGGGAGAGAGACTCTAGCTCTCTTTCACTCTCTTTCTCTGGCGAGCGGGGATCCAGAGCAAGGGACACAGACAGATGAGAGTAACACAGCGCGGGGGGGAGAAACATCCGTCTGCAGGAGGTAAAGACCATCACTCCTTCACCTCCCTTTTCTCCCTCTTCCTTTCACATGTGCTTCATGCTGAGAAAATGCTATTGAGCTTCTGCAGATGTTTCTATTTGTGTGAGAGAAAAAGTGTCTGCATTTGGTGTGGTATACTTGTGTGTGTGAGGGAGATTTGTGTTCATTTTATAGGCATCATTTGCCAGTGTGTATGTGTGCAGAATAATTAGTCAAGTGCTTTATGTGAAGCTGAGAAGAAGAGGATATTCTTTATATGACTGCACTTCCTTAACACAGCCAGTGTTTTGCTGGTGTTGGACTCAGGGGAGTGCAGAGCTGACCAGATATCATTTACACGGCGGACTGTGATCAATTCTCTTGCATGCAGACCAGCAGCAAGATGAATGCAGATTTATTTTAAATATCCACCCTAATCTGTGGATTTATTTAAGCCCATAAGAGTGGTATATTTTAAGCTTTTCTGACAGAGATGGACGTTCCTCTGTGACGCAAAGGGAGTTAATTGTGTAAATCCCATAGCAGCTAATTTAGACCATATTAAAAGTTTAATAGAGCTGAATTCATTTATGATAATCTCAGTTTGGCGTTTGTTTCGCTTCCATCTTTTTGCCCATGTCTTTGGTCGTTTAACTGCTTTCTGAGAGATCATTGATCTGTCAAACTGTGTTGTTTGTCAAGTTTTGTATCTAGATTTCTTATGTAACACCTTTGAGAAATTCAATTTTCTCATGGTGGCACTGTCTATGAGTTTGTTCAGCCATGAAGTGTGTCACTGGCACTTACTGGAAATTATCACGCTGTGTTAATGGCTTTTGTTTTCCTCACCTGCAGAGAGAGAAAGCCTGTATAAAGGCTTTTTTTTAATTATATACCTTGTTCGCAAGTTAAAGCAATCTCGAAACCTTCTCCAAATGTACCAGTTATAATGAGTAAATTGGCTCTTATATCTATTTTCGCACTCAAATCAATACAACAGACGACCTACTCGCCCATTAACAGCTTTCACTTTATCTTTTTAACAAAAAACCTAACTTTACTCAACAATTTCATCCTGTCATTCCATCAATTGAGGCATTCAGGTTAGGCTGTACTCTAAAGGAGAAAGTTCAGTAGATGCCTGGTAGCGGTTGATTACTCTTCACTGATTTAAATTTCAACACAACAGCACAGTGTGACAGCCAGGGGTGTGTATGTGTGTGGTCTAGAACGAAAAGTAACAGGTCATATCTTACTTACAAAAAGATAAATATACAGTGTACATGACAGATATATCACAGATAGCACCATCAACTAAAGAGGCAACTTAAGAGGCTTATTGTCATCTAAACATAACAAATTGCAAATGTTGTGAAAACTAAGCAGCGTAGCTAGAGAAAAGTACAGCTAAAAGTGTGCTAACATAAGCATATTTAGCCTAGCTGCATCAACCATCTAAGTTAGTAAACTAAAATGCCATTGAACGGGTCCCGCCTCCAACGCTGTATCCACCTCTCTTCATACACCAATGATTTTACCTATTTCTTATAGAGATGGGTGAGTCCTGATTCATCCGGATCATTAACCTGGATCCTAGTAACCTGCAGACTCGTGGGGACTCAGAGCCGTAACCGTAGCAGATCCAGAGATCCAGAGATCCAGACTCATCATGCGCGAGTCAACAGCAGACTCAGATTCGCAAATCCTGACTCACTGTGCAAAACATAGCAGACTCGTGCGGACTCGCAGACTCGTGCGGACTCGGAGCCGTAACCGTATAGCAGATCCAGACTCACAGCGCGAAACAGCAAACGGTTTCGGACTCGTCATGGTTTTCAGACTCAGTGAGTGTCAGCTCTGTTTGTGATAACGTAGATGCATACTGTGCACAGATAATTTGACGACTTCACCCAGTCAAGTGTAAGAAGCCAAATACTGCAATAAACAAGCATTAAGACACAAACGTTGTTAGATCACGTTTGTGTAGCGGAGGTTAATGTAAAAACGTTAGTTCAATATGCTCGTGAAATGCAAATCTCAAGTGACAAATTCAAAATTACAAATACACAAACAGTGGACTGCCGCCCTCACTAGTAGCTCTAAAATTTGAATGTATTTGAAGTTGGAGACTATGTGCTCCTGTTTCACTGGTAGGATTTCTACGCTCTTGGTGACTCTTATGACTCCAAAGACTCATATGATCCGGATCTCTTCAATGACTGACTCAGAAGACCTTGAGTCCGTAAAAGGATCCGGATTTGCCATCTCTAATTTCTAACTGGGCAGTTTCATGTTTTTAGTGGCCAAGGTGAGCTTTCCGCCAGGAGATGGCATGGTTTCCCATGTCAACAGCCTTTCCAACAATCTATCTATTAAATGTATCTAGTATTATGTAACCATCTGTTAATCTTAAAACTTCCTTCGTGTTTTTAACTCTAAACATCTCCCAGTCTAATCTTTATTAGTAGTCTTTTTTATGAAATCTGACAATATTGGCACCAGGTGAATGTTCCAGTTCTAAGATCTATGCTTTATTTGTTTCTGAAACATGATTTACTAGAAAAATGTAATGTGTTTGTTTGATAGACAAAATGACAAAATGCATTGGTTTGTAGATGGTGTTTTGTATTTTCAAACCACACTGTGTTTGTTAGAGAATCATAGGGCATTTATAAAAACACGTTTAGTTTGTTGGTGGACTGGCTGTTTAGAAGAGTCAAAACTATCACAAAAGGTCAAACAACATGTTGGCTGAACTACTTATTCCGTGGCCTGGGGCCTCATTTATAAACGGTGCGTACGCTCAAAAGATGGCGTGCGCCAGTTTCTACGCAATGTTTGCGAATTATAAAAAACAAACTTGACGGGAAAATGTGCGGTCCTCCACGCAAACTCTGACCCATGCGTACGCACTAAGCACAAAAACGGGAGAGACGAGAAACTGCGACACCGTTGGCAGAAGGAAGAATGGAGAGAAATATGTGGAAATAATTCCATAAATAGAATGTTACCTCTCATTTATCGGGCTGTCAGGAGAGGGGGAGGAAAAGAGAGGCTCCGTCCTCCGTGTATTATTCTTATATTATTATATAGAGTCGTTATTCATTTGTTTTAAAGCTCAATAAATAACAAAGAAGACCTTTGACCGGCACTTTTCTAATTGTGTCCGGAAGATTTAAACTTTAACGGACATGTTGACCGGCGAAACCCCACCTCTGCTGCTAAATCCAGCGCGGAGAATAAACAGAAGGGCAACCATGCATGCGCGAGAAGTCTTCTTCGCTGCTTTTGGTGTATTTGTGGCAGACTACAGCGCCACTTACAGGCCTGGCATATGTACTACAGCGTCTCCAGCGCTTTCGAGCGGTCTCGTGCTGAAGTACAGCGCCACTTACAGGCCTGGCATATGTACTACAGCGTCTCCAGCGCTTTCGAGCGGTCTCGTGTGAACGGACAGGTTTCTGGTGCCTGCTGCGTGTGGACGGAAGACTTTTTTGATAACGATTGCGGTCCGTTTGCGTTATCGTCCTCGTGTGGCTCCAGCCTAAGAACACCATATGTGGTGAATTGTACAGCTAATATAACAAAACACATTAGTTGTGTTTCCTTTAACTGGTGGATTATGGATTATCCATAATCCACCAGTTAAAGGAAACACAACTAATGTGTTCCAGCTTTCGATCAGCAACTATATATCCATAATGGATATATAGTTGCTGATCGAAAGCTGGAACACAAACCACCAAATACAAAAAAATAATTCAGATCCAGTCGTCATGACTCCACTCCGGAGGGATTCCCCGATCATTTCTTACAGTTTCTCATCAAGGGGGTGTCTCCTGTCCCCGGTACAAACACACTGCCTGAGGAAGGTTAGGCTATGTGTATTTTTTTTGTCATTAACCTTTTTCGGACCACTTATTTATTTATTTTGGTGACGATCCGACCTCCATGCTGCTACTCTGGTTCAAACTGCATCCACCAAACAATATGATTTATCTCCACCTCCCCAAAATAACCAAAATCTGACACGGTGTGAGATGTAGTTTTTAGCTGTTCTGTCGTCATTTCCTGCGATCTTCTTCATGCAGTCAGTCAAAATGAATGAATGAATGGGCGTTTCTTTGACTATTTATAGGCAAATATGGGCGTTACGTGAAGCCCGCAAAAGCTGCGCCGCATTTCGAGTTGATTGTGATTTATAAAAGGGAAACCGGCGTAGGATGTGCCGTACGCAAGTCCTGCGCCGGTACGCAGTCTTTTATGAATCGGAAAATGTCTGTGCGTATTTATTTGCTTTGTCCTACGTAAGCAACCTTCCCACGTCAATCCTACGCAAGGCTTTATAAATGAGGCCCCTGGTCCTTATAGGATATATCCTCTGGGAGCATGAATGGCATTCCAATCAATATCTGTTTAGATATTTCAGTGGTGGACTAAAAGAGAGATTTTGCTATCCCAGGAGCAATGCAGCCTGCTTTGGAGATATTAGATTTATTAGAGAAAGATTTTGCTTTTCAATTAAATAATGCTGCTTCTTTTTAAAGCAGAAAGCACGAAAATAAAAAGCATAAATGTCTCAGAGCAGACCCAGACTGAGCTGTTGGACTGTCTGTTTCCATCAGAGGACTACAGATGTAAAAAGAGTGCAATGACAGAGAGCGTCATCGCTCACATTGTGTTGCCCGGTGGACACGGCAGCATTGAATAAACATGTCAGCTCTGACGCATAGAGTCAGAGAGTTTTGTAATGGCATGTGCTCGTAAAGTTTCTTTACTTATGAATCTATTGATTTTTTTTTAAATACATGGACCCATTGACTGACTTTTACTAATTGATGGTTGCAATTAAGAGCCAGAACAGTTGGACTATTATTAACATGTGACATTTCAACCAATCATAAAGTGCAATTTCATGCATTTAGTTTAACTCCAATTCAATACATTCAAAACTTTATTGACCATGTACAGAATATTTTAACACTTCAAGCCAGTCATATTATCACTTATCCAATAACCCTTTGTTGGTCTTAAACATTATACTTTTTTGCCATTGAGCTTCCATCCCACCTGAAGTTAGCTCAACATTAAATAAGATTGTATCCGAAACTTAGAGAGATGTTAAGTACTTTTGTTAAAAAAAAATAATAATTATAAAAGCATTCTTGACCCATATTAAATGCAATTTCTTTATCCTGAAAGTAAGTATCTCTGAGTCTGCACTCTAAACCATTGTTCTCTATGCCCTTGTGGTACAAGGCAATGTCCCATTCACATTGATGGGGACAACGCCCCGCTATCAAGACATACAAAATAATCAATCCTTGGCAGTTCTCTTTTATCTTCATCACACATGTGGACATTCCAAGTCCTTCAAAAAGCTGCCCTTTAGAACAATGCAGAATCGTTTTCTGAAATAAATATTTTTTTAAAAGGATAACCAACTGTGTGTGACCTCCAAATCTATTACAAAGAATGTATCCCATTAGTGATATGACAAGACTGTTGTATTTTGGTTAAGTTTAGGCATTAAAATGCTTTCTTTGGTTTAGAGAAGCATCACCACATGGTTTGGCTGAGGCGAAAATACATGAATAATTGTTTCCTGTGTTAAAGTCATTGTATGTATAGCCCGATATCACAACTCAAATGTTCCCACTACTGGCTTTACAAGCTCTACAGTATGCAGTAAATATATTATTTACTTCTGTTTATGGAAGGTTAAGCTACCATCAGGTCAAGTTAACATTTCCTGCATATTCTTCAAAGGGAAAGCAAACCTATGCCTTTCAGGCTGCTATTGATGTGAAAAATGTACATTGACAAGTAAAACTGCAAAAAATCGCAACATTAAATAGAGAGGAGAGAAACAACAAGTGGTGATTTGTTTTCCGGTAAGAGAAAGTGAGAGCATCAAAGTACTGGATAAGACAATTCACTTGCTGTACGATGTGATTTGTGGAAATGTACATAACACTATATTTATCAAGACAACAGGAAAACACAGAGAAAGTGTTTAGTCAGCAGCTACAGCAAACAGCATGGAGGCTTCTTTCTGAAATAACATAGAGCAGGGGAAATGAGAAGGCCAGTTCTTATGTTTTTTTGTTATATTGTGTATATTTTTCTATAACTATATTGTCACAGTGAAGTGGAGCAGGGTCAACACAATTCAGGAGAAGGGTAGACTTAACAGAAAAGAACCTTGTATATCAGGTCATCCAGGCAAGGCAAGGCAAGGCAAACTGAACCTCACTTCACGTTGCATGACAAACACCGACATACAATAATCTAACAAAGACCAACAGAAAACCAAATGGCAGTAGAACTAATGAGGGAATAAAGTGCAAGTGTATAGGAAGTCAGCTGGTTTCCGTGCAAATGGAGATCAGGCGGAACTAATAAGGCCAGGACTGACAATCAAACAGGCGGGAAAGGGAGGTCTTTTATTAGGCTGACTCTGGAAATTGGCTTTGAAAGGGCTTCCTCTCCAGAAAGTCAATGACTTTTCAATAGGATTTTGTAATATTGCTGAAAATAAGCTCTGTGGTGAAGCAAAATGTATTATCTTTGCAGGTTTTGTTCAACAGGTTAATCTCCACATATTAACAACACTTTTATAGTTGTTAAAGCGTAACTGCAATCACTAACTAGAGGTAAAAAGCTAATGCTAAGCTATAAACCATATACTTTGCGGTTGCTTGGCTTCACGTTAACACAACAAGGCTAATGGCGGCTAACGTCTCATTGGGCTACTTGTTAGCAACCGCCGTTTTTAAGACACAAAGTAACTTCAGACATTTACATGTGGGGTATTTAGTAATGTATTTTATGTTGTGGAACAAATTGTTAACATCTGTTAAAGACCCAGTGAAGTGTGCGCCGGTGCATGATCTGTTATGCTAATACGTATAGTAATGACCAAAATTGTCCATTGGAACCCATATAAAAGATGTTGGAATAGCAACGAATTTGACGAGTTGGAATTTTCCGCTGGGAAATCCGCCTTCGTGGGCGTGGCTTGCGATCTACTGCGTGACGTCAGAAGATGGGCTCAGCCGAAGTGTTTACATTCACCACCGTTCATTTTGGCTCTGTTTCAAAGTGGAATTTACCAACGTTTTTGAGCGAGTATTTTATTGGAAAGTGTTTCGCAGTCGACTGGAAGTGATTGCCAATCGAGGAAACCTGACAATGGAGGCGACAGTGAAGAAAAAGGGAGGAAAAACACACGGGAAGCGATGCATTGCCGCTGGCTGTGGTAATGTCAATTCTGCCGAAGTGGCGATGTTTCTGTTACCAAAAGATGAAGGTGAGTGGCTGGTGTTATTGTTTCGTAGATTCGTAGATTGTTTATGAAAAATAAAGGCCACTGTGTTTGTGTCTACTAACAAGACTATCATGGCGGCGGCAGAGCTCAAGTCGAGTTTCTCCGCCTGGAGATATTCTCACTATTTCACTTTTGTCGAGCACAAAGAAAAGAACGTTTTAGTTAAATGTAAGTTGTGTCTTGGCGGGTCAAAGATCCTATCGACTGCCCAAAACAGCAATTAAAATCTGTTGAAACATCTGCAGAAACAACATGCTGGGACGAAGCTAGTAGCTAAGACCACAGACCCAGACTCATCCGACGCCACTCCACCTCCACCTAAGCAACAGCGGCTGGATTGGCACTTTGAAACATATCTTTGTGTTTGTGTTTGTATAGACCACATTGCTTAGCAGAGTTCAGTGATGCAAATGCATGTCAAGTTGATCAACAGGTTGTATTATTCTCCGATGCAATAACAGTACTGAAATGAAGGCTACAGTATAAGGGCATTAATGGGTGCCCTTTTTTAAGTAACTAAAAAGTTACTTTTCACAGTAACGCATTACTTTTTGGTGTAAGTAGTGAAGTAACTAGTAATTGTAACTAGTTACTGGTTTTCAGTAACTAGCACAACACTGCATGTGAACATGAATGTTGCATCATGCTATGAACAGATGAATGTATGATCAGGTGATGGCCAATCCTGTGTGTAGATCTACTCTAGATCTATGACAAAATATTGTCCTCAACTAAATTGACTTCCATGGCCACTTCTCATCTATCCTGTCCGAAAAGCTGTCAAAATCACTCATTTCTCTCGCACCAGTATCACTTTCCGAAGTCTCCGCCATGTTTACAATCACAACTGGGCCCATCTTGTGACGTCACAGCCGCTATCGTCTGCAGCAGCGGTAGGCTCAGACTCTGAAAAATTTGCGATGTTTATCTCGTCCCTCGCACTTCCTAAAAAATTATTTTAGCCATGAACAGGTACAATTATATGTAAGAAATGAAACTGCCATTTCATTTTGGCGCAAAAAAATGCACTTCACTGGCACTTTAAGCTTTTGTTCTCCACAGACCTTATTTCAGTCATGAATTCTAAACGAGAGTGCCATCATGTGCTAACCCATTTCCGGGTTTGTAGAACTTAAACAGGGATTTTTTTCATTAGGGATATCGGGTGACAAATAATACTTTGATTCTTATTTATAAAGCACTGCTGATATCAGGGACACATTTTGTTTTTCAATGCGAAATGATCAGCAAGTACCAAAAGAAAATACATAGAGGCTTCATTTGAGCTGCTACTGCCTCACGTTGAAGGCTCATTTTAGCATATTTTCATAAGCCATTTACCCATCATTCATTGCAGAGAGTTTGTTGAGAAGTAATTATTGAAATTATGCACATGTCATTAGGTGGCTAGCAGTGGTGGCCGGCCCATAGGAGCGCTAGGGGCGCCGCCCCAACTCTTCCCACATTCTAGATTGTCATTAAAAAATATTTTTATTTTATAAAAAACAATTTTAATGAGCAAGGTACATATTATATAGTTGGTGTCAGGTAAATGTTTAATCTAAGATAAAATATCGATATAAATAGTTTAACGATGTCTAAAGTTACTGATAAGTCAAGTGTTTCCTGCTTGGGGCGCAGAAATCTTTGCCCGTTGACGTTATAAGTGGTGCATGCACAGTCCGCACCTCTTCAATACAAGTGATAGGAGCAGCTCTTCAATACAACAGAGGAGTAGCTCTTCAATACAACAGATAGGAGCAGCTCTTCAATACAACAGAGGAGTAGCTCTTCAATACAACAGATAGGAGCAGCTCTTCAATACAACAGAGGAGTAGCTCTTCAATACAACAGATAGGAGCAGCTCTTCAATACAACAGAGGAGTAGCTCTTCAATACAACAGATAGGAGCAGCTCTTCAATGCAACAGATAGGAGCAGCTCTTCAATACAACAGATAGGAGCAGCTCGGGGCGCACCAAACTTCGCCCAAATCAGCTGTTGACACCTCCAACAACTAGGGGGCAGCAGGAGCGCCAGAGTGAGTGATTGACGTTTGAATGAGAGAGAGTTAGACGGAGACGGAGGCTGCGGTCGAATAGTCAGTTTAGCTTAGGAACCTTCCTAACGGAGTGAAATGACCCGGAAGTACCTCAGTGGCAGCCATGACAAGAGCCGTTCGAATTCTCTAGAAGTCTAGATGATAGGAAAGGAGGTTTGAAATTTCCTTTATAACCTCCTTTAGCTTAGGAAACACTGGACCTTCCTTTACGAAAGGAAAGGAGAAAATGCTGTCCCACAATACCTTGCGGCCGCAACATTTACCGTGACACAACATTTACCGTGACACAACATTCGGCCGTTCACGGAAACAACCGATTATGACCGAGAAATTATATCATGAAAGTTACGGTGCTTCTTAAGCATTTTAAAACGTATGTGGTAAGTTGCCAAAGTGCTTTGTTTTGAACGTTCATCAGTATTATAATCAAAAAGAGAAATATGAACGTTAGTTTTTACTAAAATGATCAAATAAAGTCAACATTTCACAGTGTTTACGGAGCTGTGTGGGGTTTCTTAAACTTTAAAAAACATGTTTAATGGTTATATACACAGTGATAGATGTTAAGGACGAACAAGTTTATAATAAATACATTTGTATTTCTTTTAAGATCTTTTCATACAATCATACGTATTGGGATCATTTGTATTAATGCGGACCGGAGGTGAGGGTGACAAGCATAAGTTTCACTTTCCTTTTTATTTCAATTCCAACCTTGGTCATGAAAAATATTTGTTTCTCTGTTTTCCACGTTCATAAAGCATAAAACAACACCATCAGAGCACGGTGCAGAGTATCTAGATGCGTTTACAGTAGTCCGCCGTTCTTATTATACATCCATGTTGTAGTCTGCTGTATAAAAAAACTGTAGTTTCCCCACAGCAGCAGACGCACATTTATGACGTCCGCTGGCGCATCATAAACACGTCGGATAGTGAAAGTGCAGTCGGATTCTCAAAGCACCGCAGTCTCTTCTCCTAGGTCCTTTTGAACTCTCCTATCCACTATCCCTTAACCCCCGAGACGTTTCACACAGAGGTCAAGGAATAGACGATAGGGATAGACCAGTGCTTCTCAAACTTTTTTCAGTAATGTACCCCCTTTGAAACATTTTCTCAGCCAAGTACCCCCTGACTACCCCGAACATTTTTGATAGAAAAAGCCTATATATATATATAATTACAATATAGTAATGTTCCATCAGTGTGTGATTTTTTAACTCCTTCATGCATGAATTACAACAATTTTTTTTAAACTGATTTTTAAGTATATGTTTAACAAACCAATGAACAAAATTATATATTATGCAAAAACTATAAAATACAATACACAAATATCATAATAGAATCCACTCTGGTGCCTGATGTGCAACTATACCATCCGAAACCCCATGCATATACAAGAAAACAGCATTAAATTAGCAGTCTCTAATGTAGTGACCACAATGCATGAAAGGGTTTAAAAAAAAAAAACGTTGTAACTGAAGAAAAATGTGCAATTATAAACAAACTATGTAATAACACTGCAATTACACTCTTTAGGAGTTTTAGGTCCGATGCCTCCAGTGCTTTGGCTGATGTTGTGGAGGCTTTTCGCATCATCTCTTGCGAGGATCTGTACTCATCAAGTTTTCTCTTGAAACATTCCGGTGGCTCTCCTTTTAATAGTAACTAGGAAGTCTAACAAAGAACATAAAATACACAAAATATTCAATGTAATATTTTTTATTTTACCTGAGTAGCATTCAAGCTTGTCTTTCAGCTCTTCGTTGATGAGATTTTTCTCCTTCAGTTCCTCCAGAAGAGCCCGCATGTTTTTCTTGGCCCTCCTTTCTCTTGCCAAGGCATTGGTCTTCTCCCGCTGCAGTTTCCTCACACTCGCTGAGGCTCCGTTGAGTTTGGCCTTTATAGCCTTGGGGCAAGCAGGCAATGCATATTGGGTGGTCAGTGCCCTGCCGCTTGCGGCTCTTTCGCCTCTCTCCAGTGGCTCCCTGTTGCTTTGGCAAAATATACGAATATATAAATAATAGTAATATGGAAATTAATAAGTTACTTTTTTAACAATTCAATGTTCACTTATCAATGCTGTGAGCCTAATTTATTTTTTACGTTCTCCAATTCTCCAACAGAAAACACAACTCAGCGTACTTTTAAGAAATTGATCTTAATAGGCGTGTCCCCTTATAAGGCAAAAATATGTTTTGAGGCTCTGGACAAAAATGGCTCTTTTGATTGTAAAGGTTGCCAACCCCTGGGTGTAGTTTCAATGTTTGCACATTTTTATTCATCAAAGTGTATGAGTGACATAGAGCAAGGGAGATAGCCAGTGGTTCTCAAACTGTTTACACAGAGTACCACCTCAAATAATATTGGGCTCTTCTAGTAACACCATCATAGACCTTCCTGGGTACCACCGAGATAAAGGATTTAATATGACAAGCCATATGATGCTCTCATTTGTTAGTGACATTCCACATGCAAATACTCACAACATTAGGCTGAGGTTCATCCTGAGACAAGTCCATTGGCAGGCTATCTTCCGCTCTTCTAGAAGTGGTTGTGCTTCTTGTTGCTACCGGCTAAAATAAACATAATTAAAGAAATTTTGAGTGTCTAAAATGTGCTGTAATACACAACACATTATTTATTCCTAAACTTGCAGAAAGAAAAACTAAAGTGTGACATTTAATCACATATTTATATATCAATCTTATACACCTTGAATTCTTGTTGGCCAATGATACACATACCCTTTGAAGATGAGCTGGGAAGTTGAATATTGTTGGCGCAACACCATCTTTAAGCCGGACAGTCTGCCCCGTCCTGTCAAAGTCCTCACTCCTGAAGTGCTCACTGCAGAGCAGTGTCCTGCCAGAGGAAACAAAACCGTCCCTTCTTAGGGCAAGTTCCCATTGCCTTGTCCTCTCTCCGGATTTGGGAAACCTTAAAAACATGAGAAAGGTAGCCAGATATATAAATTATTGACAACATTTTCCACCCTTCTTTCCTTTAACATTAAGGGTACGGACAAAAATACACACCTAAATTATCATATGTTTGGGGTAATTTTATGTATGTATGGATGTATTAATGCAAACTTTAAGAATAAGACAACCACACTAAGAGTTATAAAAAAGGTGTCCAAAAGAAACATTCAATAATTGTGTAAACAAATGGTAGCAACATATTCTAAAAAGCCTGGGTCAACAACAATCTTGCAATACTATTATCTCACATAGCCCCACTCTTTCTGTGTAGCAGGACTTGTATTGTACATACATCCACTAAGTAACTAACGATTATCCTAATTATAGTCATAATATTGTCATATTTACGGGTTCTTGTTTCGAGACTACGACGATTAGAGCATCCGTAGGCTGCACAAAAGTCAGGCATCTTCACTGATAGGCTTACTTCTGTAAACACAAAGCCAGCAATTTCCTGTATCATAATGTATCTAAATGTAAGATGTTTTTAACAAGCCAAACCGCTTGGAAGAAATCATTTGCAACTTAAGTTATGTTCAAAAGAAAGAACAGTTCTGCCTCTCCCACTGGTGTAAAGTTGCTGGGTCAACTTTGTAATACTAGGTCTCACTCACAGCATCTTGTTATTAGCCAGCTAATAAATACAACCACATCCACAAAGATTGTCATTTAGACAAAAGATTAGGTTGACATAAAAATGGCTTTTTTGATTTGTTGCACTAAATTTTACTTGATCTTTTGTTTTATTCGTTCTAAAATGGAACAATTGGCACGAAAACAATTGTCTACCTTAAAGTATTCCTGATTCTGATCTAATTGTTCATAATAGGCCTGAGCGACTCAATGTTCAAATTAATAAATAACCAAAAACAGATAATTGGAAAGTTTCAAGTAATATCAGTCACAATGGTGTTGAGAGCACATCATTATTACAAAAGAAATAAAGGAAAAGTCAATAAATAACAATTAAATGCAATTGAAAAGTTACTGCTGTCATGATCTCAGTTTTGGTTTATGTTTTATTTTGAACTGTATTTTGTCCTTGTGTCTTGTTTTACTTCCTTTCTCTGTGTTTCCCTCCTGTTTGATTGTCCAACTCTTTACACCTGCTACCCCTTCTGTCTGGCATGCCCTCCCCAGCTGTCTATTCTCTCTGTGATTAGTCTTGTGTGTTCTCTGTCAGTTCTTCGTCGTTGTTTCCTCGGTTTGGTTCCTGGTTTCCTGTCTGTATTATTCTGGATTTCCCTCGTCTGCCATCCTGTGTCGTCCAAGTCTTTGCGGTTTGATACTTGTTATTATTAAAGCTCGCCTTTTGTTTATACTTTATTCTTGCCTCCTCATCATTCTGCGTTTTGGTCCTGATTTTCATAATCAGAATTTAAACAGACCAATGGATGGGAATGTATTGAGTTCACTGTACACTGTACAGTATGTTCCATATATAAGGGGGACAAAAACTAAAAGCACATCCGAAGTTCAGCCCACTTCGATGGGAGAAAATCATTAGTGAGTCTGATAATATCCAGATATCACCAACATCATCAATAGATTGACATGGACTATAACAAACATTTGCACAATAGCATATCATTATTTCTGTAAATGATGTAAATCATCGAGAAAAATAATGAGACAAGAGAAAAAAAAGTGATGGACTAAAGATAATGGCAAGTCAGTATTCAAGTCACAGCCTATGCCTTCCTTCTGCGTCTGCAGTGTATTCCCCTCCAATTAGCATCATAATTAGCAACATTGGATGCTAATCCATGGCTAATTGGTTTGATAGATATCCAGAACCAAACTAAATTGTAGCTACAGCCTCTGCCCTTGGGCTGGAGCATGAAGGCAGCTAGTTACATCCATTATATCTGACTGTAGTATTTCATCAGTGGAACAAATCCCTTCAGAAGACCTTTGTTCTTTGAAGTAAAGTAAAACTCAAATAGGTCACTTTTTACTTAAAACAGTTCTATTTGATTACACTCAATGTCATTAGTTATTCCCTTTCAGTGATACATTAAATAACATTGTTAGAAGCACAGAAGGTATCAAATGATGTGCCATAAGGGACAGTTGGGCAATATCCAATCAGAGGTTCAACGGTTCGGTTCCCGTAATCTGCAGTCAACATGTCTGAGTGTCCTTGGGCAACATACTTAACCCTCAAATGATTCCGTGGGCATGTCTTAAGTGTTGTTTTTTTAAATAAAATGTTATGTAACGCAGTGGCAACCGTGTCTATCACAACTGGACCTTCTGTAGACACACACACCCCCCGCCGCCGCCCCCCCGGCGTTATAATGTCCGTCTTTTCACTGAATTGTCGTCTTGAAAAGGGTACTCACAACAATTCCGCAACAACTTCATCTTCACCTGTTGCACTTGTCATTTCAACGTTAAAAACAATAAAACGGCATGAAATGCTTCGTCGCATTCATCTAGATCCTCTGTCTCGAGCCAGTTAACTAGCGGCCTTCGAGAGTACCCTGGAACCGAGGGAAACTCTGAAAAAATACGCCCATTGGCTACAAATCAATATATGATTGGTTGATCAAACTGTCAGTCCAAACGTACGCTCTCATTCAGTGCAACGGCCAGGGCATTCTATCAAGGATATAGAATACCTTGGTTGAAGGATATTCTACCCAGAGACCCAGAACAAGATCTGATTGGTTGCTTTCTTTTCTAACACAAAACCACTGAAATGCGTAGTGCATGGTCCGAGAAGGACAAACAAATCAACATAACACTGTAATATTACAGATCAACAACACAGATACGATTCTCATTTATTCATTTTATATACATTTTATTACATTTTATTACATTTTATTTATATAATTAAATCAATTTTTTGTTTGTTTTATCTGAGTGTTCCAGGGTATTCTACTTACTATAAGCCTTCTGTTGGAATCAGATAAAGGTTAAGTAGCGCAGAAGCAATGAGGACTATTTTGGTGTAGCTGTGCAATGAGCAGCAGGCCCTTAGATAATAACATTGGCTGTAAAGGGGTAATGACAGCCCTTATATAGAGGGACAATCTGTAACAGGAGTTTTAAAACCCCTAAACATCAAAGGAAGGGAACTGAAACTGAAGGGAAAATCATTTTGCCTTGTAAGACATTGGAGTCCTAACAGTCCCAGGCTGCTTTGCTACATATGCTTTTGGTGTGGCGTAGGCCCTCCTACCACTGTGAATTATGTTTTTACGTTATGTTTTTGATTTTCGCCCAAGTCCATGTTACAAAACTCAAAGAAATTAGGCAAACATTTTCAGAGACGTTAATTTCCCCATGGGGATGAATAAAGAGTTTCAAATATAATCTATTGCATTCTTTTCCATTATATTTAATAGGAACATCCAAGCAACAGAATATTTTTATTGAATACTAAAATATAATTGCAAGTTCAGATCTCGTGTGCCCTGACGATAACATTTTCTCATTTAAACAGTCTGCGATTTTTTAATAGCTGTCCTTCAAGCACTTGGCAGCTAGATATTATATTTGTTAGATATATATTATTTTCTTTGTTCGTCATATGCTGCAAACAATACCTTTTTATGTTAACACGCTCATACTGTAGCTAGACCCTGGATTGACTCTCCGAGTTGACAACCTCCATTATGTTTATCGAAGCGGAGTGTTGAACTTGCTTTGTAGTATAGGCCTCAGAAAACGTATGCCCCCATCAACAGTAAATGTATTTCCTTTTTTTTCAAAGACTGGAAAGTTCTCATAACTTTAGCTATTGAAAGGTATGGTTATGGTCAGGTAGAGGCCTGCTTCTTCCTGTCAGTAAAGGTTAAAACTGGAAGTAAACCATGAAGTGCTGAATTGTCTAATATTTACAATTCACTGGGCTAAAATCGCATAGAGCAGCCCTTCCTCTGACAGAGTTATAAATGTAACTTACACATTTTGTATATCGCCCTTTCTCCTCTCATAGAAATTTAGTATTACATGGACACTAAGTGCACACGACTTGTTCTCTTATTAGTGCACATTAGATTCTTAAAGCTTCAAATTGAACTTCATGTACAGAAATGGCCGTGTGGCCCCGGAACTGTCCAATTCATTCATGTATTTGCAGTAGTTCAGTTGTCTCAACAGCACTCAGACAGACAGGATAGCATGCATTAATAATTCTATTAATTCTATTATTAATGTTTTTATACTGTATGCTCCAAATTAAAGTGTTAGATACAATGAAGGCCCTTAAGGCAATTTTATTTATATAGCACTTTTCAGCACGTGGCGATTCAAAGTGCTTTACAGATTAAAAACAAAAGACATTTAAGAACAAATGCAGCATAAATACATTATTAAACGGCATTTAAAAACAGGCATAAAAAGCAAAGATAATGAAATAAAATAAATAAACACAGCAGGTACAGAATACATGACTAAAAAGGCATACTGTAGTGTGAGTATGGGCAGCTCAATTAAAAGCAGCGGCAAATAGATGCGTTTTTAGTCTGGATTTAAAAATAGGAATAGGAAGTGTTTCGGCGGACGTGCATGATTTGGGCAGTTTGTTCCAGATAGTTGGGGCATAATAACTAAAAGCTGCTTTTCCATGTTTAGTTGTTATTCTCGGAACAGAGAGCAGACCCGACCCAGAGGACCTGAGACTCATGGATGCTTCATAGTGATGGAGGAGGTCGTCTATATACCTCGGTCCTAAGCCATTTAGTGATTTAAAAACTAGCAGTAGTATTTTAAAATCAATTCTTTGGTCGACTGGAAGCCAGTGTAATGATCTCAGAACCGGAGTGATGTGATCCACTTTTCTAGTGTCAGTGAGAACTCGAGCAGCAGCGTTCTGAATCAGCTGCAGCTTTCTGATGGATTTTTTAGTGAGCCCTGTGAATACACTATTGCAGTAGTCGAGTCTACTGAAAATAAAAGCATGGACAAGTTTTTCTAAATCCTGTTGCGACATTAGTTTTTTAATCCTTGATATATTCTTCAGATGATAGTATGCAGACCTAATAACTGTTGTAATGTGACTGTTAAAAGTCAGGTCTGAGTCCATCACTACACCCAGATTTCTTGCTTTGTGAGTTACTTTGTAGTCTGCCGACTGAAGCTCTGTGATTACTTTTAATCGGTCCTTCTTTGCTCCAAAAACAATGATCTCAGTTTTTTCTTTGTTCAATTGGAGAAAGTTCTGAGTCATCCAGTCAGTGATGTGCTCAATGCACTTGCTCAGTGTTCTAATCGGAGAGTAGTCTCCCGGTGTAATTTTAAAATAAATCTGGGTGTCGTCTGCATAGATGTGATAGCTTAGATCGCTCTTTTTAATAATTTCCGCCAGAGGTAGCATATAGATATTAAAAAGCAAAGGTCCTAAGATGGAGCCTTGAGGAACCCCGCATGACATATTTATCAGGGTTGATTTGTAATTGCCTATTGAGACAAAGTTTGTTCTGTCCTTTAAGTAGGAGCTAAACCAGTTTAGAGCTGTTGCTGAAACTCCCACCCAGTTTTCTAGACGGGCTAGCAATATGTTGTGGTCAACAGTATCAAAGGCAGCGCTGAGATCTAATAATACTAACACTGATATTCTGCCACTGTCTGTGTTCAAATGGATGTCATTTAAGACCTTAACAAGTGAAGTCTCAGTGCTGTGGTTAGGTCGAAAGCCCGACTGAAACACATCAAAACCGTCATTTAAAAACATGAAATTAGTCAACTGTTGAAAAACAGCTTTTTCAATCAATTTGCTTAAAAAGGGAAGGTTTGATATTGGCCTGTAGTTATTCATTATGGTTTCGTCTAGGTTATGCTTTTTTAGGAGCGGTTTAATTATTGCAGTTTTCAGGGCCTGTGGAAATGCACCTGATTGAAGAGATTTGTTTACTATGTGTAGTATATCTGAGGCCAGGCAATGAAAAACAGTTTTGAAAAATCCTGTCGGGATGATGTCGAGGCTACAGGAGGAGGATTTCAGATGTTGGATAATGTCTTCCAGGTCTTTAGCATTTATCAGACGGAATTGTGACATGGTGTCTGAATTGACATTTGCTGTACCTGATACAGAGGCACTGACTGCCTGTCTAATTTGCATGATTTTGTCAGTGAAGAAGGAGGCAAAATCATTGCAGGCCCTGGTGGATAGAAATTCTGAGGCTACTGACACTGGGGGGTTTGTTAGTCTGTTGACGGTAGCAAACAAGGCACGTGAGTTGTTTTTATTTTTGGTAATGATGTCAGAGAAGAACGATTGTCGTGCCTTTTTTATTTCCTGATTATAGAAACCGAGTTTCTCTTTATATATTTCCAAGTGAACCTGGAGATTTGTTTTTCTCCACCTGCATTCAGCTTTTCTGCACTCAGTTTTTGCTGTTCTCACAGTCATGGCTTTTCTCCATGGAGATATTTTCTTTGTAGATACTTCCTTTATTTTAATGGGAGCGATGGTATCTATGACATTTGTTATTTTAGAATTAAAATGATCAACTAGCTCATTTACTGAGTAGTTAGGATGGGCAATTGAGGGAGTAAAAATCGGAGCAAACATTTCTTGTGCATTTTCAGTTAAGTGACGTCTAGTGGTGACCTCTTTCTTAGCAATTGTATGGACGGTAATAGAGCTCTCAAAGAAAACACAGGAATGGTCGGAGAGCGCAACATCAGTCACCACAGGCTTAGAGATGTTCAGACCCTTTGATACAATTAAGTCCAGAGTGTACCCCTTATTGTGCGTGGGCTCCGTCACATGCTGAGTCAGTCCATAATTATCGATAACAGAAAACAGTTCCTTAGCCCCTCTGTCCTCAGGGTTGTCAACATGGATATTAAAATCGCCAACAATGATTAAACGGTCAAAGTCAATACACACTATAGACAACAACTCGGTAAAATCATCAAAAAAACTTGCACAGTATTTGGGTGGTCTATAGATGTTTAGGAAAAGAGCTCGAGAGGAGCATTTCAACTGAAGGGCCACATATTCAAAAGAAGCAAAGTTTCCATACATAGTCTGCTTGCATTGAAATAAGTTACAAAATAGCTACTCCACCCCCTTTCTTATGTAGTCTTGCCTGACTCATAGAATTAAAGTTGGGAGGGGTTGATTCTATAGGAACAGCTGTGCTGTTGTTTTGGTCTAACCAAGTTTCAGTTAAAAACATAAAATCCAGGTTGTGCTTGGTGATAAAATCATTGATCAAAAATTATTTACCTGCTAAAGACCTGACATTTAATAAAGCCAGTTTAAGTGTGTTTGACATACCACCACTCTGACTGTTAACGACAGACCGTGGAGCACGTGGAATCACTGCAAAATCTGATACATTACATACATTCAGACGTATGCCCTTGGATCCTCTGTTCTCAGTCCGAGTCACCGGCCTGTGTAATGGCGCGTTTCCACTACAGCGCGGAGCCCGGTTTAAGAGGGCTGTGACGTCAGCGGCCCGACTTTGGTTGTGTTTCCACTTGGCCTAGTACCGGCCGGCGGGTCCTAATTCACAGTTTTTCTGGCCTCATAAAATCGTGGTTCTAGGGCCAGGAATAACCAGGCTGAGTTGTGACGTCAACACTCTCGACTGCTGATTGGTCAGAGAGAATCGTCACAATCGACGCGCGAGATAATCCCTGGCGTCGCATATATATATAGCGAAGCTTGCAGCATTTTTATAAACAGCATTTTTGTCAACAGAGGAGCTAAAATGGCAAAGAAAAGCACGCCGTGGTTGGTCGAGGAAGTGACGACGTTCCTACATTACATTGCAGATCATAAGATCCAGCGGGAGCTCGACGGGACAACTCGCAATATTAAAGTATTTCAGGAGGTCTCTACACAGATGTCCACAAGCGGCTACTCGAGGACTGTCGTGCAGTGTAGGGAAAAACTCAAAAAGATGAAGAGTGAATATCGCTTGGTCAAAGATAATAACAACACGAGTGGTGCCAGTAGGAAAAACTGGAAGTGGTTTGAGCTAATGGACACCATTTACGGCCATAGACCGGCTAGCGTTGGGAGGGATGGAGGCCTGGACTCTGCAACGGCGTTACTGGAGTCTCTGCATGGTACGTTTTTTCTAACGCTCTGTTATTTGCTTGAAAGCGTTGTGTCCCTATCTGTTCTAAAGCTCACTTCTAACAAATAAGTCTATTTTATCCTTACATTTATGTTCGCATTGAAGATGGCGTCACGGCAGTTTTAAGCAGCGTGACTCCGCCCACCAAAAAGCCGATCGCTCCGCCTACACTGCGTTACTATAGTTACTGCCCCAGTTCCTAAACTGTAATGGAAACGCGCCATCAAGTGAGCTGGTCCTAACAAGGCCTAACGAGGCCGAGCGAGGCCGGGCTCCGCGCTGTAGTGGAAACGCGCCATAAGCAGGCCACAACACAAATGGGACGCTGCATTGGCATAGAAGCCTCTGGTCGTTGGGTGGCGCCAGAGAGCGAGACGGCAGGCGTGGAAACAGTGGCCTGGGATGACACCGCCGGAGAGGGGGGTGTGTCAACGTGGCGCTGGAAAAGTCAGGGAGACGTACAGTACAGTGTAGCAATTATTTTTTATCTTCACCACTATGGACTTTTCTTTTCTTGGCCTTGAGGTACGTTTTATAGTTTGAGCTTATAATATTTGCAAGAAGAATTTAATTAATATCCAAATCCTGACTCTCCACATCCATCATAATATTAACCTGTGTGTCTATTTACATGGAAGGGAGCAAATAAACAACAAACTGCATGTTATTATATCATGAACAATGTCCTCAAGCAAAAATAGATGCTCCCTTAATCTCATACATGGTGCCAAGTTATGTATTTTCTCTCTTTTCTTATAAATATTTCATTTTGAATCCTTCACAATCTTCCAACAAAACAGAAGGAAAAGGATTAATTTCAGCACAGAACATTAATCATGGGCATATGCTTGCTTGTAGATGAGGTTGGTCCAGCTGGCAGGCAGAGTGATTCAGAACCAAGGTAAAGCATATGAATCCTGCAGGCTTATTCGCAGCACATACAGTCAATAAGGACCGGATATACCAAACTTGCCAGACAAAAGGAATGCTGGCTTGGTTGTTAAAGCAGCATTGTTCAGCTGTCATGCCCGCACAATCTTTGACAGGAGAATTTGAAGCTTTTTGTTAGTTCCTGTCATCTTTCACATTGGATGGCTGTTTGTCTACCCTCTCCGTTCAAACTTTTGCTGTGGTGAATCACTTCTGGGCTGCATTGTTGAGACAGTGGCTGCTAGTCAGGCCCATGGTGAAAACTCTGTGGCTGTAGGAATAAATTGGGTTGTGACATGAGAATGGCTTTGCTAACGTGAACCTTTTTAATTTGCAATAAGACATTTAGCAACACTAGCAGCATGGCTCCATTGGAATGGTCATTCTTTCAATACACCTTTTGGGACTCATATACCCCATAACAATTGTGTTCAGACATTCATGTTTTCAAGACGATGTATCCTAAGGACTTAGGCGATCTTCTGACACCAAGAAGTCAAATCTCGCGAACATTGAACGTCTTCAAGGGTGAATCTTCATGATTTTGCTGAACACCAATTCAGAATACATTTCCTATAATTTTTATACCTTTCCTGGTTCTAGTAGAAAAAGTTTTGACACTGGCTGCCAAATTATAATCTGCTTGAATGTAACGCTATGACCTGATTGCATCAGTTTGTAGTCCATGTAACTCCTCAAGACTTGGGTCAACCCCAACCCTTGAGACTAACCCTAACCATGACCCTAACCCTAAGTACTCTCAAATGGTACAAATACTAAGAAACACATAATTTTCATGAGAAATGCAACAGTAGACTTTTATTTCTTCTATTGTTATTTTGCCTCTGATTCTTGATCACAATGTAAAGCTTAACTCTAAACAACTGTGGTGGGCCATCTGATGAAATAACATTTTAAAGCATGTAGGGGAGAGTGGGGTAAGATGAGCCAATGTTTACTGATGTTGTCCTGGAAGGACAAGTGTGATAGAAGTCAAATGACAACAACAACCTTTACCTTTGTCTTCTTTCAATCAAAATGAAAACAATGCATCTATCACAAAGGCCATGGAAATATGACCTCTCAAAAAAAAGTGGTCTTGTGGCTTAACTTTCCCCATCTAAGGGGTAAGTTGATCCGCATCAACGGCTACATTGTCCAATTTACTTTTTCAAGCTTAAACCTGAGCATAAGTAAAAAAAAACGTTACTGATTTAAATAGGCTAGTCATTGATAATTATTCATGTTATCAATCGTGGTTATTCTCTCATCTCTCTATCACTGTAGTTTTATTGAAGGCTGTAGCCCTTTCTCAAGATGTTGCTTCAGGCATACGGCAGGAAAGATGGTGGCATTCCTTAAAATTATTTAACCAATCTAGACCTTACAGAATAGAATTCATTCTAACAAGATTGTGTATTTACACAAGGCCAGTTACCCTTAGCTGACCTACTGGATCATGTGACCTCTTCACACCCTACCTGCTAAACCCTTCTCTCTCCAGTTGTTTAGTAAAGGAATGTTGTTGTTTCTACACTGTTTAAAACACAAGAAACAATCAGTTGTGTAAAACTACATTAAAATACACTTTTATACTACAGAGACTTAACTTAACTTCAGTGCCTCATGGGGGTTAAGTTGAACCACTGGCTCAATTTACCCCACAGCATGTGGCTCACTTTTCCCCACAGCCACTTTTTTGGAATAAAAACTGTACAGCTTAGTCATTCCTGCTAATCTTTAGCTAAATGCTTCACATGGTTTTACACCGTGCTAAATAACCAACATGTTTGATACATATTTTCAGACCTGGATACATTTTCTTTGACAAAACAGTAATTATACCGGACATGTTGAAATGTACTTTGACAAGCGAAACTTTTTGCTTGTCAAAGATGTCATCCTTTTCAAGCTGCCAACCAGCATTAAGCTAAAAGAATAACATGCCTAAGAATGTCAACAAATTGTCTTATACCCAACCGATTGTTTATTTAAAGAAACTTTGCTGTTTTCTGGTACTTGAAGGCCTTTGTTCATGGATTTCCTTTTCTCTGTTTCAGGAAGTGCACACCTTTGATGAGCCTTCAATACAACAACCAGCTTTTGAAATGTTGCTTTTAATATGAAAAAAAGGACTTCAGCTTTTGGAAAGAGTGGATATTAAGTTGTTGAGGATTACCATGGACTTTACTACAAGTATATGGACTGGGTGTATCTATTAACCTAACCCTTTAAACATTGGTTATCACCTGTTGGATCAATGGTGGAGGGAAGAAAAATACAACATCTTAAGAAACATCTATTTTCCTTACAAAGTTAAACATCAAGATCAAGATTATGGATTTATTTTTATTTTTTTGGAGGGAACTGTACAAAATGAATCTTTTGAGCGGACCACATGGACACTCCAGGCTACTCCACACTTTCAAACGGACTGTACACCTGTGCATTTGAGTGTATTGTGGGTGTGCTTTTTTTGCGCCCACAGTGCACAGTGGTTTGACACATTGAAAGTGTGAGGGGACAATTTTCCTGACCGTTCTTTCTTTACAATGAGAGTTCCAGTCGGTTGGTCTGCAATTTCCTGTCTTTGTCCTCTGGTCTTCCTCTGTGTTGTCGCACATAGTTCTTATGGGACCCGTGTTGATTTGAGCCCTAACACTAACACTAACCCCAACCCAAGCCTGTTCCCTTATCCACGGCTAAAGTCAACACCTGAACCAACCCTTTTGCCTAGCTCCAGTTCTGAAAAAAGCATTTCTCCACTGAATCCCCGCCGCTCTTGAGCTCACTCAAAGATCTCCAGAGCAAGTCACAGGTAAAGCCAAGGCTTGACACCATGTCCTTTCTCGGTGACAACCATAGGGCCAACACAAATGTTCCATTGCAATCTCCCCGGACACATCAATGTCAAACAATAGACCCACGCTACAGGATGCATCCAGAGAACAGAGTTCTAATTCGAGGCAGGGGTTGGTATACAATTCAAATTCTAATCAATTGGAAAGAAATTATTTAAACGTTCCCAAGAAATCTTCAAAATTCATCCCTAAAACCAATACAAAACCAAGGCTTGGATTACTGTCGCAGTCAACGCAAAAACATTCTCCAACTTTAAGGTAGTAACTAAGAATTCTCAGTCATTTCTCAACACTACTTTATTGTCTAGTCTTAATCAAAAGTCTGACTTGTCTGGTACAATGAACCCGAGAACCTACTACAATGCCAGTCCAGCTTCATTGTCCAATCCTAAATCGGAATTTCGACGTTCACAAATAAATACAAATGCCAAATCCGACCCCAAGGTCTCATTCACAAACTCAAGAGGATCAATCAGAGTAAAGAAGAACGAGACCAAGGTGTTGGAGAACGACAAGGAATCCAAACATCGGCCCAAGAAAAGCTGGATCTGGAACCAGTTTTTTGTTCTGGAAGAACACATCGGACCTGAACCTCAGTACGTTGGAAAGGTAAGAAGTCTTTAAAGTTGTTCTTCCAATTCAGTTAAAAGATCCACAAAAGCCACTTTGTGTTCCCAAACCTCTTCCCTAAAGTTGGTCCTTGTTTAATGTATTTTTTGATGGAGTAACTACTTGATCGATGACCTGAACTTGCTTTTTCATGTCTTGAAATAATTAATAACCTGGGAACAAAATGCAAACTCTTCTGTCTGTTTGCAGTTACAATCGTGTTAAGCCCTAGCTGTTCTGTGACCCTGCAATGAGCTTTTTGCAGCATTCAAAATGCAGTTTTTTATTTTTATTTCTCTCACTGTGCTTTTCGGGTTGAGTCCCCAAACACAGACATTTCAAATCCTCACAGCTAAGCCACAGACATTAATTTGCAACCTAACACTGTTCTCTCTTGTTTCTCAGAATTATAAACAGCATTTCTAGAGATTTCCAGAAATGTTAGAAGTTTTCTGTTTTGTGATGTTAGATCAGGGCTGGGGAACCTCCGGCCCCCGGGCCGTATACGGCCCGCGAGACCATTTGATACGGCCCTCGAGGTAATTTATAAACACACGCAAAAAAAAATTATTAAAGAAATCTAGACCGCAAAATAATTAAACAAGCGAGTGCCTGTTTTTCCTGGCCAAGGTCAGGGTCCTTGAACACAACACAAGCCCAACGTGTCATCACGTGGTATATGTCTCGTCTGACAGGGGTGCAGTTCTGACGGAGAGCACCGGAACGCCGCTCCGGCACTTCAAAAATTGCAGTACCCATAAGGAGCCGTACACATGCCACAGTTTTTGCGTGGCTGTGTCTTTAGTTGAAAGCCCAGTGGCGATCTGTTCATCTGACATACTGATCATACTGTCAATAACTTTGTTGTTATTAGCATCTGGTTAGCTAGCTATGCTAACGAATATAAGAAGCTTTTTCTACAACCAGTGAGGTAAAGGCACATCTTTATATGATCATTATAGTTATAAAAAAATAAGAGAATAAAGTAAACAGGTATGAAATACTATATGACAGTAAAAAAAAGTTGTTATTAATAAACGAGAATACAGTTTAAAAGGGGAGTGATTTGTAAAATATCCATAAAGAAAAAGAAAATCTGCTTACAGTTCTGTTTCATATGGGTGTTGAGAGATGTATCCATAAATCTCTTCATTTTGCTCTCAAAGTGCACCAGATTGATGGTTTTAACTTCAACATTTAAAAAAAAATCTTCTGTATTCTGTTACTACAGGGAAAGTAACAGCGGAGCAGACGGAAAGAAAGAGAGGTTATTACACAGAGCAGTCCCCTCCTCTTTTTGAAATATTTAATCGACTTTAACTAACACATTGTAGCCTTAGAGGTCTGAAGAGGTCAGTTTAAATGTACAGATGTGTGTCTGTATGTCTGTGTAGCATGAAGAAGCTTCTTCTGTAAAAACACACACCATGGTTCCTAAAGGAGGTCGCTGCATGTAATCATGATGAACACGATTCTCTGTGGACTTTAACTATAAGTGCATGTGAGTGCTCTTCAGTGAGGATTCCCTCCTTTCTACCTGCTGCCTGTCCACTAGCTGCCGTTTAATATTGCACTTCCTGTATGTTTGGAATAGATGTAAGGGAGTTGGCAGCCTGCCAAGCAACTATTGAGTTTTCCTTGAAAAGTGAAAGCATAAATAATACAGAAGTACACATTCTACATCTGGAGTTTGGGATTTCAGTTGGAAATGCATGAATATAAAAAGAATCTGGTTTATCCTCAACCCTTATAAACGTAAAAACAATTTAACGTCAGCTGTGGCTGAACAAACATTACACAATACTGCCTGTGCTGCAGCACCTCTTATTTAGAATGTAGCTGTTTTAAGCTGGAAATCCAACAGGGTGAGCAGGATCCTAACGTGAGGTTTGAATTAGGTTTTAAGTTGCTGTATAAGAAGCTAGAGCCCAAGGTTGTGCGGGCAGAAGATGATAGTTCACTTACATGGAGAAGATCAGGTGCAGGAGAATTATCATCATGCTACTATCACAGAACGGCCTCACCTCTGTGTGTGTCTTAACAGTGCGGGGCCTAAAGTGGTCGACCAGTCCAGTGTCCAGTTGGGATGCATGAGTGCGATGAGGCTGATGTAATGTGCTCTGACAGAGACTTTCCGTGACATTGACACAGCACTCTTCATGAAGGTGAGGACTTGATCCTGGGGGCTTTTAGGGAGTATGTGTGTGTTAGTGTGTGAGGGTTATGTTATGTGGCTGGCTCACTGATGTGCTTAAGGTGCAAAAAAGCACACATGGAGACAGCGCTGGTGAGCACACACAGTCGGAGCTCCCCGGGGGGGGGCACTGAGTCCCTGCACGGTCCTGTGACAGCCCAGCTTTTTCTCTCTGTGATGAAGCCTCGCTTTCTATTGATCGCTCTGAGCAGAACAACAGGGAGGTGGGAGTGCACACTCTGAGAACAGATGCACACACACACAGAAACTCATATACTGTGCATCGACGCTGACGGAGGGAGAGACCTGTTCTGCTCGGCGGTAGAAAAGCACAGGTGAGGTAATAAAGAAATGCCAATATAAAAATAGGACTTAGAGGTAACATTTGAAGCAAATTTGGGAGAAAAGGGGAGCAAGATGAAGGGAAGTATTTGAACCCAAGCCCTTACCATAACCCTAACAATAAGCCAGCTAAATATCTATAACTATGGCATCAAATTAGAACAACAGATTGCATCTAATGACACATAAACCTTCTAAGAAAATGATGACTACTCTGAAAAAATGTAAACGTTGACAAGTATTATGTCAAAAAATCACACATAACTGGAGGTTAGCTTAAAGCAAACATTTTAAGTTTAAATGAAAAAATTCCTTAGGTTCAACATAATATTATCACTTCCAACTAACCTAATATAATTATGTGTAATTTGTTGACATAGTACAATTAATTAAATGCAATGTTTCAGTTTTTTCAATGCACAAAACAAATCCCTTTACTTCCAAATTCTTGCACCACCTGACAACGACAATGACTTTTGAGGCAAACTCAATAGCCACTTCCTATTGATAAAAAGTGGGTGAGCTAGTGCGTGCCAAGCCCAGTTACTTTTCAAATTGTTGCATGGGGTTATATATCACACCTCAGTGGGGCTGTCCCTGGGCCACTTTCCAGGTGCTAATGGCCAACCGATTGCCCATGGGCAAAGTAAAAGACTAGAGGTGGCTTGAGGCGGAGTGAAAGTCTTAATCCGTGCTAAACTGGCTTAAGGCAGGGAGAATGGTGCAGCAATTTCTCATTCACTGAAGAATGATGTAAAAATTGAAATGTACAACAACCGACAGTCAAACTATCATACTCTCCTCGATTTCTGGGCAGAGGATGAATAAAAAACAAGATAAAAGATTAAAATCACCTTTATTTATCCTCAAGGGGAAATTCAGTTCTTCACTCTGGTGTTATTTTACAATTACACAAATAGGCCCGACACACACATACCAATGCACTTACAGGACCTATAGAAATGCACTAATGGAGCGGCGTTGGAGTGAAGAGGCTGCCAGTGTTCCAGTGCCTGGGAGAATTTGGGGTTCTTACAGTATTACAGTATATGATGGAAGGCCCCCCCTCAGTTTGGAGATACAGACAGGATTATGGATCATCAGCTTATCAGGTGCTGGTGATGGGGGCAGCAGCAAAATGTAATTTAGCACCTACATTTTCTTTTATGAACGCTATATTAAGAGTCATTTCACAGCTTTATTTAAAAGTACATTCTTCACAAGTGGGATTGTTTAAAAAATCTGGATACAAAAAATGTCATGTAAACTGTATTCTCTTACAGTTACATTAAATTAGACGTAATTAGATAGCTTTTACAATTCTGAAAATGGGGATTACAAACAGGATTACAATGTTAGTAAAAAACAAAAAGAGCATGTAGTGTTTGTTGTAAAAGGATCAGATGTGTTCTCTTCTCTGTAAGCTGTACTGTTCTACTGCTAACCCTCCCTACCCTGACAGGTACCACAGAGACTCTAAGTTTTCTTCTTTAGAGCTAAATGAGAGATAGATGGTTTCATATTAAAATGTTTGAATACAAATGACATCCTGGGGTCTTTGAGTGTAAAGGTTAGCAGTGGCGACTTAGGGGCAGGAAGTCAATACTAAACGGAACAGGAGAAGAAGACAGACAGGAAATAAACACTAACAGAAACAGCAGAAAAAAGACAGACAGGAAATAAACACTAACAGGAACACAGTATGGGCTCTGCAGTGTTTAAAGACTGGTTAATGGAAAATAAAATGTGAACAGACTTGGACAGTTACAGAAAACCTTGATCAGTGCTGCCGTCATTTTAAGTTACAATGCTGTCGCTGCAGTTCCAGCTGTTGGTACACGTGGAACGGGATATTTTCTTCTTAGTGGAAGCAATAAGATCATTTTTAAATTACATTTTAACATTTTTAATGACAGCCTCGCTGCACATTTTCATGTTTCGCTTCTTCACTTGGCTGATATGCTGGCCCTGGAGTAAGAGGGATAGAATGATGAAATAGAGAGGAGTACCAGTAGAGTGAGTGATGACGGTGTACTTCAGCACAGTGTCCAACCTCAGAAGAAAACTGTCTCACAATTACTAACTCCTGCAAATCTTTTTTGAATTCTCTCTTCCTGCCCTGCTCTCGCCTTACTCCATCTCCTCTCCTTTCATCATCCCTTCTCCCCTCTCCTCTCACTTCACCTTCACTCTCCTCTTTGCCTTTCATCTTCCCAGCTTCTCTTTCATTCTGCTCTCTCACCTTCTCATCATCTGCCCAACACTCCCTTTCCTCTCCTTGTCTCCATGTCTACTCCCTTCATAATTTCTCACCTCTCTTTCCTTTGCCTTCTCTTTTTTAGAGCTCCTACACTTAAAAATAGCTATTTGTTATAGTAAAAGAATAACATATATGCAATGTTATAGAGCAGGGGTATTCAACTAAAATTCAACGAGGACCAGTTAGAGAAAATCTCCCCATGCAAAGGTCCGGAACTTCAAAATGTCTAACTTGCTTTATGAATTAGTGTGATATATATATTGAAGTAGCCTGTAGCTTTATTAACGTCTGCATGTAATCAACAACTGACTGCCAATCAAATAAAGAAAGTGCAATTCATAAACAACAATATTTATTATCAATTAACATTGAACTACACAGATATACAGTAAAATACTGTGGATATGTGTAATGTTCCTCTCTGGCTACATTTAAAAATAAAATAGGAGAAAATAAATAAAATAGTTTTTGAAAATATGTGCATCTTAAAAGTGCTTAATTTTAGATAAATAAAATAAAGTGTAGCAGCAGCTTGAGTTTCCCTTTTTCTTTGTTAACCGTTTCACATCATGACTTAACAGTTTCAGACGATTATAGAACAATATCAGTGTTTACACATCATAACAATTGAACAGTTTTAAAGTTTCTCTTTCTTTCCCTCTTATATTGCAGTCCCTCACTCACTTTTTTTTAATTCAGTGCGAGAATTGAGCTCGAGCTTGTCCTGCCAGGAGTTTAAATCTGGGCTGAAATGGTGTCAGGGCCATTCTCATACACATGCAGGTGCTCATTGGTTAGCCTCGGTTAGCCTGCCCTGGAACGATATTTAGTTTTAATTTAGATCCTGGTGGACTGATCATATTGGGCTCTGAGACTGCTTATTTTTTGTGACCTCGGTTCTGACTTGAGAGGGAATGTTTGGTCAAACACTTTGTGTTTTGTCTCATAGTGGCGTTTTGGCACTTTTAATGAGCGCCACGGTCTCTGAACAAATGAGACACACTGGCTCTGTGCTCCCAGTGGGCAGGATGAACATGAATGAGTCCGTCCACTCAGGGTTAAAAGCTCTGTTCTCACTGTCCACTTTCCTCTTCTTGGAGAGCGCCATGTGTAATTATTTGTCTCTCCCTGTCTGCCGCTAACTAGTGATGGCAGTTTGACACTGAAGCTTCGAACGGAGCTTCAACCCTGGACTTCCATTCCATAGAAGCAGTGATTCGAAGCTTGCTTCAAATCACGTGACATATGACGTCAAAGCAGCAACTGCTTCAAATCACGTGACATGTGACGTCCGAACCAGCAACTGCTTCATTTCCTGAATGAATCAACTCACTGGTTCGCGGTCCAATCACGCGATTCAATGCACTGCCTCGTCTCTATTCTGACTGGTGACAGGTTGAAACAGTTTCAAATTTGAGCGCTTCAACACTTTATAACCGCTCTAAACAATGCGCAATGTGTGGGTTGTTGTCGTAGTTTGCGTTGTTGCTGTTGAGTTGTTGTTGGTATTGCATTTGAATTGGATCATTATAGAGCAAGCCAGGAAGAAAGATAGGTCGTTCTGGCTCGGGAAACACTTCAAAATGTGGAGAAGTTGTGAACAAAAAGACAAAAAGTGATATAAAAACAGATCATTTGTTTAAGGAACAGATAGACCAGTGGATAGAGCCGGCGGCCCGAAAGCTGCGATGTCCTCCGCGCAGCTGTTCAAAGCACGGAATGGATGAAATTTTAATCATTGCTTTTCAACTTTAATACTTTAATAACTGATAAAAGGCCGTCTCCGCCCAAAAAAATGTCCAGCACTCTCTAGTCTCTTCTCAATAACCCAATACACACAATTATCAATCTTTAATTGCAAATAGAACATGATATTCAGTCTTAGTGTGTGTGTGCATCGAATATTTTTCAAGGCAAAGATACGTTAAACCCACTGCAGCCTTGCACTTCGCCAGGAGAGGTCGCTGTAACTGAAGCTTCGAGAAATGAACCTATTTCCGACACAATTGTCGAAGTGGTTCGATGCTTCATTCAAAGCTTCATTTTGCCATCACTACCGCTAACACGCCTGTTCACTCTCCTCTCCGCTTCTCTCCCTGTATCGCTAATTATTCTCTTCACTCACTTTCCTCTCCGCTTCTATCTGCCGCTCTCTCGTCTCTTCTTCTGTGTTTCTCTCCCTGTATCGCTCACTCGTCTCTTTCGCCCCCTGTCGGCAGCGGTTAAAATTGAATCGCCCCGTCAAAATTGAAATCCCCTATTAATGTATTGATTATAGGTCCGGGTCCGTATAGGTCGGCGTCTGGGTCCGGATCCGGACCGCGGTCCGCCTGTTGCCGACCCCTGTTATAGAGTGTTGCTTTAGGTAAAAAATGGTTCCCATGCAGTAGGGCTGGTCAGTATTATGGATCCATTGGTAGTAATACTTACCCACAGTGGCCGATATAACGGCCCAAAACATTCCCATTAAGAGAAACGCACAATATAGCATTTTCTTTTTTTTTTTATATGTGCCAAACACATGCAAATGAAGAAAGATATTCACCAACTTGACAAAACATGCACATTGTTACTCAAAGAGTAAAGCGCTTAATAAAGAAAAACACTGCAAATAAAACATTTCATAACTGTAAGTGTTTGTCGGTATATAATAAAACAATGGCTATCAAAGCGTATTAACATCAAACACTGTGGGGTATTGAATGAACCTTTGTCCAGGGTTTAGAGGGTTACTTCAATGATGTATTCAATCAATTCAGTATAAGTAACCTTAACAATATAAAAGTAACCTGATTACTGTGTTACTTTAGGATTACCTGAATATCAAATGCAATGCAAATAAATACAAGAGAAAATAAATATAAATAGGTCTTTTCAAAGCTTGTTTTTACTTACGTGTTGTATGTAAGGGTACAGAAACATGTAACCATAGAAAAGCAGAAACCAAGATATTTAGGATAAAAAATAAATTGTCTTTTTTTTTTGGCTAGGCCTACAGCAAACACAGTATTTTGGTTTAATAAATCAGTTGTCCACCTACTCCATTTAAAATAAGAAGAATGAAAGCAGCTTAAATGAATACCATAATGAAAATTCATGCAGTACGTCTAGCTATATACAGATCTGTATTTTAAAATATATTTTAACATTGTAATCCGGCAATTAATCCCCATTTTTTTAGAACTGTTGCAGTAATCGTACACTTTACAGTCACTTTTTTATGTATCCCGATTACTGGTTACTTTTAAGGGACATTACCAACCGTATTAACACCATTGGTGTGTATGGAAAACACATTTGAAGCGGCTTTCATCAGTGTTATTGTTACGGTTAAGTGAAGCAGGCAGGACCCAAATGCAGATTTCAAAGAAAATCCTTTATTTCAAGGCAAGCTGGCAAAAAACAGAACACTACCCCGTGACACAGTCTAAGACAAACAATGAACCGACAGGGGAACACAGGGAAAGACAAGACTAAATACAGGAAGGGGTAATCACGAGACGAGAAACAGCCGGGCAGGGGAGGAGAAACACAAGGGCAACAGGTGACACAATCAGACAATCAGACACACCAGGGAAACTAACGACAGGGAGGAAAACACAGGGAGAAGGACCAGACAAGAGACAGGGAGAAGGACCAGACAAGAGACAGGGAGAAGGACCAGACAAGAGACAGGGAGGAAAACACAGGGAGAAGGACCAGACCAGAGACAGGGAGGAAAACACAGGGAGAAGGACCAGACAAGAGACAGGGAGAACAGACCAGCAAAATAAACCCCAAAACCTAACACACAAAACCCAAATCATGACATAATCCCCCCCTCAAGGGACGGATTCCAGACGTCCCTACTGAAAATCCAACATTTCCAAAAAGGGTGGGTGGAGGGGGTCCGGAGGACGGGTTTGGGCTGACAGCCCGGAGGCACGGCAGAGGACCAGGAAGGGGTCTCGGGCGGACGACCCGGGGGCAAGGCAGAGGAACAGGAGGTGGTCTCGGGCGGACGACCCGGGGGCAAGGCAGAGGAACAGGAGGTGGTCTCGGGCGGACGGCCCGGGGGCAAGGCAGAGGTCAAAAAGGGGCGAAGGCCACAGCGGGCGAACTCAGGGGGCCGGGCATGAGGGGGAAGGCAGCGGCTGGAAGAGTCAGGGGGCCGGGCCCGAGGGCGAAGGCCGCGGCTGGAAGAGTCAGGAGGCCGGGCCCGAGGGCGAAGGCCATGGCTGGGGGAGTCAGGGGGCCGGGCCCGAGGGCGAAGGCTGCGGCTGGGGGACTCAGGGGGCCGGGCTCGAGGGCGAACAAGAAGGTGGTGACGGGACAGCTCCGGAGGACGGGCAGGAAGGCGCTGCCGGGACAGCTCAGGAGGCCGGGCAGGACCCGGTGTCGGCCGGACAGGAACCGGAGCCGACGGGATCCTGGACGTAGACGGGATCCTGGACATGACATGGGCTGGTGTCAATTGGACCCCGGATGGAGCAAGGGCTGGTGTCGGCGGGACCTCCAACGGAACAGGACACAGAGTTGGCAGGACCCCCGGTGGAACAGGTGCTGGCGGAACCTCCAACAGGACAGGATCAGGTGTTGGCAGGAAATCCGGTGGAACCCCCAACGAAACAGGACATGGAGTTGGCAGGACCCTCAGCGGAACCCCCAACGACACAGGACATGGAGTTGGCAGGATCCTCAGCGGCACCCCCAACGACACAGGACAAGGAGTTGGCAGGACCCCCAACGATACTGGACGTGGAGTCGGCAGGACCCTCAGCGGAACCCCCGACGCCACAGGACATGGAGTTGGCAGGACCCCCGGCAGAACAGTAGTCGGCGGGACCTCCAACGGCACAGGACATAGGGTTGGCAGGACCCCCGGCAGAAGAGTAGTCGGCGGGGCCTCCCACGGCACAGGAGATAGGGTTGGCAGGACCCCCGGCAGAAGAGTAGTCGGCGGGACCTCCAACGGCACAGGACATAGGGTTGGCAGGATCCCCGGCAGAAGAGTAGTCGGCGGGACCTCCAACGGCACAGGACATAGGGTTGGCAGGACCCCCGGCAGAAGAGTAGTCGGCGGGACCTCCAACGGCACAGGACATAGGGTTGGCAGGACCCCCGGCAGAAGAGTAGTCGGCGAGACCTCCAACGGCACAGGACATAGGGTTGGCAGGACCCCCGGCAGAAGAGTAGTCGGCGGGACCCCCAACGGGACAGGACATGGAGTTGGCAGGACCTCCGACGAAACAGGTGTCGGCTGGACCCCCAACGGCAGAGGACATAGGGTTGGCAGGACCCCCGGCAGAACAGTAGTCAGCGGGACCCCCAACAGAACAGGACATGGAGTTGGCAGGACCTCCGACGAAACAGGTGTCGGCTGGACCCCCAACGGCAGAGGACATAGGGTTGGCAGGACCCCCGGCAGGAGAGTAGTCGGCGGGGCCCCCAACGGGACAGGACATGGAATTGGCAGGACCCCCAGCGGAACCTCCAACGGACCAGGACATTGGGTAGGGACTTGAGAGGGGACTCGAGAGGTGACTTGAAAGGGGACTTGAGACGGAACTCGAGAGGAAACTCGAGAGGGAACTCGAGAGGAGACTTGAGAGGTGACTTGAGAGGAGACTCGAGAGGGGACTCGAGAGGGGACTGGAGAAGGAACTTGAGAGGGAACTCGAGAAGGGACTCGAGAAGGGACTTGGAAAGGGACACGAGAGGGGACTTGAGAGGAGACTTGAGAAGGGACTTGGAAAGGGACTCGAGAGGGGACTCGAGAGGGGGCTTGAGAGGGGACTCGACTCGAGAGGGGGCTCGAGAGGGAACTTGAGAGGGGACTTGGAAAGGGACTCGAGAGGGGACTTGAGAGGTGATTTGAGAGGGGACTCGAGAGGGAACTCGAGAGGGGACTCGAGAGGGGACTTGAGAAGGGACTAGAGTCTTGAGTCGGCGGCACCCCCGAGTCGGCGGGGCCCCCGATGAAGAAGGGACTTGAGTCGGCGGGACCCCCGACTGTGAAGGAGCTTGAGTCGGCAAGATCCCTGATGAAGAAGGGACTTGAGTCGGCCGGTATGCCGACAGGACACGAGGGGCTGGAGTCGGCCGGTACGCCGACAGGAGACGAGGTGCTGGAGTCGGCCGGTACGCCGACAGGACACGGGGAGCTGGCGTCGGCCGGACAGCCAACAGGTGACGAGGAGCCGGAGTCGGGACCATGGCTGCTGGGTCGGGTACTTGAGCCGGAACCATGGCCGCTGGGGCCGAAACTGGGGCCGGAACCATGGCTGCTGGGGCCGGAACAGGGGCCGGAACCATGGCTGCTGGGGCCGGAACTGGGGCCGGAACTGGGGCCGGAACCATGGCTGCTGGGGCCGGAACTGGGGCCGGAACCATGGCTGCTGGGGCCAGAACAGAGGCCTGGATCGGTTCTGGAGCCGGAACTATGGCTGCTGGGCACGGAACTGGGGCCGGAACCATGGCTGCTGGGGCCGGAACTGGGGCCGGAACCATGGCTGCTGGGGCCAGAACAGAGGCCTGGATCGGTTCTGGAGCCGGAACTATGGCTGCTGGGCACGGAACTGGGGCCGGAACCATGGCTGCTGGGGCCGGAACAGGGGCCGGAACCATGGCTGCTGGGGCCGGAACTGGGGCCGGAACCATGGCTGCTGGGGCCGGAACTGGGGCCGGAACCATGGCTGCTGGGGCTGGTACTGGAATCCTGGCCTTGCATCTTCCAGTAAACTTCTGGAGGATCCGCGGACCTCCCAAGGCCAGGCCAGACCCCAGGAAAGGGTTAGAGGCTTGCGACAATCTTTCAGAGCTGCTCGTGAACGTTTTGAGCCACTCAGGCAGCAAGCTCCTGAGCCAGGGCTTGCGAGCAACCTCCCGTCTAGATGAGGCTTCCAACCAGGTATAAAAAATGTACTCTAGGGAGTACCCGAGACATTCCGCCTGGAGAGCCAACGAAGAAGAAACTGCTGAGTCCATTATGGTCGGTTCATTCTGTTACGGTTAAGTGAAGCAGGCAGGACCCAAATGCAGATTTCAAAGAAAATCCTTTATTTCAAGGCAAGCTGGCAAAAACCAGAACACTACCCCGTGACACAGTCTAAGACAAACAATGAACCGACAGGGGAACACAGGGAAAGACAAGACTAAATACAGGAAGGGGTAATCACGAGACAAGAAACAGCCGGGCAGGGGAGGAGAAACACAAGGGCAACAGGTGAACACTATCAGACAATCAGACACACCAGGGAAACTAACGACAGGAAGGAAAACACAGGGAGAAGGACCAGACAAGAGACAGGGAGGAAAACACAGGGAGAAGGACCAGACAAGAGACAGGGAGGAAAACACAGGGAGAAGGACCAGACAAGAGACAGGGAGAACAGAACAGCAAAATAAACCCCAAAACCTAACACACAAAACCCAAATCATGACAGTTATATGTTAATAGTTAATCAAATGACTGAATACTATGTGAAAGGGCTTATTTCTAGTTAAAGACCAATGGAGAATAATCCCTCTGGGGCTCTTTGGAGCCTTTTAAACATAACACTGTCCCTTACAATTAGAGCGCAGTTATATCTGTAAAACATATATTGTTATTAAAAAATTAAAGGTTGCGCACTGACCTAAGCTTGGCTGATTCTGGTTCTCCCCTAAACTACTGTGTTTCCAATAAAAATGGCATGACCCCTTATTGTTTTTGCAGAGTCAGAACACATCAAGTATACAAGTCATTCAGCTGGACACCAAAACAATGTGATAGTGTTTTCTTTTTTTTCATTTTGTATTGCAGTGTATGACTTCTACTTCACCTCAGGGTATCATTCCACCTGAAACTGCATCCTGTGTCATCCATTATAGTTAAAGAGCATTCATTGTGAATGAATTGCTCTTCTGGTTCTGTCCTCACACTGGCAGGCCTTCATTAGTCATGAGAACCCCCAGTCAACCCCGCAGCCCTCTGCTGCAGCAGGACACCCCTAACATCGCTCCTCCGTAATCTGGTTTGGGGTTGACATTTTTACATCATAAATGGATAAGAAAAACTTGTGTAAGCTCATTCACATTTAATGAGAATCCTGGTTAAGATTTCAGGCTCACTCCCATATATATAAATATGTTACTTTGGCATGGAAATATCTTCCTGCTTCACTTGGAGTAGCACTGTCTTTAAAGACTTTAAAGACTTAAGACTTAAAGACTTAAAGACTTTAAAGACTGTGGCAACGTGGATCATAATTTATTTCCCGTTTTTTATAGCTAGCTGTAAAAGAGTGGTGCAGGAATGAGTCCTAAAACGCGGAAAATTATTTAGCCTTTTACCACTTTTGGTTCCCTTCTCTATAGTCAATGTTTTTCTAACGTTTCTTTGGTTAAGAAGCGTGTATATAAATCTGTGGTGTACACAAGCTGAAGACATTTTCACGTTTTGTTGTCCGAAGCTCCTATGTGTCATGAAAATGGCAGAATTCTGACTTTTTTCTCAGAACAAAATTATTTTTTTCATTAGGCCCTAATCCTCTTCTTATTTTTATTTTATTTATTTATTTATTTGACAGGGGACAGTGCACATTGATTGACATTTCTGTAAGTGCGCCAGAGTTAGCCAACAGGCTATTTTTCATCTGCAGTCGCTGGACAGATGTTGAAAGTCATCCTAAAAAAAAAAAAATTCACTTCAAATGACAGGTAAATACAATCAGTAAAACAACATTCAACATAGATGCTTCTTAACACTTCAACTGCTACTAGTGCTAACAAAAATACATCCTCACTGCACCACTCTATTGGTCTATAAAGAGGCAATATTGTTCTGTTACCTGGTTTATTAGTGATAACAGGGAGATGTATTATATGTTGCAGGTTCATGTTAATCCATTAACATGAGAAATGATGTACAACAGGGTTACTCCATATAAGGAAACACAACCACTGATGCAATCATCCTTACTACATTAACTACTAGCTATTACCCCCACACTGCTTTACTGTGTGTCTCTCACACACACACACACACACACACACACACACACACACACACATATACACACACACACACACACACACACACACACACCCTGGGACTGAAGATGGCTGCAGCACTGCTGTAAAATTGACCTTTCCATCATGCACTGCGCTGTAATTTGGGGTTAGTGCAGCAGAGGAAACAGAAGGTTTCTTCTCATCAGGATCTGCAGTCACAGTGTCACAGTGTCACGTGTTTGCAGAAGCTGGTTTTGGAGGAGGGGGAGGAAAAGTCAGCTTGCTGCATTTTAGAGAGCTCAGTTTAAATTGCATTATCAATGTTGTAGTGTTGCCTCTAAATCTAACCCTATCACTAGAAAAGAAGGCTAGTATTGGACGTTTCTGAGATCTGTGGCAGCATTTTGAAATATCTATGCATTGCATCTATGGAAGGGTTAAGGTTACGAAAGGTTGGTGATCCAGACAAATAATTATGGCTAGGTAAAGTTATATTTCGGCAACTAATTATGTACCTGTGTTTCTCATCCCACTGTCACTGCTGTTGTGATCCGATGGGAAATAAGAGCATAACTCGTAAATTAAATGCACTCTTTCACTGTCAATCTCCATCATTTAAATGAAGAACTCATACAATTATATATGGAACTGGATATAATACTCCGAACAGTGGCCATATATACATTGTATCGGCCACTGTACACAATATTTATTGCGTACATAGTGCAGGAATTAGCAGGACTTTGTACAAATCAAATTCTTATAACCTAAGATATTCACTCCTTAGCATAAGTAATATATTGCTTTTACATCATTAAGGGATACGGTTGTCTGGAAAGCAATACATACAGTGTAAACAGGAACTGAATTGATCAGAATCAGGCCAAGTTTGTGAACATACAAAACATTTGCATTTGTCTTTTCAATGTACTCAATGTACACATTGCAAATAAAGGTAAATAATACACAATACTTTTATGTACACAAGTAGCCTGAAAATAGATGTACATATCTAAGTTGTATTTACATATTTAAAAAAATGCACGAATGACTGACAACAAAAATTACATTTCTATATTAAGTGCAAAGAAAATAATACTGAAAGGATATACTTTACGGGATGTGGATGCTTATGTACTTTATGTGCTTAAACATGTCTATATAAAGTATACAGTATGAAGGAATGCTATAGACAGTGACAGTGAATGATGATATGTACATGTTTTGGTTTGTTGCACTGTAAACATATGGTCTATACTGATAGCAGTGGATGTGTTGGTGTTATATTGAGTGTACGGGCGCTCTGTATTGATTATCAGAGGGGAGAGAACAGGTTTTGTTCAGAGTAGTGTGGTGACGTTTCCTGACTGATGCATGGATCCTGGATGAAGGGGGGGTTGACACCAATGTTTTTCTGAAGTGCTAAACTTCTGTTATAGTCTGTCCCTGTCCTGTTTAGAGACAGATTGGATGTGCTTAAACATGTCTATGATTGTCCTCGGGAAGTTCAACCTGCATCAGGAGCTTTGACCTACCCAATAGGGTAGGTCAAAGCTCCTGATGCAGGTTGAACTTCCCGAGGACAATCATCTTCTGCTGGGAAGTCTTCTGATGGCGTGTATGTTCAGAGTCATGATAAGGCAGGCGTATGGTCTACGAAAACATAGAGACACATTATTAATATAGTAAAAAAGAAAAATACTACAAAGAAGTGCTCACTTAAAAAAAAGGTAATGGTCATGCCTGAAAAATAATTATAGACGTTCAAGAGGTACTTGCAAATTTATTAAAAAAAAAGATTAGAACAAATGCAAAAGAAAGATGTGTAACAGTCTTGAGATATTTGTAATGTGAGGCAATGTATAACTTTTGTTAGGGAAATGTTGGGAATATAAGATACACAATTATTTTATTTTGTGTAAATAATTACTGCAAAAAGGGAAGGTGTAATAACAAATGGGTTTTTATTGAGTATTCGATATTTTGTAATGTTCGAGTAAAAGGTTGACCAAATAGACTAAACTCTCTGAAGCTTTATAACCTAAAGTGGACCTTTTGGCTGGGAGAATTTCATCATACAATATCATAAACAACACAGCAGAGACATTAAAATAAGCAAAAATATAGTCTCAACACTGGCATTGTAACATTAACCTGTTAAGCCCCGAGCCTTTTTTCCAGGTCTCAGGCTCGAAAATGACATTCCCAGAACAAATTACCATAACTTCACTTCTAAAAGGGGAAAATTAATAATCTTTTTTCTCAAAGCAATGATAAACCTGTGAGTTGGATGTAGAAGAGTCAGAATCAATATGGTTTTATTTTTTATTTTAAAGTAAATTCAGATTGAACATTGTAAAAAACTTTAAATTATAGTGTCCGTCCAAAAATTATTTTTTACTTATAGTGAAAACTACCCTTGGATGATGGTAAGGTAGACTAAAAGCTTTAGGAGTCCAAAGTACAACATATAATAAGTACCCTGTATCAAGATTGATGCAAAACAAGTGACATTTGACCTTTTTAGAGAGGTTTAGCAAAAAAAACTCCACTTCTGAGGTGATCTGGGTGGAAATGGCCTTTTTTACCGTTTCTCTGGAACCCATTGGTCGATTTTGGTGATTGACATCTCTTTCTGACCGTTAGAGCCAATAGAATCGAAGGGGAGTTTCCACATACACACCAACGTTAACAGGAAAAGGTGAGGGCTTCGCGCATGCAGTATTGCATGACAGTGAAGCTGTCTCACGCTCTGACATCTGAAAACGGAAAAGCAGGGTTTATTGCTTATGGATTATCAGAAATCATTTCAAAGGGACACAGACATTGGATTAACCTATGGATTAACTTCAGCAGCGTTTTTATCGTTTTAATGCCATTGAAGACCACTTTTGACCAGACAACGACACAGGTAGGCCATGTTTCCGTTTTTAGCTACCTAGCGCCACATGTTTTGATGTCTGTTCTTGATAATATCTCCGCGAGTTCTTATCATGGAGTGATGATGTATGTACCTATCGATTCTGTGTCATCTCTCGATGCTAGTCGATATGTTGGATGTGCATTTAAGATAAGTAATAAGGGTGTTATGAGCAGTGTTGGGTGTAACGCGTTACAAAAGTAACGGAGTTACAGTAATATATTACTTTTTGCTGTAACGAAGTAATGTAACGCATTACTAATGCAATTTGGGTAATATATTACCCGTTACAATGCTCAGTAACGCAGTTACAACACATTTTAACCCGAAATTAAATGGTGTTTTGTTTTTTAAGAATGTACTAACATAGCGAGACATTCCGACACCAGAGTAAAATTGTGCGGGTAGATTAGTAAACCTGGTGTTTACCCTTTAGGCTTCGCGTCGGGATCTTCGGGGGTACATAGGCATGCATTGCACCCCAGTTGAATGTTATGCACCCTCTATTCAAAAAAGAGAACGGAGCGAAAAATAAAAACAACAAATTGTGTCAGGTGCGCGTGACCTGCTCCGCTGCGCGTGCATCATTTCCAAAGTGCTTCCACAGCAGTGACACAGGGTGGATAATCATTTATACGAAAATGGTTAAAGCAACCATCACTAAACGCCAGCAACACTGCATCTACTGCAGGCAATAGCAACAGGTCAGATGGGGAAATCACGTTACCCTCTGTCGTGGACACTAGCTTACTCCCGCCTGACTCGCCGCCCTCGCCCCCGGAGCAGCAGTCTTCGTCTCGTCACCCGAAACTACGCCGCCCCTCTGCGGCCCGCAGGTGCCAGATAACCACGGCAAAACAGAGCCTGCCCAGGTATATCTAAACAAGTACCCGCCTGCACAGTGGGGTAAGGCGGTCATTTTGCAGCTCGTGGTATAAAAATAGACAATGGCTAGAATATTCATGTGAAAATAGTGCCATATTCTGCCATGCCTGTAGAAATGTTGGGTCAAAAAATAATGCATACAATAGCACAGATGCCTTCACCACGAATGGCTACAAAAAGATCTCATATCCCAAGCTTATCAACAAGCTAATGTTGCAGCTGAAATGTTCTCCAGGTCACAAAGTCAACCTCTGATGTGATACCAGTTTTCAAGCACAGTAAATATTCTCTTCCCAGAGTATATGATGACCAAGGTGATGATGTAGTACATGGTTTTAATAATACTTTTGCTTTTCAATGTTTGCCATTTCAAACCATGAGCTGGTTCAAATAATATTTGCCTTGATTTTACAATATGTTCTCTTTTGTTTTATCAGTACAGTTTTGAAGCTTTTGTGCTTTTCCTTGCCATAGTCCACTTTGGACTATATGAAATATTTCAGGATTGCACTTTTAACACACTTGAAATGTCCTCACTTGTTTGGTTTCAAAACATAACAAATGCCATAATCTGTTCATTGGGGACCATAACATCAATGCTATTTTTCATTGCTGTTGCCGGCCACTATTGCTCATGTAAACCTACTAATGCTGCACCCCGTAATCTCAGATGCACTCCAAGTCATTTTGTTCTGGAACCGGGCCTGTACATGGCCATATACTAAACAAAATACAGAGCCCATTCCGTGTTCCTGTTATTGTTTACTTCCTCTCTGCCTTCTTCTGGTGATTTATCTGACGTCCAGCACTCCGTCTTTTAACCTCTTTTCCTTTCTCTTTCTTGATCCTCCTTAACAACCTTCATTATAGTCCTTGACAGTGGTCTGTACTGTATTAACAACGTGTCACATGTTAAAGTGCCAGTGAAGTGCATTTTTTTGCGCCAAAATGAAATGGCAGTTTCATTTCTTACATATAATTGTACCTGTTCATGGCTAAAATAATTTTTTAGGAAGTGCGAGGGACGAGATAAACATCGCAAATTTTTCAGAGTCTGAGCCTACCGCTGCTGCAGACGATAGCGGCTGTGACGTCACAAGATGGGCCCAGTTGTGATTGTAAACATGGGGGAGCCTTCGGAAAGTGATACTGGTGCGAGAGAAATGAGTGATTTTGACAGCTTTTCGGACAGGATAGATGAGGAAAGTGGCCATGGAAGTCAATTTAGTTGAGGACAATATTTTGTCATAGATCTAGAGTAGATCTACACACAGGATTGGCCATCACCTGATCATACATGCATCTGTTCATAGCATGATGCAACATTCATGTTCACATGCAGTGTTGTGCTAGTTACTGAAAACCAGTAACTAGTTACAATTACTAGTTACTTCACTACTTACACCAAAAAGTAATGCGTTACTGTGAAAAGTAACTTTTTAGTTACTTAAAAAAGGGCACCCATTAATGCCCTTATACTGTAGCCTTCATTTCAGTACTGTTATTGCATCGGAGAATAATACAACCTGTTGATCAACTTGACATGCATTTGCATCACTGAACTCTGCTAAGCAATGTGGTCTTTACAAACAAACACAAAGATATGTTTCAAAGTGCCAATCCAGCCGCTGTTGCTTAGGTGGAGGTGGAGTGGCGTCGGATGAGTCTGGGTCTGTGGTCTTAGCTACTAGCTTCGTCCCAGCATGTTGTTTCTGCAGATGTTTCAACAGATTTTAATTGCTGTTTTGGGCAGTCGATAGGATCTTTGACCCGCCAAGACACAACTTACATTTAACTAAAACGTTCTTTTCTTTGTGCTCGACAAAAGTGAAATAGTGAGAATATCTCCAGGCGGAGAAACTCGACTTGAGCTCTGCCGCCGCCATGATAGTCTTGTTAATAGACACAAACACAGTGGCCTTTATTTTTCATAAACAATCTACGAATCTACGAAACAATGACACCAGCCACTCACCTTCATCTTTTGGGAACAGAAACATCGCCACTTCGGCAGAATTGACATTACCACAGCCAGCGGCAATGCATCGCTTCCCGTGTGTTTTTCCTCCCTTTTTCTTCACTGTCGCCTCCATTGTCAGGTTTCCTCGATTGGCAATCACTTCCAGTCGACTGCGAAACACTTTCCAATAAAATACTCGCTCAAAAACGTTGGTAAATTCCACTTTGAAACAGAGACAAAATGAACGGTGGTGAATGTAAACACTTCGGCTGAGCCCATCTTCTGACGTCACGCAGTAGATCGCAAGCCACGCCCACGAAGGCGAGGTTTCCCAGCGGAAAATTCCAACTCGTCAAATTCGTTGCTATTCCAACATCTTTTATATGGGTTCCAATGGACAATTTTGGTCATTACTATACGTATTAGCATAACAGATCATGCACCGGCGCACACTTCACTGGGTCTTTAAGAATTTACAATCAGAATCGAGTATTCAACTAAGCCGTGTAATAACAGTTGTTAGTAGCCTTAATGGCCTACACAGTTGTTATGCTATACCACATTGCCGTTCACTGGATGTATAATGAGCTGCACTAAACTACATTTTAGCATTTAAAATACCTAGCCATTCTTTTGCAGTTATTTTGGTGAAAGTAACTAAAAAGTAACTAAAAAGTAGTGTAACTCATTACATTTCAAAGACAGTAATATTGTAATGTAACTTATTACTTTAAAAAGACAGTAATAAGTAATATGTAATATATTACATTTTGGAAGTAACTTGCCCAACACTGGTTATGAGTGAGTTTCTGTGCAGTAATGCATTAGCATTTTTCGCTCGTTGCTAATTCAGAGGCTGAGCGTTAGCATTGTGGGGATTTTTTGAATTTTTAAAAAAAAAGATCTGTTAGCTGAGTTTCTTCCCGTTACATGGATATAAAACATTCATAGTTTATTAAATATTAAGATGCCCTCAGACACTGTTTCCTGCAGATGACGCGTTTTTCCCCCTGGTATCGGGGGGGGGTGGGGCTTAACAGGTTTTAATAACCAAAATAATTAATCATTGGTTATGATCTCTTCGTTTGTCTGACGTCTATGTCTAAAGTCGACTAGCTCCTGGTAGATGGTGGATTCCAGACACCTGACAGTCTGCTCAGCACACAGTGTTCTTCTGAACTCTGAAGTGGGCCACTATTGAAGGGCACTTCCTGGTGGCATCTCCACAATTGTAAGAGCTCCAGGTCGTTCTGAGGGCACCAGGCTGTTCAACATCCTGTTGGTATTCAGAATCCATCCTGCAAACTTCAGGAGTTTAGACAGTTCTCATAGAGTGCAGTCGGTGGTGTTGGCTGTAGTATTTCTTTAAACTCATCAGTAAACTGTAAGTGTTCCTCTTGTCTCGGATTGAGCTCACTTACCTGCTGTGTAAAATACTTTGATTTATCACCTCACAGTGAGACGGGATTTCCCATGAGCCACCTTGCTGGAAGTGGAATTTCATCAGGACTGGATATAATGTTTGAATTAGTAGGCCTGGGCTTCTCTCTGTCAGGACAGCTTTGTGAGTTAGAGAGGTTATATTGTCACACCCAAATGATAGAAAGATATGGAACTGCTGGAATTGACTCCCCAGCGATCTGAATCTGGATGAAAAGATGTACTATATTGCTGATGCTGATTTAGCCTTTGAAACTACCTGAGAATACTATGAAAGGTTACATTATGTTATACTTCAACCCTCAAATCGGCAGATGGATGGATGGATGGATGGATGGATGGATGGAGGGTTCCCGCGGGGTCTTCAAAAGTCTTAAATTTGATAATCTGAATTTAAGGCCTTAAAAAGGTCTTAAATATGACCAAAACAATAAGAAAGGTCTTAAATATGATTTAGAAGGTCTTAAATATGATCGGATTTGTAAGGTACTTCTGTGTTGCGATCGCGTCTAAATGTGTTTTGGGGGAAATGTCCGGGCTGCAAAGTAACCAGTACGGTAAGAGCCTTTCAGTTCCCCCCAACAGTTTGTATTGAAATAAATTAACATGGAACCAGTAATCACTAACTTTGTTTCCCCCGGCCCCTTATTGGAGAACACCCAGCTAGTAACCTAGCAACAAAGCTTCAGCTAGCGGCAGTCAGAAACTCAGGTATCTTCGAATCTACTTACAAATAAATATGGGGAAGTGTAAGTTCAACCGTATTTGGTTGGAAAACATCGAATTTAGTGCTTGGTTGAAACCAGTGGAGGGAACGTGTTTGAAGCCCGCTGCACCTTTTGCAAAAATAAATTAGCGTTTGTTTTGCTAATGTAGCGTTAGCTAATGCAGCGTTAGCTAGTGTAGCAGCTCCCGCAACAACACCGGGGGACCTCCGGGCGACGTTTGGGTCTACGTCAACCCTAAAAGCGGAGGTGCTGTAGACGCTAAATACCGTAGCTAAACACCAATCATACAACAGCAACGATGAAAGATTGTAGCCAAGGCAGCAGAGCTCTGAATATAGCTCTTGTCACTCTCTCTCTCACTCTCTCATTCTCTCTCTTTCTCTCACTCTCTCTCTCTCTCTCTCTCTCTCTCTCTCTCTCTCTCTCTCTCTCTCTCTCTCTCTCTCTCTCTCTCTCTCTCTCTCTCACACACACACACACACACACTAGGGCTGCTCGATTATGGCAAAAATCATAATCACGATTATTTTGGTCAATAATTGATATCACCATTATTATTATGACTTTGAAAACATCCATTTATTGAACTTTAAAACAAATAATAATTTGAACAGTATCTTTTTAACTGTTGATTACCCTGAACGTATAATTCAACTGAAAAACCAATACAAAAATTACTTAAATAAATGATACATTTAAATAAATAATATCAAAATAATAAATACCAATAAACAAGATCAACAAATAAAGATTAGCAACATAAAGCAGTGAAAGAGGTATGCTGTGAAGGTCTGGGAGTTTCTTTACTGTCAGATGCTGTGATAAAATAAATTCAATATTTTCACAGCCTGTAAACGTTGGCAGAGACCGTACAGTATGACTCAGAGGCAAAATGAAAAATGTATTTCACTAGCTGGTAGTGTTTACTATGCTGGTGGTATTTTATGAACTTGACTTGAATGGACAGTCTGTGTATACAACATCTACACCCAGAAGACACAACCTGCACTTTGCTGGCTGAGTTCTGTACAGAGCAGAGGTTTCTAGGTTCTAGTGTGAAAGCATGTTTTTTTTCTTGTCTTCTTTTTTTCTCCACCTTTGTAGTTGTCTGCCCTACCCTGATTCCTTCCTCCTGTGTGTCATTGTCTTCCCCGGTGTGGTACAGCTTCCCAAGTTTCTGTGGCTGGAAGATTCCTGGTGTCATCTCGTTTTGTTTTGTTACTTTTATTTTGTTAAACCATGCCTGATTTATTAGTTTTGTGCTAGCTTTAAATTAGCAGCTTTAAATTAATAGAACGGCAACCGCAATTGGAATTTTTTTAAGTAAATTAAAGACCTATCTTTTTAAAGATTTATTTGGCTTATAATTTGTAGTAGTATCACTGTTCATGTTTCATTGTTTTTACATATTTTAATTATGTTCCTCATTTGTTATTGTCATTTTCTGTCATACTTTGTAAAGCACTTTGGGCTGCGTCAAGCATGAATGGTGCTATATAAATAAAGTTTATTATTATTATTTATTATTAATAAAGCTTGTTTTGGTTCTTTATACCTGCCTCTCCTTTTTTCTACTGCATTTGGGTCCTGAGTGTCTGACCCCTGTTACAGCATAATTGTTATGTGGAAAAAATAACATAACCGGATCAAATAATTACCATGTGACAAATACACAAACCATGATTCAGACTTTCGGGTGTAAAAACACTGTTCCAAGTGCATCAGTAAAAGAGGGGGGGTTGTTGTGTCTCCAGTCATGCAATGCTTTGAGTTATATGCTCACCATAATAACATGTGCAGAAAGCACAGTGCGAACATTCTGATGTTTAGCAGTTATCATGGTAACCATGGTCACCGTTTAGCTTGTTAACATGCAATCTTTAGAAAGGAACATGGCTATTGTAGTTCGAGGTTACATTGCGAAAAGTTTTAGTGTTTCGTCAACTGAAATGCATCACATGCTGAGACTGCTATGCCTCGGAGCATCTTCCTGCAGGGAGCTAGTCCTGAGTATCCAGCCCCCGCCCTCTGTAAACTCATCATGCATAATAAAGAGTGATTTCAAAAGCTGTCAGGAAAGCTGAGCATAGCAAATATGTCTTCAAGAAGTTGATCAAGTCTTTAAACTCCACCACTGCTGCTATTTCAGATAGCATTGACAGCCATTTACTGTCAGAGAATACACAAATGAATCATTCATGAAAATATCAGAGCATCTTTTTTTGGACCTCACAAACAAACGTGAAATTGTTCAGAAATTAGAGATATGTCTCTTTGGGCGAAGACCGTAAAGGACAGCATCATTAAAATGGAAACTCATGGAGGACATTAATTCAGCTCATGCATACTCAGTCACCAGTAATGTAGACAATATTGAGCAGACAGCGCTGTTATTCAGATGATTGCTGTACGTAGCTGAGGAACAAAACAGGGGAAGAGGACCCACTGAAACAGATACAAGCCAAAAATCAATTCAAACTGGACTATTATTATTCCTTTCGAAGTATGCCTACACATGCCAGTGTATTTATTTCTCCTCTTCATAAGAGTTTGACGTTTTCCTTTGTCATAACAATATACAAAAGCAATAAAATGTCAACAGTTTTCTTTATTGTCGTGATAATATTTCTTAAACCAGCCATAGTTTTGTATGTATAGCTATATCTATATATATATATACCTTTTTCCACTGTTATCGAATATGTTTTGCGGATTTATTGGCTTTTTTGAGAGTAAAGGCTGCTGAGCCCCAGGTAATACAAAGTTATGAGGATACATCACACGGGAACTATATACTGTAATTAAAACAATTCTTGCTCGTTTTTCACAGAAAAATGTATGACCCGTTTCATGTTATCTTTCCCACAGTCCCTCACATTAGACCCACCATAACTCCTCAGATCAGTGCAGCCCAAAGAGCAGTCCTGTTCTCAGGGCCACACAACCTGGAACTCCACACTTGAACACCTCCTCATACTTGCTCAATTTCGTTGACAAAATGATGCACTGGTGTAATATAAACTGGATAAATGATATCAGAGTGAACCCCCCTCATTGTGCCTATGCTCCCACATGTCCTTTAAATCCCAGCGGAAGGGAATGAACCTGTTTACATTAATAACCGTTGCTTCCTGCCCGCCCTCGTGCTTCTTGATGAATATTTCATACCCTCACATGCCTTTGTTCTTCTAGCTGGAGGGACGTGCACATGGGGAAATGCTTCAGCCTCAAAATGTCAGTCGCCGCTCCTTCTTCACCAGCTGCTGCTTAGTAACACAAAACCATGCGTCTGTATTTTTTCCTCCTCCCCTATTGTCTTCTCCTGTGTCCTCTTTTTCTTTTAAATATTTTATTCTGTGCCAGGAAAACTGGTTCTCTTTGTCTTTACACTGCGGCATGTATTTCTGTTCTGTCTTCCTCTTCGGCTCATTGTGTTGTCTGTTTCTGTTCCATTTTCCGACCGTGTCAAGATTTGCCTCCCTTGACTATTTCTCATGTTTTGGAAAGCAGTCTGTGAGGAGTCATGTCGATTGATGGCAAATTCACCATGTTCCCCATGGCTTAGATAATGTTCAGCAATCAGCATTCTCTCCACCTGCATCTCAGTCTGGTACGGAAACTGTACGGTTAAGGACCAGAAATCACTGCAGAGGGTGGTGAAGATCGCCCAACGCATCATCAAGAGGCCACTCCCCTCCATAGCCTCAGTCTACGAGAAGCGGTGCCTGCGAAGGGCACGGAACATCATTAGAGACTCTTTCCACCCCAACCATGTACTGTTTATCCCCCTATGTGGCACATACCTTTACTTTTATCATTTATTTTGTACAGACTGCTGATAGATGTGTATATAACTGACTGTTTACACTCTGGTTAGACCCTCTTAATTTCGTTACACTCTGCTTGTATTATGTAATGACAATATTAGATGACTTTATTGTCATTACATGATGCAAGCAGAGTGTAACGAAATTAAAGACCCAGTGAAGTGTGCGCCGGTGCATGATCTGTTATGCTAATACGTATAGTAATGACCAAAATTGTCCATTGGAACCCATATCAAAGATGTTGGAGTAGCAACGAATTTGACGAGTTGGAATTTTCCGCTGGGAAATCCGCAGTCGACCTCCGCCTTCGTGGGCGTGGCTTGCGATCTACTGCGTGACGTCAGAAGATGGGCTCAGCCGAAGTGTTTACATTCACCACCGTTCATTTTGTCTCTGTTTCAAAGTGGAATTTACCAACGTTTTTGAGCGAGTATTTTATTGGAAAGTGTTTCGCAGTCGACTGGAAGTGATTGCCAATCGAGGAAACCTGACAATGGAGGCGACAGTGAAGAAAAAGGGAGGAAAAACACACGGGAAGCGATGCATTGCCGCTGGCTGTGGTAATGTCAATTCTGCCGAAGTGGCGATGTTTCTGTTCCCAAAAGATGAAGGTGAGTGGCTGGTTTCATTGTTTCGTAGATTCGTAGATTGTTTATGAAAAATAAAGGCCACTGTGTTTGTGTTTACTAACAAGACTATCATGGCGGCGGCAGAGCTCAAGTCGAGTTTCTCCGCCTGGAGATATTCTCACTATTTCACTTTTGTCGAGCACAAAGAAAAGAACGTTTTAGTTAAATGTAAGTTGTGTCTTGGCGGGTCAAAGATCCTATCGACTGCCCAAAACAGCAATTAAAATCTGTTGAAACATCTGCAGAAACAACATGCTGGGACGAAGCTAGTAGCTAAGACCACAGACCCAGACTCATCCGACGCCACTCCACCTCCACCTAAGCAACAGCGGCTGGATTGGCACTTTGAAACATATCTTTGTGTTTGTGTTTGTATAGACCACATTGCTTAGCAGAGTTCAGTGATGCAAATGCATGTCAAGTTGATCAACAGGTTGTATTATTCTCCGATGCAATAACAGTACTGAAATGAAGGCTACAGTATAAGGGCATTAATGGGTGCCCTTTTTTAAGTAACTAAAAAGTTACTTTTCACAGTAACGCATTACTTTTTGGTGTAAGTAGTGAAGTAACTAGTAATTGTAACTAGTTACTGGTTTTCAGTAACTAGCACAACACTGCATGTGAACATGAATGTTGCATCATGCTATGAACAGATGAATGTATGATCAGGTGATGGCCAATCCTGTGTGTAGATCTACTCTAGATCTATGACAAAATATTGTCCTCAACTAAATTGACTTCCATGGCCACTTTCCTCATCTATCCTGTCCGAAAAGCTGTCAAAATCACTCATTTCTCTCGCACCAGTATCACTTTCCGAAGTCTCCGCCATGTTTACAATCACAACTGGGCCCATCTTGTGACGTCACAGCCGCTATCGTCTGCAGCAGCGGTAGGCTCAGACGGCCGTTCACGGGATGAAAAATTTGCGATGTTTATCTCGTCCCTCGCACTTCCTAAAAAATTATTTTAGCCATGAACAGGTACAATGATATGTAAGAAATGAAACTGCCATTTCATTTTGGCGCAAAAAAATGCACTTCACTGGCACTTTAAGAGGGTCTAACCAGAGTGTAAAGTAATAAAGTAATCTAATCTAAATCATGGTTAAATGAAATACTAAATAAAGAATTTGGGCAGCCACTGACAGCCATTGAAGGGAGAGGAGGAGCAGTGTAGTGTGGCCAAGACCTGTGTCACCTTTAGCCACCTGCTAACTCATCTACACATCCAGACTTTCTGTTGTATTTATGGCAGTTAAGTCAATTTAGACTACATTTTTCTAATATTGTGGATGAAAGGATATTTGGACAGTCAGAGCTCCAGGCTTCTAAGGACAGATGTCTGCTTAATGGCCACCCTTCAGAGCCACTGCCATACACCATGCTTATGAACTTGTTGGCCAAAAAAAGTGTTTCCTCTGGACTTTGGCGAGCAAATATTTAATTGCTGTCTCTAGTCTAGAACAAGACTAAGGAGGCAACAGACATACAACATAAGGCTACTCACATAAGAATCGGGCACTATCACAATGCTAAATTAAATTAAAATGATCCATCAAAATCAGAGAGGGCGGCTGTCTGTCATTTGTCTTCTGTCTGTAAATTGCTATGTCCCCTAGAATTGGATTCTCTGCCATAGATTTGGCTTCAAATGTAATTAACCCAAAAAGTTCCTTTTAGGGTTATTCTCAAGTTCTGGTTTATATTTGTATTATGTGCTTCTTCTGTGATATTTTTACATGCTTTAATGTTCAAAAAGCTCTTTATTTTTCTCATACCGCCTGTCTACAATGTGTTTGGGCGGTAGCATAGTGATGTCCTTATGTAACACAAGTTAACAAAGGATTGCAAGGGAGGCGTTTCAGGCAGGGGGGGAGTGTGTGAGAGAGAAACTCCCTCGGAAGGGAACACAGGGATTGTAGCCTTTGCAGACCATTTACATGCAAAAATACCTATAGAACACACTACAGGAGAGGGAAAGGCCTTTTTAATGAAACCCAGAGCAAACACAGTCTGACTTTAACTTTATTAGGGTCTCTCACTTTCCCCTTCGTGGTAATTATCTCTCTCTCTCCGTCTTTAATTTTTTCGGTGAACATTCCCGCTGAGGAAGGACTGCATGTTTGGAACGTTCTCCTTTTTCCCGTATACTTGGACAGTGACTTTAATTGTTCCTTCCCTGATTGGATGGCTGTGCTCCATCTTTCCTGCCCTCACCATTAACTGACCACTTAGCCTGACACTTGGCTATTCCTCTGAATCATACTTGTCAGACACTTAACACCCCCCTCCCTCTCTTCCTTTTTCTCCTCCTTTCATCTCCAGCTCCACTCCAACTCCGACAAGGCTGACGGTTCTGTGCGCTACATCCTGTCGGGGGAGGGGGCTGGGTCCATCTTCATCATTGACGAGACAACGGGTGACATCCACGCAGCGAGGAGCCTGGACCGGGAGAGGAAGCCTCAGTATGTGCTCCATGCCAGGGCCGTGGACCGGCAGACCAACCGCTCCCTGGAGGCGGAGTCAGAGTTCATCATCAAGGTCCAGGATGTCAACGACAACGCCCCCACGTTCCCTGAAGGACCCTTCAACGCAACTGTGCCTGAGAGGTCGGAAGTTGGTAAGCAGGGTTGGGAGGGTTACTTTAAAAATGTAATCCATTACAATTACTAATTACCTGTAAAAAAAGTAATCAGTAACATAATCACAATATAAATGTAAAAGTTACTTTCCGTTACTTTTGGATTACCTCAATAACAAATGCAAATAAATACAAGACAAAATAAATATCAACAAGATTCCAAATTCCAAAGGAGCTTTTTTGGTGCACACATACAAGGACCTTGACTTTTTCCATTGCTCTCACTAGTGATGCGTAGATTGCAGTCATAACCGCAGGTTTAATCCACAGACCAGACGGGGTCATAAGATCATCAGAGTAATATCGGAAGGATGGCGGATGGGTGAAATAATACATAATTAATTAGGAAAAGCAGTAAAACAATGGCTATCAAAGTCTCTTCACATCAACACTGCGGGGTATGGAATGAAGTGTGTGTGTGTGTGTGTGTGTGTGTGTGTGTGTGTGTGTGTGTGTGTGGGTGTGTGGGTGTGTGTGGGTGTGTGTGTGTGTGTGTGTCGTCTCGAGTTAGTATAATTATATGAAAGTAATGTATCCTTATTACTTTTCTTTTACTTTTGAATCAACTATCTTTTACTTCAGTGTATTAGGGAACACAACAGAACAATGTGACCTTAGAGAAGAAGAAACCAAGATATTTAGGATCAGAAATTGTATTGATAGGAAAAGCTGCCTTTCATTCAGCAACACTGAAACACATGAGCACATACTACAGTTTAAAAAAGCAGAAATAAAATCTGAGCTGACAGAAAATGCTCCTTTTCAGTTTAATACACACAGTTAAGCTCACACACACTATTTTATGAACATATTGGTTCACCTGCTGAAACTAAAATCTGTTTTCTACCTAACCCTAACACATACGTACAGTATCTAAGTCTAAAAGGAAACCCCTCTTTTTATTGTTAAATTATCATGAGCTTTTATTGTCCATACTCAAGCTGAACATGTTTCTGATGATCTCTAATGTAGATGCGACATTCAAACTATTTATTTTATATCATGCTATTTTTTAAAGTGCACAAGGACACCTCTATGCAATTTGCTCATTTACTCGCTGATTTTTCACAATTGACACAAACACAAACGATAGGAGAGCCACTATGAAGGTAGATATGACTATATTGACTACTTGTTGCTATCCTATTGTGGCGCCACAATAGGATAGCAACAAGTAGTCAATATAGTCAGTTTAGCTTCGGTTGCTATGCTAACATCACCCATTTTATACCAGAGAAACTTTCATAACAGCGTTGTGATGCCAAACAGCGTCAATTCATACTGAAACACATTCACTTATGGGGAATTGGGGATATGTATCAGCTGCTTGTGTGACAGTCAGACAGTGAATACTTTACAGCGGCCGCTGCCGTGAGTTAACGGGAGAATAAACTCCGGTGGACGAGCAGCACTGCAGGGGTCAGTAAATGCCGCTGAAACACATTAATAAACAATGAACCATGGCACTCTGGAGAAAGGTATAAGGTTGGAGAAGTAGTTATTTAATTTAATCTGGCTTCGTATGATTAAAAGTAACATGATCATCGACCCGACGCAGTCCCCCATTGTTGTTGTTGTGAGCGAAGCACGGAGCTAGAACGGGAGCTGCGTTGGTGTGAAAGGGGCAACAGCAGACTATGGCTGTGACTTGTGTGTGACTGACCCGAGCTTGCGCCTCGTCGTTCTCATAGCTCTGCCCCTTCGCTCCAACCCCCCTCCCCCCCCCCACATCTACAGGTGAAAATTACTTTAGCGACACATTCATCGCAAGAAGTGTAGCAAAAGTCAAGGCCGCAGATTCGTGGATGTATACTGCCACAGAGCAGATTTGTGAAGTTGTAATGACTGATTTGAGAGGTTGTAATAACCAATTTGCAGTTGTAGTGGAAAATATATTTTTAAAAGATATATTTTTCTGCAAGTTAACATTTCATTACTAAGTTCATTTTTTCTACAAGCTACAAAACTTTTATGTTTTCCTGTGACTTCAAATTTGGTTCACAGATGCGTGGATATTTTATACAAGTGTAAATATATGCACACAAGCTCTGATTTTGTTTCTGCAAGTGCTCTCATCAGGTTTTACAAGCTCTCACATTTTGCACCATATCTACCTTCATAGCCACAAACAAGAGCAGTGTGCTTCAAAAAACAACTGCAAATGACAAAACACTTTTTTAAAAACCTCTCTAAGTATGAGAGTATACTTTATGCTCTTGAAGCCAAAAGTGGTTGGCAAACGAAAGCGTGACTGGGGCTGTGTAGCATTTTATTTTATTTGGACATTTCTGTTGAATGTCTTTGTTTTGTTAAGGATTTTCACTGTGAAATGCTTCCAAAGGTTTCTCCTACCTCAGAGATTAGTCGCCCAGCTTCCCACTCATTTCCATCATCAATCAAACAACATGACCTTGTAAAAGCAGACAGCTAACAGAACATAAAGACCAGCAGGACTGTCACTGTGTGTCTTTAGCTCCTGCTGCTCAGGCCCTGTCTTTGTCTCCCTCTACATTGATCATTATCTCTGGGTCTTTTATCCCTCTCCATCCCACCCACTCTGCTCTTCATCACATACAGCTCCCAACTCGCTCTCATTTATGAACCTGTCTGTGAATCTTTCCTTCGTCTCTCCATCTTCTCTCTGAACTCTTCCTGTCTGCCCCCTTCTCTCTGTGGATTGCTTTAATGTGGGGAAATGGAATTAGGGCCAAAGATTTTTTAACAACCAAGAAAGGTAAGCAGGCTAAGAAGTCTCACTGTCTGCTGATCTCTGAAACAACAGCTAAGCGATGTCACATTCATCTCCAGCAATCATCTGGTTAGTTTAGCTTTTCCTCTATGCATGCATAAAGCTCAAACATGTGGATCAATGAGCAAAACAAATTATAATTGACGATCAATCAAGACTTGATCATTCACTTTGACTATGTCAATTCTTAATCGGGGCGGCAGTAGATCAGTCTGTAGGGACTTGTGAACTGATCGGATGCCGGTTTGTGTATATCTGTAGTTAGGCCTAACTGCGCTGCAGCCTCAGATATGATGCAATTATAAAAACACAAATGGGCAAAGACACATGCAAATAAAGAAACATCCTCACTAACTAGACAACCCATGAGCAGGGTTTACTAAACCACTGCATACATAAAACCCTGGATATACACATTTCTGTAAATACAAAACGCTGCAAGAAGCTGAGAACACAACAGAAACCAGGGGACACTGATATGTGATGAAACAGCTGGGAGCAGAGCGCTTGTTGGCGTTCGGGGATTATAAAGTTGGCCAACTGTCACTGTTAGCAAAGTTAGTCTGTTTAATAATTGTAAGTATCTGTCAGTATATTACATTACATTGCATTTAGCTGACGCTTTTATCCAAAGCGACTTACAATAAGTGCATTCGAACAACAAGATACAAACTTGAAGAAAACAGAATCATATAAGTACATCAGGTTTCATAGAGCCAAAACATTTCAAGTGCTACTCAACTGGCTTTAGATAAGCCAGTCCTTTGTTAGTATCCTCCTGAGACCCGGAAAGAAAATGTTTCAAATTTCCCTTTTTTTTTATCACACAAGTCTTTAGGGTGGTATTAACATAATGACTAACAAAAACTAAAAATATATATTTTTATTTTTGTTTTATTGTGTGTCCTTTTTAGAGGACATCAGGTGTTAGTTATGCGAAGCATAGTAACAAACAACATTAACATACAAGTAGACAACATTAGAGCACAACAACTCAATGCAACAAATATTGAGCCCTCATTTGTAGTACTCCATCCTTTTTTTGAAATGCAGAGATACATCTGACACTTGATGTATGTTTTCCCACTGCATCCGTCTGCCATGAACCCTACAGAAACCTAAGTGTTAGTTTTGGCCCATAGTGGACTCCATTTGTGTTGTGTAAAATGGGGGAAATAAAAAGTTAGCAAATCCCCATGTCCTCCTCAGAGGACATTCATAAAAACATTTAGTTTTAGTTCAAATAAGTATTACACTGCTCTGAAACTCACTACACTAACTCCTACGATTTCCCTTACTATAATGAATTAAAGATATTGAACTCACAACACTGGTAATTACAAAATGACAAATTTACCATTTCTCTTTCTATAAACAGTGCTTGTGTTGATGGACGCCATTTTGAAATACAATGAAATTATCTTTTTCAAAGCCACACCCCCACATATGTCACATGTCTGAAAAGACCAGGATGTCCTCTGTGGAGTACAATTGGACTTAATGCTGTGGCATGTATAACCTCAAAGTAATGGACCAAAACCCAATATGCTCCACAGAGGACAAAATGAATGGGTGGGTCTCTGGTCTAAGTGCTTTGTTAGTAATTCTATCGCTCGAAGTGGAGTCGAAAGAGATTAGTTTTCAGTCTGCGCCGGAAGATGTGTATGCTTTATGCTGTCCTGATGTCAATGGGGAGCTCATTCCACCATTTTGGAGCCAGGATAGCAAACCGACGTGTTTTTGCTGATGGGAACTTGGGTCCCCCTCGCAGTGCTGGTGCAGCGAGCCGTTTGGCTGATGCAGAGCGGAGTGCACGTGCTGGGGTGTATGGTTTAACCATGTCCTGGATGTAGGCAGGGCCAGATCCATTCACAGCATGGTACGCAAGTACCAGTGTCTTGAAGTGGATTCTAATATATTTAATAAGACTAGGTAAACTAGGTTAGCTAGCTAGCTTAAAGCAGATATGCAATAATATCAGAAGGAATCATGTGATCACATTGATAAAATAAGAAGAAAACTAACATTTTAGATACGTTGTAAGTGAGTTTCCAGTGACAGTTGGCCTGCTTTATAATCCCTGCTCCCCACTGTGTGCGTCACCTATCAGTGTCCCCTTGTTTCTGTTGTGAGCTAGTTGCAGCATGTATTTTAACTGGTTTATTCAGGGCTTTCACTAAATGCTGTGCAGGATTTGTCAGTTTGGTGACTGTTTTCCGAATGTTGCGCATGTGTTTTTATATTTGCATTGTTTTTAAATTGCAGCATGTTCCTCCCTATGGATGTATTTGGGCCATTGTACCGCGTTTTCACCTGTCGGCCACCGTAGTCAATATGATGGAAGCGGTCATAGAATTGTCATATACTCATATGTGTGTTTATAAAACGGAAAATACATTTTGGGAGTTTGGTAAACAACATTTAACAAGCCAATGACATTTTGATATCCGAACCTGGCATTTCTTTCAAGCATTATTTGAGATGAGACGCAGCAGTATTAGACAGAGAAGGCTGTTTAATTAACAGAGGCAGCTGTTTCTCAAGCTAGAGCTCCAACAAGCCGTTTAGGACAGAGAGTGAATACACATACTATACAGAGATGCTGTATGAGAAACCAATGTGATTTTGGAACATTGAACAATGTAAATCTATTCTAGTAGACCTCAACAATGGAATTACGATCATTAGAAATGGCCATGACACGGGACCTTTAAAGTGAACATTTCTTTGCCATGATGATGAGGGAGAATTACCCTCCAGTCTGCAGCTACTTGTCAGGCTAATGGCTGCTCACAGAATCTGCACCACACACACACACACACACACACACACACACACACACACACACACACACACACACACACACACACACACACAGACACACACTGTGTTTCACTGCAGCTCAGAGTAAAGAGTGTCATAACAGGAACAAGATGTTGCTCTGTTTCCATTTCAGATTTGGAGGCTAGTGCATCAGTAACAGCAGCATTATGTTTAGTTTTAGGAAACATTCTGTTTCAAGAAGCGAAAATACAGATTTAATTAAAGTAAACAGGAAAGAATTATGTCTAACAAAATAATCTCAACTCAATGGGGACTTGATAGTCTTTTTCCGCAGTTTTGATTTGCAAATCATGATCTTCAATATTTGTTTGAATATGAACTTAACTCTGTCTTAACTCACTGTTTTTATAAAAATATTGTCACAATGATATGCAATCTACAGGGCAGCTTATCAGTTTGTTTTCTAACTAACAAGCTAGCTATTAATCGGTGATAGCCTGCATTGTTGAGTTACTTAAGTTAACCAACCAAAGTCAAGTTTTTTAGATTTTGTAGAACAAAATGATGTGAAGAAATACTCTATTGTTTGTTACTACTTCTCTAGCATGTACCTGTGCTAATACACCCGTGTGACAATGACACTTTTGTCAGGCGTAAAAAAAAGCTTTTAAGAATCTAAAAAGATTCAAGTAAGTCATAATAGTTAAATAATAATTAATCTATTTTACAGAGGTGGTAATAGAAAAGTGAATATGTATCAAAGATCAAAATTGCCAGGAATGATGTTGATTAAAGCATTAGATATGTAGAGGCATTAAGAATGTGTAATATTCACAAACTGTCATTTATCTTTTTGGTGGTTGTTGCTTTGGCTATATCCCTGTCTGACTGACTGTGTGCTCTCTTCTCTGTGCAGGAACGTCAGTCTTGCAGGTGAGCGCCTCAGATGCAGACGATCCGACCTACGGGAACAGCGCCAAGATCGTTTACAGCGTCCTGCAGGGACAGCCCTTCTTCTCTGTGGACCCCAACACAGGTAGGACCTGCTTCTGCTTTCTAACTGCTGTGGAGGAGAAGTTCTGACATCTGAGCAGTGCTGTCAACACGCTGGTGATGCCAAAAGCCAGCAATATTCTGTTTAGGAAAACTGTTATGGAGGAGCTCTCCAGATAGTGTGTGATGATGCAGGTGGAGCCAGGCATGTTAGGGTCACAGCCTCCACCTGCTGCACTATTATTATACATGGCAGGTGCACTAAGGGTTGTTTACATTATATAACTCAGTAAATATCAGGACCCCTGGTCATAGTTTTTGTAGACGGAAATATGTTGTACTTTGTAAAGACTGATTCTCTCCATAGAATTACAACATCAACGTCATCGCAGAGCCGGTTTACCGTTGGTCAGGTGAATGCAGCTTTAGGCAAGGCAAGGCAATTTTATTTATAAAGCTCCTTTCAACACGAGGCAATTCAAAGTGCTTTACAAACATTAAAGACATTAAGAGCATCAAGAAGTAGTGCAGCGGAAACACATTATAAATGGCATTCAAAAACAGTCATTAAAAAAAAGCAAACAGAAGAAAATAAACATAAAACAAGCTGACATATGATACAGATATAAAATACATGGATACAAGTTACAGTGCAGTGTAAGATATGAACAGTTCAATTAATACAGCAGCAAAAAGAAAAGTCTTCAGCCTGGATTTAAAAGTAGTAAGAGTTGCAGCGGACCTGAAGGTTTCTGGTAGTTTGTTCCAGATATTTGGAGCATAATAACTGAACTTCTCCATGTTTAGTTCTGACTCTGGGGACAGAAAGCTGACCAGTCCCTGAAGACCTGAGAGTTCTGGATGGTCTCACTCAAAAATCTATTAGAAAGCTGCAGCTAATTCAGAACGCTGCTGCTCGAGTCCTCACTAACACTAAGAAAGTGGACCAGTCCAGTTCTGAAGTCTTTACACTGGCTTCCTGTGTATCAAATACTTGATTTCAAAATACTGCTGCTGGTTTATAAAGCATTGAATGGTTTCGGCCCAAAATACATTTCTGATCTCCTGTTAATGATTAACTCGTAAAGACACCATTACAGTAGACGAGTCTACTGAAGATAAAAGCATGGACAAGTTTTTCCAAATCCTGCTGTGACATTAGTCTTTTAATCCTAGATATGTTCTTTAGGTGATAGTAGGCTGAGTTAGTAATTGTTTTAATGTGACTGTTGAAACTCAGGTCAGAGTCCATGACTACACCTAGATTTCTGGCTCTATCTGTTGTTTTGAACATTGCAGACTGAAGCTCAGCGCTAACTTTTATACGTTCTGCCATGGCTCCAAAAACAATTACCTCAGTTTTATCTTTGTTTAATTGGAGAAAGTTCTGACACATCCAGTCATTGATTTGTTCAATGCACTTACTCAGTGTTTGAATTGGCACTATCAACAATATTTATGTGTCCAATGTTTTCCAACTAAATATTCCAACATTTTTCTACAAACAAAACTATGGTGTGGTTAGGAAATTCAAAACTATGCTGTGGTTAGTAAAATTCAAAAACTTTGATATTATCAAGAAAAAAAGGTTGCGGTGATGCTCATGCATAAGAATAAGGGAGTTGTTGTGAATGTCTTAAGATTTTTTAATAAAGAATTAATATAATAATACTAATAAAACCAGCTGCACAGGTTATGTAATGTTATATTGTTGAGCATGGATTGAAACTAGTCACTAATGAGTAGCATGAATTACAGCACAGATTTAATTTGATAATTACTTGAGCCGTCTAATATGATATGTGATATCAGCAGTGGGAATTCCTTAGTGTTGCAGGTGTTTATAGTGCAGTGTCTTCACCTTTGTCCACGGAGACATCTTACATGACTAGATGTCAAGACACGTGAAACGCTGTGTCCCTGGTTGGTGGCCCTCAAGGGACTTTTTTTGGATGTCTTCAATAGAGTGGTGCAATGATGACGTATTTTTGCAGGCTGACCGGGATGTTAGTATCGCAATGGTTACTTCATCAAAAAGGAATGGAATTTTTACATTGGATTTGGAAATATAACATCAAATAAAATCTAAAGCAACAACAGGTTTATGGTACTCACATGTACCCCCCCCTTATCACCTGAATCTCACCTAGAGCACCATTGTGTTCTTTTTAACCAAATATCTCTCAGAGGGGCGTGGGGAGTGGCTCCTTATTTTCATCTAAAGTAAAAGACAGAGAATCAGCACTTTTGAAACAGGGCTGAAACAGAGGGGATTATGGGATGCTGCAATGATCTGTTTGCTATTTGGAGCCAAACACTTCAGAGACATGTTTTGTATGTATCTGAGACCTATAATATATTGATGAAAAACAGTATAATAGGGATCTTTAATGCCACTTTTATAATCTTTGAAGAGTAAATACAATTTTCAGGAGTAAAAAGCTAACGTTAGGCTATAAACACACCACAGCATGGTCACATGGCTGCACATCACCACCACTAAGCTAAAGGCGGCACATTTTTGGCGGGATGGCGTTTAGTAGACATTTAGTCACTTGTTAGCAACGCCATTTTTATGACACATATGAGCTTCAGACAGGCACAAGTGGGGTATTTACTGTCAATGTTATGTCATAGAACAGACCGGGTAAATCTCTTCAGCTTTTGTAAACCACAGACCTTATTTCAGGCTTCTAACCAAAAGCATTTTCAAAAAGCCATTGACTTTGAGCTCACATGCTGACTCATACCTGGTTTTCTGCACGACACCATTCTCTTTAACCCCTCATGTTGTGTCCTCTCTCTAGTGTCACTATCGACACACAGGGAAAAGTGTCACATATTTGAATCAAAGCACTTGTATTTGACTTTTACACATGTGATGTTGAGATTCATCAGTAAAAAGAGGTGCAGCCAGGTTGTAGGTGCTGCTTCTTTACATTGAACTGTACCGTTAATTACCCACCCATCCAGGAGTTGATGCTACATGGCTGGGTGGATGATGTGAAGCACATGATGAGCGTCGTTTAATTGGCACGGTAGCACTATAATCTGCATGGTTTTATGATGAATACATTGAACTTTGGACCTTTGAAGTCATAGCACTGTCACTAATCCTCGGTTTAATTGTTGCACAGAGGCTGTTATATAACCACCCTACTGCAGGAAAGATGTATTTGATTCCACAAAACCAGTTTAATGTCTTCTTAAAATTACATTTGTCTATTTGGCAATCTGCCCCCTAGGAACAATGGCCTGGTATGAATGACAGTCTTCTTTATATTGCATTGACATTTTAGGGCACAGATGTATTCATAAGGAATTTTACATTATTCCCCCAAAAATAGTGTATTATGTAGCTAACTTAGTATTGGTCAAGTGAGACTGTTTGTACATGTACTTTGTATTTAACAATGGGCAATGCACATTATTAACATGAGTCTATAATGTAAATGGGCCACATTAAGCCACAGAGGCTAATTTTCTTCTGCGGTTCCTGGCAGGGTAATGGCATTGAAACACAAAGAGCACATAAGCACGGACAAAACCACATGAGAACAATTAAAACACAGAAGCACAATTAGAGCACACATTCAAGCACATACAATACATACACACACACAATGTATGCAAACCCATAAACACACAGAACGACACAAAAGCACATACATTAGCAAAGTTAGAGCTAATAGGCACAGACAGTATGAAATATATGATATGATATCACCCTCATCAGTTGATTGTCCAATAACCACTGTTTGACAGATTTGGAAAAAGAGCTGATAGAGGTTAGTTTCCTTAGTTCTGTGGGTATGGTGGTCCAGGTACAACTCTCTACACTATCATTCTATTAGAAACTGGATTAGCACTTCTCATACATTACATTACATGTTAGACGCTTTTATCCAAAGCGACTTACATACTCAATACTGTGGGCAATCCCCCAGCAATTTGGGGTGAAGTGTCTTGCCCAGGGACACAACGACATGCTGACTGCAGTGGGGTTTGAACCTGTGCTCCCCTGATCCGAACACCAACACACTAGTCCACTGCGCCATACACCTCCCTATACCTACTGCTCTGTCTCATCAGAGTAAGCTTTCCACTTCTCCTCACATCAAATTGAATTATATGCTGTACAATTTCACAGCTAAATCCCCACACATGGGACATGTGAAAGAAGGAAGCATTGCACGTCTTTTAAAGGTCCCATGTCATGCTTTTATGGTTATTACCCGTCACCTTGTGTTATGTAGGTTTTTATGCATGTAAACGGTCTGCAGAGTCACAAACCCTCAAAGTACATCCTGTAGCGAGTAAAACTCTAACATAGAAAATTCCTCCCCAAAACGCCTCGTTGGAGATTTCTCAGTTTCTTTCTTTGCTCCCAGATGGGTCCGTTTGGTTCTGGGTACGAGCTGACGTCAGCTCGTACCCAGAACCAAATGGATCAATCCGTGGAGCCGTTACGTTACGTCCGCGGAGCCGTTACGTTGAGCCTCTGCTGATTGGTCCAAATTGACCAATCCACGGACTTCCTCACACACACACTCAGTGCAGGCAGCTCTGCTGATTTCTCCTCCCTGGCTGCAGGCTGATAACAGACAGTTGGGATCGCGGCGAAATTCTCTCTGCAGACCCATTCTCACAGCGTTTATCAACCTTTTTCTTACTCAATATCAAGCCACACTTATTGTTTTTACTTCGGCTGTGAGTTTGTGTGTGCTCAGGATGAGTTTGGCTGTGTTTCGCTGTGTATCGCTAAACAAGGAAACCACACCTCCATGGAGCTCAGCGCGATTCACAACGTCCCGACCAATCAGAGCACACTGTGCTCACAGGGAGGGGGGGGCAAGAGCTGCAACGAGCCGTTTAGTGGAGAGAGTGAATACTGCTGAATACACATACTTTACAGAGATGCTGTATGCGAAACCAATGTGAGTTTGGAAAAATGCACAGTATAAATCTATTTTAGTATACCTCAACATGGAATTATGATCAGTGGAAATGGCCATGACATGGGCCCTTTAATTAAAGATGAAATTGATATTTCTCCCTGGTCTTATCAATAATAGCCTTTAAATGTCACTTTTTCTGAGTGATTTGCGACACATGAAAGGCCCTGCACAGACAGTATGCAGAGAATATCAAAGAGTGTTCGGTGAGAGAGCATAAGCATTCTGTAAAAAAAAGGATTTAACTAGTGACAGAGAAGAGGTTTCAGTACACAAGCTACACCAACCTGTGTTTACCTGTGTGTGTGTTGGTGTTCATGTGTGTTTCCAGATGAGACTGTCTTAGAGAGGATATTCTGCACATTTTCCGATTTGTATGTAGTGTCTCTCCTGTGACATGTCTCCATGCTTCAATGTTCAAAAAGCTCTTTATTTTTCTCATACTGTCTGTGCTGCAGCACCTCTTTTCACCCTCTGTCTGAAACCAGAGCCCAGTCTGCTCTGATTGGTTAGCTGGCCGGCTCTGTTGTGATTGGCCAACCGCTTAGAGATGTCCCGCCCCTTAGCCTATCACGTACAATGTGTTTGAGCGCTAGCCAATAGAAGTGCGAGTGTTACATAGTGATGTCACTATGTTACTAAAGTAATCAAAGGAGTCCAATCGAGGCTTTTCATGCACTGGGGGGGTTTGGGAGACAAACTCCCTCTGGATTGAATTTAGGAATGTTAGCCTTTGCAGACCATTTAGATGCAGAAAAGCCTATACAACCCACAGGAAAAGGGAAAACCCCCAAAAAGCATAATAGGGCTTTTTTTAAGATGAATGCTAAGTTCTGCATCATTTCACAAATAGCCATGCAGGTGTTATTGTGTTCTCAATTTCTACCTCCGGCATTATAAATTATGATGTAAAATATGGCACCTTCACACCCAGCACAGTTCTTTGTTGTGGTTGTCATATTGTATATTTCCATACACTTCAATAACAATCAGGCAGGAGAGGGCTCGTTTGGCCAAGGTCATCAAAATGATTTTTTATCTAGAGGATGTTGCTGTCAGTTCCTCATTTGTGGCTGGCACACATACAGTCATGTGACCGTAAACGAAATGGAACTCTCATTTTGTGTATACATAGATGTTGTTGCATATTGCTCTCACCTAAGATTTTCATCGTCATAACTACACCGTAGCTATGCACGTATGACCAATAAAAACCTTGAACCTTGAACCTCTGCAGGTATAGAAGACATTTGTACATGTTACAGTGGGATGAGCACAGTGGTAAATAATACACATGAATGATGGCTGAGTCCCATTTTGCTGCTTCAGTTTCTAGGTCCTGGTATTGTGCGGCATGTTGGCTCACTGTCATGCTTACGGGGTCATTTGAATACAATCCCTATCCCGCTCTAAGAAGTGTCACAAATAAATGGCCCCAATATAGAGCTCTATAAGCTATTCTTTGTAGCTGTTAGTAGCCCTTTCTCATCTAGTTTTATTTTCAGCCTATTTTTAGTAAAACAACAACAAAAACGTTATTTTCTGCCAGAAGAAGAGTCATTATAATACCATCCCCGGGCCTAAAGTGGCTGTTAGAAGGCAGAACCTGTGTGAACAAGAAGTGCAAAGATTGCCTCTGATTCTTGTTGTTCTGTATTAGCTGCCGCAGCTGTGCTGGAAATAAATCTATATTTAACCATCCGCAGGAACAAAATCCAAACAGCAGCAGACAGCACAATGCGGGGTTGGTGAAAACAGCTTTCAGGTACGCAAGAATTGATAAAGAGCTAAAAACAAAGACAACATGTAAATAAACATGTAAGGGATACTAAGCAAATTTTTCTTTATGAAAAAATAGCAGACATCATAATGCTAGAAATTGACCATCAGCATTGAGTATTAAACTAAGCCTTGTAATAAATAAAACAAATGTAACGCATATGTAAAGATCTAAAAGGAAAAGAAAAAAACAACAATGACAAGGTGAATTTAACATGTTCCACGACAATCAGATTGAAGGGGCTAGGCAATTTTTCCTAATACACCATTTGTCCAATCTCCATCTGCCCCCCCCCCCCAAAAAAAAACAACCATCATCCTTTGTTCTCTCCTGTCTCCTTGTTAGCAGAGGATTGCTAACCACCTGCAGGGATTTGTGATTTGCTCTCTTTTGAAGAAGTAGGGCTATTAAGGGGTAAAAGAGTGATGTAGAGAGAGGATCCATTAGGAGTGGAGAACAAAGTCAGACACACTTACTGTCCTGAATTGGGGGGGTGCTGGGGGGGTTCACAGAGAGCCCACTTTGCTAAGTCAACTGCGAGAGTACATGCACACAGACATTTAGAAATCAAGATGACTCCAGCTGTAGGAGTCGGGAGGCCTGTTAACTTATTCCGGCAAATTACTCAGACCTACTAATTGACCTAACAGAAGCTATTGAGGCCATGTAAGTTTACTGCTTGGCTCAGATCCACCAACCAGCAAGATCTCACCTCTACTAACTCCTGAAGAACCAGGTTCAATTAACTGCTGTTTCAATTCAGACGACCCGCTAAATCTGTTTAAGCGATCCCGAAGGATTTTTGATATCAGTAATGAGAGGTGGCCCTACCTAAGTTTGAGTGTGGCAGTTGTGCAATCTTACCTTAAGCAGGAGAGGACAGCGCAGATTTTTTGTCCCAATCCAAAAGGTGGGATCAGTTTATTTGAAGAAAAATGGTCCACACTTGTACAGGGTTTTTACCTTCTCTCGTTACAATATGACAATCATTACAAAACATATCATGCTGTGATCATTTTCTAATATGGAACCTCAATTCACAGTTTTACATTTATTACCCTAAATTGTAACTTCAACTGCCCAATTCAGTTGTGACATTTAAAATCGTCCGACAGAATTTAGAGGCATCTCCTCATAAATGGCCGGTGATAATAAAAAGCACATTCAAACTTTCATTCAACAAACCAATTCATATACACACCTATATCCAGCATGAATTCAGAGGAACGTCCTCATAGGTGGCTGGGTGCTAAACATTCCAACATTCAACAAACAATTCACTCAGCCTTCAACAAATAAATTCGAGAGATCTTACCAAGTTTGAGAGAACCTTACAGAGGAAAAACCCAGCTCTCTAGGGAGAGAGCTTACCAGGGGAGAGAGCTTACCAGGGGATAAACCCCCCACTCTCTCGAGTTTGCTCCCTCTCAGCTAGTGTTTTTATGCTCAAAACAGGACAGAAAAACCTAAAGACACCTCCTCCATACCCATATTTGTGGAAACTGGGCATGGCCTCTGATGTGCAGGACATATTCTATGGCTATGGCATAAACACATTTTTGGGGCCTTAGTATTTCTCCAACAAGTCAGGAGCCCCCCCCTGTACACCGCTCTGAGGGAAGAAACTGTCTCCCCTCTCTTATCAGTGACACCCATAAACTAAAATAGGCCTTAAACTCAACTTCACAAACCACTTGTGTTTTGTATATACTGTGATTATAGAAAAACATAAAATATAATGCATTTTCATTGTGGGTTATACAAGAATATAATTCATTATATTTGATTATAATTAACTTTCGTTTTAAGTATTCAACCTAATATGGAGACCTCAACACAGCCCACACACGCCGACCGACACTGGTGAGGTAAGGCTTTTTTAGAGTATGTTAGGTGACTCCAACAGCAGGAAATGTTTCTGTGGAAAATAAATAAAGAATTAATAAATAATAATTACAAAATAAAAATGTATAAATAACAATAAGAAAATACATGAATTAATAAAACTGTGGAAAAACATTGTAGTCTCTTTATTCTATAATCATGTTGTCTCTTGCAGTACTATATCCTCTTAATTTGTTTATTTCATGCACATTTTTAAAAGAAAATAAATATCTTACAATTAATATAGATGTAAATAAATGTTATCAGTAACCTAATCTAAGTATCACAAGATTAAAGTGATGTAACTTGATTACTTTCCGTTCTTTTTAGAAAACCTCAATATCAAATGCAGTGCAAATAAATAAAAGAGAAAATAAATATGAATGAACGTAAGACAACAGAACAGAAAAGAAGAAACTAAGTTACCAATATTTAGTGTCAAAATGTGTCATTAAATTATAGACACAGTTCTTTTGTTTAATAAATCAGGTCAGATCATATAGACCTAATAACTGAGGGTAATTGAGAAGGAGCTACACATATAGAGACACTACCCAGGTGTAGGTTTTCTTGGGTATTTAATATTCTTGTGATTTCTGTGCTTAATAAGAAAAAAGTTGTTTTCCTTAAGTATTCCGGCAAACAATAAAACCACAAGGCAGACTCATTCATCTTGTGTGGAGCTGATCTTCTGTTTGGCACCACACAGACATTCTAATGTAATCTGTGCCCACATAGAGATTGGTTGCTGATTAATTATTAAGAATGGAACACTCTCCTCTCCTGTAGAAACCTCCTGTGGGAGGACAAGTGGAATTTTATATTATACTAATGCCCATGCTGACAGACAGACAGACAGACAGACAGACAGACAGACAGACAGACAGACAGACAGACAGACAGACACTCCAGTGTGTCTGGGGGGGTAGCTGCTGAGTGCTGAAGGCTTGTTTAACATCTTGTAGGGCATGTCAGAGTGCTGACAGATGAACTGAGTGATGAAGGCAGGTGGGAACCAAACGCAACGTGTTCCTGGAATTCACCTGACATCTGTTGGAGAAGAGGGGATGTGAGGGAGGAAAGGAAATGAGAAGAGGAGAACGAAGTGAGGGGCCGGAACCTGTGAGAAGAGGAATGGAAAGAGACATGGAAAGTAGACGATATATATATATATATATATATATATTATATATATATATATATATATATATATATATATATATATATATGGGACTGAACAGGAATAACTGTGAGAAGATGAACTGAACCAACAACCAACACCATCCATCCATCCATTGTCTGTTTATCAGGGGTCTGGTCGCGGTGGAGCCAGTTCCAGCAGCGGGCACCAAACCTTCCTTTTTGGAAGAAGGCATTTGCGCAAAGAATGGAGAGAAGGCTGTGACCGAGGTCACAGAGAGAGAGAGAGAGAGAGAGAGAGAGAGAGAGAGAGAGAGAGAGAGAGAGAGAGAGAGAGAGAGAGAGAGAGAGAACATGTAGCTGTGGCTGACAATAAATAATGTTATTATGAATACACAATACAGTCCTGCATGAACTCTGCATAGACTGTATTTTAACATTGGTCATATTGGAGAGACAACTATTTTCTCAGGTGGTACTTGGTGTAAAAAGGTTGAGAACCACTGCCCTAGCCCATCTCCCACTACATTGTACCCTCCCTTGAGAAGAAGACCCTAAGATACCAATACCTTCCCACAATTTATCATATTAGATAGGCGGTACACCACCAAGGTTGCAATCATTTCAGGAGTTTAAGATGTTCACCTGCAGGTTACGGCAGTAATCATTTTCACCTAGCCAACTACCACCTTGCATAATTAAAAGGGAATTCAAAAAGAAAGGCAAACAAACAAAATGATGCTTCCGATTTACCATATATTAAAGCCACTCTGTTTTAGAACCATGAGGTCTTCCATGTCGTAACCACTGAATCTGAATCAGTGTAGACATCGGCTCTGAGGCTTTACTTGTCATGTTTTCCATGAGACCATGAACCACATGTTTCAAACCGCTATTGCTTAAAATGTAGAATGTAGAAAAAGACAGGCTTGAATAGTAAGGAGAAAAATAAAGCCCTGACACATAGAATTGATTGTTGGTTTATGGTATTTGCTAAAACACCTTTATGATCCAATGAGGATATGTTTCCTGTTCAGTTTGTTACTTTTTTATTTGTTGGTTTCCTTGTCGGCAGAATTAGACAAAAACTACCTTCCCCATTTCTCTATTTCTCTAGTCCTTCAGTTTTGGAGCAGATCACGGGACATATTTCTTTCTTTCTTTCATTATTTAATTTAATAATTGGATACAAAAAGCCAAGCCCGTAGCAAGTGCAGACCCAGTGCTTCTCCCTCTGTATGAAACAAAGAGAGACCCCATGAATATGGTTCTCATAAGCTGCACCAAACAGCCCGGCTCTTATCTGCGCCCCGCTGATATCACACAGTCATTTCCTCTCCGTGCAGCTCTCTGGCCTTGCAAAGAGGCGCCGGCTCTGTGCCTTCATGCTTGTGTGAGGATATGAATTATCAGGAGAGAAAAGGATGGCCAACCTTGGATTTCCTGAAGTGGATGAAAGCCAAACATTCAGAGTGACAAAAGGTGGTGTGTCTGTGTGTGTAGGGCATCCTTTTAGTCTGAAATCTCTCTGGAAGAAACAGATTGTGCAATATGGTTAGTAGATGCAGTGTACTGTTGAGCTGAGAGACATTTGAAGATGGAAAGTATGATGTTGAGGCACTCAGACGTTATATTTCAGAAGCTTATATTGATTTATACTTTAGATTTACACAGGATACTTTTCCGTTGATAAAGGATTTTTCACAGGTTGTCTGTCTCGTGCACTACTGTCAGGATATAGAGAAATATACAGGGTATATTTATATAAATACTGTTTCCATTAATGACCGGCTCGCTGCTCATTATCACGCTTATGACACTACTTCATACATACCTACGTCTGAAACTGCGGCACAGAAACGTAACTAAATATGATGGCAGCACTGAATTAAGTTTTCTGTAACCGTCAAAATGTGTTCACATTTTCTTTTCAAGTAACCAGTCTTCAAACATTGCCATAACGTGTTCATGTTAGTGTTTATTTCCTGTCTGTCTTCTTCTGCTGTTCCCTTTAGTGTTTACTTCCTGTCTGTCTTCTTCTGATGGAGAAAACTAATGTTTGTTATCCACAGTTGAGTTCAATTTACCAGACTTCTTTCTGCGGATTGATATGACTGCACATAGTCACTTGGTTCTCCTGCTCTCTCCGTCTGCTGTTCCCTTTTAGAGTTTACTTCCTGTCTGTCTTTTCCTGCTTTCTTTCTTTTAATATCTTTCCTTCTCTTGTTGTATTTTTCTGTCTTTTTTTCTCCACAAATATAAAAGTATTTGATGGTGTTTTCTGATGGAGAAAAATTGTTTGTTTGTTGTCCACAGCTGACTTTAAAATGACCAGACTTCTTTCTGCGGATTGATATGATTGCACATAGTCCCTGGATCAGACTTAGCAATGGTCTGCTGTCTTTAGCAGGAGTCTGCCGGCAAAAGAATAGCAGGCCTCTGGAATGTCCAAATTGACCGATTTATATATAAATATCTATCGTCCTCTGGGGGCTTCTCAACTCGTTTGTTCCTGCAGTCCATCAGCCGGGGACAGTGGAATGGGGTCAGAGTCTGAGTGGGGCTTTCATCATTTTCCATGTAGATCTCTTTTAATGCTTTTTTCAAAGTTTCTATTTCACAAACACAATACATTCATTGTTCTTTTTCTATATTTGTTGATAATATAAAAAAGAATACGTGTGTTTAAAGCTCCAATCCTCAATTAAATTACATCAACAAGGATGAACCTACAGAAAACTTCCACCTAATCTGCATTTGTCAAGCTTTAGCCTCTAGCTCCTTGTTTTGCTTTTTAGCCCCTTTGCTCACACACACACACACACACACACACACACACACACACACACACACACGCACGCCCCGTCATAATGCCGTCTCTTTGAAACGGACATTATGGGGACATGTGGCATTGTGGAGAGAGATGACTCTTACTCTGGGATAAATGCAATCGTTTTTACCGAATGCATTTTTCACACTCACATCACACTAGAACTAGGTTACATCACGTAACCCAACGTTCTTCTGCGGAAGTCCCTGAACGCACCGCGACCACTCTCACGGGGGGCCGCGCCCTCGTATTAACGCTGTATTTGGTGAAATGCATTAATCGGAGCTATTATACCAGGCAAGGTGTGTTTTCTGATAACAGCCCCGCGGGCAATAGCGTCTCTTGAACCCGCACAGTGCTTTGACAGCACTTCGGTTTATTCCACTCACGTGCGCGCGCCCACCTGCTGGCTCCTATAGTGGAGTTTACAGCGGGGCAGCGAGTGTGGGACAGTGTTATTTCCTCTGGGGATGAGCAAGAAGCAGCCACGCTGCGACTACTCCTCACCCACGTGAGCTCCGATTAATGCGTTTCACCTTGGGGGAAATACAGCGTTAAAATCGATCCAAAGAGCCCTTCCGTAAACACGGGGGCTCCCAGGAGATCAACACGGTCATTTTGGAAAGTGACCCCCCCGGGACATCACACGGCAGGCAGCGGCGGCGGCCACACCGTAGACCAAGCTACTAATTCGGCCTTGCGGCCAAATAATCACTCTGATCTGGTGAGGTGGGGGCATCTCTTGCAATGAGTGAGATGCCCAACACACCCGTGTTTATTTGCAGCCGCCCTGTCACGCGGCAGCGGGGCAGAGATCTTTTCAGCTCTCTGCCTGCTGCCCACTGGGAGCAGCTGCGCTCCGCCGCCATGATCATCAGCCAGGGGGAAGTAGAGCCCTGGGCGTTGGACTTCCATGGACGCCGGACCCGGAAATGCCCGACAACCGCAAACGGAGCCATCTGCCCCGCTGGAATGGCGAACGTGAATGGCACCGCCTCGGCCATATCCTGGTCCCCCAAACACTCGAAGCAGAGGTGGTGGGGATCGGCGCCCGCTATTTAAGCCAGGGCACGAAGGACAGGCCCGGGTCTCTAGAAGTGGCGACTCCATGGAGGTATGATAACTCTTTCTTCTTCAAACGTCTTACTTTCTCTGCTTCAGTTGTTGCTCGCTCGCTGAAGAGAAAAGGATGACATTCAGGAGGTGTGGCCGCCTTATATACGGTGGGCTTGTGCACGCATTCAGGTAGGCCCGCCCCGGGGCCGGCTACGTCTATAGAAATCTCAGAAGGTGAATGCTTGCATGATAAGGTAGTACCCATAGAGTCCAGTAGAGGGCGGAGCCTGTGAGAGATATAACAGATGCACTCAAATCAAATCAAGTTTTATTTATAAAGCACATTTAAAAACGATTTGTTGGCCGAGCCAAAGTGCTTACATGTAATAAAAGCACACTACAATAACATATGAAAGAAAAGACAAGAAATTTACAACAGAAATATAAAGATAAAACAGGGAAATGTCAGGTATCATGCTCAGCTCTGACTAGAAGGCCAGAGAGAAGAAGTGTGTCTTCAGTGAAGATTTAGACTCAAACAAAACGTCCTTCTGAATTCCAAAGTTTCTCTGTTGATGCAACATATAAGGCCTGTATGTGTGTCAGCTTGTTTTGGAGTTCTTCTGCCCCTATTGGCCAGAAATCTATCTACGGAGAATTAAACATTCATTATTTATTTGAAAGATGACATAAACTGTAACCAATTAATAAGGACATTTATGTTTATGACTTCTACTAAAAAAGTAGCCACGAGTTATATCACTTGTATATCAATCAATGGTTGAGCTTGCCAGTAGATATTTATTTATGTAAGCAATTCACTCATTATTACAAATCCACAACTGCATGTGACACAGGAGTTAATGTGACAGTAACAGTGTGATTGAAGCTGGATCATGTGCAGAAACCATGTATATGAAAATGTATGTCCTGTCCCCTGAGTGGCATATGGTTGAATGAGCTCAGCTGCATCATGTACAGTATGGAGGATCAAACTGTTCAGTGTGCTGTGAAACACCATTCTTCATCCCCCCTTATAGTTCACATGCAGTAAGTAGACTGCAGCATGCATTTTCCATGAGGTTGTAACCATCAATCAATGTTTATTTATATAGCCCAATATCACAAATGTTACATTTGTCTCAGTGGACTTCACAGTTTGTACAGAATATCAGTAGACAATACAACACCCTCTGTCCTTGGACCTTCACATCGTACAAGGAAAAACTTCCAAAGAAACCCCACAGTTTAAAGGGAACATGGGAGAAACCTCAGGGAGAGCAACAGAGGAGGGATCCCTCTCCCAGGACGGACAGACAATAGATGCCGTGTGTAAATTGAAAAGATAATACATTTACAACATTTATAACCACCACCCTTTTTTATATATATTGATAAAGTTTGACTATGCTAAAGTTATGTTTTTGTTTTTTGTAATTATATTTACAGATATATTAAAATGTGAAACTGCCGTAACACAGCTTAGTGTGCACACTTAACTACGATAAGATGCTGGAGATCTGCATGTTTTTTTATGCATTCAGTGTTTTAGTCATTTTATGCATTGTTATAGGATGTAGCCCACTAAAGAGTTATCATCATTTGGATAAAAAGCACTGGCCCTGAAGCTGTGAGGGTCTGTCTCCACTTAGCTCCTTTCTCTGACCCCTGCAGGGTGATTGAACCTAAACCCTGTCAGGGTTTCTTTCTCTGTGATGACCGGCTTACTGCGCATTATCCTTAGCAACGGTCTGTTAGCGAGAAACATAAATGTCCAAATTGACCAATTAGAGTTCAGTATTCAACTAAACCGATAACAATGCAATGTAATACATCCCTTTGAGTCCAAATCACAGTGGCACAGAAATATTGGTTTTGACATTTAAAAAACCTGAAACTAAGTGGAAACTAGTTTCGGTCCTGAATGATGTCAATGAATCCATGCCTCCATCCTAGAGACGCAGAATTCCTCCACTCCCTTCTCTCACGCCAGTTCCTTCCATTCATTTTGAAATCCTTTGCTTTTATCCTGTCCTCTCTGTGATACAGGTGCACAGTGTGCTGTGTGTCCTGCTCCCTGCTCTGCTCCGTCTACATGGGCCGATAAGGCCAGATGGCTGTGCGCTTTGTTAGCCTCTGAAGCGAGTAATGCAGCAGAGAGCCTCCAGGCTAAACACTCTCGTGTGTGTGTGTGTGTGTGTGTGTGTGTGTGTGTGTGTGTGTGTGTGTGTGTGTGTGTGTGCCTTTTAGCGACTTTGTAGGGGGCGCTACAGAGCTTTTTTCCCCACACAGGAACCCTAAAATACCACATTTTGCACCAGTCCTGACAAATGTTTCCAATAGATCCAGCTTTTAAGCACGGTTAGACCCTCAGTGAGGCAAATTATTTTGTGTCCTGAAGAAAAGTAACTCAATGACGTGTTCCCCTTAGGGTTACTTCCTGTCTGTCTTATTCTGCTGTTCCTGTTAGTGTTTACTTCCTGTCAGTCTTCTTCTGCTGTTCCTGTTAGTGTTTACTACTACATTTTTTTTTTTCTTTTAATGTTTATTTTATTATCTTTGCTTTTTAATGACTGTTTTTAAATGCCATTTTCTTAATGGCTTTCATTTTTGTAAAGCACTTTGAATTGCCTTGTGTTGAAAGGTGCTATATAAATAAACTTGCCTTGCCTTGCCTTGCCTTGTCTTGCCTTGACTTGCCTTGCCTTGCCTTGCCTTGCCTTGCCGTGCCTTGCCGTGCCTGGCCTTGCCTTGCCGTGCCTTGCCGTGCCTTGCCGTGCCTTGCCGTGCCTTGCCTTGCCTTGCCTTACTTCCTGTCTTTCTTCTTTTACTGTTCCCTTTAGTGTTCACTTCCTGTCGGTCTTCTCTTTGTTGATTTCTCCTACATCGAGTCTTTTAACCTCTTTCCTTCTCTTTGCCCGTATTTATTTTCTTTGCTGGTAACAGTTTAGCCATCATGAATCCAAAGTGCTGTGCTCTTCACAAATATAAAATGAAAAGGGTATTCCATGTTGTTTTCTGATGTAAAATAAGAATGTTTGTTTTCCACAGCGGATATTATATTGACCGGACTTCTTTCTGCGGATTGATATGACTATACTTTATTCCCATGATAGGCAACAATCTACTTTCCTTAACAGCAGTCTATAGTATATTTCTGGAATTTTCAAATTGACCTATCAGAATCAAGTATTCAACTGAGCTGTGTAATAACAAAATAAAACTAACTGAAGTTGCTTAAACACTGATTTATTTGTCTTGTCTCTGCCTCAGGAATCATCCGAACAGCCATCTCCAACATGGACCGTGAGTCCAGTGTTCAGTATGCGGTGGTGATCCAGGCCAAAGACATGGCGGGCTCGGTTGGAGGACTGTCTGGATCTACTACAGTCAACGTCAACCTCACGGACGTCAATGACAACCCTCCAAAGTTCCTGCAGAGTAAGTGATCCCTATCACATACTTTCAGATTTCATCATGAAACAGAAACATTGTCAGACTGAGAGTAGTCATCATTAATCCAGGAAAATCTGTCTTATATTTAATAAATGTATTGAGATTGTAAATGTATTATTACAGAATGAAGCTCTGACAAGTTATTTTCTGGTTAGGATAATCTCTTTTCTGGTTTAACTTATCTCGACAGCTGGCTACACTAATATCTTCGCTTTAATATTTTCCCTTGGCTAGCTGTTTCCATACTTAAAGGCTTCTAATCCTCAAGAGTCATTTCTTTCTGTTAATTGTTCTTCGATTTCATCTTCTGCTGAAATACATTATGTTGAGTCCTGCTGTTGGAGTTTAAAACAGCTTTTGAAAAGGTTTAATGTTTAGCCACTTTTTTTAAATGGCACACTTCCCATGTGACAGCTCTTTTTGTGACTATAAATACACACATATCATGTTTTGTAATTTAGGCCAGCATGAATACAGTATTATGCCAATGAAGTAGTGAACATGTCAAGGGATGTGATGTTTTCCCATTATATAGAAATAGTAGCCAAACAAAATGTCGGGGCTCTGACAAAAGGAAAAAGAAACCCAGTCATACACCATCACACAACTGATATGTGTATCCCATTTCCAAAGAAAATGTAATACATAGACATGGTGAGCACACACAACATTTCCACATAGAAAACCAAGGAGAGAACATGGAGCATCTTCATCAGGTTTCCATGATGTGCTCAATAAACATGGTGTTGCTGTTGCAGGAAGCTACCAGCTGTATGTTCCAGAGCTGGCTCCGGTAGGGAAGGCAGTGGGTCGGATCAGAGCCAGCGATCAAGATGAGGGGCAGAACGCTGAGATGACCTACAGAATAACTAATGCCGACGCAGCGGCCATCTTCACCATCACCACTGACGCTGAGCGCAGGGAGGGCATCGTTTCCCTGAAGCAGGTACGAGACGGTTCAGTTCCAAGTGCGTCTGTGAGGAACACTTCTGGGGGAAGCTTTGTTCTCTGGATTTTGCTTAAAGTGGACCTATTATGCTATATTTGAAAAATATATTGTAGGGCCATACCTATACAAAACATGTCTGAAGTTTTTTGCTTAAAATACCAAACAGATCACCCATTGTAATAATAATAATAATAATAGCTTGGATTTATATAGCGCCTTTCATGAGACCCAAGGTCGCTTTACAGAGAAGAACAGGAGTAGAAACAAACGGCAGTCAGACAAACAGTCAGACAGACAAAACAACAAATAGATTAGGGGCCAAAAGCCTTAGCAAACAGATGGGACTTGAGGGCCCTTTTGAAGGCGTCAAGCGTGGGGATGTTGCGGATCTCCGCAGGGAGAGTGTTCCAGAGGGTGGGGGCTGCCACACTGAAGGCTCTGTCCCCGAAGGTTCGCAGGTTGGTAGCCATGCCTCATACTGCTCATACCCCTCTATCCCAGCCCTGTTCCAAAAAGGCTGATTCTGCTTTAAATGGAACGACTGCTGCTAGCCACGCCCCTTTGTAGCGTCACGCCGCTTTCCTCTGCTAAGAGAGTTTTCTACCGGGAGAAACTCAGCTAAACGCTGCCGTGATGAAATGCCATATTATGTTCCCAACCACTTCAACCGTTATTTCTGAAACAGTATGGAGCTCAAACCTTTCTCTCTCGCAGGGTTTACCACAAGGGCATTACGTTACACATATTCTCTCCAGTAGCCTACAGCGTTAGCTCTGAGTGTTAGCATGCTTGCTAATGTAAACACAGAGCATATTACTCCCAAAACACGCCGCACATTGTTTCTGATACAGCACATAGCTTGACATGTTCTTTCTTCAGTGTTTACCACTAGAACAGTGCCATTATATGTATTATATATAACAACTTTACTCTAAGTGTATACAGAGACGATAGGTTGGGACGTGTCACGTGTGCCGGAGACGATAGGTTGGGACGTGTCACGTGTGCCGGATGTCGCCAATGACGTAATAGGAGCGAAAATTCTGGATCTGATCGTTAGCACCCCCGTTTTTAATTTTTTTTTAGAGATGTGGGTACGGAGGAAAAGAGAGAGGGTTTTGTTTTCTGACACTTTGTGAGTTCCCTGACACCCCGGGGACACATATTTATGTATAAAAGACATCAAAAAGTGCATTTCGCATAATAGGTCCCCTTTAATTTATTATTTTACAATGGCAGCCAAGTTTGACCGGTTCTTCAATTTATCATTGATGTCCTTCAAAGACTCAAATGTGTATTTTTCAAGGGATTTCAGAATGGAACCCTATGTCTTGAAATGTTTGGTTGCATCAGACTTGATTGCATAGCAACCCCTACACACTCCATCTGTAGTCTCACTCTCAGCTGAATGTAGCTCCTTCTTTCAGGTGGAGGGTTTAAATACAGTGGCAAGCTTTAGGACTAACTCCCCTCTCTCTGGCAGAAACAGGAACTGACATGACTTTTCCTAGCCATGGGAATCTACATCTCTTGGACAACTAAATAATAAATATTACATTTAATTAAACTCATTTTTTTGGGAACCTCTTTTTTCGAGCTCCTGAAAACCTACAATAATGATAATAATAATAATAATAATAATTAATTACATACTGTATACAGTAAAACATTTACATATGATGTAACCTTTTACATGGAACTATTATTTAACAGCGTGATTTATGAAATACACAAACATCATTGGGTCCTCTCAGGTGTTTAAGTCAGAAAAACACGTACACTGGGAGAGAGATTTTGGTAAATCACCAGATTTATTAAGATACTTCAACTTCCCATCTTTTTTTCCCCATTAGGTCCTAAAAGTTATAAAATGCACTGATAACAGAATTCAGATTGATATCCTTGTGTGCTTGCTTTATGGCCCTTAACGTTGGCAGATCATTGCAAGGTGCAGGTCATTTTATTTGGGAAGTTCCATTTTTTGGCTTCATGCGCCACTTTCACAGGTCCTGCGCTCCACATAGCAACATTTCATATAACAAAATAAACTTTACTACTATCAGGAGTTTTAGTTTTATTCTGCGTCTCTTGATTGAATAATAGTGAGAAAATAAGCTGTACCTCTCTGTCAAGGTTTATATTTCTCAGTTCCAGGCTGTCTCCCAGAGACATTTTGAGAACCCTTTCATTAGAGGCACCAGCACCAGCTTTATCAGGCGCAAAGCGGCACAAAATGATATTCCCTTCACAGCTCAACGGTTTTTCTTAATCTTTTGAAACCTGCATAATGAACTGTTCAGGAAAAGGAGCTCCCTGTTAGCTCACCAGGTATAGAGGGTATCATTAAGACTGAGTCCTTGCTGCTACAGCCGTGGATTCAAATCAGACCCTGGCCCTTTGTCACCCCCTTTCTCTTACCCTTGCCATTTTCTCTATATATCAGAATAAGGCAGTAAAGCCAAGCACAAATAATCCTTAAAAAAGTCCAGCATGCATGGCCAGTATTCCTAGCTTTAGCCAAGCTGAAATTCTACGGTCGAGTGTGTCTAATTTCCCCCTGCAGCCTTTGATCTACAGCAGGGAAGCCTGTGCTCAGCAGGAGATAGCATTACTGGGGTCAGAGTTAAAAGTGCTTTTCATTTTTATTTTTTTCTCTTTTACAGCCACTTAGAAACACGAGAACAGAGGAAAGCTCTCTACACAAGGGGGGTCCATAATTATTGTTCTTTGTTCCCCCACAGTTTGAAGTTGTCTTTTGTCAGCATTTTGTAACACATTGTATTCTGGGGGTGTCCAACTTTTTTGTTATGAATAATCAATTGGTGTTCTGAGGCATTTATGGCTGAGATAGTGTTATTGTAGGGTAGCCATCTGGAAATTTCAATTGAAAATGCACTACAACAACATGTAGTACTCCAATAGAATGGTGCATTAATGTCGTGTTATTGTAAGCTGATCCGTGAATGAGCATCGCAAAGGGTTTCTTCAACAAAATGCCATGGGATCTCCCTGTTGGATTTTGGTCAGATTCAGCTCTGCAGGATTGCTTTGCATCTACGGATTGGAGTGTGTTTGAGGACAACAACATCAACACACACATGGATACGGTCATCTGCTACATTGGGAAATGCATCGATGACGTGGTACCGAAGGTTTCTGTACAAACATTCCCGAATCAAAGGCCCTGGATAAACGGCGAGGTGCGTGGCAAGCTGAAAGCGCGCACAGAGCTGGAGATTTGGAGGAGTTCATGAAATCTAGGTATGAACTCCGGAGAGCAATCAGCAGCGCAAAGAGACAATACAAAGACAAGGTGGAATCTGACTTCAAAGGCTGTAACACCCGGAACATGTGGACGGGACTAAGAACAATGACAGACTACAAAGAAGCAGCGGGGGTGCTGCGGGAGTGTCTGCGTGCGCATCTCTCCCAGATGAGCTGAACAGCTTTTTTGCACGATTTGAGAGCAGCCAGGCTGGGGGTGCAGAGAAGGATCAGGAGCCCTGCCCTTTTGTTTTAAACAGGGCAGATGTGTGTAAATCCTTTAAAAGGGTTAACCCACACAAGCCTCCTGGACCTGATGGCATCCCTGGCCGTGTTCTCAGGGTGTGTGCAGTTCAGCTGGCAGAGGTGTTCACAGACATCTTCAACAGGTCCCTGCTGCAGTCTGTAGTCCCCACATGCTTCAAACACTCCACCATCGTTCCTGTCCCCAAAAAACAATAATCACCAGCCTCAACGACTACCGCCCAGTAGCACTCACTTCCATCATAATGAAGTGCTTTGAGCGGTTAGTCAAAACCTTCATCACCTCCTCCCTCCCTGACTCTCTGGACCCCCTGCAGTTTGCCTACAGAGCAAACAGGTCCACAGACGACGCCATAGCCCTCACCATCCACACTGCCCTCTCACACCTGGACCAGAGGAACACATATGTGAGAATGCTGTTCATTGATTACAGTTCAGCATTCAACACCATTGTGCCCTCCAAGCTGGTCATCAAGCTCAGAGACCTCGGGTTCAACAGCGCCCTCTGTGACTGGATCCTGAACTTCCTGACGGGCAGACCCCAGGCAGTGCGGGTGGGAAACATCACATCCTCCACCCTGATCCTCAACACCGGAGCCCCTCAAGGCTGCGTGCTCAGCCCTCTCCTCTACTCCCTGTTCACTCACGACTGCGTGGCCACACACAGCTCCAACACCATCGTGAAGTTTGCTGACGACACGACCGTCATCGGCCAGATCACCGACGGCGACGAGACGGCGTACAGAGAGGAGGTCGGAAACCTGACATCTTGGTGCCAGGATAACAACCTCCATCTCAACGTCAGCAAAACAAAGGAGCTGATTGTGGATTACAGGAAGAAGCAGAGAGAGGGACACGCCCCCATCGCCATCAATGGGACTACGGTGGAGAGAGTCAGCAGCTTCAGGTTCCTCTGGGTCCACATCACTGAGGACCTGACATGGACTCTTCACACCACCACCACCATCACCAAAAAAGCTCGACAGCGGCTCTTCTTCCTCCGCAGGCTGAGGAGGTTCAGCACGGACTCCAGGATACTCTGCAACTTCTACAGGTGCACCATAGAGAGTATCCTGACTGGCTGCATCACGGCCTGGTACGGCAGCTGCACCGCCCTCAACGTAAGGCTTTACAGAGGGTGGTGAAAACTGCACAGAACATCACCAGGACGGAGCTGCCATCCATGGAGGACCTTTACTCCCAGCGGCTCAGGAAGAAATCCCTCGGATTATAAAAGACCCCCATCACCCCAGCCACAAACTGTTCTGCCTGCTGCCGTCTGGCAGGCGGTACCGCAGCATCCGGACTAAAACCACCAGACTCAGGGATAGTTTCATCCCACAGGCAATAAGACTGTTAAACACCTGAACTGTTGAAACAACATCCACATTATTCATCTGGCTGCTACTTACAAATTATTTATCTATTTACCTAATATATCATATTTCAATAACTTGCATATAGACTCTTATTGCACTATTTCAGTATTTCACTTTTTTAAACTATTTTCTTCTTGTATTTACTATTTACTTGCACTATATTTTTCTGTTTATCTGTGTTTTGTGTTGCACTGTTGGAGGAGCCTGTGACACAAGATTTTCATCGACATAACTAGACTGTAGCTATGTTCGTTTGACAAATAAAGAACCTTGAACCTTGGTATATTGCAGAAAATAAGCTTAGTGGTCACCACACGTTTATGATACTTAATACATTTTGTTCGGCAGGATGCACATATTAAAACCACTTTGTGATTTATTAAGGGTAAAAGCAATTAGAAGTAAAAAGCTAACGTGAGGCTATAAACAAATTACATCATGACTGCGCATCACCACCGCGAAGCTAATGGCGGCTAATGTTTGGGGTGATGACGTTCAGTAGTTAATTTAGTCACTTATTTTCAACCGCCTTATTTATGGCACACAGAAGCTTCAAAGAATACCCAAGTGGCGTATTTACTGACGTATTTTATGTCGTAGAACAAAACATGAAAGTCTCTTCAGCTTGTATTAACCACAGACCGTATTTCAGGTCTTCAAACACGTTCAAAAAAACGTTGAGGTAAAATGCTAACTCATTTCCTGGTTTAAGGACTCATTCCTGCACCACTCTATATGAACGCCAAGACTATGAACTGTAAATTGCCTCTAAATCTCCCATTTACACACACACAAACACTCACACAGACACACACAGAGACACACACAGAGACACACACACACACACACATACCCACACACACACACACACACACACACACACACACACACACATCCTGATGACAGCTTTCTACCCTGCAAGGTGCATGCCACTCCATCAAGAGTGATTTAAGGTTCAGTGTCTTGTCTAAGGATACAACGACCCTGATGGTGGATGATCTACAATATATCTCTAGCCACTCTTTATAGATTCAATGGTTAATTTAAAAGGAGCCATGTCTGTTTCACTTTGAGTATGTCATTGTACTTCCTGTTTTATTTTGTACTTACCCTTCCTTATCGTTTCAGAGCCCTTGACTCCCTGTCATTAAGTGTTTTCTCGCCAGTGTGATTGTCTGCCACACCCTTGATTGTTGCCACTTGTGTCCAGTTAACCCTTCTATAAATAGTCCTGGTCTCTCTTATTCCTGTGCCAGTTCGTCGTCTTCCATTCGTCTTTTTCGGGGTTTTTCGAGCCACGTTCTATTTTGTTTGTACCAAAAGTCACGTTTACATAGTCTTGTGTTTTTGGCCCTTGCCAAGAGTGATTTTCTTTTCTTTTTTTTCCTATATATATAGTAAAAATACTTTTGTTTTTGTACTTTTGTGTCAAATTGTTGGCATTTGATTCCCAGTCATTGTGTCACATTCCTAACAGAGCGACTGAATCTCATTTCACTTTGACTATCACACTAAACCCCCACCCCAATTTTTCTGAAGATCAAAGATCTTTTTACTGTTTATTAGTCAATCAACTCGGTTTATTTAACCTTTCAACAGATGTCAACGTTTCCTCTAATGTTCCCTGGCAGGCCCTGTGTGAATGCAGCATGTGTTGTAAGAATTGTTTTAGCTTCCCATTTACTTCACCTGAGTAAAGGGGTAGGTCACATTACTCTATGATAACTATTATGACATTAACAGTAGATGACATTGTGAGGATTAAGGTCATCATCGTTGAAATGCGGCTTATTGTGCTTTCTGTCTCCTCCCCAGCCTTTGAACTATGAGAAGAGAAAAGTTCACACACTCAACATCGAAGGTTCCAACACTCATCCAGATGCCCGTTTCTCCCACCTGGGGCCATTTAAGGATTCCACCACGCTGCGAGTCATTGTGGGTGACGTGGATGAGCCTCCTGTCTTCTCCATGGACTACTACATCATGGACACGTATGAAAACTCAGCTGTCGGCACCCAGGTTGCACTGTAACCGCTGTGGACCCTGATAGCACCAACAGCGCTATCCGGTAAAGGAAATGATGTGTTGTGTGTGTGTGTAGTTGTTTATCATGGAAGTATTTGGCGTTCAGGTGTACAGGCGAATAGATTTTATAGTTTTGTCTCGACCGGCAGATCCACTGAGGAATTCAACTGCTTTGCAAAATGTCTATCCAGATGAGCCACTGGATCCATCCATCCATCCATCCATCCATCCATCCATCCATCCATCCATCCATCCATCCATCCATCCATCCATCCATCCATCCATCCATCCATTCATTTCTATCAGGCAGTAACAACATTGAAACAGATTATTTGCCAATTTAAGGGTTGAAGTATAAAGTTAATTAATGGATCTTTCTGCCTGTATGCTTTTTGATTTCCACAGTTGGCCCTTTTTGAAAGTCTTTCAATGAAGAAGAAGAATCTGCCATTTTTAATGAGTTGATAAAAAAACAAATCAGACACTAATTATTTTCTAAGCAGAGAATTTACTTCTTAAAACATGCTGGAGGGAATCAAGGTTTCTGTTGATTTCCATGTCTTGCTTTCTATAGTTCTTTGATACATTTTCTGACAGTTTCTTTGAAAATCACTATATTGAACAAAAAATGGTGCAACTATATAACAGTCAGGGTTGGGAGGGGAACGTAATCAGATTACTTTTAGATTACTTTTGGATTACTTTCTTTTTCCATAACAGATGGGTATGTTTTGGTGTACAGGAGACACAAAAAGCAAAAGGAAACTGAACGTGTTTTACTGTTTTAATGGCTTATCAAGAGCACAACTGAAACATAACATCTGAAACGATGTAACAACATAATAAACTTTTTGGGGATGCAGCTTGGGATGTGAGGAGTGAGGGACACTAGAACGGGCGTGTCGCCTTCTGTCCTGCCAGTGTTGGCAGGACATGAATTAAAATGTCGAACTCGGACTTAATTTTAAGGACATTTCGGCCAGGGGTGTAGAGCTATATTTGTTTAAGCACCGGATTGGCAAAACAGGAGAGTGTGTGCACCAGTCTGCCTTGATTTATGAATTCATGTCCGTGACACTCACAGTATCTGCTGCCCGCAGCTGTTTTATAGAAGGAAAACCTCCTTCTCTTCATGAAATCTCTGCAGCACCAGGAGGCAGCGGGAGGGTTAACTCAGTCTCTGAGAAGAGGAGCGCGCAGTGCCTTTCACGCCCCGCCTTTCACACACCGCCTTTCACACACCGCCTTTCACACACCGCCTTTCACACATCGCCTTTCACACACCGCCTTCACTGTGTTTACCTTCAGAATCATTAGAAAGGCTAAAGAGCGACAGCAGGCTGATGTGTTTTAACCACACACACCTCTACACACACACACAAACACACAATTTAAACGCAGACTTTTGTTCCTCCATGTTTCGTTGTTATTGTTTCACTGAGCGGACCCGCACATTTTTTTCAAACGCTCCCTTTTTTGGTCCATCTGCGGCGGTAATAGGTTTTGTGCGCTGTGATGATTCGGCTGTACCTTTAGTAATGAATATTAAATGTTGTGAGGAAATCTTTCCACCAATAATTCCAATAAGTAATCCAAAATGTATTCACTTCAGGTTTACGAAAGTAACTGTAATCAGATTACTCGTTTTTCAAATGTAACGCGAGCTGAAAACAGTTACTTGATTTTTGTATTCTGATTACGTAACGCCGTTACATTTATTCTATTACAACCCAAGCCTGATAACAGCACATATTGAATGTAACCTTTCATAGTATTCTCAGGTTGTTTCAAAGGCTTCAAAATATAGTGAAGGTTATATGCAGGAGCGGACTGGGACTACAAATCAGCCCGGGACTCTCGACCGGCCCACTTCGGTACCGCCGGCCCACCTCGGTACCGCAAGTAATTACCGCTAGTAAATTGTCAACGGGGGGGGGGTGCTAGTGGCTTATCCGACCGGCCCACATCGTCCGACCGGCCCACTTCAGTACCGGCCCATCGGGATTCGTCCCGAATGTCCCGATGGCCAGTCCGCCCCTGGTTATATGCATGATAATACATGTGTTTTGTATATATATATATATATAATATAATATATTGTTGTATTGTTAAACCTTTTGTAAGGGAAAGTACATTTCTAGTTTGTGCATTGCACTTCAAAAATACACTACTTCAAACCACCATCAATACATTGGTCTGGTTTACTTAATGTGCTCTAAAAATTCACATTCATCATCATTGGCCATTGTATATTGTATCAGATTACTCTCTGAAAGGAACATTTAAAATATTCAAATATTTTTAATGGATTTGTTTCCTCTATATGTCATTTTGTATTGCAGGTACTTCATAGAAAATGAAGAGGAAAGACCGTTGTATTTCAATATCGGGGTGAACAGCGGCATCATCAGGACTTCTCAGGTTCTGGACCGGGAGGAGACCGCGTGGCATAACATCACTGTGATGGCTGCAGAGGTTGGTAAGTTCACGGCAACAGCAAACTGTTGCTACATGTTTTTAAAAAATATCCACCCGTGATGTTCATTTATGTGTCCCTTAAGCTACTATTCCATCCATCCATCCATCTGCCACTGTACGTGTCCTTAAGGTCATGTCTAAACACTAACGGGTGGATACAGGACCAATGACTACTATACCTATAGCATCATCTGGACAAATGTAGCTTATGTTATGGGAAATTAATGCTTAGAAAAGGACGGCTTCCCATGCATAATTAATCCACCAGTATATTTTCATATACTTCAACCTTTCATGTTTTCAACCTAAAATAAAAAAGCCTAAGGGAATATTTCACACCTGTCAATTTCTTAACTCCTTATAAGTTAAAACTTTTCTATAAACAAATAAAGTAATACATTGCATCACAATAACCCTTTTTTTCTCTACAAAGTAAGTTGAAGAAGTTATAATCAATAGTGTTATTGTTAACAATGGCTCAATACGTGTAATGGAAAAGGGTTGTTGATAGTAACAAAGCAACAGAGAGTTGTCACCAAGCCAGCAGTTACCCCTGCTCTGAGGAGCATTTTGCCTACTTCAACTCATTATTACTTCACTGTTTTGATCCACTTTCCTTTGTGAACCTGGTTTCAGGCAGCAGCTGTTTCAGTGAAAAGGCTCTGACCCACAGTTAGAAACTCGCTGGCGAACTTGGTGGAATGTTGGACTGCTTTTGATCAGGTGTACAAACAAAGTTCCAAACTAATGCTAATAATGTTCTGTTTTTTACTGCATGTGTACATTTGCATTCTTTGGAAACTTTTTTTAATAGCCTATTACAACTCCATAAAAATACATCAGGTCCCTGTGAGAACAAACAAGACACTATAACAAAACACAGTAGAGTACATTTTTTATTATAATGCATTATATAAACATGCTTTTGTTAAATCAATGTTAGATATTAAGGTTAACTAATAGCCTGTATATTTCAAATACTGGATACCAACCATAATTCATTACTTTGCTAGATTGCAAAAAAGTGTTGTAATCTTCAAAAGAAAACTGGGTGTAATACTACGGTAGATGAAGCGCAGTTTGAAGATAGAGCAGCAAAACATATCTATATTTAATTTATTTTGTAACCTTTTGATTTAACACTAAAGCATTGACACAGGAATGCATTTTGACATATTTTGAGTAGAGTATCATGACAAACATTGTATTTTCTGTTCTGATACTCATTATATTGGAAATGGAAGAATCCAAAGAAATCTGACATGCACACAGCGCTGCTCACAGTCAAATAGTCTCTTTATTTAAGCCATCCTAATGTGAGGAGCAGTGGGCAGCTATTACTGTATCCAGCTTATTGCCACTCATTGCACATAAAATAACTAATTTAAAAGTGTGCTCTATTGGATCTGATGCTTCCGCCTCTCTGTCTGTAGTCACCACTTTGTAGCCTGTTACAATGTCCCATTTAGAAATCTACTCAACCAGCACAGATTAATTGCTTCTCAGATTACATTTCCATTTGTCTTTGAAGCTTTGCTTGACCTCAAAACTAATGACATGAAATATGAATGCCATTTGTACAAGGCTACTTATTCCTCTGGATTTCTGTAGAATACCCTTTAAGACACATATTCTGATCTGACAGTATCTCTGCGTAGAAGAAATAATCCTCAATCCATCTGTTGAATAGTTCATCGGTTCTTTCTTCTAGATCTTCTTCCTTCAATTCTCTCCATCCGATGGTTATCATGAAAATGTCCCTTTTTTTTTTTCTACCCTTTGCAGCACAAAAGTGTGAGTAATGGACTGACTGGAACATTGATAAATGTCAGGCGGCTCAGAGTCCCTGATGCTGAGTCTCTGAGTATTCATCTAAGAACAGAACCTACTGTGCAGGAGACACACCTACCATAGGATTTAAGAATCAGAGATGACACTTCTCCTGTCTCTCCTGGTGTGAACCATTGTGAAATAATTCAGCACTACATTTTTCTCTTACTGACAGTAGAGGTTACTCTATGGGACATCCTTCCTTATTTTCTGTCAGTGGCCATGTTGGTTTCAGAGATAAAGAAAAGAAACATTGATTGTAGTGAGGACAGAAAACAACCATATGCATAATTTAGGTGAAATATTTTATAGCACAATGTTTTGTGGCTGTTGTGTTATCATCTTAGTTTGTAAAAGGGTTTGATTCAGATGACGCACTATACATATACTACAGTATAATCAAGGGCATAACTAAGGCCTCATTTTCACTTTCAGATGGTATTAGCTGTAGCTACATTCACTTTGCAAGCTAGCGGAGGAAACCGTTGTCCGTTCAGTTAGTCAAAATGCATAGCAAACTGTTTGTCTATGCGGTAGGCTAGAGACTGATTGTGACATCATTCTGTATTGTCTTAATAATATGTTCTATCCCGAGTGGTGTAATGTGTAGAGCCATAGGAGCTTGTCACAGCTAGAGGCGTCACTGCTATCGACTGAAGTTCAGACGGACCGAGCCTCTTGCAGCATAGCAGACATCGAGCAGCTAGAGACAAGAGACGGCAACCCACCTTGAAGCCACGTGCCCCTGATAATGCTCAACTCTAAGTCTCCCACGTCTCGATGTCAATGGTTTTTCCAGTGTCTTTGTGGTTAGAAGCCTGAAATAAGGTCTGTGGTTAACACAAGTTTACGATTTTTTTACGTTTACGAAATTAAATATGTCAGTAAATACTCCACATGTGAATTTTCTAAGCTTATGTGTTAGTAAAACGATTAAACTAAGTACTACATTTCATCACGCAGACACAAATCAGTCATGCCTGTTGACTCACGTTTTTTTTTGCTTTTGCCGATTGCATTTATCCTTCAAAATCATAAAGTATTGTTGATACGTGGAGATCATCCTGCTGAACAAAACATGTTAAAGGAAGGGTCCACTCATTAGATAATTAATAAAAACTTCAGTATTTAGTGAAACATTATGTTTAAACCATACCCTGAAGAAATCAGCGATATTCCCCGGTAAATAATGATTTTATAGCTCTTTTTTATCAAAACCTGTATATTCCGTCAGGCAGCTGCCATTTTGGCCATTTTCAGTGGTCACATGATCCAAAAAACTAGGTCGTGACGTCATCTATGCGTTCACTTTGTAAACACACGAACAGCTTGTTCGATGAAAACATGGCGGAGTATTTGAGTTCGGACTCGTCAGCCGAGGAAGAAGTTTTGAGCAATGTGGAGAGATTGGATGGGGGAATTCAGCCATATAGGTTCGAGCCAAGTGGCCAGAACCGTCAGGAATCCAGTGACGATGAGGATGAACAGCACGGTGATCTTGCTGGAGACGATCCCTTTACTCGTGCAATTGATTTCGGGGGGCGAGTAGGGAGACCTGTACATGAATGGTGTACTTGCAGTCGGTGTGTAGCCATGGACAATCCTCTGATGAACATATGTTGTCATGAGCTTGAAGAGCTTGAAGATAAACTGGTCACAGACGACTTGGATTGCATATGTTTACACAGGGAATTCGGCACTGTGGTGTTAGAAGAAGCTGTATTGAGAACAGCACTGGTTGCCATGAAGGATGTGAAACGCACCTCTTTGGTTGAACCAATAAATGAAAGGTGGGTACATTTACGGGTACAGCCCTTTCTTCTTAGCATTATATACTTTACAATTAAAATTAACATATGCACAATATTTTTAAATTGTAGTGCCGATTGTCAAGCATGTCAAAAATACAATGCCAAAAGAAAAGGCCTGATGATGATGATGATGAAATCAATCGTGAATATTAAATAAGAAAAGCGTTCATTTCAGGCCAAACATCTTATTTGTTTAATTCATCATTAAAAAGTAATAATTTCATACATATTTCCTTAGATATACCGATATTTCACAGTGTAAATAATATACATATATTGCTACCACAGATTAATTATTATGGTGGCATGATGTTGACATTGACTATGAAATTAAATGTATTAACCAAAACACGAGGACGTGTATCAGGCAACATAAATCACTAAAGAGATATATACAGCCAAAAAAATCTGAATAAATATATACATGAAGTGGACATTTTTCTCAATGAACAGGTGAAAACAATCCAAATGCCCTAGAAACACTCAGCTAGCTGTGAGTATTTTGACAGAACTGAGACTGGCTGTTAAAAAGTCAAAATGAAACTTAGCTTATCTTGAAATATAATTTGTGATAGGAACACCTGTTCATTATGATAAAAAATATATCCTATTTGCAACAAAATACAATGAGGCATATTTCAATGGAATTGTGAGAACAATGGAGAGTAACTAGAGTCATTTTGTCCAAACGCATAGTTCACGTCACGTCCGGTAAAATAAGTCATGTGACTCGTAAAAATGGCGCCGCCCACAGGGTTGATGTTATTTCGGTAATTAATCAGCTTAAAATCACTGATAACGTCATCAGATTAAAAAAAATAAATAAAGAGACTGGCAGAGACTGGTCTGTTTTATCGTATGATAATTATTTAAAAATGCGTGTCATGAGCATTGCCTCCCTTTAAGTATCATAAACGTGTGTTGGCCACAGAGCTTATTTGCAATATATAAGGGAAACCGATGGGGAAATTACATTGGTTTTTGTCGAGGCAGCGCTTGCAATGCTAACTTCTGGGTCGGCCTACAAAAATACTTCATCACTGCACCGCTCTGTAGGGTGAACTCAGACAAGACAGTAGGAAAGGAGACTGTTTGGTCAGAAGAAACAGAAGCATTTTCTAAATAGGACTAAATGATATTGAGTGATATGCATTTGTCTATTCCTCAGTCTACAGCTGCAGATCTCCTCCTCTGCTCTCTCAATATTAGAGTCAGCAGGGAGTTATACCTGCTGTGCAGGGCTTAATAGCCTGGAGCTCAGGAGCAAAAGTCATCTACATTCTGTCTGCATTTGAGGCTGGAAAAAAAAAGTTCAGCTCCATGGTGAATAGAGAAATTTTCAGATGTTGTATCTCAACCTTGCCTATTACCCTCAGGTCACAGAATGCCTCTCTCCCAGTGGCTCCCCAGGTTAACTCTATAAGCCCCCCCTAATAGGATGAGCTGAGAGGAGCCCAGCGAAGCAAAGCACTCAGAGAGATTTAGACCCTAGCCACACGGAGACGGTAACGAAAACGAACCGAATTCGATATAAAAAAAGTCTTACGTCCACGCGCAATCAGCACCAGGAACGTGTCCGCCCACACAAGACCACTAGACCCGCTGTAGACGCTGTAGTACATATGCCGGGCCTGTAAGTGGCGCTGTACTTCCGCCACAAAATATACCAAAAGCAGCGAAGAAGACTTCACGAGCATGCATGGTTGCCATGGTTGCCCTTCTGTTTATTCTCCGCGGTGGATTTAGCAGCAGAGGTGGGCAGAGAGGCAGGGGCCAGGGCTCTGGCTCTTTTTCTCCCTCCCCGAGGCAAGCGTGTGCTCCTGCTGTAAATATCCCTGGTAGTCCACCAGCAGATGATAAACACCCACCTCTCCGCCTCTTCCAAGGGACGAGGGGACCGTGCGGCAGAGTTTCCATTAGAATTTTTTTCGCCGGTCAACATATCCGTTAAAGTTGAAATCTTCTGGACAAAATTATAAAAGTGCCGGTCAGAGGTCTTCTTTGTTATTTATTGAGCTTTAAAACAAATGAATAACGACTCTATATAATAATATAAGAATAATATACGGAGTCTCTCTTTTCCTCCCCCTCTTCTGACAGCCCGTCAGTATTTTCGTTATCAGGAAATGATTGTAGCCTATAGGGCGTAATCAAGGAGCCGTTTGGGCCCCAGAGCGTTGCGGCCGCAGATCTACCCACCTTGGGACCCGTTATCGTTATCGTTATCTGCGTTACTCTGTCGGCCTCGTGTGGCCGAACCGTCTATATGATAGAGAACTGTAGCGGATATGACCCGTTTCGTCTCCGTGTGGCTAGGGCATTAGAGTGAGGGAAAAGATGAGAGATAAAGACAGGAAAGAGAACGAGACGCTAGGTCTGCAGGACTTCAATCCAAGTTTACTGTCCAAGAACCAGATGGGTAAAATTGGATCTGTCTGGAGAAAAGACTATTTCACAATTGTAAACATAAACATTCTTAATGTGCCACGCCATGGCCGCTCCCCTTTTTGGGGGAAAATATCTGCTCTCATTTAACTGGCAGTAAATGCAAATTCTGCAGTTTTCACCAATTAAAAAATTAAGATTACTGTGCGTTTTTTTATCTACAAGGAGCCCAATTATGATTGTCAATCAGGCAAAGAATAATGTTGTTGGAGATAGATGATGGGCATCGTTATAGTAAAATTAAAAGCAACAGAGGATCAAGGTCCTGTCAGCGAACAGTTTAACTGGTATTTTAAACCTATCACTTGTCAGTGATTTATATTTCAATGCAGCATCTACATTCACTACTTGACTTTTGACATTACAACATTACTCTGACGATTCATGTTAGCTTCGTTAGCGTCATAGTTTAGCTGGGAGGAAGTGTTTCCCATGTTTACGCATCCTCTCTTTGGATGGCCTGAAGACACATATATCTTATTTTTCCATAAAGAAAATTATAATTTGATATTTTCTGTTGTTTGACATGCATTACACGACATGGCAGCTTTTAGGCTATATAAAACAATATTTTCTGCTTGTCGCCAATTCTTTGTTTTCACTGGACCATGGGCATTTTCTCCAGTCAGTGATGTAGCGCTGCTCTCATCATTGTGGGTGACATCAGCTGGCAGGCAATAAACATGGACCCAAGCCTAGCAACGGAATTTGGTTGTAACAGCTGTAAATATCATAAATTAAAAGTTATTTATAGGAACGGCTTGGGTTAAAGTCAACTTAGTCTGGTTTGGAAAAGATCCACCAGGACACAAGCACGAACCCATGTGATCTTTGAAGATTTACATTTAAAACACATCAGAAAACAAAACATATTAGTTTGTTACATTTATCCTTTATCTGAAACTTGGATGTTTTTTGTATTGCCTTTCTTTCGTTCTCCAGTGGAACTTTTTCAGCACTAATATAGAGTTTCAATGCAATGGTGTTAGGGCTATCAAATCTAAAGACGCTGTTCCATATCTTCCTAGTTAACACTACTTGGAAGTTCACAGAAACCAGCCTTCTATTTTCATACGTTCATCTATCTTCATCCCTAAAACATGTTAATCTGACCATGAGGAAACACAATCTAATCCTGATCCACAAGACTACAAAGATAATTCTAGTGTTATGGGTTATCCATCTACATCAGTTGTTTCATTTGGCTTTTGGCATCAGGCTTAGGAGACTACAATTTCAATTCCAATGTTTTCTTGAAGAAATTGAACGTGCCTACACTCTCCTGAGTTGGTGACATTAAATATTAAATCTTGGCTTTTCAAAATTTACTCGGAAGGCAGCTTCTACTGAAGCCAGTCCCCAACTCCGGGGACTTCCGGCCGGGGACTTCGGGTGGCAGTATACGCCGTGAAGTTGTTTGCGGCCTGCCAGTAAACCCAAAGCAGAAGAAGAAGAAGTGACCTCAGCGGCTTAATTTGACTAATCCTCCCTCAGGGAACTTATTCCAGTGTGAACGCGATCTGCTCTTTAGTTCCATGGGGGTACTAAGTGCTGGGCAGTAAGTGCCGGCACTAAATACGGCAAAGTACTTGGTGTGAAAGCGGCTCTTGTTGTGGCAGTGTTGTAGTAAAATGTGTTACCCCCACTGTGTGCCATCAAGGTCTGCTCAGTGGAGTGTGAGATATTGAATGTGACAGATGAAGGAACAGAAAAGATGGATGTCCCATTACTACCATCTGATACATAATGGGCGAAACAACACAAGAGAAAATAGAATGAGGAGATGTTGGTGATGAAGCAGTAACTTTACTGTTGAGGAAAGACAGTTATTGATGTATTGACTTTTAACATCTTACTGGCCCCTGTTTAAAGATATCGTGAGGATGGTCAAACCAAGTGGGAGGTATGCTGGTGAGTTACCTTTAACCACAGATTTATGGTTTTATAAAGTGTGCCTTATAGCAACCTGCGAAGCTGTTGTATTCTGAAACGGATTGAGCTGAAATTGTCCCAGAGCGCTAAAAGTTTGAATTATATCAACTTTGACCGTGTTTACCATTGACCTTTCAAAGCGCAACCAGCAGATGAGAGCTGTATGTAGCAGGCTAGTATATATAAATGAAACTTAACCTGTTTTCACCGCAAGGTAAAGAGCACACAACGGCCCCAGAGTACTTTCTGAATGGAAAATGTGTTCGGTGAGAAATTCAGACATTAAAATTAACTCCTATTTGCAGTAGACGTTATACACAGATGGTTGATCCAATTACCTGCAACATTTTTCAAAGTGCCTACCATTTTGCAAAAGTTTCTAATGATGGCTTCTCAGATGGTTCTTGATAACAAACCATCTGGCTTCTCAGGTTAGCGTTACACAGCAGTGCACTTCAATCTGGCTAGGTTTCTGCGAACAGGAAGTAGAGTCTCCATCTGATCCATGTCGATGATTATTAACAGTTTATGTTTGAAACTGGAATAGGAATAGTATTGACATTGGTCATCTTACTATTCTTTTTAGTCTTCTAAGTTTTGTACAAATTACTGAGATAAGCGAAGTAGCTCATAGCCCTTCTACCCTTACCGCCCTCTCCCTCCCACCCTCCATCAGACAGACAGACAGACAGACAGACAGACAGACAGACAGACTTTGATGACAGGCAAACATTTTGACAGACAGGAAATTGATTTGCCCAAAGGAGCAGGATAATTAAGCAATACAAAAGAAAAGTTGAAAAATGGTGTGTGTGTGTGTGTGTGTGTGTGTGTGTGTGTGTGTGTGTGTGTGTGTGTGTGTGTGTGTGTGTGTGTGTGTGTGTGTGTGTGTGTGTGTGTGTGTGTGTGTGTGTGTGTGTGTGTGTGTGTGTTTGTGTGTGGGGGAAATGAGTCCCCAGATTCATTATGAAAGGGGCCAGGTTTTATCAAATGTGAAAGTTTGGTGCTGACGTGCAATTATTTCTGTAAGGAGGTTAACTATTGTGAGATGATAAACCTGATAAAACTTAGAAATACAAAGATCCTGGAAGAACTTAAACTGTTTCTTGTTTTCAGATAACCCCGGTATGGTGACTCACGTCCCTGTCACCATCCAGGTCCTGGACGTCAATGACAACATTCCAGCCATCGCCGGGGGCAACAGTGCCGTCATAGTGTGCGAGGGCACCAAATACGGACAGGTGGGTTTCCTTATGCTCAAGCTTAGAGAACAAAGAAACAGTCTGCTGGTGTTCGGTTGGATGTGGATGTGATGGCCTTACATTTGGAACAACCAAAAACATATAAATGTAGTTTTTACATATGTTGAGAAAATTAAAATTAATTAATTATGATAGCAGGAAGGCTCTGATCTGCTCCAGAGAAGCTGCTGTTGCCTCACACACACTCACAAACAAAGATCACACACACTCCCTCTGTCTTACTTTAGGTGTTGCTCTCTCTAATGATCTGTACACATCCCTCTGTAGTTTTTATGCAAATGTCACTGTGAGCATGAATGAGTGTGTAATCATTTAGCTTGGCTTCAAGCTACAGGAAACACATACAACACTACCAGGTTTGAGAGGGTTACTTGGTACTCCATTACTATTGTAAAAACAAAGATATTCAGTCACCTAATCTGAGTTTCAAAATATAAAAGTAATTTAATCTGATTACTTTCTGTTAGTGTTGGACTACGTCAATATCAAATGCAATACAAATAAAAACAAAAGAAAGGAAATATCAATAAGATGTGTTTTACACACTAGCTCACACCCACTATTTTATGTATTTATAGGTTCACCTACTGAATTAAAAACAGAACAAATGAAGCAAAGAAAGTGAAAACCATAAATCAGATTCAGGCGGTAGGCGTATTGATTCACAATTACGGCCCGTCCACACAGCGGCGTGCGTTGAAGCTTCAACGCTTCTGCCCATTCACTTTGAATGGGGTGACGTCACGCTTCGCCGAACTGCATTGTGGCAGCGAAGCGTAGCTTTGCTGGCGTTGCTGGCGTTGCTCCCTGCAAAAGTTGAGCAATGTTCAACTTTTGAAGCTTCGGCGGAAGCGTCAGCCAATCGAATCATATGCCAGTACAAGCTCTAGCCAATCAAACCACGTGCTTGTGTGTCCGGGGCGGGAGATTCATGTGATTGGTTGTTGGTCAAGTTTCAGCCCCCCCCGCCGGCAAGCTTCAACGCACGCCGCTGTGTGGACGGGCCGTTAAAGTATGAGCCTACAGAACAGTACAGCTTACAGAGAAGAGAGAACATCTGATCCTTTACAACAAACACAATATGCTCTTTTTAGTTTTCAGGAACATTGTAAACCTGATAGTAATCCCCAAGTTTTAGAAATGTAAAAGTAATCTAATTCAGTCAGACAACTCACGTGTTTCTTTATATGTTTATTAGAAGCAGCATATAGTTTGAGTTTGGCGTCTAGGCTTGGGCCTCATCACTCCACAGATTTACAAAGAACATTGAGTGATGATTAGATAACTATCCCCCCGAGCCTACAGGTGGAAGCTGGGGTGGAAGCTGGGATGGAAGCTGGGGTGGTGGTGGGGCAGGCAAGCAGCAGCAACATGAAACACAGCAGCAGTAGCAATGTGAACGCAATAGCAGGGCACGAACGCAGCAGCAGCAGCAGCAGCAGCAGCAGCAGCAGCAGCAGCAGCAGCAGCAATAGCGAGGCAGAGGCAGGCAGATCTGGCATCTTAAATAGAGCAGCATATTTAGGAGAATGTGATTGGTTGGTTGTAAGAGGGACAAGGTGCGTCACGTGTTAATGTATCATTGGTGCCAGTGTTGGGTGTAACGCGTTACGAAAGTAACGGAGTTACAGTAATGTATTACTTTTTGCTGTAACGAAGTAATGTAACGCATTACTAATGAAATTTGGGTAATATACTACCCGTTACAATTCTCAGTAACTCAGTTACAACTCATTTAAACCCGAAATGAAATGGTGTTTTGTTTTTTAAGAATTCACTAACATCGCGAGACATTCCGACACCAGAGAAAAATTGTGCCGGTAGATTAGTAAGCCTGGTGTTAACGTAATCAGTCAGGCTGATCTTGATGAGCCTGAAGGGTGTTAGTTTCCCCATAATGACCAAGTCGCTGCACATTATCCCGCTTATTACACGGCCAGATACTAAACAAACTAAGGAATCGACTCCCAATATTAATTGAAAAGATTTTATTGACTTAAAATTATCGTATTTCTTCCGCTAAGAAAAAAAAAACTCCGTTCCACGGCGCACCAACGGCTGCAACAACAACTTTACGGCAGCACTGTCCAACTCTGTTCACAGTTTCTGATCCACTAACAAGTCCTTAAACACTGCAGAGCCCATACCGTCAGACCCGTTGCCGTGGGAGGGCCAGGCCCTCCCATTTAACATTCTATAACATTTTTTTTTTTTAAGTATTTTTATTTTTTAATTATAAATAAACGGTGAACTTTAAGGCTACGATGTTTGTGATGTCAGATAGTAATATAAGAGTAATAAATGAAAAACAGTTATGAAATACTATATGACAGTAAAACAAGAATAGAGTTTAAAAGGGGAGTGATTTGTAAAATATCCAAAAAGAAAATCTGTTTACAGTTCTGTTTCATATGGGTGTTGATGAGAGATGTATCCGTAGATCTCTTAATTTTGCTCTCAAAGTGCACCAGATTGATGCTTTTAACTTCAATATTAAAAAAAAAAATCTTCCCAGGGGAGCATGCCCCCGGACCCCCCTATAGGATGTTAGGTCCACCCACCCCAAAAATAGCACTTTACCCTTGCTTACACCTAGCCTATATGCCGTGAGCTGATTATCGAGCCTTCATTGTAACAGTTGCGGGTACACTGTGTATGTGCTTATGGGGAGTGTTGCAGTAGAAAATTCCACTGTAGCGCCCGGTACATTAATGGGAAACCCTACATGTTTGAGCAGCCTCTATGAAACGTCAAGCTACCCCACAGCACCCCCAAAAGAAAATCTCTGGCGCCGATACTGGCCGCGGCACATGACGGTTTTGTGTGCCCTCCCATGAAAATCATATGCCCTCTTTGTAGATTTGTTCTGGCGCCGGGTCTGGTGTTCCTGTTCGTGTTTACTTCTTGTCTGTCTTCTTCTGTTCATTTATCTGACGTCCAGCGCTCCGTCTTTTACCCTCTTTTACTTTCTCTTTCTTGATCCTCCTTAGCAACGGAATTGACCAATCAGAATCGAGTATTCAACTAAGCCTTGTAATAAAAGTTGTTAGTAGACCTTTCTTAACTGTCAATGCTGCAAATACCTCCACTGTATGATTCTATCCAGAGCCGGCCCGACCCATTAAGCGACATAAGCGGCCGCTTAGGGCCCCGCAGCCACTAAAAGGGCCCCCTAGCAAAAAATGAAAAAATGAAAAAATAATAATAATCTCAGTACACCGTCGCCGTGATAAGTATGTTTAATTAATTGTGTTAATATGCCTAGATTGCCTACTCTCAAAGTCATGTATTATATTATTGAGTCAATAATATAATACATTAACCGTGCTTTACCTGAACCTCATCATGACACTAGAGAGGACGGCAGGATTGTAATTTCCCGTGTTCAGTGAATGCAACAGAGGCAAGACACCAGACCAACCAGAGAGTTGAATGGAAATAAACATCTGTCTTATTGGCTGACAGGTACCTATGCTGTGAGCTGTGACAATGTTTAAAATAAACTGTCAGTCGGACTCAGAGTTTTTGAAGATGGACATAAGAAAAAAAATTCTTAAAAAATACGACAATTCTCAAGTGGTGGCTTACACAACAACCCCAGAGCCACCACTTGAGCCAGGTAAACAAGGTATGTAAATGTCAGTAAACTTCCAAGTTATGCGAACATGTAAGCAAAGCATAAATTACAGCTACGTTGACGTTACTTTGAATCGAGGGGGTAAGCTAAACCGTTAGCAAGTAGCTATAGCTAGCCAAATATATTAAATAAACACTTTGTCATACAATCTAAATGTTGTGTTTTTTAGCGTTACCTGGTGATTTCAAAGAAAGCTCTCTGGGAAATGTTGACTTACTGTTCGACATGAAGCTAGAAGCTACCTTACAGTACACAGTTGATCCTGAGTCCTGTCAGTTAAAGTGTTTCATAGTTAGCTTAGCTAAGCATCAACCTAGCACTGAAATATATGGATGTTATGTGACAGTATTTCTTAGAAAAAGTCAGCTGAAATGGTGGCATAGTTGCCACTGCTTTACGTGTCGACAGCATGTTTGAACGTATTTGCAGCAGTAAATGTGGCTGTTTGGCCACTGACGTTGCCATAACAACACCTGAATTTAAATGTGCAACCTCTTTTTGTGACAGATTTTTGCATGAAATTATAATTCTTCTGAATGATATTCCTATTGACAGCTAGTTTCTATGTCAACATTATGAGATGGACTGCCAGAGAGAATAAATGAAAAATAATTATGAAATACTATATGACAAAACAAGAATACAGTTTGAAAGGGGAGTGATTTGTAAAATATCCATAAAGAAAAATCAGTTTACAGTTCTGTTTCATATGGTTGTTGAGAGATGTATCCATAGATCTCTTAATTTTGCTCTCAAAGTGCACCAGATTGATGCTTTTAACTTCAATATTAAACAAAAAAAATCTTCCCGGGGGAGCATGCCCCCGGACCCCCCTAGAGGAGGTTAGGTCCACGGTGTTTACATGATTATTTATACAATATGTGTGCTTGTGCTAACATCATAAGACAAAAGTTGGTTCCGTGTTGTGTGTAGTGAGAACGCGCTAGAGTGAGGGGGACCCCCAAGCCAAAGCTCGCTTAGGGCCCCCAAAAGTCTAGGGCCGGCCCTGATTCTATCCCACATTGAATACTGATTTACAAACTGGTCGTTTGCTTGTGCCACAAACCTTAAATCGATAGAACAGCTGTACAAGAGGGCTATCAAGAGCCGCGTTCACACCAAGTACTTTGCCGTACTTAGTTCCCAGCACTTAGTTCCCCTATGGAACTAAGAGCCGATCGCGTTCACACAGGAATAAGTTCCCTGAGGGAAGATTACGCAAATGAGCCGCTGACGTCACTTCGTCTTCTTCTGCTTTGGGTTTACTGGCAGGCCGCAAACAACTTCACGGCGTATACTGCCACCCGAAGTCCCCGGCCGGAAGTCCCCGGAGTTGGGGACTGGCTTCAGTAGAAGCTGCTGGGACTCCAAGCAGCTTCTACTGAAGCCTTCGGAGTAAATCGCCAGAATGCCGACACCTCCTCATCTCCACCGCTCCCATGTTTTCTTTTGTGTTGCCATAAGTTAGTCTCTCTGCGTTTGTGCCAGTGGCGTCGCCTGGCCTGGGCATTCAGGGCTTTAGCCCCGAATGTTTTTTCTGTAGCCCCGGACAATTCTCCCTCAATAATATAATACATTAACCATGCTTTACGTGAACCTCATCATGACACAAGAGAGGACGGCAGGACTGTAATTTCCCGTGTTCAGTGAATGCAACAGAGGCAAGACACCAGACCAATCAGAGAGTTGCATGGAAATAAACGTGTGCTTGTGTCATTCAAACTCGCCTCTTTGTGTGTGTGGCAATAGCGCATTTAGTGTGATAGAGAGAGAGAGGAGGGAGAAAGGGAGAGAGGGAGATAGAGGGACCGGTGCCAGCAGGGACCGTGTTGTTAGCATCTGGTTAGCTAGCTGCACTAACGGACATTAGGATCTGTTTGTTCCACAACAAGCTGGAGGTCCTCTCCTGTCAGACTGAGAGACTCAGGTGAGCTAAAGGACTCTCTGAGTGTTTAGATACTTAACTTTAGTCTAAGTTATCTCAGTGGGTCTCAAACGGTTTAGTCACAAATTATTCAAAAGATTATTTCCGGGGCACACCTTCATATGATCATTATAGTTATAAATCAGCAAGAGAATAAATGAAAAACAGTTATGAAATACTATATGGCAGTAAAACAAGAATAGAGTTTAAAAGGGGAGTGATTTGTAAAATATCTATAAAGAAAAATAAAATCTGTTTACAGTTCTGTTTCATATGGGTGTTGAGAGATGTATCCATAGCTCTCAAAGTACAAAGTACTCCCAGCAGCTTCTACTGAAGCCTTCCGAGTAAATCGCCAGGACTCCGACACCTCCTCATCTCCACCGCTCCCATGTTTTCTTTTGTGTTGCCATAAGTTAGTCTCTCTGCGTTTGTGCGTTGGGCTAATGCTAATAATGCTAATGCGAGGATAATAAAATGGCGGCTCTACAAAACATTTCAGAGTTTGACGGGGCGTGGTTTTGCAATTCGCCCAGCCAATCAGAACTGGGGCACTTCCCCCCCCAGGAGAGTACCACCTCTCAGCAGGCACTAAAAATGGGGGTAAAAGTTCCCGGCAAGTACTCTTTTTGGTGTGAGCGTGACATAAGGGGTACTAATGGCGCGTTTCCACTACAGCGCGGAGCCCGGTTTAAGAGGGCTGTGACGTCAGCGGCCCGACTTTGGTTGCGTTTCCACTTGGCCTAGTACCGGCCGGCGGGTCCTAATTCACAGTTTTTCTGGCCTCATAAAATCGTGGTTCTAGGGCCACGAACAACCAGGCTGAGTTGTGACGTCAACACTCTCGACTGCTGATTGGTCAGAGAGAATCGTCACAATCGGCGCGCGAGATAATCCCTAGCGTCGCATATATATATAGCGAAGCTTGCAGCATTTTTATAAACAGCATTTTTGTCAACAGAGGAGCTAAAATGGCAAAGAAAAGCACGCCGTGGTTGGTCGAGGAAGTGACGACGTTCCTACATTACATTGCAGATGATAAGATCCAGCGGGAGCTCGACGGGACAACTCGCAATATTAAAGTATTTCAGGAGGACTCTACACAGATGTCCACAAGCGGCTACTCGAGGACTGTCGTGCAGTGAGGGAAAAACTCAAAAAGATGAAGAGTGAATATCGCTTGGTCAAAGATAATAACAACACGAGTGGTGCCAGTAGGAAAAACTGGAAGTGGTTTGAGCTAATGGACACCATTTACGGCCATAGGCCGGCTAGAGTTGGGAGGGATGGAGGCCTGGACTCTGCAACGGCGTTACTGGAGTCTCTGCATGGTACGTTTTTTCTAACGCTCTGTTATTTGCTTGAAAGCGTTGTGTCCCTATCTGTTCTAAAGCTCACTTCTAACAAATAAGTCGTCACGGCAGTTTTAAGCAGCGTGACTCCGCCCACCAAAAAGCCGATCGCTCCGCCTACACTGCGTTACTATAGTTACTGCCCCAGTTCCTAAACTGTAATGGAAACGCGCCATCAAATGAGCTGGTCCTAACAAGGCCTAACGAGGCCGAGCGAGGCCGGGCTCCGCGCTGTAGTGGAAACGCGCCATAACGGAACTAAACGGGAAAAGTACTCCGGTGTGAACGCGCCTATTGTGTTTGACAGAAAGCCATATTCATACCACCACTGTACCATCCTTGAAAAACATAATTTCTTGAGTTTTTACCATTTTAAGTCTTTTAAAAGTATGTGTTTTTATTTATGAATGTTTACATGGACTGGCCCCCCCTCCCTTAGGGGAATTCATCCACAAAAAAGACACTGGACGCTGCACTAGGTCAGAAACCAGAGGAGACTGTGAAGTCCACAGTAGACGGACCACTTTTGGACAAAATGTCCTCTCCGTTAAAGGCAGCTCATTGTGGAATAGCCTCCCAACTGAGATACGGGATTGTCCCACTCTCAATAGCTTCAAAGGTCAACTCAAAGAATGGATGAGAAACAAACAGACGTGCAATCACTACTAAATGCACTTTAATACAGGGGTATATCCTCTTGCACTTTAGGTAGCTCTTGTATCTTCTCTTGCACTTTACATGTCGTTGCTGCTATATTGTATTACCATGTCATAAATACTTGTGTATGCTGCTCTTGCTCTCTTGCACTTTTTGCATAACATGTATTTTGTTTTTACAATGTTTGTCAAATGTAATTTCTTAAATGTTTTTATGTGAGGCACTGCGGATGGAAATTAGCTGAAAGCTAAATCTGGCACTGTTACGCTTGACACATTTTAATGTTTTAAGTGTTCATTACAGTGCATTGTCCCTGCGAAATAAACGATTAAATTAAGGGCCTACACAGTTGCTGCACTAAACTACATGTTAGCATTTAAAATACCTAGCCATTATTTTTGCGGTTATTTTGGTGAAAGTAACTCAAAAGTAATACAAAAGTAGTGTAACTCATTACATTTCAGAGACAGTAATATTGTAATGTAACTTATTACTTAAAAAAGACAGTAATATGTAATGCATTACATTTTGGAAGTAACTTGCCCAACACTGATTGGTGCTCGAGTTGACTGCCTGAACTAGCTCGCAGGCTTCGCCCCATTTATGATACTAATGATACTGTAAGGGAATACAGTTACCTTTTTTTGTATCCTGATTACTTAATACTGTAACATGTAATCTGTTACTTCCCAAGCCTGATCACCAGCACAGTTAAAATCGAGTAAAGAATATTTTTGATCTTGCTGGAAATGCAACAAATTGACCCAAACAATCTGACAGGACTCACTCATGTATTGAGTTGTATATTGTGTGTATATTTAAACTATTGATTTAAAAATGAAGTTGTGGGGCTGTGTTAACATCATTGAGACAATGGCAGATAAAACCCTGAGGGCTTAAAATACACTCCAACACTTGGAGTTTCCTCTTGCTTTCAATAGGTAAGAAACAGCCATTGATACCTGTCGTGTTTCTCAAACAGGAGTACTAGGACCCCTAGGGGTATTTAGGAGTACTACAGGGAGTATTTGCCATTTGAAAAATGTTAATTTACAAATTATCGGTCATGCATAACTCCTAAAATACACCAAATATGTACAAATGTAAAATATATTCATATATGACTCTAACCTTGGGCTCTCCTGGATTGAATCCACTAAGCCTGTGCTTCTTGTTTTAAAATAATTAAGAGGCGTGCCATCACCCCCACGAACATAATAATGGCTGCATGGTGCACCTTGAATTATCAAACTGGTCAATCAAGTAATCGAGTATTCAATGCAGGGGCGTCGTAAGGGGGCGAAAAGTTAGGACGATTCTAAGGGCCCGTGACTGACAGGGGCCCAAACAATTTTAGAACATTAAGAAAAAAATGTTTAAGTAACCAATGTGATTATCTTTTCATGGGGCCCAAAATCCCTGGCGGCGCCCCTGATTCAATGTATGACTTTTCATACTTTTCTTTTTGTTTCTCAACTTGTATACATTTCTCTGACCCGCACTTATTTTTCTGTTGTTCTCCATCAGCTGATTCAGACCCTCCGAGCTGCAGATCTGGACAACTTTGCAAATGGAAAATTTTCCTTCTACTTTCCTGCTGGGATTCCAACCAACCCAGATTTTACTGTGAAGGACAATGGAGGTAAAAATACTGAACACATCATTCGTTAAACATGACAACAAATATAACACATAAGGGTATACTACAGACATAATGCTGCAATTGGTAAAGTTCATTTAAATTACCATACATGTATATACTGCTGGGTGGCTATTATATTATAAATTGGTACAAATTAAAAATAAATGCCATGTCTATAGTCCAGTGATTCTCAAAGACCATGACCCCAGAGGCCGATTGAACTGTGGCAGAAAATGTAACACAAAAATGGAAATATATGTAAATCAAACATAACAAGAATATGAAGAACACAACGAAGACAAAATAATAATTAGTGTAAAGTTACAAAAAAGGTTCCTTTCATATTTCTCATTCAGGCCTTCAGGGTCCAAAGTACTCAGTGAATGTGTCCAGGACCATTTCTTATTTTTAGAAACAGATGATTACTCTGTCATTTAACATTTTATTGATAAATCATTATCAGCGCTTTGTGACGTGTCATACAGTATATGATACACAATACTAGATACAGTGAGGATCAGTTTCTCTCTCTAATGGCGCATTTCCACTACAGCGCGGTTTAAGCGTGCCGTGCTGACTTACACGGCCCGTTTTTGGTTGTGTTTCCACTAGGCGTAGTACCGGCTAGCGGGTACTATTTCACAGTTTTTCTGGCCCCATAAAATCGAGGTTCTTAGCGGGCCAACAACCAGGCTGAGTCGGGCTGAGTATGCTAAACTAGAGAGAGAGAATCGCTGGCAAGCGGGCTACAACTACAACAAGATGAACATATTTTACCGTGATTTAATTGTAATACACGTTTCAAAATGTTGCCGAAGTAACAACATACTGATACCGGTTAGTAAAAACCATGAATGAATGCTTTGACAAGTCTGCAGACAGACGGCAGGCAAAAACCTTTTAAAATGCGTGTTTTCTGAATGGAGATTGGCTAAGCTAACGCAGTATATGCTCCGACCGTCCACACTCACAACAACGGCCTATACAGACATAAATAAACCAGCGACTGTATTCACCATGACACAGACGGTCTGTGGTTTGTACTTGTTTAACTTTTGTCTAGTTTCTGAACAGATATGAGGAGCTGTGAGCTTGAGTGCTAACAGCTAACTGCTGATGTTGTTTTTCTGTGGTTCTCATTGAAGATGACGTCACGGCTCCGCCTACACTGCGTTACTATAGTTACTGCCCCAGCTACTAAACTGTAATGGAAACGCAGCATAAAGTGAGCCTGGCCTAACAAGGCCTAACAAGGCCTAACTATACCGTACTAAGCCGAGCGAGGCCCTGCAATGGAAATGCGCCATTACATGGCAGAGAACACTGGGCCAGCCTTATTTCTTATCTGAATCTATATGGGGTGCTCTGCACGTCTATGTGGTGTGTGAAAATGATCCAACATGAGGAGAGATATGTAACCTACTTTAATTATTCTTAAAATGAAAAGGACAGTCCTATTCCAAAATATATAGAAAGTCTAATGTGTGAACATATTGGAATATATGTATATACTAAAACATAAAATTTAGCTTAAAACATATTTAAGGGGCTCCTATAATGCTTTTGGGGTTTTTCCCTTTCCTGTAGTGTGTTATATAGGTTTTTGTGGATGTTAATAGTGTGCAAAGGAGTTCTCACTCCCACACACCTTCCCCCCTGCCTGAAACTCCTCCATTGGACTTTGTTTACTTCCGTAACATAATGACATCAAAATGTAACACTCGCGCTTCTAATGGCTAGTGCTCCAACACATTGTACATGATAGGGAACACACATCTCTAAGCCCCCAGGAAGTGCGCCAAACTAATTTTCGTAGTAGCCCAATGGGTACTTCAACATCTGTGTCGTCAATAGGCCCAAACATACTTTTTCCCATTGATATTCATTGGGAAAAAGACGTCTTTAATCAACATTTTTCTTAAAACTAAATCAACTACCCAGTATGAACACTTTTATAGTCATTAGGGTCTAAAAGTTTTTTAAAAGCGCTAAAATCCGAATCCAGAGTTATGTTCCCTCTCCTTTCATTTAACTGAGTCAAGATCAGCTGTGACGCTTCAGATTGGAGGCGGGGCTAGAGCAAAATGCAAGTGCGCATCCTATGGGCCCAGATACGGGTACTTCTGATCTCAAGGGTCAGGCCAACGTTTGCTTCTGGTTATTACATTTATGCTTCAAAAATCCTAAAAGTGGTGTTAATATGTTGAGATTATACTGCTGAACAAAACATGCAAGTATCATTAACGTGTGGGAAGCCTATTTTCTGCAATATTCTGAAATCCAATGGAAAAATCCCATTGCTCTTTGTTGGGCCTATAAAAGCATGCCATCCCTGCACCACTCTGCATTCTGTTGTGCAACCCTGTGTTGCGTAATGACTTAATGATCCTTGACTCCTGTTTACCTCCCTCCGCAGGTGATGAGAGTAACGTTGCCGGTTTATGTGTGTTGGGATTTGTGTTGTGTGCACACCCAGAGGCTTCATGCATGTCAACAGGAAACACACTATGTAAATGAAGATATCCTTCTGTGCCGTGCCTAGTCCTGTTGGCATACCCTGAACACATTACCAAATCCACACATATATGCACATGCCACTGCTGACGTGCTTCATCGTGGCTCAGAGATCCCCAGGGAAGGTTGGACTCTCACTGATGTGGAGATGCCTCCTCATACATATTCATCAGCTGCTTCTCTGTCAGCTTCTCTCAGACACTGCCTCAATGTGTTTGCTAACTATATTGGTCAATATAACCAGAGTCAATGCCTGAATATCAGAGAGGGCTGCAGCTACAATGTAGAACCACTTAGGTCACCTAGGGAGTCAAAATAGAGCTTTATTTATAGCTCTTTTCATTCTCAGGGTGCAGCTCAACGTGCTTTAACATATATTTTAATATAGGTAATATATACTGTATAACGAATACAAGGAGGTGAAATAGGCTGTTCAAATTGAATAAATATTAATACACAATTTCACAACAGATAACCCACAAAGTTAGAAAAAAAGATTAAAAACAATAACATATTAAAACGATCATACACATAAAACAATGTAAGAAAAATGGGAAAATAATAATAAAGATTAAAAGACCAATTATGACATGCTTTTACAGACATATTGTTTAATTTAGCATGCTTAAGTTTGCAAAAAATGTTTATAGTTAAATGAATAAATGACTGTGATTTCAAAGAAAGTTTTCATGTAAAACCTAATATTCATAATGAATAAGTATGATCTCCGTATTTCTGAAACCAAAGATAACACCCCACTGTAAGTGTCTCTCAACAATTATTATTCATCATTAGCACTAGTTAGAAAAGACTGTAATGTAAAAGGGTTCGCTCAAATTGATGAATCAGTTAAAAAGGACACCCAATTCTTATTTATTTTCCAAAGGCTCAGATGAACCTAATGTAGCTGTCCAGCTGCAAGCCGCAGAGAGACATAGTTCCATACTAGATGATGAACGGTGGAGCATTAGGTAACTAAAGAAACAGGTGGATCTTTGGGAGTTGGTGGAGACCAAAATATAGTTAAATGTGGCCACAAAAAACATAAATTAAAAAGCTTAAACATATAAAGGTAATGCAGCTTTTGTTGAAGTTATTGGACCCTATTGTCGTTTGATGCCAATGGGAGGCGTGTGGTGCAGTGGACTAGTGCGTTGGTGTTGGGATCAGGGGGGCACAGGTTCAAACCCCACTGCAGTCAGCATGTCGTTGTGTCCCTGAGACACTTCACCCCAAATTGCTCCTGTGGGGATTGCCCACAGTGTTAAGTATGTAAGTCGCTTTGGATAAAAGCGTCTAACAAGTAACATGTAATGTAATGTATGACTCATTCTTATACCTTGTCAATGTACTATTGATTCCACAGGATAGTAGGAACAGTGCATGGGAAAGTGCAGAGAGGTAGGCAGTAAAAGTAGGTGGTAGGTTCAGCAGATGATAGAAGCTCCAAAGCAATGACACAAAGCAGAGCTGACAATCTGACAGGGTTAAAGGGCCTGGCATTGAAGCAAAGGGGTTGCAGGGGGTCGATAGAGAGTCAGGTGACTGGGACAGGTTACTGTACTTTATTAAAGTGCGGATTTGTCTCCTTCTTCCCTTGTCTGTCCTCTCCAGACCACACTGCCAGTATAATCTCTCAGCGGCAGGAGGGCTTCAGTCAGGACCGGGACCAGAAGGTCTTCAGCCTGGTGCTGGTGGTGGCTGATGGGGGGGAGCCCCCTCTCAGCAGCACTGCCACGCTCTCCCTGAGGGTGTGTGTGTGTCAGAGGAACACCAGGGGGCGCCACAACAGCGTCTGTCAGGCCGAGGCCTTCCTGTCCTCAGCTGGTCTCAGCATCGGGGCTTTTGTGGCTATTATGCTTTGTATCGTCATATTAATAAGTAAGTATGTCGGGGAAAATGTGGTCTATCCTTGTCTTGTACATCTCACATGCTTGGAAGTGGAAGTTCTGCTGATTTTATGTGAAGAATTTTGTATATAATATATATTTTGTAAATTATTCCTATTCAGGGCAGAGTCCTGCATCCCGGGTGACCAGCAAAAAAAGTGATTCGCGGGTGGTATTTTTTCAAACGCTTTTTTCCGGGTTCGGTTCTGGGTAAAACAAAGATGATGCGGGTCGGGTCGCGGGTGTTGCATAATAAATATATTAAAATAATAATAATTTAGTTTAATGTTTAAATCCTCAGACCTCTCCCCCGCGGGACCGCACATAATCATAACCTCTGCAGCGCATCAATCTGCTGCTGAGCGCGTCACATTCGAAATGGCTGAGGTGAAGCTCAGCGGAGAATACAGCATTTTCAATAACACTTCCTCAAGAGCGAAATCCAACGTCTGGGAGGCTTTTGGTCTCATCCTAGATGGACAAAATAACTAACATCCCACGCTTTTTGAGACAAATATGCAACTGCGTGTGTTAATAATTGCACGTTTTCACTGCTCATATATATGCGGGTTCGGGTCGGGTTGCGGATCTTGTGCCGACGGGTCGGGTCGGTTTGCGGAACTAATTGGCAATATGTGCGGGTAACGCAGTTCTCCGCGCAATATATATGTACAGGAGGGAGAGTGATAAACTGTCTGTCTTGGCCTACATAACAGTTAAGTTTACAGCCTAAAAAACATGGAGCATTTTTTCCCCTTTTATTCATTTTTATGTCAATTTGCACATTTCATGGTGATGCTCAGCCTCTCCCCTTAACTCCTAACAGTCATCATCATGTCAACCACAACACAGAGAAATACTGAGAGAAATGTGTGTGTAGTTGTTGATAGATTGCTGACAGAGGGAACTACATTTTAATACAGATTTAAGAAATATCAGTTTTTGAGCATGTAATAAGCATGTTTTGTCTTGACTATATTGCAACTATATTATAATAAAATAATATAGTATTTATATTATTGAATTGATTATGATTATTATTATTAGTAGAAGTAGTTTATTTGCATTAATTATATTTGAATCTTTTTGAGGCTAGTATTTGGCAGGAAATGCAGACGTATTCACCTGTAAACGCATGCTGAATGACATACATGCACATTTACCATTTACCTCACTGTATAAAAAAGTAACTGTGTTGATAATAATAATAATAATAATAAACAGGAATTATATTTGCAAAGTACTTTGTTTCCAAAAAAAAAATGTTCACTCCTGTCGGTTGGGGTGGGGGGGGGCCTCATCTCACAATGTCGCTTGGGGCTCCAAGTTGGCCAAGGACGGCCCTGTTCCTATTGCATAGAAAAAAGACATTGGGAAAAATTGTTGCTGTTGGGTGGATTTTAAACCATTCATTGGCATATACACAACTTCATGATTCTTACCAGAAGTTTTTCGTACCAGTAGATTGCGAGTGACAGAATACTAGACTAGTGCCTTCTTTGATTGTCCGGCAATCAGATCACGGATGAATTGGATTTTTCCAAACTGTGTTAATAACAAGTGTTACTAGTACAATAAGAAGTAAAAAGTCGACGACAGGTACCAGTCTGTTTACGTTGGTGTTCTTACCCTATCGACTGGTTCCAAACTATAACAGGACAGTTCCTAAAGATAAACAACTTAAAGAGCCAAGATTTTGTTGATACTTTGGTTATAATCCCAGAGTTCAAGAATGCACTTCCTTGCTTTAACAAAAATTGGTGTAGCTTCCTTTCGTTCACCGAAGTTGGATATGTCTTGTCCCGTTCTGTTGGATGTCTCCTTGATTCAATCACAGTGCATGATGCATTTAAACGTCAGAAACTGTTTTTCTGAGGATTTTATCAATCAGTCTTTGTCAATAAATATAACATGAAGTTTTAGAGGACTAAGGATAAAAGCTGATGGGCTCAAACTTTCTCTAAAAGGTTTGCCATGAATGAAGTTCATGTTATATTTGGTGTAATGGTATGTAAAAACCACTTGGTTTTCATCTTACGTTTTTACAAGAATCTGATGCAACCATCCAATCAATCAATCAATTCAGTCAATGTTTATTATCCAATCATTTTGTTCACGTTATGGTAAAAAGGATTTTGCTGATTTGTATTTACGTGTCTTTCCCCTTTCTTCTGTTCCCTCCAGCCATAGTGATGCTATTCACCCAGCTCCGAAATAAGAAAGCGAGTAAAGAGCCCTTAATTCTTTCCGAAGAGGACATCAGAGAAAACGTGGTGACCTATGACGACGAGGGAGGCGGAGAGGAAGACACGGAGGCCTTTGACATTGCCGCACTTCGAAATCCCCAAAACTCAGAGACCCGGAGGAAGTTCCACAGTTACTATGGCTACAGACCACGCCCGTACGAAGAGGACGAGCTGGGGAGGACGAGCTGGAGGAGGAGGAGATGGAGTATGACGAGGACGAGGTCATGGTGCTGAGGAGGGGGACAGCTCAGGAGGTGGATTATGGGAACTACAAAGCAGGGCCAGAAAATTCCTGGTTTGTCCTTGACTGCGTTCCTCAAGAGATCAGCCAATCGGCACCCTCCCTTCTGCTGCAGGGTCAGGACATCATTCAGCAGATCCTGGAGCAGAAGGTTGTCCAGGCAGACTCAGACACACGGGGTCCACCTTATGACTCGCTACAGACGTACGCTTATGAGGGCCGGGGGTCCTTGACAGGGTCCGTCAGCTCTCTGGGCCTGACCGGTGCAATGCCCGAACTAAAATATGCCTTCCTGGAAGAATGGGAGTCAGATAGGCAAAGACTGGAACAAATGGTCGGAGAGCAGCTGGGTACAGATCAAACTAACACTGACTAAGACGTTTTGTCTTTTTCTTTTTTTGTTACTGTTGGCAAGACTTTCTGAACCAGATGCTTTCTACTTGTGGTATTCAACCTGAGGGCCAAGAAGCAAAAGACTGCCGCAAAAAACTGGCAATTAGGAATTGAGATGTCATATGAAACCCGAGAATAAGAAAAGCCATTTTCTATGTGTGACAGGTTCTTCACTGTTACCAAAACGTTTAAAAACCCTTGCACAGCTACCCGGGAGATAAATACTATATAAGCTAGGAGCCCAGTGATCCGATTATCAGACATGTTTCATTGGCTTGAAATATGGAAACAGGAAGTTTCACTAATTTCACATTCATTAAAGGTCAGCTATTATGCAAGATTGACTTTTTCATGTCTTTTCTACATCAACATGTGTCCCCTCTGTGGAAAGAGACTCTGAAAGTTTCAGGAAAAAAGATTCTCTCTCTTTTTGTCCTGATCCATTTATATAAAAACCTGTCTGAAAATGAGCTGATCAGATTTTGGCCACTTTATGATGTCATAACGATTTTATGGGTTGTGTAACCATTAGCCAATCACCAACCAGGGTATCAGAGGGGAGTGGCAACTTATTTTCATCTCAAGTAAGAGACAGAGAATCGGCACTTTTGAAACAGGGCTGAAACAGAGGGGATTATGGGATGCTGCAATGATCTGTTTGGTGTTTGGAGCCAAACACTTCAGAGACATGTTTTGTATATATCTGAGACCTTTAATATATTGATGAAAAACAGTATAATAGGGGACCTTTAAGAGAGTATAATGATACATTTGGCATAAATATAGAAAGAAGAAGGAAGGCACACAAGGTCCTGACGTTCTAATGTCCAAAATGAGTTATGGCTTATTAGCTTGTGCTAATTTGTGAATTCCTATTATTCACTTATTTGATATGGTTGTAAAACCTTAGATATGTGTTTATGCCCATAGCATCAAGACCGTGAAGCATCATCTTCCCAAATGTGGATCAGTGTGGATCAGCTCCAGTTTCATGATCATGCTCTGGAACAACAATGAAAGGTGATCTCTAACCATTTCTTAGACTGCAGGAACCTAACAACCCACAACCTTAGCTATGATAAAATGTGTCATTAGCTGCAGAGATCTCAACTTTTGTGGGGCAGTGCTGAGTAGTGGTCTTGGTCCACCTTTTTCTCTCTACTGTGAATTATGACAGCTAATAACAGTCTATTGTACATTTATTCATAATGAATAATTATGATCTCAGCATTTCTAAAATCAAAGATAAGACCCTACTGACAACCCGCAAATCCACTATTGATAATTGGATGAAAAGAAAAGCTAAAGATAATATTACAATACTATGACTTGGCCTTAAGACCAAGTTTGATTATCTATAAACTGTGATCAAATCTAGAAACAGGAATTAAGGGGGCTTTTTTTGACATATCTGAACCACGTTATCATTTCAGATCTGACTATTCTACTGCTATTCCCAAACCTTCCAAAACACTGTTTACTGGCTCCAGCTAATTCAAAGACTGTCACAAGATAAAGATAACATGAAGAGTTAGGTTGATTGTTAGGCTCTGATACTGACTTCTTTCTTGACTGTAGGAGATTTGACAATGTTATTTTACTCTTTTGTTAACATGAGATACAAATAAACCTACAGACCCTGCTGGTCCTGAACACAAAATGTAATTCTGCGTGCCATAATGATCCAGTTTGTTCTATTAAGCACATTATGCATGTTTTATCTTCATTTTGACAGATTCTGGTTCCCCTAGTTCCATGTCCCTTTCATTTCCTCTTACCAAACACTATTGGCTTTTATTCTTACTTTGTTTTAAGGAGTAAGATTTGTTTGCCCTGGACGATCTGGATGCAGTAATAAAACTATAAAACTGATGGTTACAGTTTTTTGGTTAGTTGTACTCGCATTTATCACAATGTCAGACATTTGCCTCGAAGGGCTTGTAGCAACCAGTAATTGATTTTCTTTTTTTCTTCAAAACTGATGATGTTATGATTTAAAGTATGATGTTTTTCTCAAGTGAGCTCCATAGATTCCTAAAATAAGCACAAACTGTTGGCAATTTATGCACAACATCTTTTATTAGTTCCTACGGTGGAAAAAGTCTGTTGGGAACAAGGACGATTCACAAGGTCATTGTTTCATGCCAACTCCTAGACCAGAATCCTTGAGGAGTAATCGCAAGATGGACCAACTGAGCCCGTTTTCCCTTGTGTATATTTTTATCGGTAAATAAAGCTAAAGCTTTTTTTTGTGATTGATGAATTTCTATCCATATGTCAAATCCTTGAAATATGCAAATGTTTCACTTAATTACTATTATCAGGTGATATGCAGCAGATGGCTTAGTTTGGATACTCACTATATGTAGTGATAAATATGTATTTTCTCTCATCCTCCGCTTTCTGTCAAAAAAACACAAAGACATTTATTTTCCATTGTTCTGTAAACTAAGAGGGCCTGATCACATGATCTGCGTTTATCAGCTCATCATGGGTGTTCTCTTTTAACCAATTACATTTCAGCTCAATCTCCAGCAGCCAATCATCGTGCTGCAGTCAAACTTTAAAATGGTTCTCCTCTCTCCTGCAGTCAGCTGTGATTTCAGGTTTTCATGCTGCCGCCCGCCTCCTCCCCAGATCTTCAGCATCCTCTTCATCCCATCTCCCCATCAAATCCAGATCTTCAGCATCCTCTTCATCCCATCTCCCCATCAAATCCAGATCTTCAGCATCCTCTTCATCCCATCTCCCCATCAAATCCAGATCTTCATCCCATCTCCCCATCAAATCCAGATCTTCATCCCATCTCCTCATCAAATCCAGATCTTCAGCATCCTCTTCATCCCATCTCCTCATCAAATAGTGGACGCTGCGAGGCTCCACTAGCATTATCTAATGCTAACATTTGGTGAATTCAGTAGGAAACGTATATAGGTAAAGCAAGTTAGACAAAATAAACACATAAATATGTATTTTGGATGTGTACTTTTCTACTTCTGAAAGAAGACATGAAATAGCCCCAAATCTCTAGATTGAAAAGATTTGGGGCCCGTGGTGTCTTGTATAAGTACCTCAGAATTATACCAAAGTATAGTATATTTAAACAATATAGCAACTTTGAAATACAAAAAGTATAAAAAACAAAATACAAGAGTGTGCATGTTTACACCCATTCCCTTCCGCTGTACAGAACAAGAAAGCAGTCATAGTATAAAAACATTTAAATAATAAACAAACTAAGAGTTGAAATATCTCATAAAAATAATAATAATAAAAACAGTAACAAAAAAGACAAATAGATACTAATAATAATAATAAATAGAGTAATTATAAATAAATAACAGTGCCGATATTATCATTATTAACAAACTCTAAACAGTATAAGATAGTTTAAACTTACATCAGTCAATCATAAACTTAATGCACATATTGTCATGTTAAAAAGGTCAAGATAAATCGTAGTTACAGTTGACTTAAGCAAATCTGTACTCTAATTCAGTTCAGTTAGAAAAGAAAAGGAGTGGGTGAGGAAGAGTACACACTCCCAACCTTTTCATGTATGTTAAAAAGGTTGCCATGTACCGTTGGAGCCAAAGTACACTTTATTTTGTCCATGTGTAGAACCTGGTAGAACCTGGTAGAACCCTCCTGAGTTCTAATGTGCAGCCTTTTGTCCGTGAGTGCTGCATGCAGCCACCAAGGGGCAGCAGGACATCCCATAACATCCACAGCATTGCTCCATTTCACTTCCTGAGTCATCCTGCATGAATTGCCTTTCTTCATACCATTAACTCAAGAGTGTAAACGATTAAGCAATTCGCTTTTTTGAAAGTATCTAGGTTCCCACCTGTCTAATTCTAAGGATGTTTATGAGTTGAATAATCCTATTTTTAATATTATATTTTTGGTACTTAGTCCTATTAGTCTCATATTCGTGCCAATATGACCCATTGACCTACAGCTCTTGACATATGAGTAACCGTGTAATTTCAACTTCTCTAAAGTTATCAAATGTAAACATAGATTGTTATAACTTTAGTAAGAATTAATGATAATATGTTATGTATCAAGTGCTTTTACAAAGATTACAATTAACCACAGCTATAACTAGCTGATACTTCATTACTTTTGCATGTCTATTTTATAATGCAATTTATTTGTTCTACTTGGATGTGTACTTAATTGATTTGTTTAACGTGTGCCTCTTTATTTCATATCTTAGTCTACCCATTTATTCTGTTGGACGATAGGACTTTTGATTTCTGGAACCCCAACAGATATAATTGGTTTAGTGGGAAAAGTGGTAGCCAGGAATGGTACTGCCCTTGTTGGAGTCCCAAGCAGAGTATGTCCGGTGAGTCACAGTAGTTTGGTCGTGGTTCGCTCCAAGGTCCTGTCTTTCTCGCGCCAGTCCTTTGGATCTCGCGCGCAGTTTCAGTGGGTTTTCGCACGCTCTACAGAGGACCAATCAGAGAGCAGAATTCCTCAGGAGCATCCCGTTGCCATGCAGTGGTCCCGAAACCTGTCTTGTCCTGTCCGGCAGCGAGGGTGAGTTCTTATTCATTCAGTTAAAGTAGATATTTATTCATTTTGGGGTATATAATGTGGAGTCCTGTTTATGTTCAGGTTGTTCTTAGATTGGAAGAAATATTTTTGTAGTCAAGATACTTGTGTGTTTTTTGTGCAAAGTTTTGGGGAAGTTAGGAGTTCACTAGGGAAATCAACAGCTGTGAATGGCTCCACGAGTAGATGAGTTTTGCAGCCCGGCTACTGAAAAGTGTATTTTAATGTTAGTCCAAAAATGTGAGAGGCCAGCAGTCAGCAGACAGCTGCAGTTACGGTGGTTACCCGGTTGGAGACACACACGCCTGTTGCTGTGTGACCAACCAATCACACTCGAGGGCACGCCCAAAGATTAGCATACGACCAATCATCGCAGTTTTGCAAATGTTCTCTCCTGACTTGCATTGTCCCGGACAGTTTTAATGTGGAGTTGCCAGTTTTATCCCTCAGTTGCAGCATAGTGAACTACAGATAAAGTGTGTGTTTAGTCGAGAAGATACCAGGATAACTCGCCAGTACTACACTCTCTCTGCTCTTGCGCGGATTTGGATTATATGTACAACATGACATTTGAGGAACTAAGTGGGGATTACTCTCAAGAAAGGTAAATTATATGCCATTTATTCTTTAAAACATCGGTGCATGCTTAGTGCTACCGACCTGCTACGCTGATTTTGCCATCATATTGGTTGTCTGCAGCAGCATTACATGCATTTAATATAATAATGCACGATAAAATTGACTTCAAAGATATTTATTTGTTAACAACTACTTGACATTGTCGTTGAGGCAGACAGGTTAGCTAACTGGTCTTCTGATGAGAACATGTCGCGAGACACTTTGCACTCACTCACTAGCTAACACAACGCTGTTAAAAATAATATAAAGTATCAGGAAAGTTGACATGACACGACATTGAATATGCCGGTTTAGTTTCCCACACCTGTCAAAACTATAATAACTGTTAAAGTGAAAACAATTCACTTTTTACGTGGCGAAACCAACCCGTGCACATCTGTCAGTTTGAGACGACGCCGGGTGGTTAGCTAGCAGTGAAGCTAACTGAATGTTAGCCAGGGCATAATGACGTAGGAAAGTGTTAGTGGTATGGTTTAACGATGTCCTACAGTGGTGTTATTTATATTATATTTGTATAGGTTAAGCTACCCAGTTGTGTAAGTAATTCAAATAAATCCCACTTTTGCTAAGTGCAGCATTGCAGTGTTAAACACATTAATGCATCAACAATTTGAATAAATGTAATAGAATCATTTAAAAATATTTGGTGCTTGAAATGACCATTTTGCATAACGCATACTTTTACTTTTGGTACTTAAAGTATGGTATTATGCCAATACTTTTTTACTTTTAACTACTTACAATTTTGAATGCAAGACTTTAACTTGTAACTTGGTATTTTATTTTTCTACATTATTACATTACATTTAGCTGATGCTTTTATCCAAAGTGACGTACAATAAGTGCAATAAACCATAAAGATTCAAACCAAGGACAATAAGAACAGTGCTGACATATTCACTTCAAATAAGCAAGATCATTGAAAGTTCTGCTGCATACTTTTTACACTGCAGTATACTTTTACTTGAGTAAATAATCTGAGTACTTCTTCCACCTCTGACCTGGTCCTATTATTTGTCTGTGTGTTGCAGAATGGATTCGGTGGCGAAAGCTTTGGAAGAGGTCCTCGCCTCTGCCTTACCACAGGGCTGCATCACTGTCGGAGTGTATGAGGCTGCCAAGTCCCTCAATGTGTAAGTACAAGGTTATAATGTTAATCACCCATTGATGGGCACCACAGATCCCTCACTAAAAACGACTGTGCTTATGTACAATAGTACTTATCCTGTGCTTTGTTTAAATCTAAATAGACTAATTGTCTCTTCCTTTCCTCTCCAGGGACCCTGATAATGTGGTTCTGTGCATCCTGGCCACTGATGATGAAGATGTGAAAGATGTGGCCCTGCAGATCCACTTTACCCTCATTCAGGCTTTCTGCTGCGAGAACGACATCAACATCCTGAGAGTCAACAACACCCGGCGCCTGGCAGAAATGTTGGGTGGAGGAGGAAAACAGAGCGGGGGGGAACCTATGGACCTGCACTGCGTCCTAGTCACTGTAAGTTTCATTCCACATATCTGAATACATTTTGTAATGATTTAATACAAGGGGTTAAGTCAAGTGTACGACACTCAAAGAAGAACTTGCCTGTACTTGTTCTTGTGATAAACAAGTGCATGACTCCTCTCTCATATGACTTCTTAGGAATTTCAGCAGAGTGGAATACCTTGAATATCCACACACACACACACACACACACACACACACACACACACACACAACACAAAACACACACAGTCGGGCACTGTTTGTTACCGTTGCCAAACATGAACATGTAATAAATGCAAATTGAAAGTAGATTGAAAGTAGATTTGCATCACTCAACAGCCACCAATGGTTATGTATTGAGAGGGTGGTCAAATAAAACATTCACAAGCCATGGACCAAAAAGTAAACTTTGCACACTGAATTCAGATTATTTATCTTTCTCTTCTTTTATATTTTCAGAGCCCTCATTCGACATCATGGAAGGACCCTGCTCTGACCAAAGTGAACCGGTTCTGCAGGGAGAGCCGCTGCATGGACCAGTGGGTTCCCATCATCAACCTGCCCGAGCGATGAACTTTGAGCATGAAAAACCTGAGGAAGGACTTGTATCTGCACAGTAAGCGTGGTGTGAACCCTGATGGACACATTGCCACCCAGAGATCAAATTCCAAAGCACTGCTGATGGGGAAAGAAGAAAAAAAAGACTCTGGCGTCTACATGGGATGTATTTAAAAGAAGAAAAAAAAGCCGGGGGATGGACTCCCTCTCTGGACTGTTTGGAGCTGCTTTGAAGACGAGACGGAGGAAGCACTTGTGTCGTCATGAGGTGGACGTTTCAAAAAGCACGGACACTTCCTGTACACATGTCTGTGTGGTGAAGCCTCTGATCCGAGTCAGAGAGAGGAGGGTCTGTGGAGTGGACGAGGCCTCTCTGCAGAAACAAAGCACTTGTTGAAACACTGGACCTTTTTATGCAATTTCACTTATTTCATTGAAATAGTAAATGTTGACGTTGCTATTGTCCTATTTTAAAAAAAAAAAAAAGAAAAAGGGAAGGGCTCCACATCCAGTGAAGACGTTTTGTGTGTACTTCCTATGCCAGCTGTTTTATTGGCACAACTAAAAATAATTATTTTGTTACAATATAAGTTATTTCTAATGATATTTAAATGTATTTATGTTCCTTTTTTTTACTTTGCAAAATCTGAATACATATGTATTGCTGTCAATAAAAAAGTATTTCTTTTTTGGAATCCAGAACAGTTCTCCTTTTTTTTCCATTTCTGGAAATGTTAGTAAACGCCCAGCTGTTGTGGCCTTTGACGGCTGTAAAGAGGAGTCACGTGCGGATCAGAGGGGTCACGCTGGCCTCTGTGGCCCCGGGCCATCTCTGAGCTGATGAGAACAATAATCCTCTGCGCTCTCTGCACGTGCTTCTGCTCGCTCAGCAGGAACTCGCTCATTCATCCACACAGGTTCCCTTTTCACCGATTCTCACTGATTTGTTGGACAGTTCAGTGTGCGTTTCACCAGCTGACTTCCTAAAAAAAGAGCATGTGACATCAGCTGCACACAAAGAAAGACACACAATACCTGTATTCCACATATAGCAGCAGAGGTGGGAGGAGTACTCAGATCTTGTACACAAGTAAAAGTAGAAGTAGCAGAGTGTAGGAAGAGACACGTTCAAGTACATACAAGTAAAAGACCTGCAATCAAAATGTTACTGAAGTATAAGTACAAAAGTATTAGCATCAAAAATATAGTTAAAGTACCAAAAGTTAAAGTAGTCATTGTGCAGATTGGTCCATTTCAGAATAATATATATGATATGTTTTATAATGATTGATCATTAAAGTGTTCTCAAAGCTGGTAAAGGTGCAGCTAGTTTGAATGACTTTGTATACTGCAGGGTAGCTTGTGAATTTACTCCAGGTGGAACTAAAGTCTGATTTAACACTTGATTATATTTCACATCATTCATCCAGATCTGTAAAGTAACTAAAGGTATTAAATACATGTAGTGGAGTAAAAGTAGAAAGTAGCATAAAATGCAAAAACTCAAGTAAAGTACAAGTATCTCACGAAGTACCCTCCTTGAGTAAATGTACTCTTGAGTCTTGACACCACTCTCAATATTAATAATATAACTTTTTAATTGAGGCAGCGTGGTACCATCAGTGTTTCTGTAGACCACTGGCTGACTCTGCCCCCAGGATCAGAATGTGTGTGTGGCTAACTGCAGAGCACATGACTTGGAAAATTGTTCGTTAAGGAGGCACTGGCATGCGATGTGTTGTGCAAGCCGGTCTGAACTGCTTCACCCCCCCCCACGCTCCCTTTTCTTATCCAACTGTGTCTCACACACACGCGCAGGTGATCTCCCAGGATCAGGGTGTGATGATGTCACAGGCTCATGTAAGGCAGGCAATCCCCTCAGGAAGTGCAGAGTCATGGTCACGAGAAGAGGATGGCCTTCAGTTACACAACCAGAGCTGAGACATCATGGAAGAGAGGTCATGTGACAATATGTGATAATGATAAATCAGAGACATGCAGGTAAAGGTGGGTCAAGTATTTAGATATCATACTTAAGTTAAAAGTAGTAACACATAAGTGTAGAAATACTCAAGTAAAAGTTGTGCATTCAAAATGTTATGTAAAAGTAATAAGTACAAAAGCATTAGCAACCACATGCACAAAAAGTCCCAAGAGTAAAAGTACTCATTCTGCACAACAGCCTATTTTAGAATATTATGTTATATTTAATGGTGCAATGTAGCTAAATAACTTAATGGTATGACATAACTTAAAGTGGACCTCTCATGCTATATTTGAATAATATATTGAAGGGCCATACCTATATAAAACATGTCTGAAGTTTTTTTTTCTGTTGTATCAGCTCCGTTGCAGCCCCGTTTTTAGAGATTTGGGTACGGAGGAAAAGAGAGAGGGTTGTGTTTTCTGACACTTGGTGAGTTCCCTGACACACCGGGGACACATTCATGTATAAAAGACGTACAAAAATGCATTTTGCATGATAGGTCCCCTTTAAGTACAAGTTTGAGGTATTTGTACTTCACTTGAGTATTTCCCTTTCCTGCTATTCTATACTTTTACTCCTCTACAAATCAGAGGCCCTCTTTACTCCACTGCATTAATTTCAGATTAATAACAAGATATTATGAAGTCATGTATTATTATAGGTACTCTGTTACAGTAAAAGTCCTGCATTCAAAATGTTACTCAAGTAAAAGTACGAAGGTATTAGCATCAAAATATACTTAAAGTACTCATTGTGCAGATTGGTCCATTTCAGAATAATATATATGATATGTTTTATAATGATTGCTCATTAAAGTGTTCTCAAAGCTGGTAAAGGTGCAGCTAGTTTGAATGACTTTGTATACTGCAGGCAGAGATGGGGTCGTTACTAAAAAAAAGTAATATATTACATATTACTTTAAAAAAAAGTAATATATTACACTACTTCGTTACTCTCTACATAAAGTAACTCGTTACTTTACTCGTTACTTTACTCGCAGGGCCGGCCCGCCCCTCCCTACAGGCAGATCACGCAGACTGCGGCGCACCTAGGGTGTAAGCGCGCCACAGTTTTGCCTCTGCGAGACTACACTTGCACCCCCAATTACTATTGCAATAAGGAAGACATAACACAAGTCTTTCTTTTTATATGCTCTTTAATAAAATAGCCTACCAGCCTACCACAACAAGCTAACAGTCTGTGAAACGTAAAGAGCATTTCAAGAGAAAAACTGTAATAACGGAACAAGTGGGCCATATCAATGTGATGTGACACTGGCAAAATAAACAAATACTTTACAAATAAATAGCCTGTATAAAACAAAATCAGAGGTTGGCCTTGATAAAACATAAAATACCCAAATATTGATTGCCTCAACAACAACAAAAGGCCTATCAGCATTAAATAGCCTAAAGGCTAATGAAAAAGAACACAACCTAAAGCATGAGCTTCATTAATTGAACAGTAAGCTAAAAGATATGCAATATAGTCAACATGGCCTTTTAACATCATTAACAACAATCAAAAGCGAAAATAGGCCAAAGTGGCATTGGTTGTGAACACCACACTCCCTCTCGTGATCTCAGACTGAACACATCACACTTATTTGATGTGTTTGTCACTGAAGCAGTGGTTATACCGCATTAGGAGGAGTCTCAAATAGTTGATCGGATAACCGATTTCTTCTTGGTGTTAGCACAACAACATACTCACTCTGGGTTCGGGGGTCCTTAGCTATTAGCTTCACCTTAGCATGTGTTCTTTGCAGGTGTTTGTTGAGGTTTGACGTGGTGTTTACAGCAGTGGATAACAGCTTCTGGCCTGGACACAGTTTGCACCCCACCGTCACATTCCGGTCTATTCTTCGGACGAACTCAAAATAATGGGCATACCTCCACCCCTCGAAAGTTATCGCTGACTCAGCCATGTTTATGCAGCACTGTACGTGGAGATGTGGACGCGCAAATCGCGCAGATTACGTACATATAAACCTGCGGCGGAAACCCGTCTTGTCTGTCAGTGTGATTATGACTGATTTTATAAAAGTAACGAAGTAACGCGTGTCGGGGCAATGTTAGTAACTGTAGTGTGATTACTGAATTATAAAAGTAACGCGTTACACTACTCCGTTACCGACAAAAGTAATATTGTTACACCCAACTCTGACTGCAGGGTAGCTTGTGAATTTATTCCAGGTGGAACTAAAGTCTGATTTAACACTTGATTATATTTCACATCATTAATCCACATCTGTGAAATGTATTTAAAAATGTAGTGGAGTAAAAGTACACCATTTACCTCTGAATTGTAGTGAAGTAGAAGTACAAAGAAGCATAAAATGCAAATACTCAAGTAAAGTGCAAGTCTCTCAAAATGTTACAAAATGTTACAAGTATAGTAGGCTACTTGTGTAAATGTACTTAGTTACTTTCCATCACTGCTTAAATGTCTGTTCTATTTCGTCCCTACTGACCGCCAGAGGCGGTGCTTTAGCACTGGATATGTCCATCGCGCGCATGCGCAGCTCAAGTACCAATAACAACAAAGTCACCTGCTGTGACCCACGTGACACCGGCTATATCTGCCGGTGTCGTCAGAGGATCTGTTCCTTTCATCCGGGACTCATAGAACCTTAGTTACAGACGTAACTATCGTTTCCTAACATAATTACTGACACATTAAACATGGCAGGTTCATGATCTAAAGCAGTGGTTCTCAACTGGTCAGGCCTCGGGACTCACTTTTTCCTTGGTCAATAAATCGCGACCCAAAATTTTGAACCACTCAAATCTATTCAACCAAAAATCGTGCAGTAATATATACGCTTTTCAGCATACAATATTAATTAAAGTGAAGTACAATGCATATATCCCTTCACAGAACTAAAGTATGCTTTTAAAATAAAAAGGCAGACTTGGAGCCAATCCTGCAAATTCACCACACGTGAAAAACGTGACATGCTGAAAACCCAACCCCAGCAGGGAGTCTGGGGGGATTTTCCCTATTTTAGAAATACTAACATATAAACTACGCATTCTGGTACACTCTGAGAAGAAAATAAATAAATGTATTACTACCCGACATTAATAATATTTTATGCCATTGTTAGTTTTTCACTTTGTTCTGACAGCTTGCTGCTCCACACAGAGAGAAGAGTAAAGATGAGAGAGTCTGTGTGAATTACTTTAAATTGAGGGTAAGGGTAGATAGCTCCCATTGTTCTGTGACCTGTCAATCATCAAACCGGGGGTCGTATTTCATTACGTGGTCATTTTTATCTGAAGTTGTACCCATGGATGTATAAAGAATAGTTCTACCGCAAAATTATTCTCCGTGGGGACTTCCGGCAGCAACCTTGATTCTGATTGGCCAGAAGACTCGAAAAAACATCGGTAACGATGTTTTATTGAGAAGATGATCACTACGTGACAGAAGTTTTCAAAACCGTTTATGGTCTCCCGTACTTCCTACTGCATGCACAGCGTTAGAAAATCAGGCCTTCAAAATAAAAGTTTGACTTTTTCCAAAAAAAGTAAAAATTGAAAGAATTATTATTATTATTTTTATTTTTTTTCTTCACTCACACATCTGCCACCCACTCGAAACGGGTCCGCGACCCACTTTTGGGTCGCGACCCACCAGTTGAGAACCACTGAGCTAAACATTATGAGGTCACATGCACATCTTCATCCAACACACAGGCAGCACTGATGAAATCTGATGGACAGTATAAAGGACGCTTGAATAAACACTACTTTATGACAGGATGATAAAACTGCTCCTACAGATAATGGTGGAAAGGGCCCAGCAGAGTCTTTTTTCAGCCTCTGTGTGTGAAAGGTTGTGTGTGTGACTGCAGGGTGTGACGCTGACTGATGTAACGTTGCATTGTTGTGATGGAAGGGAAAAGGTTATTTTAAGGAGCAGCGATGGACTGACGTAAGTTTCAGTGTGACTCTGAGGCCTCCCAGTGAACTACACAAAGGTGGAGGTACATCATGTGTTGCTCACTACAGCAGATGTTCCTCTGATAAGTCACGGTGCACTACGACTTTTTGTATAGTGCAACCCGAGGAACATATTCTGCTGTGCTGTAATGCATATAGAATTGTATTATACTCGGACATTGTTCCAAAGATTATAACATAGGGGAGAGTGGGGTAAGATGAGCCAATTTTTAGTTATGTGTTCCTCCAGGCAAGGAAACATTTGATAGGAGTCAAATGACAACAACAACCTTTACTTCAGGATGTCTTCTGTCAATCAAAATCAAAACAATGCATCTATCAAGGGCCATGAAAATATGACCTCTCAAAAACGATTGGCTTAACTTGCCCCATCTAAGGGGTAAGTTGATCCCCATCAAGGGGTACATTGATGCCACGCTTACACGGAGACGAAACGGGTTGTATCCGCTACAGTTCTCTATCGTATGGACGGTTCGTTCACACGAGGCCGTAACGGAACCACGGAAACGGAGCCCTCAAACAATAACGGCTCCCAAGGTGGGTAGATCTGCGGACAAAACGCTCTGGGGGGCCAAACGGCTCCGTGTGTACATCCTGTACGATCATTTCCTGATAACGATGACGCCATAGCCCCGCCTCTCCCCACCTCTGCTGCTCACCCCCGCGTCACCCGCGTCTATGGTGATGTGTTTCGCCAACAACAACAACAATGGCGGATCACAGGGTTACGTTCGTGCTCCAGACGCTACTGACCATGATACAGATGTTAGCGCAAAATCTACAGCTCCTCTACCACAACCATCAGCAACAAGTGGACACGGAGAACTACATGAACTACATGTTGCTAAATCCACCGCGGAGAATAAACAGAAGGGCAACCAGGCAACCATGTTTGGGGGGTCTTCTTCGCTGCTTTCGGTGTATTTTGTGGCGGAAGTACAGCGCCACTTACAGGCCCGGCATATGTACTACAGCATCTCCAGCGGGCCGAGTGGTCTCGTGTGGACGGACACGTTTCTTGAGCCGATTCCGTGTGGACGGAAGACATTTTTGATATCGACATCGATTCGTTTTCGTCTCCGTGTAAACGTGGCGTGAGCCATCTGGGGGTAAATTGACCACTTTAAAGTTTAAACCTGAGCCCTAGTTAAAAAAACGTTACTGATTTAAATGATAATTATATATATAATTATAGTCAGCGATAATTATTCATGATTTATATCGTGGTGATCCTCTCAACTCTCTATCACTGTAGTTTTATTGAAGGCTGCAGCCCTTCTAAAGATGTTGCTTCAGGCATACGGCAGGAAAGAGGGTAGCATGCCTTAAAATTATTCAACCAATCTAGACCTAAAAGAATATAATTCATTTTATCAAGATTCTGTATTTTTAGATTAGAATATTTATTTTAGTGATTCCTGCTAATCTTTAGCTAAATGATTCACATGGTTTTACACCTTGCTAAATAACCAACATGTTTGATACATATTTTCTGACCTGGATACATTTGCTTTGACAAAACAGTAATTATACCTGACATGTTGAAAATGTACTTTGACAAGCAAAACATGGTTTATTGTGAAAAAAACGTATTTACCACTTTACCATGTTCTTCTCTCCATCACAGCCAAATATAAATGATGGGTGCTTCCTGAATTATCGGCCACATGACAACAAATGTGCACAGTTCCTTAGATAAAGGGGGTGGCTCATCTTACCCCCCTCTCCCCAGGAATCAAAGCACTGGCGAACAGGTCAACGTCAGGTCAAGATAACAGTATTGCAGAATGAAGGCGGCATTTACCATTCAATAAATGTTTCCATGTGTGTAACAAGTTATATATTCTACATCTGCAAATAAAAATAATCTGCAAGTTTTTTTTTACAAATGTATTGCTTGAAATGTAGTTGAACGTAGCCTTCAAATGTCCTAACATCCTTGTGAAATCTAAATATTTAATAAATTAATTCTCTAATGAAAATGTTGCTGGACAATATAGTATAAATATAATCCACACTCCAATTAAGGGCGGGGTTTACATTTTGCAATTGTTGCTACAAATACTCATTAATGGTCGTGATAGCAGTTTCAAGATCCTTAATTTAAGTTACAATAAAAAATATTTAAATCGTAAAATACTGAGTAAATGTCCAAGTAAAAGTATGTACATGTAAATAAGGGTTCATTCACTGCAATTATACTGCATTATTACGAAATGAACACTGACAGGATGAGCAGTGTGGAATCATACTGAGGGAATTTTACAGTTTGAGTATGACTCGCTGTACATTATCCTGCTTATCACACTACTAATTACTAAAGTTAACAGTAGTTTGACCCAAATATTGAATAAAGCTATTTCTTTTATACAATAAAATGATTTTATTTCTTCTTCTTAAAAAACATGCCTTGCTGTGGTCCGAAATGGTTTCTGTCCATAGCAATGGTGTGTTACACGTAGCAAAAGGTTGCAATAACAGAATCGAGTACTCAATAAATTAGTAAAGTATAAAGTGGCCCATTTACCAGTCATACCACAGAGCTCCCAAAGGCCAAAATGTCAAATGTCTAAATCTTTTATGCAGGGTCTTTAATATGAAATAATGCAGCATGTTTTATAAATGTATTTTTAAACTCAAAGCAAAGTAACTAGAGGCTGTAGTGAAGTAAAAGTATAAATACTCCAGTTAAGTTCCTCAAAATGGTACTTAATTCCAACCTTAACTAAGTACTCTTTGTGCATCTATAGTTACATATGCTTTTTTATCTACACCCGCTGAGCCCACCAGAGGAACAGAGGTGCCACTGCACTCCCGCCCCCCCCCCCCCCCTCCCCTCTGACCCCCCTTCCTCTCCCCCTCATCAGCACATTCCAACACACTGACACTAATGCCTCTGAAGGCCAGAAGCATGCCCCCCCCAGCCTGTGCAGTAATCCCAGTGTGTCATTGTGCAGCAATGTGAGAACCCCTGACCATGAGCCTCTGTGGAAACCTGCCTGCAGAACCAGAGACACAGAGAAACCCAGCAGACTGTTCCACGCTGGGGCATCAGAGAAATACCTCTTTTGGTTTCAAAAGTTACCGTAAAGCATGCACTCTGACTTATTTTTCAGTATGTGAGATGGTCATCTGCACAACTCCCCAATCTCCAATGTTTTTATTTTTTAATACACTATATTTCTTTCATATTTTTACAGTACTTAGTTTTTTTTTTTTATATTTAAATTACCTTGTTAATATATACATTTATTTTCTTTAATGTAAAATTGCTTAAATTATTTTTTTTCTTTTTATAATAGTAATATTTCCATTGTTTTTCCTTATCCTGTGTTGATGTTGATGTTGTGTTATTGCACAGATTGCTGTGCAATAACACTGCAATGTGCAATAGGCTATACACTTTGTTTGCAGTTTACTTACTGTTTAATCACTGGTATGTGCATACATTTGATAATATTACATATTTTTTCAAACGTGTGCTCGTCTCTATATTTAATATGTTAGCCTACTCTTTTAATGTTTGCCTTTAATCTGTTTAGGAGCACTTGTTGACGTTCGGGGTTATAAAGTTGGCATCTGTCACTGTCAGCTAGCTTCCCAGAAATTCTGCAAAAATATCGGAAGGAATCATGCAATGACATGGTTAAAATAAGCCGATTAAACGTACAAATTAGTTACGTTTCCAGTGACAGTTGCCATCGTCATAATGTCTGATCAGCAAGCGCTCCGGTCCCAGCTGTGTGCGTCACTCTTTAGTGTCCCCGTTTACCTTGGGTTTTGAGCTTCTAGCAGCGTTTTGTTTATGCAGTGCTTTCAGTAAACACTGCGCATGTGTTGTCAAGTTGCTGAAGATATTTACTTCATGTGCATGTGTTTTGGAACATTTGTGTTTTTATGTTTGCATCATTTTTGAAACTGCAGCGTGTTTCTCCTAATGGAAATGTTTTGGGCCGTTGTAGCGTGTTGGCACATGTCGGCCCCCGTAGGTATGTCACTCTTGCAGTAACGCTGTACATTTCCACAGCTGCGGGACAAATAAAGGATTTCTGATTCTGATGTATGTACAAATAAACACCAACACAATTTCCTTGTATGCTTCATGAAAATAAACCTGATTCTGATCTTTGACATTCAATAAAAAATATTCTGCCGTCTACACAATGCTAATGCACCTGGCTGTTCCTGCAGGGATCTTCCAGTAAAACAGCACAATGCAGATGTGACAATGAGTATTATTCCTGTGTGATCTTCCAACTGTGTGCAGGAGATTTAACAAGCAGTTTGTCCAGCAGCTGGCCAGGAGCAAGGTCAGAGCGGCCACCAACGAGAAGGAACCACGCTCCCAGGCTGAAAGACGTTAGCCCAAAATAGTCCTCTACTCTCCAAGAGCGGAAATCAGGGTTTGGTACTTTCTATTTTGAGCGTTCTTGTGTTCTCTGCTTTCCTTCTGACAGCCGCTGAGAGGCAGATATAAATAAAGGCTAATGAGAGGAAGTGGCCCGAGAAACTCTGAGGGCACAATAAGAAAACAAACAGGCAGCAGTGGTCCTCTTCTGACATCTTTATTGAGATATTAGCACAGCATAGAACTGTAGGAATGCTTCTCTTTATACATCTCAGGTAAGTCGTCATACAAAGATCGGTATATTAATAAAGACATTTATCAAAAGTCAGATTTTGACGGTTAAATTCATCTATCAGTGGTGCAGTAAGGCCGTTACGGAGTCGCTGAATGGACAGAAACATCACGACATGGCAGTGGTGATCTGAGCTTTTCTTTAAGAGGCATGTAGGATTTATTTATTGCAAGTAAGAAAAGACAATCATAAAAAACCCCACTGGTTAGAAAGAGAATAAGGATACTGAAGAGTGGAGCACCAGGCGAGGGGAACACAGAAAAACATGTTTAGTGACACGTAGACGAAAACAAATGGCACAGTGGTGTTACAAATCCTCCCACAGGTAAACACATTTGATAAGAACTTTTTTTTTAAGAAAGTACTCCGGGAGGAGAGCTCTTCATAATACAAGGCAAACATAAGTAAGGCTTAAAAGTGTAAGCAATTCTAAATGTTTCTGTCACATGTCACCCAGAGAATCACAACATGTTAGTCTGAACACCTGCACCGACACACGTTTCAAATTCAAGAGCAGAATTGGGAGAGTGGTTGTTGTCATTAATGCACACAACGAATGCACCTGTACCTTTACAACACTTGTGCCAAAAACACTTTAGGATAGCACATTCGCTCCACACTGAAGTTTAGCGTGGCTCACAGTGCTGCGTGTGCCAAAAATATCGTACCACAGAAAGTTATCTAGCAGGAACAGCTACAAATAGCCTCATTCAGACGCCGGTACAGTGGTGCAGTGATGACCTGTTTTTGAAGGCTGACCCGGAAGTTAGCATCGCAAAGCGCTGCCTTAACAAAAAGCAATGGGATTTTTCCTTTAGATTTTGCTATAATGCAGAATATAAGCTCTGTGGCTCCTTCATGATACTAACACACTTTGTTCAGCAGGATCATTTCCACATATTGACACTGCTTTGTGATTATTGAAGTGTCAATTCTATCAGCTAAAGCTAATGCTAGGCTATAATTAAACTACATCACAATGGTCAATGGTTTGGCCTCTGCAGGTGACAGTAATATCTAGAAAACTAATATATATCAGTATGAGACTTCCTCAATTATTCACATACAATAAGACAATTGTATTTTCTATTATAAGTTGTTCGAAAGTGTATGTATAAATATGCCAAAAATAATGACGTTATCAAATGCTAACTTTGGGTGAATTTAGGAGAAATCCACATACTCAGAAAGGGTAAAATAATGATCTTAATGCGTATTTTGAATGTTTTAAAAAGATACATGATAGAGAAAAACTATCAAAAATTGACAAGAGCATGAGAAATGTTTGTGTCTCGCCTTAAATTAAAAAGTATTTAAGATTCTGAAGGGAAGCTTTGGCTGTATGAATGCATTAAGGCAAATCAGAGAGACAGAAACAGTCACTGTCGAATGAATAGGAGACATGTTTACACACATTAAGAAGAATCAAACGCATCACTGAGGAGGATGCTAACTTATGCAGCAAAGTCTCCCAGTTAGTGGAGCTCACACCCTGCTCAGAGAAGATGTGAACGTAATGATACCATCCCCCCCGCACTTATCCCAACAAAAGAGTACAGCGACATTAATAAGCACAATAAAACACATGAAGGCTAAGTGGCATCCACTACAATATAGTGCAGGTTTTTTTGTCCTTGAAGGGATTGTCTGAGGTGGGGATGCCCATGAGGAGGGGGTCGTTTCTGGCATGTTCACTGCAGTAGTTCATGAGGTCTGCAGAGGCCTTGGAGACCTGCACAAACACAGGGAGAAAGAGTTAAGAACCCAACCCAAGAAGAGTGGTGCGGAATGAGTCCTAAAACCTGGAAGTGAGTTAGCATTTTAGCGCTTCTGGTTCCCTCTTCTCAAAGTCAAGGGTTTTTTGGATGGGTCTGTGGTTAACTCAAGCTTGGCAGATCTTAACGTTTGTTATATAAGATAAAACTGGTCAGTCAATATTGTACTGGTCGATGTCAATACATTCTATGTCTTGATGAAAAAGGAGTAAATAAACGACTAAATGTCATCAGGCCAAACATTAGCAGCGATTAGCTTAGCGGTGGTGACGTTAAGTGACGTCATGTGACCGTGATGCACTTCCTTTATAGCCTAAAGTTTGCTTTTTACTTCTGGAGATCGCATTTATACTTCAAAAATCCCAAAGTGGTGTTAATATGTGGAGATTATCCTGCTGAACAAAACGTGCTAAGATGTGTTTGCTACAGATCTTATTTTATGCAATATATACCAAAATGCTCAGAGCAGGGACAGCCAATTAGAACCAAGACCTTCCTATATCTGCCACATGGTTCATTCTTTTTCAGAAATGTTCATCGTTCCTTTGTGGTAATTATTTTTATATTATTTGTTTGTAAGTGAGTGATATTTGAACGAACTCTATAACATCACAAGTAGCATTTAGCATAGTAGTTAGATATGCAAGAAGGGAGGAAATGACAGCAATGAGCTGAAAGTGACTCTAGAATAGGGAGATTGTTGCACCTTTATCCTCTCGATGCTCGCCTCTATCCTCAGCTGCTGCACCGTCCGCCGGGCGTGGGCGATGCTGTTGGAGCTGTGCGCCTTCGAAGACATCCTGGGAACTCAACACTGAGGAGGGACCATAAAGAAAAGCTTTAACACTGAAGAAGGGGACACACTGGTATACGGCAGATTCATTGAGGCTTTAACACGGATTCAGAAATACGCTGACGTTTTGTGCTTTTTTTACAACTTCGGGGAGCATAGGGGAAGCACTTCTACACCACCGGGAAAGAACACACTTGTTTGAGATGACCAAAATAATAAGGATGCAAATAGCATCTTGTGTACCAGATAAAACCAACCATATGAATAAGCAGAGAATAAAGGACAATGGGCCAGAAAACCATCGAGTTATTTCGTATATATTACAGATTTCAAAACCTCCATGGATCAAAGGTTCTGAATGAAAAGAGTCATTGTGGAGCATGTTTGCATTTTGAGGTATAGGATGTTTTATGCATATTTTGGACAAACTATACTATGTGGTATTTTTCTTAAATTCAAGACATTCTTTCTGATATTTTCAACATACTACATGACCAACTATAAACTTGTCCCTTTTCTTTCAATTTCGACATTCTATATTATGTTTTTTTCCCTGACATTTTCGACATATGTATGTAGTGGCGTTTTTCCACTAAGCGTACTATGTTGTTTATTCCTGAAATTGAAAGTGTATGTGTTTTTTTGGAACATTTTCGACATGTCGTTTTTTGCATTGAGGTTTGAGGTGCATTATTGAGATATAATAATGGTTGATCGAGAAAATATTGTTTTGCCCACTGGGGTTTAATCACCGTCATCACCGTCATGTCGAGACTATTCTGAAGCATGGCTACACTGCGTATGGCGGCCATACTACACATCCATGGTTGTAAAGCATGCAGCTGTCGGTTTAGTGAGTTCAACGACTCCTCTTCTACACTTCCTCTTCCTCTGCTGGGTAGTTCCCAAAAGTGACATCACCTACAAGGGTTATTTATTAAGAAGTACACACAAAGCTGAGGCACACCCATGCATATGCAAACTGATTGTTGTTGTTTGGTTTTGGGTCTGCAGACATGGCACAATAATGCTTCTGTCTTCAGTGTGCACAGAAATATAAACTAGGCTTATAGGCGCCAAAATACAACAAAGACTGAAAGTCTGACATTGCAGGATATCTGTATTTAAACAAAAAGCCTCAGCTATGATAATATGTCTGATTGTCAGTGTGTGTGAGACGCTGATGTGTGGGAGCATTGAAGCCCTGCAGTCTGGGATGTAACTCCACTTCCTGCTAATCATTTACAGACCGGCTGAGAACAAGCCCGGACACATCCCAGCTCCGTGAGGGAGCTCTGGCTCCTCTGACTCGCCCTGCGCTCCTACTTCCTTTTACTGCCATTTACTGCCATTTGTGTGTGTTTCTCATAAAAACACACACATACTTCCTTTAAAATGTTTGCAACACACTTCTTGCTTTGGCCCAAACTTTTCTCAGTAGGGAACAGGAAGCTTCGGGTACAGTTTCTCAGAAGTTTATTGTGAAAGCTTCTGCAGGCTCAGGTGTTATTTCTTAAAATACAGATGTATACAATTTAAAAAAAAGAAGTGGTCTGTTAAAGGAGGCCCTGTTATGCTAATTTCATCTTCATATCAGTATGTAGTGTCTCTCCTGGGACATGTATCCATGCTTTAATGTTCAGAAAGCTCTTTATCTTTCTCATACTGCCTGTGCTGCAGCACCTCTTTTCACCCTCGGTCTGAAACCAGAGCCCAGTCTGCTCTGATTGGTTAGCTGGCCGACTCTGTTGTGATTGGTCAACTGCTTAGAGATGTCCTGCCCCTTAGCTTATCACCTATAATCTGTTGGAGCGCTAGCCAGTAGCAGCGAGAGTGTTACATAGTGATGTCACTATGTTACTAAAGTAAACAAAGGAGTCCAATGGAGGCGTTTCAGGCAGGGGGGGCGGGGGGGATTATACCAAACCTCAAAAAGCAGAGTAGGGAAATGCCATAGCAATTCAAAAGGCATTGTATTCCATCTGCGTATTGCCATAATGTTTCCAGGACTGTTATAAATAAACTGTAACCGTAAATACAAAAGGAGAAGGCACGGGTGAGTGCAGAACGTAACAGTTCAGAGTGACATGCACTTTGTGTGGCCATCTTTTTATAGCACACCACATTTGTTTTGTTTTGTTCAGCCCTGTCTGCAGGAAGCAGTCCCTCCACAACGCCTTTAATGTGTGGATCTTCTCAAAGAGGAAGGGAGGATAGAAAAAGCAGAAACAGGAAGCAAAGGAAAATGTGGATCTTCTGACTTCTGCTGGGGAGAGCCTGATTAGAGAGTTGTAGTCCCATCAGAAGATAAGCAATCAGTGCAGAGGAAACGCAGCCGGAGAGATGACTCAAAGAGAAGAAATGTTATGGAGAACATGAAAGTGAGACATGAAAGGCTCGTGCCGCACAATGCAGAGTGAACTATCCTGCTAGGGAAGCATGCTCAGCTTAGTCATCAAGGAGAGGCTCCACAGGTGAACATGGGCAATTCCTTTTATCCTACATGATGTATGAAGGTGTTTTATATTTCTGAAGTGTGGAGGAGTCTGCAGATTGAACTGGGTGCCATGTTTGCTTTACTGACAAATATGAAATGACAAACTAATCTTTTGAACTGATTCAACTGCAGAACAGGTTAGTCACTTTGGTTAATGCTTTTCTAAGGAAACAATGTACTGTTGCTAGGTAAGAACTCCAGCTTCCTGGCGCTACCAAACAAACCAGATTGCATAGCTTATAATTGTGCAATATGCAAACACAATAGAGAACCTGCTAATCGAGACACCATGAATAAAAAGATAACATGAGAAATGCAAACTGCCTTCACACGCCAAGATTGCTCAGAGGACACAAGCACTCTCTTAGCTAAAAGCCCTTGAGCAAGGCATGTTATATAACCGGGGGTGTTTCTCAATGTCGAGTACGCTTGCTTGGTAGCACATGTCTTCCGAGTCACTTGCTTCAGAAGCGAGGCAAGAATACTTCCTGGCATTCGGAAAACGAAGAGTGGAACAGGCGAGCAGCTGTGCGTCATATGAGAGGCCCCGCCTTACATTTTCCGCCACAGATTTGGGGAAATTGGTCCGTGCGCAAAGCATTGTGGGGATTTTAAGACCGCGGAGTCTACACATGTGCAGCCTCGAAATTTCTCGCTACGAAGTACGCCGGGCTCGGTAGAATTCCAAGTATGCTGGACATTGGAACAGTCCTTCGGCGGGACTCGATGACGTAGTATGCTTGAAATAGTGGCTCCGGAGCAGCTTTACTCGACATTGAGAAACACCCCGGGACTCTGGAGGAACCACTACAACCTGCAAGGCAAGATTTGGGGGACGGAAGTAGCCAAGCTAGGGTACTACTAGTAATTAGTAACCACTAATACCAACTAGTGGTTCTGAGAACTATTAAGCAGTTGCCAGTAAAACTGATGCACCAGCACTTACAAGGTTTCACTCCTTTGGAGTGAATCAGCACTTTTCTTGTTGTTCTCAGTTTGTATCTTTATGGTTTGTAGCACTTATTGGAAGTCTCTTTCTATAAAAAAAACGTCACCGAAATGAAATTACTTTAATGCAATGTTATCTTAACGTTTTAGGCTATACTGGTCGTGTTTTTTCTTTTCAAACTTTATTTGGGACGGCAGTTGCTCAGTCTGTATGGATTTGGCCTGGGAACCGTACAAATACGGAGTGTCCCACCTCCATGAGCTAGGGCACTCACCCCAAACTGCTCTGGGCACCGGCGAACTGGCTAACCCTCACTCACCCTCTCCTATCCTGCATGTGGTTCTGTTCGTGCATGTTCATGAGTAATATGAGTGATAAAAGTAAAAGTTGGGGATTAATAAAGTAAGTTGTCTTCTTATCTACTTTGTCACAAAAACTCACAATAGACATTTTCTGCATTACTTGCCTATTGAAAATAATGTTTGTTGTCTTTTATTCGAAGAGCATTTCGCTTTTTTCTTCTTCATATTTTGATGCTATTATAGGAGCTGGTGATTTAGGTCAGATTTACGCATTGAAGAATGTAAAGGAAATGTCTAGAGTATAATAAATATGTATGTCAAAAATGGAAAAGGATGTTTATCAAAGGGATGCCGGAATGTGCTTTTCAAATGGCACTAACCAGAAGTTGTATTTGTAGGAATATGCATAATAAACCTTTAATGTTGTATTTTTGAAAGAGGTTGAAGATGTGCTGCTTTGTTATGACTACATATAGACAGGTTGATTAATAAACCTTCATGTTTTAGTAGAATTGTAGAGGTTTTTCAAGGAGTGTTGTGCTAGGGATGCAGGTTATTGGATTTATACAGATATGTCAATATTTCCCCCTTTTTTTTTTTGCCCAATTGCTGATGCTGTTAAACTAATATGCACATATTTGTTTAACCTTGATGTAGATGACCAAATCTCTTTCTAGAGTGAAAGGAATAGAATTGACTACAATTATTTGATGGCCCACTTGCATATACAGAAATAAAATACAATGCTTTATAATATGCGTATAACTCTAATAATTATATAATTAACGAGGCAAAGGGAAATTACTTCAAGAGACACCGTCAACATCGTATGTTATTGCTTCCGCATATTTACGGTGGCAACACTTGCCATTTTGACGTGCCGATATCATCGTGCATCCCTAATTTGTGCAGAACAGATCAACAAGCTAACAAGGCTGTGAAGTAGCCTCCAGATGAAAAATAACCATTCACAGCTTTAAATTACTGTGAAATATAATTTATAGTCTCCTGGCGCCAACATTGTATTTATAACCAGCATGTGGAGAAGCTAAATCAGGAAGAGGCATTTAAATCCCAGCGGCACAGAGGAGTGATTCCTGCAGGCAACCATCCCCACTGAGGCACCTCGAGAACCCCGTACAGCCTGTGAAGTGATGCCAGCAGCACCACTGACTGAAACTCTATGGGAGGGCACCGTGTGTGTGTGTGTGTGTGTGTGTGGAATAAAGCACAACAATGTTCGTATAGGAGCCTTGCAAAAACGTTACCTCCAAGGATCAGAAAAAGACCACCACCTTTTACAGCCCCCCCACACACACACACACACACACACACACACACACACACACACACACACACACACACACACACACACACACACACACACACACACACAGACCACCTACTGCACAGAGCAGCACAGCCCCCCATGCTCTACCTTACACACACAAACACACCCGCACACATGTGATTCATTAGCACGGCGTTCAAAGTGCTAAGAACAGGGAGCCTGTATGACTCAGTGCTTTTAACACCAACACCCAGAGATGAAAAACTGTGTGTGTGTGTGTGTGTGTTACACTGTACATCACTGCATCCTGACCCAAAGAGATTTCTTAAATGTGCCGCTGCAGAACACAAAGGATAGCTAGTGAGGCTAGGAGGGTCTGTCCTGTGAGCTGTACAGTGTGTGTGGTCCGCTCACAGAGCATCTGAGGCTCTCACACTGGAGCAGCTTTTGTAATAAATGATCACCGCTGGAAATAAACTGCTTTAGGGCTTCAGTTTTGCCGGCTGCACTCAGACATGGCAGGAGGCGATGAGAGGTAAAGATCACATCCAAAGCCTTCCATTTAGTCACCTCGGAATTACAAGCCGGCCCTTTTCTCCCCTCTCTTTAGCGGCTGGTAAACACACAGATAGCAACCTCAGTCATAAAGGAGGAATAATAATAGATATCTGTGTAACAATGCAATATTTTGAGCTTTAAGCTTCATTAGGTTCACTACATTGGAGGGGGCTTGTGTTATATAGACTGGAGATGATATTGAACTTCTGTGAGGATTGACTTAAAGGTCCCTTCAGACCTGAGAAAGGTGTTATGGGTAACTACAGGGTGCAGAGGAGCGTGTGCACACCCCTCCGAAATGTCAAAGTGCTGTGGGAATAGGGATGGGAGGATATAGGATTTTATTGCATACGCAAAATCAGAACAATCAGTGTTAGAAGTACTCAGATTATTTAACTAATAAAAGTACAAATACTAAGGTCTTAAAAATATACTTAAAGTACAAAAATTAAAATACTCCTTATGCAAAATGGCTAAAATAATATTTCAGAATAATAAAGATAAAGTAAAGAAGTATTATCAGCCTAATTTTCTTCAAGTATCAACAATATAATAATAATAATATAATATAATATAATATAATAATAATATTATTATTTACATTTTTTCAAAGAAAAGGACTGTTCACTTAGAATATAAATACGTCCTTTTTGTGATACAATATAAATATCTTTGATTCCTGAATGATTTAGAGCAATTTTAAGATTTTTAAGCAAGTTGTATGGATAATTGATATTGGAATATGATGCTATTATTCTGGTCAGGATCATCTAGAGCAGGGGTACTCAAACTTTTTTGTTAAAGGTCCACTTGTGAATTTTATACAAGGTCAATGGTCCGGATCAATGCCAGTAAAGTCCCCCCCCCCCCCACCCCCGGAGCGGAGCAACGAAACTGAAATTAAGAAGCAGTTTCGGCGCGCTACGCATGGGGCCCCCTTGAGGGGGTTTCCCGACATGTCGTTGCAGTAAATTAAAGGGTGTTTCATGTTGTCGTTGCTGTGGACCTTCTTAATCTTTTTTATGTTTTTTTTTTTTTTTTTTATTTAATTTTGAAATTGTTACGTTTATTCTGGCTCATAATGTTTTGTGTTTGTATCTTTTATTTTAAATTTATTTATTTATTTTATGTTTTGTGAGCTGAGCTGTGTGATTTTATATTTGATGTATCTCTCTGTACAGCACTTTGGTCTGGAGCTTTTAAAGTGCTATATAAATAAAGTTGGATTGGATTAATCTACCTTATTTGGGGGCCCCCTTCTGGTCCAAGCACTTGCCTGTCGGTAAACGGCGCCCCTGTATACATTCAATACATACATACAGTATGATGGCTTGAACTAGTGGGAGAAATGGCACTGTTTGTCTGTAGCCAATGCCTTGAACATCGGCAAAAATGGCATTAGAAGCATTAGAAAGTCAAGGTAAACTTGCGGTTAACTTGCGGTCTGCAATGCGTGTCACGCTCGCGCACACAAGTAAATATATATGCACGTTCATTCTCACAACGCGTCAGACACAAGAAAATATACATTAAAGGGGACCTATCATGCAAAATGCACTTTGTGATGTCTTTTATACATAAATATGTGTCCCCGGTGCGTCGGGGAACTCACGCAGCGTCAGAAAATAAAACCCTCTCTCTTTTCCTCCGTACCCAAATCTTTTAAAAACGGGGGTACAACGAGCGGATACAGATTTGCTGCCGATCTGACGTCAAATCGGCAGCGGACCCACAGAAAATTGCTATCAGAAACAATGCCTGACGTGTTTTGGACGTAATCTCGTCTTTGTTTACGTTAGCAAGCCTCGCTAACACTCAGAGCTAACCTGTACTGGAGAGCACATGTGTTTAAAAAGCAGGAAATTAAAAAAAGGAACTCACCTTGTGATAAACCCGCAAGAGAAAAAGCATTTGAGCTCCATACTGTTTCAGAAATAATCTTTGATGTGGTTTAGAACAGGATGGCGTTTTATCAAAGCAGAATTTAACTTTATCTCCGGTAGAATTCTGATCAGGCATTAGCTCCGCCTCCTCTTTTTTTTTTTTTCAAGCTAAGGACCCAAAATCCGCGTTTCTCTAACAGGGCTGCAAAAGAGGGGTATGAGCAGTATGAGGCATGGCTACAATGGGTGATCTGTTTGGTATTTTAAGCAAAAAACTTCACAGACATGTTTTGTATAGGTATGGCCCTACAATATATTTTTCCAATATAGCATGATAGGTCCACTTTAATTTACGTCAGAATCAGAAATTCTTTGTATATTTTTTTTATTTTTTTATAATGGGACACAGGGTTCGGTCCGGATTGATTTGCAGTTCGGTCCGGATCCGGACCTTGGTCCGGAGTTTGAGGAGCCCTGATCTAGAGTATCGTCCTATTTGGAACGTGCATGTGGAGTCATTGGGAGCATATTAGGCGCTTTCACACCGGAGTACTTTTCCCAGGAATAGTTCCGATAGTTCCTGGGATTTTGCGTTCACACCAAAATGATCTGGAACTAGAACTTTTTTTCGGGAACCTTTTCATCCCTTTTCAGTCCCTGCTAGAGAGGTGGTACTTTCCTGGGGAGGAAAAGGTTCCAATTTCTGATTGGCTGGGCGAATTGCAAACCACGCCCCGTAAAACTCCGAAAGGTTTTGTGAAGCCGCCATTTTATTATCCTCGCATTAGCATTATTAGCATTAGCATTAGCCCAGCGCACAAACCAGGGGTGTCGCCTGGACCTGAAAACATTCGGGGCTTAGCCCACAGTGGCGGCGGCCGCGGCGCTACAGTGGAATTTTCTACTGCAACACTCCCCACATGCACACACACAGTACACCCGCGACTGTTACAATGAAGGCTCGATTATCAGCTCACGGCATATAGGCAGGGGTAAAGTGCTGATTTTTTTAAATATTGAAGTTAAAAGCATCAATCTGGTGTACTTTGAGAGCTATGGATACATCTCTCAACACCCATATGAAACAGAACTGTAAACAGATTTTATTTTTCTTTATGGATATTTTACAAATCACTCCCCTTTTAAACTCTATTCTTGTTTTACTGCCATATAGTATTTCATAACTGTTTTTCATTTATTCTCTTGCTGATTTATAACTATAATGATCATATGAAGGTGTGCCCCGGAAATAATCTTTTGAATAATTTGTGACTAAACCGTTTGAGACCCACTGAGATAACTTAGACTAAAGTTAAGTATCTAAACACTCAGAGAGTCCTTTAGCTCACCTGAGTCTCTCAGTCTGACAGGAGAGGACCTCCAGCTTGTTGTGGAACAAACAGCTCCTAATGTCCGTTAGTGCAGCTAGCTAACCAGATGCTAACAACACGGTCCCTGCTGGCACCGGTCCCTCTATCTCCCTCTCTCCCTTTCTCCCTCCTCTCTCTCTCTATCACACTAAATGCGCTATTGCCACACACACACAGAGGCGAGTTTGAATGACACAAGCACACGTTTATTTCCATGCAACTCTCTTGATTGGTCTGGTGTCTTGCCTCTGTTGCATTCACTGAACATGGGAAATTACAGTCCTGCCGTCCTCTCTTGTGTCATGATGATGTTCACGTAAAGCATGGTTAATGTATTATATTATTGAGGGAGAATTGTCCGGGGCTACAGAAAAAACATTCGGGGCTAAAGCCCTGAATGCCCAGGCCAGGCGACGCCACTGGCACAAACGCAGAGAGACTAACTTATGGCAACACAAAAGAAAACATGGGAGCGGTGGAGATGAGGAGGTGTCGGCATTCTGGCGATTTACTCGGAAGGCTTCAGTAGAAGCTGCTGGGAGTCCCAGCAGCTTCTACTGAAGCCAGTCCCCAACTCCGGGGACTTCCGGCCGGGGACTTCGGGTGGCAGTATACGCCGTGAAGTTGTTTGAGGCCTGCCAGTAAACCCAAAGCAGAAGAAGAAGAAGTGACGTCAGCGGCTTCTTTTGCCTAATCCTCCCTCAGGGACTTATTCCGGTGTGAACGCGATCTACTAGATAGTTCCGGGGAACTAAAGAGTTCCGGGGAACTATTCCTGGGAAAAGTACTTGGTGTGAAAGCGCCTATTGTTTCCATTACACTATAGGGCTGTTAGGATCCGTTTCATTATTGACTACATCTGCAGATTGTTTTCTAAATGAATTGATTATTTAAGGTGAGAATATCAATGATTCATGATATTATATAGTGCTTTTCACAAGGCTCATAAACTCTTTACAAGCAAGTAAAGATCAACAATATAAAAAAATAAGTCCTGAGATGATGAAGACGTCCAATTGTTGGCCGTTAGGATGTGCATTTAGCATTCTATTTTGCAAGCATCTTGAGCATTTATCAAATGATTTGACCTTACTTCATTGTTGAAATGTAATATTCTGCTAATGGTTGTAGCGCTCACCCCTGCTGTTTCAATGTGCAGCCTCAAAGAGCTGCTAGCATTTCAGACTGAAACCAGTCTGGTTCTGCACAGACTGCAGATTGAAATGATCGTGCATGAGAACTTTATTTCCTTATCTGCTTGAATACCAATCAAAGTTGCAATTTTATTGGCAGTAACACTTGTGGTGATCATGTAAAAACTCCCTCAAACCTCTCCCGCCTGGCGTCTGAGGAACAGGGGATCTTGGAAAGACGATATTTGGAGTCTAGACAGATGTCTGCTGCTTTCAACAAAGAGAGTTCAAAGCGTCGGGCCGCAGCTATAAGCCGGTATATTGGTTTGTTTCCCTTGTGTACCCACACCAACATACACACACACACACACACACACACACACACACACACACAACTGTCATTTCTCTCATGTACACCCCTCCCTTTTTTCCCAGTCTGCAAGCTAAAAGTAGCCTTCACATTCTCTCTTCCGTCAGTCAGCACTTTTCCAGCTGAATAAAAACGTCTCTTTTGCCACACATGACCCTGTGCTGGAGTTTCTGCCGAGCAGATGAGGTCAGAGCTAATGTCCCCCCCCCCCCCCCCGCTTTACTATAAACACTGGCCTGTTCTCACTTGGTGACGCTGCGCCTTATCAAACTGAATAATACTCCAGTCATCAGTCCTGCTGCTGAGTACAGTGGGATTGTGTTTGTGGAGGAGAAAGGGTGAGGCAGGGAGGAGATGGGGTGAGAACCAGAGTGACATCAACACTTTCCCACCAGAAACAAGGAAAAGTCTAGTCTAAGGACAGGGTGGGTTGTTCTCGTTCTGAGGCAGAAACTGTCATGTAGTTGACATTGAAAATATGACAATGATTTGTTTACTAGGACAAACACAAACCATAGAGACAGGAAGACCCTGAAGAGAGGGCGTCATGAGTCATGTGCAGTTTAAAGTGGAGAAAAAACAGCTAATCAAAAAGGCAAAATCCAAAAGGATGCTAACAGCAACTCTTAGGATAATTGATTTACCTTTGCAGTTGTTCAAACAAGAAAAGAACAAAATCAAATATTTGCTTGCTGTAGCTTTTTAGATCCATATAAAATAAAGGTGCACTATTCTGCTCATTTTCAGGTTCATATCAGTATGTAGTGTCTCTACTGGGACATGTCTCCATGCTTTAGTGTTCAAAAAGCTCTTTATTTTTCTCATACTGCCTGTGCTGCAGCACTAGGGCTGCATGATTAGGGGAAAAAATCTAATTGCGATTTTTCTGACAAATATTGCGATTCGATTTGTGATATTTGTTTTTAAGCGACCCAACGGAAGTTTATTGTAAAATGCGGCCATATCTCCGGCTAGGAAGGTCGTATCAACGTGCTCCCGTCTCTAGCACCCCCGCAGCCCGAGCTACGAGTGAAAGAACTAAACTTACATGAAACTTCCGTTGGGTTGCTTTAAAGTCAAGCTTCAGTTTAAGATTCACCCTGTGATAGAAACATGTGATGGAGCATTACTAACCTGACTCAGATGGTTTCACCAAACAATCTAGGAAAGCTCCATTGGAAGCCATTTGGAAAGGGCAGGCACTTTAAAAAATACTTGGCAGGTGATTGGATTAATCTGTCTATCACCTTCTATCATGGTCCACTTCTGATTGGTTAACAATGGCTGTTACACACACACAAGAACAACAAAAAAAAATGCAGGCTTTGCGATTTTTAATTGCATCATTTCAAATCGCGATTTCGATTTAAAATCAATTAATCGTTCAGCCCTATGCAGCACCTCTTTTCACCCTCTGTCTGAAACCAGAGCCCAGTCTGCTGTGATTGGTTAGCTGACCGGCTCTGTTGTGATTGGAGCACTAGCCCTTAGAAGTGTGAGTGTTACATAGTGATGTCACTATGTTACGGTTAATAAAGAAGTCCAACAGAGGCGTTTCAGGCGGGGGGGGGGGGGGATTGTAGCCTTTGCAGACCATTTACATGCACTAAAACCTATAGGACACACTACAGGAAAGGGAAACCTGAAAAAGAAGAATAGGGCCTGTTAAATGTGTGTTTCCATCTCCTGTTGGATTACTAGGAGTTGGTTGATGGAGATAGGCAGTAGGTGAGGCTAATTGTCCAGATGGAAAACTGTAATAACATTGCACAATAAAAGGGAGGAACCAGACATAACTAAAAGACCGCTGGGGAACCTCAAACTAAATGTGTGAATAGAATCCGTCAAAATAAATGTGTGTTTGTGTTTTCATGTATTAATGTGAGGTCACCAAATATGTTTCCATTCAGTCAGATATTTTGTCATAAATCTTCTGCTTAATATTTTTGTGATTGCACTTTGTTGCCTTATGCTTTTGTCAACTCATCCACTTCAGCCAAGAACAACACCTGTTTTGGGTGTTCAAGATTATTCCAAATTCTGAAAAAGGCACCTAGACAGTACATCTGAGAGAAGCAGAAATGTAGATAGTTAGATTTCAGGGGAACTATGACGTGCCACGGAGCTGCAGCAGGAATGGCTGCTGAGATAAGTTGCGGCAGACATGTCCCCACCCTGGCCAGCGGGTGCACCCTCAGCACGAAGAGAACTCAGGGAAATACAGTGCCCTCTATGCAGGGCTGCCGGGTTATGATTGGCTGAAGGGTGTACATTATTCTTGTGTAAACAGAGCCTTCCAGGAAAAGCTGCAGGATTTTGCAAAGGTTAATGGAAAACTGTCTATGATTAAACATGTGGCGTTGCACATAGCACCACACTGTTTTCCCTGCATCGCCATGAAAACCCTTCAGTTGGACTTAAAGCCTCATACAGTAGGTTCTCAGAATCTGACAAAGTGCACAATCCTGTAAGTTGTGCGGCTCGACAGGATAAAGACACTGTAACAGTCACTCAGTGTCTAGACAGAAGACGAGACTGGACTCATTCCTGCAGGGCTCCTAAATCCTAAATTCATGCGCAATTACTCGAGGCTCATTCCTGTCCAAATACACTCTGAATGATCCCTTGTTCCAAGCACAGACTAGACGGTAGGTGCTGCGGGAATTACAACACCGTTTGTTATGAACTCAATTCAAAATATATTAAAAAAGGTGCATGTCAAGTTAGATAAGGTTGTGATAGCAAGCTAAGGAAGCTAATCAGTGTTCTTAAACATGATGATACTAACAGCAGGGTAGTGTGAACATGGCTGTTAGAGAAGGGGAGCAGAGTGTGTGTCAGGGACTCTGCCTGCCTGACATAATGACAGATAGCAGTGATAACACAGGGGGGAAGTAACACTCTGCTGCAGTATGGAAAGATTAAGCAGAGGAGAGTTCACATGGAGAAAAACTATCTCTAGCCGGGCAACCTCTGTTTAGGCTCCACTACGATAGCACAACTCACACACTTGTCTACTGGACTAATCATGCCTTATTTAGACTTCAATTCATTTTGATTACCAAACAGTTGAAGAGGACATATTCTGCTCATGTTTAGGTTCATGTGTGTGGGAGAGAAAGGGATTTGAGCCTTTGCAGACCATTTACATGCACAAAAAAGCATAAATATGGCCCCTTAATATACAAAGTGGAGACATGTGAAATAAGACACCGGGATAAGCTATCCAAGCTATCCCAAAGACTAAAAAGAATGCATTCACAATATATATTACTAACACATCTCCAATCTGAGAGAGCTAATGCATTATACAGACACACTTATTTACTAAAGAAAACCCTAAACATATATGAAATGACTAGATTATGATTATTGATGCATCGTTGTGTCTATCTCAGTTGGTGAAGGTGGAGCTTATTCATTTCAATGACTTTATAAAGTGCTGCTGGCTATCTTAGGCTATAAGTATATTTCAATGGTTTATTTGTAGCTGTATATTTTGTATCTGATTATATAGCTACTTAAGCTGTCACATAAATGTAGTGCAGTAGAAGTATAAATTAGCATAACATAGAAATAGTCAGTTCAAGTAGCTCATAATTGTACTCGAGTAAATGTACTACATTACATCCAACCACTGTCTAACCATAACTACCTCATTGTACCCAAACATTGACATTTAGACTGATGAAATATTTAGACTCTAAATATTTGTTTCAAAATATGTAACATATACTAAACACAGATATATGACCCAAGTAAAATAATGGTGCAAATGAAATGCATTTTTAGAGTAGGGTAGCTTGTTTGGAAGACCCCTTTGAAGTCAAGCTTTGATATATTTAGTTAACAACTGCTACCGTAAGCTCTTTTTAGTAGCTTGTACATTTAAAGACCCACTGAAGTGTGCGACGGTGCATGATCTTTTATGCTAATACGTATAGTAATGACCAAAATTGTCCATTGGAACCCATATCAAAGATGTTGGAATAGCAACGAATTTGACGAGTTTGAATTTTCCGCTGGGAAATTCGCAGTCGACCTCCGCCTTCGTGGGCGTGGCTTGCGATCTACTGCGTGACGTCAGAAGATGGGCCAAGCCGAAGTGTTTACATTCACCACCATTCATTTTGTCTCTATTTCAAAGTCGAATTTACCAACGTTTTTGAGCGAGTATTTGATTGGAAAGTGTTTCGCAGTCGACTGGAAGTGATTGCCAATCGAGAAAAGCTGACAATGGAGGCGACAGTGACGAAAAAGGGAGGAAAAACACACGGGAAGCGATGCATTGCCGCTGGCTGTGGTAATGTGAAGTCTGCCGAAGTGGCGATGTTTCTGTTCCCAAAAGATGAAGGTGAGTGGCTGGTGTCATTGTTTCGTAGATTCGTAGATTGTTTATGAAAAATAAACGCCACTGTGTTTGTGTTAACTAACAAGACTATCATGGCGGCGGCAGAGCTCAAGTCGAGTTTCTCCGCCTGGAGATATTCTCACTATTTCACTTTTGTCGAGCACAAAGAAAAGAAGGTTTTAGTTAAATGTAAGTTGTGTCTTGGCGGGTCAAAGATCCTATCGACTGCCCAAAACAGCAATTAAAATCTGTTGAAACATCTGCAGAAAAAACATGCTGGGACGAAGCTAGTAGCGAAGCTAGTAGCTAAGACCACAGACCCAGACTCATCCGACGCCATTCCACCTCCACCTAAGCAACAGCGGCTGGATTGGCACTTTGAAACATATCTTTGTGTTTGTGTTTGTATAGACCACATTGCTTAGCAGAGTTCAGTGATGCAAATGCATGTCAAGTTGATCAACAGGTTGTATTATTCTCCGATGCAATAACAGTACTGAAATGAAGGCTACAGTATAAGGGCATTAATGGGTGCCCTTTTCTAAGTAACTAAGAAGTTACTTTTCACAGTAACGCATTACTTTTTGGTGTAAGTAGTGAAGTAACTAGTAATTGTAACTACTTACTGGTTTTCAGTAACTAGCACAACACTGCATGTGAACATGAATGTTGCATCATGCTATGAACAGATGAATGTATGATCAGGTGACGGCCAATCCTGTGTGTAGATCTACTCTAGATCTATGACAAAATATTGTCCTCAACTAAATTGACTTCCATGGCCACTTTCCTCATCTATCCTGTCCGAAAAGCTGTCAAAATCACTCATTTCTCTCGCACCAGTATCACTTTCCGAAGGCTCCGCCATGTTTACAATCACAACTGGGCCCATCTTGTGACGTCACAGCCGCTATCGTCTGCAGCAGCGGTAGGCTCAGACTCTGAAAAATTTGCGATGTTTATCTCGTCCCTCGCACTTCCTAAAAAATTATTTTAGCCATGAACAGGTACAATTATATGTAAGAAATGAAACTGCCATTTCACTTTGGCGCAAAAAAATGCACTTCACTGGCACTTTAAGTTGACATATTTGACCATTCATAAGATTATTTTCCTAGTCTTAAATGTATGTATGTGTAGGGAATAAGATGGGTTAAGGTCACAGTCTGTTGTGGATAGGGCTGCTCAATTAATCGTATTTTAATCGCAATTACGATTTTGTTTTGCAACGATTATGAAAACAACATAATCGAAATAAAACGATTATTTTTTTATTTATTTTTAAAATATTTTTTTATTGGTTATTCAGTTGAATTATATTTAAAGTTCAGGGTAATCAACTGTTCAAAACATACTGTTCACATTTTTCTTTTCAATAAATGGATAATCGTTTTTAATAATCGTGATATCAATTATTGACCCAAATAATGGAGATTATGATTTTTGCCATAATCGAGCAGCCCTGGTTGTGGAGCATATTTACTACATGATGCATGAAACAGTGGGGCCTGCAGAGATTCCCTGCCCTCCAGTCCTTCTATCCCTGTCCTGATCTAATCATGAGTTTATTCTGGATGAATACACATTGACCCTCACTTGCTTATGCAGAGAAATGATCGGCTTATTTTCGAACCAGTTACACAACAGCCTAAAACATATCCTTGACTTTTTTTTAATCTTTTTACTCCAGAGCCAGGGCTGATACATTTCTCCAGAACTGCTGAGTAAGGCATTTGAAGCTAGCACTGTCAGCTATACTGTTAGCCGTTAGCTGAGAAGGCAAATTATCAGTTGTGTAATCCTTAATGTGGCAGCAGTGTGATTTAATGTTATGGGGGTAGTATTAGTGTAGTGAAGGTGTAATGGCTACCTGCAGCAGGTGTAGAGTGGGGGGGGGGGTGAGGGGGGTCAGTCTGGGTGCACCAAGACTGAATCTTGAAAAGTGTATGTGAGGCTGAAACTCAATATTAAAATCATATTTACCCAACTCCCTTTCCTACAAAACCAATTGTCGAATATTAGTGTAGGTCCCCTAACCAAGAGTTAGGGTTAGATATGCTTTATTCATCCCTAATTGGGAAAAAGGGAGAGACAAGAATGCTTGCAGAGAAAATATGTAGTTTTCTTTATCCCAAGTGAGGGCAGTTCACTCTCCAATTTTGTGCAGTGGGGCATTTTTGAATCAAAAAATGAAGCTAATTGTGTCGGGCAGCATCGCTCTCTTGGTAGAAACACAACGACGATGCAGCCTTGAATGCAGCTTTAGATGTTACAAACTGAAATGCATTTATGTAGTAACTACCGAACAAAAACATTTGTATTTACTAAAGAGGAGGCCTGCAGAAAAAGGTCTGGAACCGCTACAGAAAGGATTCGTGCAGGCACTACGATGGCCTACCACTCCTGTTCTGCCAGTGACCTTGTGCATAAAACTTCTATCTCAACAGAGTGACGCCAGAATCAAATATTATCAGCATATCTATATCTCTGCCTGCCCTTCACATTTCAATCATCTTCAGTGCAGCCAAATGGGATTGTGAAGCAACTGACCTACAGTATCGTAAAAAAACATGTGTCATAATGTCAATAATGTTGCATGCACCAGACTATTTGAATTAAAGTGGACATTTTTCATTATATATATACTGATAAGTGATGTTGCAATACCATGCTGTTTTCCTGCCACCCCTAGAATAGTAACAAATGATTAGTGTAATGAAGATTGTAAGGTTTAAATGTGCACTTCACACTTATATAATGCCAGAGATTGTTTCAATAAAAGAGGAGGAGAAACTGCAACAGGCACGCAGAAAGAACAAAACTGACAACAATGACAAATATGTTTGTCCTTTTCTTCGATGCAACCGTCAACAGAACTCCTAGCATTCCTTCCAGGGGAGGGTCCGGAGGTAATGAGCTGTGATGTAAAAGTGTGAACACTTGGACATAACTCCCGGCTTTACACACGACATGCCACACGTCTGGGAGCAGCAGAAAAACAAGACACAAAGGGCAGCCAGTGATATCATTAGCACTAAAAATAGCCAACAGGTCTGTGTTGTTTCTGGCTACAGTGGAGTAGATTCAGCTAAAACTGACTCCTGCAGTAGCAAAGTGTTACTAAACTGACAGCTGACCGTCATCCAGATTATCAGTTTCCACTACGGTGCCTACGGGACTGTGGTCCCCCAGTAATGAGCCATTATCAAGCCCGGAGCAGCCCAAAACAAACAGTGGCCTTTGGCAGATAATGCCCTTCAGACGTCACTGCAGACGCACAGAGGCTGACATGCAGGAGACACAGCTTCTCTCTGCTCTGCCCTCGGAAAACAAACAGCATTGTTGTCAAAAAGAACTGCACAAAAGAAAGCTCAGTGCAAGCCGAGTGGAGTTTGCTGGAAATGGATGCAGGGCAGGAATGAATGGAGGGGCAGAGGGCTGTAGAAAAAGACTTGTGACTGAGATAAGAGTGTGTGAGGTGGAGAAACTATGCAGCTGTGTGTATGTTGCAATTGGACCCATGCCAAAAGGCTGCCGGAGTAAAACGTACAGCTATGGTGAGCTCTTTCCCTCGCCTCAGCGTCTGAAAGCTGCTATTCATGACGAAGGCACGGAGATACCGCACAATGGATCTCCGACACTGCCCTGCCTATATGGAACAATAAACAAACGCATGCAGTCTTTCCAGCCTCCACCCCTGGGCTGCATGTCACTGCTACAGTGAAGGTGGAGCAGGGCAGGCCAAAGGTCTGTGGTAAAGCCGGCTGTCCGTCATATAGCAGCAGGAAGGGTTAAACAACAGTGTGGAATTATTGATAATGGGCGTGGACGTCAAACAGCTGATTACAAAACAGAGTACAGGCTGTAGAGGAGAGTTTGCTTTTCAAGTAAAGAAGAAATGAGATTAGTCACAGGGGGATATGGGGGTATTCAAGTGGGACAAAATATTATGCATGTGTGTGACTGAGAGTGCAAAGTCCATATTTGTACATATTTGCATGAAGCTTTTATGATATTGAGGAAAACACAAGTTATTGTTAAAAGCTAGTAGCAGTAAATTGAAGATAATGATGGTGTTTGTCTTGTTGTTGGTCTCCTTCTGGAATCAATAGATTAGATCCTGTTAATGGGCTCCTAATGCAAGGCTAAAGTGAAGAGACGGTATTCAAGGGGACACATGCTCATTGTCAGGTTCATATCAGTATGTAGTGTCTTTACTTTAAAGAGTCCTCTCCTGCTGATGTTCAGGTGTATATCAGTATGTAGTGTCTCTACTTTAAAGAGTCCTCTCCTGCTGATGTTCAGGTGTATATCAGTATGTAGTGTCTCTACTTTAAAGAGTCCTCTCCTGCTGATGTTCAGCTGTATATCAGTATGTAGTGTCTCTACTTTAAAGAGTCCTCTCCTGCTGATGTTCAGGTGTATATCAGTATGTAGTGTCTCTACTTTAAAGAGTCCTCTCCTGCTGATGTTCAGGTGTATATCAGTATGTAGTGTCTCTACTTTAAAGAGTCCTCTCCTGCTGATGTTCAGGTGTATATCAGTATGTAGTGTCTCTACTGGGACATGTCTCCATGCTTTAATGTTCAGAAAGCTCTTTATGTTTCTCATACTGCCTGTGCTGCAGCACCTCTTTTCACCCCCTGTCTGAAACCAGAGTCCAGTCTGCTCTGATTGGTTAACCGTTTAGAGCCTATCACGTACAATATGTTGGAGAGCTAGCCAATAGAAGCGAGAGTGTTGTATAGTGATGTTTTTATGTTACTGAAGTTAACAAAGTAGTCCCTCCCTCTGGAGGGAACACAGGGATTTTAGCCTTTGCAGACCATTTACATGAACAGAAACCTATATAAAATACTACAGGAAAAGAAAAATCCAAAAAGCAGAATATGTTAAGAAAAGTACTGTGAAATCATTCTGTTGTGAAACCAAAAACAGCTAGAAGCCATACCAGAGCGAGGGATTAGTGGTGGGAAAATGCAGGCTGCATGGTTTCCTCTGTCAGGGGGTTAGAGAGGGAGGGGGAGAGAGAGAGAAGAGAGAGGGTGTACATGTATCAGTTATATCCTGCACAATAATCAATACTTCGCCTATGATCCATGCTGTTTTTGTCAAACTGCAGTGTTAAGGAAAGTGGTGGGGGGAGATTTGGTAACATTTGTTTGTTCAAGTTCAAAAAAAGTACATTGTATATACAAAAGTATATATTTTATTATAGAAAACATGTTAATTCCGCTTCTGTTGAAAATGTATAGAAGCTCAATGATATTTTCCAAATGTGTATACAAACATGCATGAATGTCAAATATGTGTACAATGCATTGGCAAAGCCATTGGTCATTATGGTCATGCAAAGAAACTTGTTTCAGTAGTGGGAGAGGGATGGAATCAGAAAGTGTTTGACCTAGAGTTAAGGGATTACAGCATATCAGTGGAGCTGACGTGGAGCTGCTGCAGCTGACGTGTGCCTTTTCAAATAAATATGAATACATGATGTCAGGACTACAGCAGCTCCAGAGACACCGTGTGGAAACCAGCAGAACTGTGAGCGCTCAGCTGCTGTTCTTTACACAAGTTTGATATGCATGTAGAGAACGTTGAGAATGAAGAAAGTCTCTCAGTTTCAGCAGCACAAGTCTGGAAAACTGTCTCCACTGCAAACCAGAGTGTAAATAGAGCCATCATGAGCAGTACTCCTGCTTACTAGAATGATAAGTCAACTCTGAGGGATAGAACTAAAGCCCAATAAAGCTGGAACACACACTCCATTTCATGTCACACACACTCCATTTCATGTCACTAGTTCCAGCTTCTCAAAAGTGGGTATTAGCTGCTTCTCTTTGTCAGGGTGACAGTATGTTTCAGTTGGTAGCAGAGGATTGCAGAAACAAGCCATTTGAAGATGCAATCAAATTGGATTTAACACTGCTATCTCATGAGCGCTTTAAAGGACCTTGTACGAAAAATAAATGTTGCTGAAAGTGATTAAATGTGTAAAAAACAAGCACCATTTCTGACCCAAAATACCCATAATTTGAACATTGTCTGCCTTGAATCTTTGCATGTAATCAAAACAGCGTTTGTGTATATTTTCTTACAGCCATAGCATTCGTTAACATATTTTTCCTGTGCTTCCGTAGTGCATGTTTTTTAACATCATTATCCTACTATTGTATGATTTGATCACATTTTCTTCTTCTTGTTATTACAGGCTGTCAGCCTTTTGGCATTGCAACAATGGCTACCACCCATAAATGCATAGTTGAAAGGGACATTTGTGTCAGGAAAAGACAGCGAGTCTGCACCTGCATTCCCATTTCAGAGCCTCCTGTTGCACGAGACATTAGTCAATGTTTGCAATAAATCCTGGATATCTGGGAGGCCGTGCTTACTGCAGTGTGTCGCTCGGAGGGTGAAATGTATTTGTCTACAAACTGCCGACCTTTGTCCTGAAGGTCAGAGTTCAACGGGGCAGGCCGGGTCAGTGAAAGTATCGTTTTCTTTTCCTGAGTCTGAGCAGTTTCACTTACTTGTGTATCATCTCTTTACTGAACTCAGATAAGAGAAAGAACAGAGGGCGAGAGTTTCAGAGTCATAAAGAGTCTGCAAGAGACAAAGTGTACAGCATGTGTTGCTTTCCTCATATCTTAAACAAGCCACACAAAGCTTCAAAGAGTCTTAAAAACACCCAGGGAGAGGGTGAGAACCGACGACGAGTCACATGTTCTAATAGTCTGTAACTAAAGCAATGACTCAGGTTAGTTCAGGAACCACTGGTCGTCCTTATCTGCGAGAAAAGAAGGGACATTTCTGAACAAACCAAACAAGGACAGGAATGACAGGCATAAGATTACCGCATGTGATAACCCAAGACAAGTTGCACGAGGAGTAACCCGTGTAGGAACACAAACACTCGTAAAACAGGAACGCAGTGTTGGGAAGTGTCTCAGAAAACGAGCTGATGCCTAATTCCTAGTAAGAAAAATGCCAAAGTCACTGTGACCATAGCATTCATGACATTATTTGAGCACAGCTGAAAACAGTAATATGCAAGTTAATATCTATGAATGACAAACTAATGGGTATTATCAGTTCATGACTCAATCCTCACAAGGCCAGGTGACTGACTTTATGACCTTGGTCCGTGCCGAGCGGGAAAATGGTCTGGACTAAAAACCAGGAGCAGAAAGAATGACACTTTTGTGACTTCATTGATCAATTATTTAATTTTCTCAAATGTATATAAGATCAAATAAAAGATTTCCCGTAGCAGTGTTAGACTTTCTTATCTTTTGGAAACCCACCAGAGATTGATCTGAGCTCTGTAAAGTGTCTTCAGAGCACATACATCTGTTTATAATCCTGTGTTATCTTTTTCTATTTAACATATATATATCGTTCAGCATTTGACTTGCACCAATGTGTCATTTGCACAGTTTTTTTTCTTTTGTTTTGTTGTAAGTCTATTGTGTAGAGTATATTATGCATGCTGCACTGAGCCTGGGACTTCATATGTTTATAACCAACAACTGCAATCAACAATAAAGCCTTTAACATTTTAAAATGTTTAATCAAAAAAAGGTTAAAATTGAAGCATCTAAATGATATCCAGACTTTGAGTTCCTAGTTGAGGAAAAGAATGACTTCCAGCCTTCTGCCCGCTCTCTCACACCTCCAGGGAAAGGCGCTACATTAGAAATTCAGAGTATATCTATGATTGATATGATCCTCTACACAGCTCAGATTGCTAACGTTGCTAACAGAGCTATCAGTGTTAACCAGGGGGTAACTGTTGGAGAAATACATGAACGCTTTGAATTTGGAATTTAGAACTGTTACCTTGACTCTTTGTACCAAATGTTGAGAAACTCTGTTAAGTAGTAGGGATGGGAATTTGAAAGAAAATGTATATTCGAATATTCGACCCCCAAAAAAAAACGGTTAACCGATTAACCGAAATGTACAAATCCTATAAAAAAATAAAAAATGTGGGAAAAACATTTACAAAAGAAGATATACAATAAATAAATAAATACATGTTCAAATAAGTATAGAAACCAAGTCGAATTTGTCAAATGTATTGAACTGGTGATCACAGTTTGAACAGTTGACAGCTATAGGCCTACATAACTTGGTTTTCTGATGGATTTGGACATAAACGCGAGTGAAGTATAACCGGACGCGAGAGAGAGAGATCAGCACCTGCAGCTCTGCCCGCTGTGAGGGACCGGTGAGCGGAGCAAAACACACCTTTAGACCTAACACATTTAGCTATGGCACTGCCGTATACATTGAATTATTCCATTTGATAATATGTAATCAACTTAGGCACCCCTCCCAAAAGAAAATTATTTAAAAAAATTACAATAAAAATATTCATAACTCATATTCTAGCTGAATAATTTTGAATATTCGAATATTCGATTAATCGTTCCCATCCCTACTAAGTAGATGTGGACATATTTCTCGGGATAAGTAAAAATGTTTAAACGTAGATTGGAGTAGATTAAAAGTCAGTTTTGTAGGACATGAAGTGTCAAGTCCAAGTTTAAATAACCTGATGACATCATTAGGGTTGTTTTTTCATCTTTAAAAAAAGCTGGAAAGAAACTTGAAATTTAAGGAAGACGGTATACAACAGGGAGTTAACTGAACTCAATGTATACAATTGGTGTACTGCCCCTTTAAGAAGGTGAGAGCATGACACAGCATCAAAATCCAAACAAAATCCCCCTTAAGAACCCTGAAGTCATTCCAGAGATTGCATCATGTTGCAAAGGAATAACCTAGGAATAACCAATCATTCCACTGTAGTCAAAAGTACTTTTGCTTTGCTATGTTACTGAGGCAGAGAAAACAGAAAGGGAAAGTAAGAATCCTGTCAGCCATCTTGCGTCATTTAAAGTCAGATAAATTAAGTAGATTGAGTGTTGTCACATGACATTAAAGACAGCAAAGCATGAAAGCTGAAATTATTAGTCTACATAAAATGCATCAAGAACAGAGACAGACAGACTCTCAGGCAGCCAGATTGAATTACAAACCCCCCACCACTAAACACACAAACACACACACACGTGCACACACAAAGGGGTCTGAGATACTATTAATCAGAAGCCACATGAATGGCTGCTCCTCCCTCCGACCACGGCCACTCCGTTCATCTCCCAGTTTCAAAGAGATGTGGGGTGGAGGAAGAGGCTCGCTGTGTGGGTCACACTCAGGCCACTTCCTCTGCAGCCCCCCGCAACTGATGGTAGCCTCCTACTCATCCTCCCTCCCCCTGCCTTTACTTCCTCTCCCTTCATGCTCTATCCATTTCTCAGCACAACTTAGTCAACTCTGAGGTCACTGGGTCCACCTGTCTACTTCATACCAGTAGTTTGGGAGCTGCACATTATGTTTGTAAATGACCTTTAAAGTTAGTCTAGTTGCCAGCTCATAGAGTCCTATTGTGAACCCGGAAATGTTGAGTACCCAAAAGTTTTATGATAGAAATGTATAGTACGGGGGGAGCTTACTTGCATATGTTGGGCAATTTGCACAATTAGCATCAGTTGCGTCGATTAGCATTAAATTATAACCTTTGCAGACAATAGTTTAAAAATGGCTTGGCTGATTTGGACACATTTTTTTTTTTTTTGGGGGGGTTATTGAGGATGCTGTATACATTTGTGACATTTTCAGGATCCAAAATGGCAGTTTTAACCAGAAAGTGGCAATATTTGCAATCCCTAATAGCTGATTTTGCTTAATCTTTGGTCGATTTTGAAATGATAGCGGACTCTGGATCATTTGGATTGGACAGTTTTTTTATTTATTAGAAAAAAGTAGTGGTCATAATTGTCATCTTGCGCTCTCTATATCCAATGGTCGCAACACTACTCATGGTAGTCAAAATCAGCCCACCGAGTACAAATATGGCCACTTACTGGTTAAAACTTTTATAGATATAATTGTATTTTTGTACAAATATGTTCTTATAGTACATTTTTTGTTTTGTTAATGATCAAATCTGGGCTCTTATTTGAACCCGTTTTTTCCAGGAGGGGAAAAGGTGCAGGGACAGGCGAGCAGTTTGCACAGCGTTGCTTGCCTGCTAATATAACGAAATATAGCATTACGTATGTGTTTTACAATTATGGTTAAAGCTGCATATGTGAATATTTTTTTTTAATGTTATGCGCTACAAATTCACGAGTACTTCATTTTGGCTCATTTTCAGTTGAAAAGATTATTTACTGAAATAAAACTTGATTTATTTTCAGTTTGTGGTCAACAACTAGCAGATCGTGCCTTGGTGGTTTGATGGATTGATAAAAAAGGATTTGCTGTGCATGTAGGGCCTGCATGTTACTCACTGGGCAACACACTGTGTGTATCCAAGAAGCGCTAAATCAGGGTACATCATGTTCTATCACTCAGACTGCTCATCTACTCTTGTATCAAGCAGGAAGAACGTGTAGAATAACACTTTTGAGATCTTTTTTTTGCCTTACCTGAAATTGTGTTTCAACGTATTTTTGTAGGCCAACCCGGACGTTAAGCATCGCAAGGGCTCCCTTGACAAAAAGCAATGTTATTTTTCCTTTGGAACTCAGAAAACATTGCAGAAAATAAAAATCATCACACCCACATGGCAGCGTATCACCACCGCTAATCTAAAGGTGACTAATGTTTGGCGCAATGACGTTTAGTTGTCTGATTTAGACACTTGTTAGCAACTGCTGTTTTTATGAAAATAGAAGCTTTGGAAACTACAAGAGAGGTGTTCGGTGACATGTTTTATGTCGTAGAACAAGTGAAAATCTCTTCAGACCATTGTCTTTGATAGGAGTGAACAGGAATTGCTCAAATGATAACTAATTTCCCGGTTTTAGGACTCATTTCTGCACCACTCATACTACATACTATACTATGTACACATAGCAATGTTGATGCTGAAATAATATATCATGCAGCTCTAGTTTAAAGTAACAGACATTCAATACATCAAAATACACAGAAAGCTGCAAGGGTAAAGAGGAAAAACGCAGACAAAGCTCCACTGTGGAAAAGTCTTCAACCTCTATGGATGCGTGTGCACAGATGTAATCATCTTTTCCAAATGGAGGCAATATGAAATGTCTGATTTGCAGATTCTGAGGCTGACTGCTCCTGGTAAGGAAAAATAAATGTTCCACACAATCAGATAAGTGTCGTTTTTTAATGAGAAGTCTGTGCAGAGAGGACATTGCCTGTTTGTTAACCAGAGAGGTAACTGCACAAGGACCCACTGTACAAGAAGCTGAACAAATTGTGAGGCCATGTTCCAGCGTGCACCAGAACACAGTGAAAGACTCCGTCAGACAAAGCCTTGGAGCTCTTTAATGTGCGTCAAATACGAATGAAATGTTTACGGAGCAGACATTGAGACAGGCGGGGATTGTGTATCTGTAGGACACCTGTTGTTGCTTGTTGGAAACACAGTGACACAGTGTGGCCTCGGACAAAAAGTTTGGGGCCCAGGGACAAAAAAGGGGTGGTGGTTCTTCCTCACAGTAGATGCGAGCGCCTCTGCCACAGGTGTCCAGCTCTTCTCCAGAGTCCCAACTACGCCTCAGTGAGGAGGCACACATACTGGCCTTTGTTTGGGATGCCAGTAAACTTCCCATAGACTCAGAAAGGCCGCTAAAGAATCCATCAAAGTGACACTGTTTCTCTGGCCTGCCCACACACACTCAGCTGAATTTGCATGTGTTATGATGAATGATTTATTTGTAATTGGAGCCTTTCCCTCTTACTCCTCTAGTAAACCGGAGTCCTCGGTTGACCATCTTTCAGAATCTGAACCAGGCTCAGTTTAACATCCATTGGGACTAAGCATATTATGCTAGCTTGTAGGGAAAAAGGCAAAAATGCTCCAAAGTAAAATAATGGGGAGGGGAAAAACTAACGTGACCATATTTAAAGGGGTCACTTGACCTTGCACCTAAAGATAAAAGCAGGTTCAATGGATACCCATGAGTCTCCCTTTCACAGACATGCACTTTTTAGTGCAGGAAAGTAGTGCAAGGGACTAGGGCTGTACCCGAATATCCGAATATCCGTTCGTTGGAGTACTATTCGGGTTTCAATTTCGTTATTCGGATATTCGTTGTTTTTTTTTTTCTCATTTATTTGAATTTATTGAAAACTCCAATATCAACGTAAGAGCTTGTGCCTCTTCGGGGGGTGCTAACACTTAACCATACACGTTATCGTTTACTTTCTCCGTCTTTATATGTAGATATTACTTTTTCTCCGTTAATCTCCGTCACGTTGTTTCCATAGCAACAACAACTTCCTGTCAACAGCGCTAACTCTCCTTCAAAATAAAAGCATGTCCATACAAAATAGGAAGCCAAGCCAAATGACACTTAAGACATATACAACTGCAACGAAAGTAACAAACACAATGCAATATCCTTTTCAATTTCAAAGAACACAAATTGGGTTATATACATTAACAAATAACTATGAAACAACAATACTGTAGAATAACAAAATGAATGCTGTGAATAAACCGAAATACACGTGTTGAAGCGGTTCGCTGCTGATTACTACGCACCCCCCCGCGCGGGCCGACTATTCGCTGCTGATTACTACCGAATATCCGGAGCCCGAAAAATTGTATTCGGGACAGCCCTACAAGGGACACATCGGTGCAAATGCAGGAATACATAGTTGACTTATTCTCTATATTTGTACTTGCACCATTGTCTCACTTGTACTAGTATCTCGCAGTACTTTATGTTTTTATCCTTTCCATGTCTTAAGTCTATTGTATGTTGCAGTTTTAGAGGAAAGTTTCATTGCCATCAACCATGCTGTCACTATTGTCCAAAAGACAATAAAGCCTTTTAATGTGAAACTTGGAATCCTGAATGTATGCTAACCCAATGCAGTTTGGGCCAAACCATGCAGTTTTAAGCATGCAATATCAATCTCTTATTTTTGCATATTGTAAAAAGGGCATTCAGAGAAACAATGGCATCCCTCGGTATATGGACAATACAAGCTTGCTACTTGTCAAAGGTTTATGATATCAAATCACGTAAATGTTAATTGTATTTGTTTTATTTATTTTATATGGTGTTCCTCATGGTCTTGGTGTTAAATGTGGTATTATTGAATCATTTTGGAGTTCTTGAAAATTGTTACATTTTGCATTAAATCTGTTTAACAAATAGTATCAACCCAAAGATTGCCACAACTACGTATGACATCATGTTTGAAGCCTTTCTACAATATTAACCGTCAACATTTGAATAGGCGCCTGATCTTTACGCAAGGTTTATTACAGATTAAAGACTATAAAAACTTGACACAGGTGGTTCTCAAATCATCTTCATGTTCCATGCTTCAGATATTGTAGAATGTGACATATAGTGTTGACATACCATCTCTCCCTTAAGATCCTTTCCCCCCCTTTGGAGACCAAATTGTGGAAAGGAAGGAATGGAGAGAGTTTGATTTAAATGCATGGATCATCTGCTGCATCTGAGACCTTCCCAAAGTTAGTTTAGGAGCACATGCTGCTTGAAACAATGCTGTCTAGATCTACATATGAAGTCATAATTCATATATTTCCCTACCTGCTGGCAGACAGGAAGTGTGTTCAAGCCGTCAGACACCTCTGACAGGATATGCCCATATTTGGGCTGCGGCCTTATGAAATGCTGTGTACTGTAAGTCAGAGGAAATGGCATAAGTGTGCAGAGTGTGTGTCCTCACAGAGGTGTGTCTTCCTGTGAGTGGGAGCACTTCAAAGCCCGGTCCAACCAGAAACAAGGATTGGCTTTATGACATTCCTACAAATTCCACTGCACAGGAAACGCTGAGATACAAGAGTGACTATTCACATGTGCTTATAGATAAATGGCTTCCATGTATTCTGAAGGGTATGCATGGAGAACAAAGCATGTTAAAAAAGTGGTTGCCTATGATAACAACCAGACGCCATTTATCTGTTGGCATGGCAACCTGGCAGCCATTACTGTAGTGTAACTGTAGGTAGATTAGCAACAAACAGCGGATCCTCTACAGAGGGAACCTCACCTGTCGGCCCGTGTGATACTGACACTCTGCTTGTATTGTTACTATAGAGTCCTTCCAGTAAATAGTCTAGACAGTAACATGATATACAGGACAGGGGTGCACACAAACTGTCGGAGCTGTCAGATCACTGACTCAGGGTGCAGGTGCAACACACGACACACCGTCTCTGCATCAAAAGCTCTTTCACAGACATGTTTTATAGGGAGAATGTATATGAATTAGTCCAATAGAAACCTTTACATTCAGAAGTGACAGATGGTGTACGTGTGTGTATTAAGAGAGCGTGTGTTCACTAAAAGCTCACTAAGGCCCCTTGTAAAAGAGGGGCCATTGAACATTTTCTAAGCAGGCAGCAGCTCTGGAGGCAGGATGCAGTCAGAGTGCACCACCATGTGGCAGAAAGAAGCTACTGCAGGTGTGTGGATGACTATTCTTATATTATTCTGTGACAGTTCAGGATATTAAAGTTCCAGCAGTATTTAGTTATTTTTTTACTTACACTAGGGCTGCTCGATTATGGCAAAAATCATAATCTCGATTATTTGGGTCAATAATTGATATCACGATTATTTAAAACGATTATCCATTTACTTTGAAAACATCCATTTATTTAAAAAAAAAAATGTGAACAGTATGTTTTTAACAGTTGATTACCCTGAACTTTAATTATAATTCAACTGAAAAAATTAAAATTAAAATAAAAAAAATAATTAATCGTTTTATTTCGATTATGTTGTTCTCATAATCGTTGCAAGCCAAAATCGTAATTGCGATTAAAATACGATTAATTGAGCAGCCCTAACTTACACCTTATGAAAGACTCTTTTTATAGGGCTGCATTATAAATCGAATTTTATGGAAATCATAATTTGGACTTGTGCAATATCCAAATTGCAGTTATCGCAATACATATTTAAGGCAATATATATGAAATATCGAGGTGCTAGAAGACCTACAAACGGTATTCTAAGGACTAAATACGAAAAATCTTTGTATGGTACCGAGCATTTTAATACATTATTAAATGATAATTGTCAGTTGCAAATTAATATCTCAACTGTAAGCTCATTTAAAATGATCGTACTTAGTTTGTTTTTCCAAAATCATGCATCTTTTGATATTTTTCATAATAAATGCAAAAATCCAACAAAGTGCTGAATCTATTAATGTGATCAATCAATCAATCAATGTTTATTTATATAGCTCAATATAACAAATGTTACATTTGTCTCAGTGGACTTTACAGTTTGTACAGAATATGAATACGATGATATGATCAGACAAAGCCTCAGTGTTTCCTCTGCTACCTCAGAGTCTGACTTCAAGTTATGTGAAGTATCTAATAAAAGCACACACACAGCTCTCAAAGCAGAGCCCATCAAATGTGCTTTAGGACTTGATGTCCTAAAAAAGAAACTATTCATGTGTTCCTACAGATATGTGCTGGCTGTTCTGACACTGCACACGTCATCTGCTCCGGGGACATTACCACAACATCCCCTCATGCTGAGCATTGGGAGGAGTGTGGCCGTTAGCAGGAGTTAGCAGTAATGACTTGGTAGACATTTTGTATTATTATATATTATTTTAATTTGAAGCTTATAGTTTGCAGCAGGTGGACGGACGTTAGAGAGACGTTCCTGCATGTGTCAGGTTGAAAATGACAATGGGCTTAAGATAGACTTTCTTATTGTCACAACTGATCTGTAACATTTCCTTCCTCTTTCCCTTATTTTCACTTGTTCTTCCTTCCATACTGCCCCTATGAACAGGACAAACACAAACAGCACGCCTTCTGTTAGATATGCATGACGATTAGTTGACTATAGCTATTAGAATAATCAAAAATGACAACTAGGGCCGGCAGATAGCTCAGAGGTTTGAGCTGCTGGCCCACATGCAGTCACGGCTGGCTAGTAGTCCTTCCCTCTGTGCCCCCTTTCAACATCTCCAAAAAGGCCCTCTTGCCAAAAAATACCTTAAAGACAACCAACTGTTTTATTTTGCAAAAATGTGAGAAAAGCTGTTTGTTAAAAATACAATTCCCTTGATCTGTTTTATAACATTAAAGTTAAAGATCAGCTTGGATATGAATAAACCTGGAGGGATATTTTTCACAGTGTTCTGACATTTGATAGACTAAAGGATAATCAATAAAATGATCATTACATGTACATGTCAACCGATCAGAACAGATGAATCTGGAATTAAGACAAAAGAAAATCGTATTGAGTTCTAAATATAATCCCTGAAAATCAGGCCCATATTTGCAATAGAAATGTTTTTATATTCATACAAAATATATTGAAAGGATTGAGTTCAAATTGGAAATTATTATGATGATTATTTCTAAAATAAATTAATCTGTCAATTTTTTTATTATTTCATTTTTATTCCAAAAAGAAAATGCCCCACACATTTCTTCTTTGCTCAAAGCATCAGTCCAAAACTAAAAACTGCCAACAACACAAAACATTTGGAGTTAACAGTAGGAGAAGCCCAGGAGGACAGGATCAATGAAATGATGCTTGAACATGCTGCTTTAGTTTAAGGTGGACTAGCTGTCACACTGCCAAGACCTTCTGTTCACTTGAACAGGTCCGTGCCATCAATAATGTCCTCAGTAACACCTGTGCTTTCCTGCTATCACCTGTCAAGAAAGGCCTGTTGGAGAGGAGCTGTGTCTGCCTCAAGAGCAGACCAGAGAGCAGAGCAGACCAGAGAACAGACCAGAGAGAGCAGACCAGAGAGCAGACCAGAGAGCAGAGAGCAGAGCAGAGAGCAGAGCAGACCAGACCAGAGAGCAGACCAGAGAGCAGATCAGACCAGAGAGCAGAGCAGAGAGCAGAGCAGAGAGCAGAGCAGACCAGACCAGAGAGCAGAGCAGAGAGCAGAGCAGACCAGAGAGCAGATCAGACCAGAGAGCAGAGCAGAGAGCAGAGCAGACCAGAGAGAGCAGACCAGACCAGAGAGCAGAGCAGACCAGAGAGAGCAGAGCAGACCAGAGAGAGCAGAGAGCAGAGCAGACCAGAGAGAGCAGACCAGAGAGAGCAGACCAGACCAGAGAGCAGACCAGAGAGAGCAGACCAGACCAGAGAGCAGACCAGAGAGCAGACCAGAGAGCAGAGCAGACCAGACCAGAGAGCAGACCAGAGAGCAGAGCAGACCAGAGAGAGCAGACCAGACCAGAGAGCAGAGCAGAGCAGACCAGAGAGAGCAGACCAGACCAGAGAGCAGAGAGCAGAGCAGACCAGAGAGAGCAGAGCAGACCAGAGAGAGCAGACAGACCAGAGAGCAGAGCAGACCAGAGAGAGCAGACCAGACCAGAGAGCAGACCAGAGAGAGCAGACCAGACCAGAGAGCAGACCAGAGAGCAGACCAGACAGCAGAGCAGACCAGAGAGAGCAGACCAGAGAGCAGAGCAGACCAGAGAGAGCAGACCAGAGAGCAGACCAGAGAGCAGAGCAGACCAGACCAGAGAGCAGACCAGAGAGCAGAGCAGACCAGAGAGAGCAGACCAGACCAGAGAGCAGAGAGCAGAGCAGAGAGAGCAGACCAGAGAGCAGAGCAGACCAGAGAGAGCAGACCAGAGAGAGCAGAGCAGAGAGCAGACCAGAGAGCAGAGCAGACCAGAGAGAGCAGACCAGACCAGAGAGCAGACCAGAGAGCAGAGCAGACCAGAGAGAGCAGACCAGAGAGCAGACCAGAGAGAGCAGACCAGAGAGCAGAGCAGAGAGCAGACCAGAGAGAGCAGACCAGAGAGAGCAGACCAGAGAGCAGAGCAGAGAGCAGACCAGAGAGAGCAGACCAGAGAGAGCAGACCAGAGAGCAGACCAGAGAGAGCAGACCAGAGAGAGCAGACCAGAGAGCAGACCAGAGAGCAGACCAGAGAGAGCAGACCAGACCAGAGAGCAGAGCAGAGAGCAGACCAGAGAGAGCAGACCAGAGAGCAGAGCAGAGAGCAGACCAGAGAGAGCAGACCAGAGAGCAGAGAGCAGACCATAGAGCAGAGAGCAGAGCAGACCAGAGAGAGCAGACCAGACCAGAGAGCAGACCAGAGAGCAGACCAGAGAGCAGAGCAGAGAGAGCAGACCAGAGAGCAGACCAGAGAGAGCAGAGAGCAGAGCAGAGAGAGCAGACCAGAGAGCAGAGAGCAGACCATAGAGCAGAGAGCAGAGCAGACCAGAGAGAGCAGACCAGACCAGAGAGCAGACCAGAGAGCAGACCAGAGAGCAGAGCAGAGAGAGCAGACCAGAGAGCAGAGCAGAGAGCAGAGAGCAGACCAGAGAGAGCAGAGAGCAGAGCAGAGAGCAGAGAGAGCAGACCAGAGAGAGCAGACCAGAGAGAGCAGAGAGCAGAGCAGAGAGAGCAGACCAGAGAGCAGAGCAGAGAGCATAGCAGAGAGCAGACCAGAGAGAGCAGAGCAGAGAGCAGACCAGGAGGAATCTAACAGCCTTCAGTGAAACACCTTGAGCTGGCCTCACATACAAATGCAGAAGTAGCTCTGGAAGTTGATAGTAGTGCAATAGAAATCGGACTTGAACAGAATGGAGATTGAGACATTAGGAGCCACCCCATGTAATCAGGCTGACCTTAGCTAATTAGCAAGCCAGGTTTAAATGCATGTATTCCCCCTTTTCCAGTCAAAGTTAACTTAAAGGTAGGGTAGGTAAGAATGGAGAAACCAGCTCGAGTGCGCTAGAATTTGAAAGTACACAGCCGAAACAAATCTGCCCCTTCCTTCAGACTTCCTTACAGAGCCCCTCCTCCAACACACACGAACGCGCACATGACCAATGAGGGCACGAGATAAGTTTGTGCACAGATGGAAGGCTGACAGGCAGGTAGGCCATCCAGTTATTTTAGCCGGGCCGACTCAGATGATTGGTCGTGCTTTTTACAGCGCCACGGCTTCCACAGATGACATTTTTTAATGTATTTATTGTCAAAGCATTTATTATATTCATTGCTATCGGGATGTTAAGAGCATTCCATGGAATGTAACAAAAAGTGTTTCTGAAGTGAATTACCTACCCCACCTTTAAATAGTGCGGTTCTGTGTTGGTCTGACTTTTTTGAAGCAAGCCTAAGATCCATGTATCAAATTTGTTGGAGATATATTTTCAGTTGAATGACTATTTAACCGATCGACTAATTATTTCAGCACTGGTTGCTTTTGAATTGAAAATATATGTACTGTTCTACTTACAAACATCACTTATGTTCAATGATTCAATCTTGGGTTTGGATTTGTGTTGTTACAGTTGTGTGAGATGTTATATACTGTATTATGTTATCAGTCATATGAACCTGTACTCTCCACACTGAAGGAGTTGATGAATGCTGACTGATTTGCTAACCTTGACAGTTGGAAATCTAACCTCAGATCAGTGTCTACGGGGAACTTCAACCTTGGACGGTTTACACTCTAAACACACCTATCTTATCTGCTTCCTCCTCTCTGACCAATCAGAGCAGAGGATGGACAGCTGTGTGCAGCACTGGCAGAAAACAGAGGCCTCAAGAACTATTTGTAATCCAAGTAGTATATAATTATTATTATTATTATCATTAGTAGTTGTAGTAGTACTAGTAGTAGTAGTAGTACTAGTAGTAGTTGTAGTAGTAGTAGTAGTAGTAGTAGTTGTAGTAGTACTAGTAGTAGTAGTAGTAGTTGTAGTAGTACTAGTAGTAGTAGTACTAGTAGTACTAGTAGTAGTAGTACTAGTAGTAGTAGTAGTACTAGTAGTAGTAGTAGTAGTACTAGTAGTAGTAATAGTAGTAGTAGTAGTAGTTGTAGTAGTACTAGTACTAGTAGTAGTAGTAGTAGTAGTAGTAGTAGTACTAGTAGTAGTAGTACTAGTAGTAGTAGTAGTAGTAGTAGTAGTAGTAGTAGTAGTAGTAGTAGTAGTAGTAGTAGTAGTTGTAGTACTAGTAGTAGTAGTACTAGTAGTAGTAGTAGTAGTAGTAGTAGTTGTTGTAGTAGTAGTTGTAGTAGTAGTTGTAGTAGTAGTAGTAGTAGTACTAGTACTAGTAGTAGTAGTAGTAGTAGTAGTTGTTGTAGTAGTAGTTGTAGTAGTACTAGTAGTAGTAGTAGTAGTAGTAGTAGTAGTAGTTGTAGTAGTACTAGTAGTAGTAGTACTAGTAGTAGTAGTAGTAGTAGTAGTAGTAGTAGTAGTAGTAGTAGTAGTAGTAGTAGTAGTAGTTGTAGTAGTAGTTGTAGTAGTAGTAGTAGTACTAGTAGTAGTAGTAGTAGTAGTAGTAGTAGTAGTAGTAGTTGTTGTAGTAGTAGTAGTAGTAGTAGTAGTAGTAGTAGTAGTAGTAGTAGTAGTAGTAGTAGTTGTTGTAGTAGTAGTTGTAGTAGTAGTAGTAGTAGTATTCAGGTGTTATTCTGCAATGCAAGGGGTTCTTTTACATCAATAACATGCACAATTCAATTTGTTTGGTGAGGACAATGCTGCCATCATTTTACTTTATTTAAGTATTTATTTAAGATAAGTTATTCATTATTACAAACCACACACTGTTATTTGTTATTGGCCTTTATTAATGTTAATAAACGAAAAATAAAAAAGGCATTTATAAACTATCTGATAATATGACAGATCAAATTGCTTACTGAAAGTTCCGCTTTTAATAGCAGAAAAAGTATAGTGGTTGAGGCCGCAGCCCCTCATTTAATACAGGGTACAAAACCAGAACTCACAGCACACTTACGGCTGAAAACAAACAAGTCTGTTTAAAGATGATCACCATTTACACAGGTGATGCCATAACTCACTCTGTTTTTGTATTCACACGATTTTACTGTATTTTTTACGTTAAATAATATCACACTGGTTATTGATTGGCTAATATCGTAGTTATTGTATTGTTCTTAGTTGTTTAGAGAGGTGCAGTACATGTGCCGCTCATGGTTATGTTATACAAAATGTTTTTATTACCAATACAGATTTTTTTCGGGAATAGTACATCTTGTCAATTCAAAAAGAAAATAGCATTCGACTGACCAGAGAACACATAAAGGATCATGAGATCTCGGCATTGCACATAAAACAAATAGCATCATTCAAATCAACATTTGCCTGATGAAAGAAAAGAAATCCCATCACAGTTCAGTTTTGTGCATTCATCTTCAAGAAGATGAGCATATCTGCTCTCTGGATCCAAATGGGCCCTTTCACAGCGTAGGATATCACCTGCTTCCCTGAACACTCTCTCCCTTGGCACGCTGCTTCCCTGAACACAAAGGTACTTGGTTGCCATACGAGACAGCATTGGTTGGAGGTTGGATGTGTTGCCGCCTTTCCCAGAAATAAACTTCTTGCAGTGGTTACAGACCTCACCATTCAGACTGGCAGTGGTTACAGACCCCATCATTCAGACTGGCAGTGGTTACAGACCCCACCATTCAGACTGGCAGTCATATGCAGCCACACTTTAGATTTTCTAAAGTGACTCGTTTGCGGAGTTTCACGGCGAATTGACATCGTATCGGTATGCGCCCCCTAGGTCAGTGTTTCTCAAACTTTTTCATACCAAGGACCACTTAACCAATAAAAAAACACTCGCGGACCACCCAACTCCACAAATATCCAAAAACACATCGTTTTTCTAGAACAGATTACAAATCGCCTGAAAATGGTACAAACAAGTGGCAACATGTGTGATGAAGGTGTTGCGCTGGGCTATATCATGCAATCTTAAACTCGCTCCATTGCGGAGTTATTCTCGCGAGAGTGCGGAAAACTTAAATACATTTATTTATTTAAAATGTGAGATTTTACCAATATACTCACGGACCACTAGGGATGCTCAGCGGACCACACTTTGAGAAGCACTGCCCTAGGTCCTTATAATGTTAAGAAGAGACATGAGTGAATGTATTTAAGGTCAAACTAGTGTCATTTTGTAGGCATGTCCTCATGACATTTGTATTATGTCAGTAAAAAAAAGTATATATTCTCTTTTTTTTTAAAGCTCAGAAAAAGGCTGAATAAATATTTTAAAATGCTTATACATAGTTCAATATTTATCCACAGCTAATGAAATTCCTCTGCTAAAACGACAGAGGAACACAGACTGAAGATGGCGTTGTTGCTCATGCCAACCATTATCTTTTGTTTTGCTTATTTAAGATGCATGCAGCAATAATAAATAGCTACCTGCAGGACTCTTGCTTTTGGGTTGGTTTCTTAATCGCTGCTTGCACTTATTGTCAGTTGCTTAGGATAACAGCGTAAGCTAAATGTAATGTCCTAAGCCTGTGCTCAGAATCCACACACATTCCTTCTGTAGATTCATCAAAGAAAGAACCTTCCAAAAGTGTGTTTTACTAAAGTGATGCATTTTGGGTTACTGTGTTAGCTCATGACATGCTATCACAGGCCCACAGTGCTGGGAGGCGGTGACAAGTCACAACACACCATGGGCTGTCATGAGGTAATGCTCAAAGCAACATGAAAAAAAAAAAAAGTAGATACTGATACTATATTGCCTACTGATAGTACATTTGGACAAAAACTAATTAACAAAAGTGAATAAGTATGCAATTGATTTTGGGACTGGCCCTAACAATGATTTAATTAGGCTGAAAAAACTGAAGTTCATTTTTCTACAAGAATCTATGTATATAGAAAAAGTCCGAAAATTGTAAAAATGCATCTTTTAAAAACACAAATGTGCCAAAACACATGAAACATCTTCACCAAGTTGACAAGACAAGGACAGCATTTAGAAAACATTCACCAACTTGACGAGACATGTGCAGTGCTTAAAACACAACGGAGGACACGAGGACAAGGAGAAGTAAAGGCTAGCTACCTAACCTAGCTAACCTAGTCATTTCAAATATACTGACAACATTATTACAATTATGAAACAGACCAACTATGCAACGGTGACAGTTGTCCAACTTTATAAACCCGGAGCATAAACAAGCGTTTTGCTCAGAGCTGTGTGCGTCACTTTTTAGTGTCCCCGTTTCCGTTCTTGCAGTGTTTCGTTTATGCAGCGCTTTTAGTAAATGCTGTGCATGATTGTCGAGTTGGTGAAGATGTTTTTTCATTTGCATGTGTTTTGGAACATTTGTGTTTTATACCTGCATTGTTTTTGAAAGTGCAGCGCATTTTTCCAAATGGAAGTGTTGCGGGTCGTTGTAGCGTGTTTGCACCTGTCGGCCACTGTATAGCTACAGGTAACTAAAACTGAAACAAATGATTGTCATGTTGTTGCAGTAGCCTTTTCTTGTTAACTTGTAAGGATTGAAAGGTAAGATCATTCAACACAAAGTTTGAACCAAACTAAATGCAACTGATTTCTATCCTGACCCACACACAACAGTGATAAAGCTCTGTAGCTGTGAGCAGGTGGAAGTCGTTTTAAAGCAGGTCATGGTGGATTATAATGCTCCTGGTTTGGGTGGAGACGCCTTTTCTCTCTTTCTAATTGTCAACTGTGTCTTCAACTTAGACTGACAAACCGAAGCTATGCACAACTTCAGTGTAAAGGCAGAAAAGCAGCAGAGAGAAACCATAGCAATGATTCACAAAAACTCTTGACACATTTACAGGAATGAGGGGAAATTAGGTCTAACTACCTATCTGAGATGGTTGCTATGACAACACTTCCTGCTTGGCCTTGAAGAAATGTGTAACATCTGAGCTTTATGTCTGATTAGTGCTTCCTGAAGCAAGCAGTGAAACATCTACCATCATTGCCTACAGTTAATGTGCAGATTACAATGACAAACAAATGAAAGTATATGTAAGAGTGTTTCTGCTTTGAAGTCAGTAGGAAATGATCCAGTTACCAATGGTATTTCATGAAAGCACATCTCTGTTGCCAAACCAACAGATGGGTGTGACTGTACATCCGCTAAGTCACCACCACTCCTCTGAGCATCTGCTCCTGGGGAGGGAGGAATTTAAGCTAACCACTGCAGGCCTCGTGACTACAACATGCACTATGCAGAGGCACACACGCACGCACGCACGCACGCACGCACGCACGCACGCACGCACGCACGCACGCACGCACGCACGCACGCACCACGGCACTCTGGAGAAAAGTATAAGGGTTGAGAAGTAGTTATTTAATTTAATCTGGCTTCGTATGATTAAAAGTAACATGATCATCGACCAGACGCAGTCCCCCGTTGTTGTTGTTGTCGCCGTTGGGGAGAAAATCAGCGACGTAAACGGCGACGTCAGGACGCAGCCGCGGCAGCACCAGTCGGGCTCTGGGCGGTGTGAACAAAACGGGGGCTGAAAAGAAGAACCGGTTCCGAACCAGAAGAGCGCAAGCACGGAGCTAGAACCGCATGGGGGTGAAAGGGGCATTAGAGAACCAACAAAACCAGCTGGAAAGACCCCTAAGATATTCTTCACCAATGATATATATATTTAATCAAGAAATATGATCAATCGACTAATTGGTTCCACTCTAAACTCTTTCAAAGAATACACAACATGTGCATGACAGGACTATTTCAGTGTTGATGAGTGTGTAGAAGCAGAGAGTGTGATGTAGTCTTTGATGAGGTAAAAACATGTACTTTAAACAGTCACTTTTAGAAACATATACTTAAGTTCTGCGTCTGTGTGTTGGACAGATTATGGGAGCACTCACTCAGCCATGGAAGGAAGTAGTAAGTTCACTCTAAACAGACCAAAGCAAGTACACACCGGCATGTACACACACACACTCTTATTTCAACAAAGTGTGTAGAAAGAAAGAGCTGTGGGGCCGCTCTATGAGGAAACAGATCCTGAAGAGAGGATCCCGCCTCGCTGCATCCTCTTCCTGTTCGACAACAAGTCGCCACAGAGCTGCCGATCGGGTCGGGCAGCATTCTGTCAGAGGACAGGCACAGGAGACAATTAGCAGGGCTCAAAACTAGCAGCAGCAATATGCAAGTGGCTGCTTAGGCTGCAAATACTGATTTTTTTCATTATAGAATAATCTGCTAATTATTTTATGGATTTTTCAATTAATTGTTTGGTCTTTATAATAGCAGAAAATATCTTTAAATGCCCATTCTACTTTTTTTAAGTCAAGGTGATAATTTAAAGGGTTTAAATGCAAGCCCAAAACACAAATATATGTATTTTGAGAAAAGCAGGAAATCTCCATATTTGAAAGGCGGAAAAAACAGTATTTTTTGTATGAGAAATGACGAAAAACAATCAACAAAAGAGTTGGCGATTTTTGGGATATTTCTAATAGATTTCGTCCACTTATCATGGCCTGTCTTTTTTCAATCCATTTTCACAGGACTTTGTGCGTGTAGATAAAAGGAAGAAAGGTGAAAGTGAGTCCAAACTGAGCAGAGAAGAAAATGTGATATATAGATGAGTGGATTCGTCAATATTAAACAGAGAAAGGCAGGCCAGGAAATCTCCATATTTGAGCAGCAGAAACTCAGCATTTCCTGCCATGTCTGTATGAGAAATGCAAAAAAACTATTCTCAAAATAGATGACCATGATTTTAGATTTTTCGAATCGATTTTTGTCAACAAATTGCTGCTCTCAACTATAATAGAAAGCATTTTTCAATATATTTTCAGAGGACATTGTGTGTTTGTGTAAATCAAGGGGGGAACAAATCTGAAAATGAAATGAACAGATCAGAGAAGAGTTGTTAAGTAATTCTCCATATTTCAGAGGCAGCAAAACTACCTTTTCTGACATTTTTGTAGGAGAAATTGCAATTTATCTATAGTCAAATAGTTGTATTTTTCTGTCAATTGACAACTAGTTGGTAGATCTGCCTGACTCACAAGGCCCAAAAAACAAAAGCAATAATCTCTTGAGTGGCCGGTAAGACTCAGTAGCCATGTGTCTGCTGGATAAGGTATTACAGCATTGGTTACGGCTACTTCCCACATGACCCAACAGATCATCTATTGTTCAGAACCTAAACTCATATGGAGACAGACTGATCAGATTCAAATCCATCCTTCCCTAAATCTAAAACCAGGAGTTTTTTTAATCTCATCCTTGCATTAGGCGAGACATTGTTCCCAAATAGCCCCCTCCTCCTGTTACTAATCAATTGACATGCATCACACGTCACGTTAAATCCTGCCAGCAATCTGGGCGAACCCACCAGCACCAAAGCTGCTAGAGAGAGTTTGAAAACACACACGTCTCGGAAAGTATTATTTGAGGAAACGTGTTGAGGAACTGAAAAATGATTGGGAATAAAATAAGCGGTTAGTGTTTGTTGTGAGGAATTGCAGCAGACAGGCTCATGATCAGACCTGACAGCATTACACAAGGCAGCTGTTCATGGACGTCATCATCTTCATTTCTAATAAAACAGCATGCAGCTTTTCATGATAGGATTTCTTAAGTACATTACTCGTTATAATACGTTATCGTTGATTGATTTATTCCTGGGAAATGATGAACACATCTCTAGTTTAAGAGGCCCTATTATGCTTTTTGGGGGTTTCCCTTTCTTGTAGTTTGTTACATGGGTTTTAGTGCATGTAAATGGTCTGCAAACACTCAAATCCCACCTAAAACGCCTCCATTGGACACCTTTGTTACTTCTGCAACATAATGACATCACTGTAACACTCGCGCCTTAGGGCTGCATGATTTTGGGAAAAAATCTAATTGCGATTTTTCTGACAAATATTGCGATTCGATTTGCGATATTTGTTTTTAAGCGACCCAACGGAAGTTTATTGTAAAATGCGGCCATATCTCCGGCTAGGAAGGTCGTATCAACGTGCTCCCGTCTCTAGCACCCCCGCAGCCCGAGCTACGAGTGAAAGAACTAAACTTACATGAAACTTCCGTTGGGTTGCTTTAAAGTCAAGCTTCAGTTTAAGATTCACCCTGTAATAGAAACATGTGATGGAGCATTACTAACCTGACTCAGATGGTTTGTTTCACCAAGCCATCTAGGAAAGCTCCATTGGAAGCCATTTGGAAAAGGGCAGGCACTTTCAAAAATACTTGGCAAGTGATTGGATCAATCTGTCTATCACCTTCTATCATGGGCCACTTCTGATTGGTTAACAATGGCTGGTACATGTGGAGCACAGCATTTCTGATTGGAGTGGATGACTGACACACAAGAACAACAAAAAAAAAGTTTTTTAAAAAAAGTTTAAAAAAATTAAAAAAATGTTAAAAGAAATCGCAGGCTTTGCGATTTGATAATCGCATCATTTAAAATCGCGATTTAGATTTAAAATCGATTAATCGTTCAGCCCTATTGGCTATCGCTTTAACACATTGTGCGTGATAGGCTCAGTTGCGTGACATCTCTAAGCGGTTGACCAATCACAACAGAGCCGGCCAGCTAACCAATCCGAGCAGACTGGGCTCTGGTTTCAGACAGAGGGTGAAAAGAGGTGCTGCAGCACAGGCAGTATGAGAAAAATAAAGAGCTTTTTGAACATTAAAGCATGGAGACATGTCACAGGAGAGGAACAAAAATAAATACAAATATGAGCCTGGAAATGAGCATAACATCTCCTCTTTAAACAAGATTAAAAAGGGGGATTTTCTTTGATTATTTGTGGAAAAATACACATTTTCCTTTCTTTTTGAAATGTTGACTTTGACTTTTTATGTTCATATGATTTTTTTTTTTTTTAACTGTATTACAAATGTTTCTTTAACTACTAATGTTTATAGAAATATTTGTATTCTATATTTGTATTTATCTTTCGTTTTACTTTATTCTTAAATGGGGAGTTTAGCCCTAGAAAAATCTGTGCTTCCTAAAGTCCAAGAGGATGTTATTCAACTCAAAGAAATGAGGTTTACTGTCATAGAGGAATGAATAAACCCAGAACATAGTCACCTTTCAGACGCTGGTATCAGAATATTTAAACTTTTTTCCCCTTGGAACCAATATATTGTCAAAAAAGTTTGAGATGAAATGAAAAGTTGGATTTATCTTAGCAGCTGTAGTTAATATCAGCATGTTGGTCTGATTTCTGAGGCACTTACTCTCGGCCAGTGTCTGTCATGCTGCTGTTCACTCCTTCATAATAAAACGTAATGAGTGTCACACCAAAACCAAACCCTTGTCATCAGCGTGAAGGCAGGACGTGTGTGATCCTCTGCTTCCAGTGTGTGTAGCGACCCACTCATGCTGATGGGCGTTGAGAGGAAGCTTTGATGCTGTGAATGGGGTACTAATGAGTTGGCCTTATCAATGGCCGGTCTGTATTCTGTCCTCCTCACGGCCAGAGCTGCTGATGCTCACGGCTTCATGTCAACATCTCAGCCACTTCAAACATCACATCATCTAATTGGTTCATGTTGGACTACACAGGTAGTGTTGCAAGCGATTACCTATTGCATAATCGACTAATGTGAAGGAAGTGGCTAGTTTAGGTCTATTAAAGTGCTTTTCTGTTCTGGAATAATCCATTTTGCTTTCCAAAATAAGTCAATGATGTGGCAAACACATGACAGCACTGAGTAAGCTCAACTATCACCTGTTGAATAGTATACTCATAAAGCAGTGAGGATAATACTTATGTGTGTGGTCACTGAAGTCACAGCTAACCACATTTACTTTTTATTTATATATTAATATCAAATATATGAATTGTTTTTTTATATTACACATTTTTTCTCACTCTACTAATGTTTATATTAATATTTTTATTCTACCTGAAAATAAACATATCTCCTTTTTAAAACGAGATATAATGTGGTGCTTTTTTATGATTATTTGTGGAAAAACACATATCTTTTATTTAATTCGGAAATGTTAGATTCAACCTATGTTTGTATTCATGTTTTTTTAATTCGTTTTTATTTTATGTATTATTTTATTACACGTTTCTTTCTTTTACTTCTAATGTTTATATAAATAATTGTATTCTCATTATTATCTATTCTATTTTATTCTTAAATGGGGAGTTTAGTCTGTGTTTCCTAAAGTCGAGGATGACACCCTCAAATAGTTTTTTCCACAAGTCAAAGATATTTGAGTTGTATATGTTGCTGTCATAGAGTAAATAAACCCAGAAAGTAGTCTCTTTTAAGATGCTGGAATCAGAGAATGTATACTCTTTTTCCTGAAAACTAATTTAACAATTATCAAAATAGTTGGACATGTATTTGAAAGTTAACTAACGGATATATCTTTGCAGCTCTTGAGAAGGAAGTGGCTAGTTTAGGTCTATAAAAGTGCTTTTCTGTTCTGGAATAATCTATTGACTTTTTCAAAATAAGTCATTATGTGGCTAACACAGTAGGTGGGGCCTGTAGGGAATAACCAGGGCAGAAGGCCCAGAGAGCACTGAGTAAACTCAAGCTATCACCTGTTGAATAGTATATTACATTAATATTAATGAAGTTGAATATGTATGTGTGTGGTCACCGAAGTCACAGCTTTAACGACATTTAAACTATGTTAGGTAAACTGTGCGACCTAAGTGTTGCGGATGAACACTGTGAAAGCTGGCAGCAATGACAGCAAATATGTCTCATAGTAGAGCAGACCAACTCTTGCTTCAGGTAAGAAGCTGTTAATTAATGTGACAGTTTATCGACACATGGCAGTCTTACCTGGCCGAGGTAGTGAACAGTCAGGTCCGGCCGTGTCTTCTTTCACTGGAGCCGAGCTGTATCCGTCAACAGCCTGGGAGGAGACCTTTCCCTCTGCCTTGTCGCTCACCGCGCAATGTCACAACTCCACTAACGTGTTTACACCATACGCTGTCTCTGCTTGGACCAAAGCGGCGACTTCAAAGTAGTGCCGCTTCAACTTTCCGCTGACGGGTGGTGTTAATATTTAATTTCGTTTACTTTCTTCCTTCTCTAGAACATCAGTCTCCCCCCTCTCCTTTCCCTTTCCTCCGCCACTTGGACGCTTCGCGACGAAACAGCTGAATTGAGTCTGGAGGAGAGAGGCGGACCGAGAGAAACACTGGCGGATGTTCACAGCGTCAAGCTAACGGCTCTCTTAGTACTACTTCCTGGTAAGGTTTACAAAATAAAACTCCGGTTGGGGTATTACAACTTTTCTTAAGGGAAATTAAACAGAGTATATGCTCGTCGTATTGCAAATAATAAATCAGGGCCCTAATACTGACACTGGTCATACCCTCAATATTTTTCTAAATCAGCCTGTGAGGTTACACATTTTGGTGAGACCATTTATGTAGGCTATAATGTACTACTACTACTTATTTTAGGCTAATACAAAGATTTTTCCAGACAACGTAGATTAGGCTTTTAGGCATATCATTTAATTATGTAACGAATTGCTTGCAAATCAATTAATGTATTTGGATTGTGTTCTGATTTTGTGATAAATACATTTGACATGCAACTTATTATTAAAATAGTCCTCCAATAATTAGTGGAATCAAAGCTAAGAAAAAGGAAGTCGTAGAAATGCAAATACAATAATTGTTCATGTCAAATATCCTGTGCTTAAAACCTGTAAAAACACAACTATAATAGGACTTCCGGTTTCACACTTGCTCTCTTTGGCTAGCTTAACCAATGAGAAAAGTGAAAGTGGAGTTGTTGTTCTTCTATGAGCCATGCAGTGGCGGCCTTTCCCTATAAATGTACGCTGGAGACGCTGTAGTACATATGCCAGGCCTGTAAGTGGTGCTGTAGTCTGCCACAAAAGCAGCGAAGAAGACTTCTCACAGAATCAGCCCTTGCAAAAACAGGGCTAAAAAAGAGCAAATAGAGCGAAATGAGGCATGGCTAAAATGCATGATCTGTTTGGTATTTTGAAAAAAAAACTTCACAGACATGTTTTATATAGGTATGGCCCTACAATATATTATTCAAATATAGCATGATAGGTCCACTTTAAACTTGTGAATAAGTGTAAAAAATAATCACTCCGAGTAAACATTATGACAATACATCAGGGTATTAAGTAAAAGTGTTTTTATTTAAATTAGAATAAAAAGCAAAAACTAAGAACCATGTATAATAGGCTACAGCCAACTTCAAAAACATTGATAGAGCTTGATGCATGTATTTTTGAAGTTGAAAATAAGCACTTTATAAAAAATAGATATCTACATTGTAACATAATGAACGTACAGTATGCATTTCCCAAAGTGGCTATTTGGTCTGTACATTTATGATATAAAAAAAGATCTCCGCCACTCGTATGATTGACAGCAGGACTCAACATGATCTACTTTCTATGGAAAAATATGTGTGACAGGCTATGAGGCCTTGAATGAGAATACAACAGGGAAATTAAGCGATAAATTAAACTAAATGTATCTGAAAAACCTTAATGCTGAATAACCTATTAATGCGGTCCATTGTCAAAAGGATTTAGTTTTACCACACTGTACTTCTAAAAAAAAAAATCAGGAGTGTGACAGCTGCCAGATGCAACTTCTGACCAACAAGAAATGATTTTCTTTACATGCTAATCTCATTTTTGGGTGTAAAAAAAAACAATGTGCAACATTTAAAAACATAACAGTTTACATAAAGTATGAAATGTAAGAAAAGGGTACCACCGTGAAATGAAAAAGGACAGGAGTATTGATAATATTCAGCCATGGGACTGGTTAAATGGGAGCTGGATCTATGATGCCATTTATTGCCGGGCATTGTCAAAATAAAAGCCTGTTGGATTACATTTAGGAGGGAGGGGGTTGTTGGAGCAGTAGGTAGTAGAGGGGGGTTTATTAACAGTGGGACATCTACTCCTGGGCCTCTTTGCCGGTCATCTTGTAGATCTCAGTGGGACCGTCCACATGTGTGATGGTAGTGGTCAGCTGGATGTCCTCTCCACTGTTTCCTCCATTATCTCCTGCAAACATAAACCCATCAGACACTACAATCAACACTAGCATCACGTGAAAACTAAATATCTTATCAGCATGGACTTTGTTGAGGTGTACGAAGACGTCATTATCTGTTCGAACTACAAAGTTGTCTCTGTATTAGGATAGAAGATCGGCAGTGGGGATGTTTTTGTACCCAAGTCTGGTTAAATCATGCTAATGTTTAATAGTTAACTTCATTTTCATTAGTATGCAATGCAATTTGTGCTTATTCAAAGCATCAAATTGATTTAATAATGACATTTAATTATATCTTAAATATGGTATTACATCCTTATGAAACCCCACCACCACAACAAACCTTTAATTTGGGGATATTAACCAATACGAAATTGAGTTTAACATGCAACCTATGGCTGATGCATACAGAATCAGGATTGAATGTTGACTAAGACCCCGTTTACACGAGGACGATACGGGTTGTATCCGCATAGTTTCTCTTGCGTATAGCCCTTTCGTTTACACGAGGCCGTAACAAAACGATAGAAACGTACCCTGCAAACGATAACGGGTCCCACCAAGGTGGATAGATCTGCAAACGGAACGCTCTGGGGGGGTCAAACGGCTCCGTGTTTACGCCTCTATACGATCATTTAATGATCACGATGAAATAGCCCCGCCTCCCTCTCCCCACGTCTCCTGCTCAGAGATCAGCTGCTGGGCTGTCAGAAGAGGGGGAGGAAAAGACGCTCCGTTTACTATTCTTATATTATTATATAGAGTCGTTATCAATTTGTTTTAAAGCTCAATAAATAACAAAGAAGACCTCCGACAGGCACTTTTCTAATTTTGTCCGGAAGATTTCAACTTTAACGGACATGTTGACCGGCAACATTTTTCTTTAACGGTAACTCTGCCGCACGGTTCCCTCGTCCCTTGGAAGAGGCGGAGAGGTGGGTGTTTTTCATCTGCTTGTGGACTACCGGAGAGATTTACAGCAGGAGCACACGCCGTCCACCGCGGAGAATAAACAGAAGGGCAACCATGGCAACCATGCTCCGGGGTCTTTTGTGGCGGCAGCAGCGCCATTTACAGTCCCGGCATATGTACATGGGCGGCGCCAGGATTTTTTTGCTGCAGTAGCTTAGCAGTTGCTATATGACAGCACGGCGTTGCTAGTTAATTTTCAAAATAAATAAACAAACAATACCAGTGGGCCAAGCACGAGCCTGTTCATATTGTAGCGTTCACCGCTATTCAAGATCACAGATGACTCGAGCCTTCAATGTCGAAAACGTTCTCTTTATTTTCTGATATTGACGGCCACAGCCACGCCTTACAGAACCAATCAATAGTATAACACTCATGACTTTTCACACTCGAACACAACTCCTACCGTCTCGTACTCCCTCCACACACACTAGGGATGTGCATCTCCATCACTGAGGTGATGCAATGCGCATCTCGATACGTTGCCAACGATACGATACATTAACAATACATTTGAAACACCAGGCGATGCGATACGATACGATACGATACGATTCACCCCTGTTGCGAAACAGTTCGATACGATTTGATTCAACATTATGCGATATGGGGCGATACGATGCGATTCAACACGATGCAAAATAATGATACTTCAATATGGTACGACAGAGGATTTTGGTTTTATTCCTTATATGCAGCAAATCATAAATTAAGAAAAAAGTGCTTTACATATTTGGTTCTCTCTACTAGTACTGTGCATCCCATCATGCGGTTTCTTTTTTACCTTAAAAAACTCTCCAGAGTGGCTACAGTACAATTGTATAACACCTCACAGTTAAACAATGTAAGGATGCATTGCCCAGGATTCACAATGTGCAAATAACAACTACCATAGTGCAATGCCCATACAACTGCAGCCTGATGTGCTTAACACTCATTCATAGGCTAACTCACCAGTGAGCAGAAAGCAGTGGTTTCTATATGAACAATAAAAAATACAAATAACCTTTCACAAACAGGTCTTTCATAACTGCTTACAGTAAGGAAGACATTTAAACTATTATTGGCAGTCACAGGCTGTAAACTAAACACCACTCTCTCTGACATAACACCTCACTGAGTGATTTAACTCATATGTCTAACTTTCAGGTTTTTCTTTTCAGCTGCAGACCCTACGTCGCCTCTTTATGTGCGTTGCTAAGTTCCTCGTACTATTTGTGTACTTTAAAGCGGCACGGCATCGTTTACGATTTGCGAGCGATTTTTCAATTTGACCATCTTTCTTGAAAAATCTGAAGTGTTGCCAAACGTTTGATCTGTAGGTATTTTTCGGTGCGCTGTGTTTCTCTTTCTCCTCGACTTCCATGTGTGTTGATAACTGAGACTCTCGGCCTCCGTAGTGCGAAGCAAAGATCAAAGATCGTCTCTGCTGAGTGCTGACAGGATGAGAGGATATTATATGAATGAATCGTTTTTTTACCGATGCAAAGACGCTACAATCGATGCATCGCGAGTTCAACCCAAACTGTAGCCGATGTGCACTCTTTCAACCGGTGCACTCGCATCTTGAACGTTTATGCCGGTGCACCGATGCGGAATCGGTGAATCTTAACATCCCTAACACACACCGGAAAACACACACACACAAACACACACCTGGAAGGGGCGGTCTCTCCTTAACTCCCACCAACAACATTGCCTAAATAACTTTACAAATGTACTAAACTGTGCACATCTGATAACTGAAATAACTATGAACTTGGACACGCTACAATATTATCATTAATATTTACATTAAAACATTCCTTTGACACTTATAACATTACTTTGCACACACACACACACGTGTACGTGAGAAGGGGGGCAGAGCCACTCACCAATGGGTCACATCTGTCAGAGCACGACAATGCGTCTGTTGTTGTGGTTCAAAGCAAAAGCGTCTATGATCTCCTGCACATCAAGGGCTCTTGCACGTTCTGCATTGATGGACAGCAAAGCCAAATTGCTATTCCTTAAGTCCCCGCTGTTGCTCCTCATGTAGTTTTTGACACGCCGTAAACAAGAAAAGCTGCGTTCGCAGGTTGCAGACGTGACAGGCCGTGTGACCGATATACACAAAAGTCTGTGCAAATCAATAAATGCGTCCTTGTATGGCCGGAGAAGGGAGAGAAATTTGTGCGTGGTTTTCACAGTTTGTCCCTGCTGCTGCTTTTTTCGGTCAAGGAGCCGTCGAACTTGGTGCAGTTCTGCAGACAGGTTGTCAGTTTTTACCCCATAATACTGGGCCATGGGTGATAGGTGTTCCATCTCAAGGAATGACTTATGTGTTGGATTTAAGGCAGACGTGCCCTGTAGAACACCACAAGATTCAGACGAAAACCGCCTTTTCATTTCATTGACAAGTCTATCAATGACAGGGTAGTAGCAGTGCTTTCGGATGTCATCAGAGGAGGTGAGTGGTGGAAGTTTTCCTGTTGGAGCATCAACTACAAACTCCTGTAGGTGGCATGCAGGCTGAGTCTGACGTCGCTCTTGTCTCAACTGGACGAGGATGCCAGTCTTGGTGGAGAGGGCTTGTGCTTTGTCCAAAATTTCATTCCATGATTTTTCATTTCGCTTTTCGGAGAGGGATGTAATTACCGACTCAACAAGATCCGTAGCAGATGCCAGTTGCAGATCTGGGGACTGTAAATGGTCGGACAAGAATTTGGTGGCCCGAAACATATCCTCAAATAGAGTGAGTTGCACAGCAAACTGACCGTCTATCAGTGCCTTCACTGCTCTAGCTTCTGTCTTCCTTCGAGCGTTTGACTGCGTGATAACCTCATCGATTGTGGCATAGATTGCTGGCAGTGTTTTCTGAATGGCCCACAGTGCTGAATACTGACAAGCCCATCTAGTGTCTGACAGCTTTTTTAGTTCAACCGGCTTTTCTGTTGGTTCAAGTTCCTTTTTTTTTTTTTTTTATATAAAATGGATATAAAATGGAAAATGTTGTGCACGACAGAGCCAGAAAAGAAATTATACAGCATCTGCACAACTTCGAAAAAATCCCCTGCTGGTCTTACATTCTTGACACAGTCAACTAAAACTAAATGTAGCCGGTGGGCATGGCAATGTACATAAAGGGCCTGTGGCACCTCCTTCCGAAATCTCTCCTGCACACCGTTATTACACCCCGACATGACAGCGGCACCGTCGTAGCATTGGCCAATGCACATGTTGTGATCAATGTTGCATTTACTGAGCGTCTGTTTGATCGTTGTCAAAAGTGAATCGGCGTCTAGTCCATCAGCTGGGGTGAAGTGAAGGAACTCCTCCTGTATGCCATCTTTATGTATATACCGCACTGCCACAGACACCTGCTCCTTTTTACTCACGTCTTTGCTCTCATCCACCATCAGTGCAAACACTCCAGCTTCCTGTACTTCCCCACTGATTTGATCCCTGACCATATTTGACATCAGCTCAATTAGCTCATCTTGTATGTCGTGGTGTGTGTACTTTGCATTTCTCGGATTATCGGATATTTTTGTTGCCACAGTTTTGTCAAACTTGCCAATCAGGTCTAAAAGTTCGATGAAGTTTCCCCTGTTTGATGCTTCACTCTCCCTATGCCCTCGTTGTGCAATGGTTTGACACGCAGTGTAACGCAATGCTTCCACAACTGCCCGCATATATTCCCTGTTTTCACATACAGTTTTTGAATGTCCCTCGCTGAGTGCGTTGCTGATTTTTGAGCCACTCTTTCCTTAATTTAAATTCAGACCATGCATCCATGGCACATTTATGTCCACTGCTCACATCATGTGTAAGGAATGACTGCGTAGCTTTAACCCAGGTGCTAAATCCGTCATGGGTAAAGGCGGTTACTTTATGGAACCAGTGTCCTTCGTGAGCAAAATGCCTGCAGGCAAAACAAAATACACTTTCCATAGTCACTGAGTACTCGAGCAAAGTATATTGCTCGTACCATCGGCGATTGAATGACCGCATTTGCAGTCCGTACTTCTTGGTCGGGTATTTTCTCAGCATAGGACGTCTTGGTCCATCACAGGCTGACTGGCTGATGTCAATTACGGTGTGGAGGGGAGCAGCGCTAGTTCCACTGCAGTTCGTGGTAGCAGCTAGCTGGTCTTGCTGCTGCGGGTGCAGCGGGTCAGTTGGCGGGGGCACCTGTTCTTCGTGGTCCCAATCTTCCCGGTTTTCATTACAGTGAACATCGGGATCCTTGTGGATAGCAGGGTTGTCCGGCTGGACCGGCTCCGTTGGAGATCGCGGTCGTTTACGCTGACTTGTTGTGAGAAATCTTTCCATTTTCGATCTGTAGTGTGTTCATATACTGAGAATTAGCCAAGAAACAGTTTGCGCTTTAACTTACAACGACCCCTGATAGATCTTGCGAGAATGTGTATAAATATGATACATTTTCATAACAAAGCAATGGGGTTGCTAAGCCGTTGCTAGGCCAATTGTTGGGGTTACTATAGCAACTCCCAGCTACCCCCTGGCGCCGCCCCTGCATATGTACTACAGCGTTTCCAGCGTTTCCAGCATTTCCAGCATTTCCAGCGGTCTCGTGTGAACGGACACGTTAATGAATCGAATGAGTGTGAACGGAAGACTTTTTTGAAAACGCATACGGTGCTTAAACTCAAACATTCCCGTGTAAATGGGGTCTAAAATACAGGGTAAAACGAATTATTTTAAATGAACACAAACAGGCCTGAAGCGACCCCTTTTCAATAACATGTATTTAATGAAACGACTAATTAGTGAAACCTTCTTAAACATACATTTAAGGACTTTTCAAGCAGGTCAAGAAAGGCGTATTTTTGGACACAGATCAAGGTCATGAACTTGTATAGATCTTGACGGCTCTGCATAGAGCCAGATTAATATCGTGAGGATCCCATTAAGGCAGTTTTTGGATGTCTTTAGGTAGCCAAAAGTCCTAGAATTTAAATGTTTAAGGCATATCTAAAACTTAGCCATCTTGCTTGCTTTTTAACCTGCCAATTTACAAATGTTATATCAAATTATATATTTTTTGCATTTTATTATTGGATAAAATATATGAATTCAATCACTTGACTGATCCATGTCTATTTCTCACCATTACAGAAACATTTTTTTATTCCCCTCAGCTAGACAAACTTTTCAAAGACCATGTGAAATCAAAATCAGATTTTTCAAAACAGAATTTTTTTTTTTTTATCTTGTGGCAATCCAACATGATTGAAATCAATTTGAAGAAATAAAAAACGCCCAGACTTCAATTATAGACTTCTTTTCCTTCAGGTAAAATCACTATCCGTTTGAATAAAATATTTGGGTTCATCCCTCATATTGTGTGCTTTGGGTTCCTGTTGTGCACATTCCCTTGTTTTACTGCAGGCATGAGATCTGTTGCATAACAAGTTGAGCTGAACTTCACCAACAGAGATCCTTTCAGCTTATTTGAAACAGAAGTGAAACTCAAGTAAATCAACATGCAGACTGAAACTTGGATAGAGCCTGCCTGAGACTGGTTGACGCACTTCAGGGAACTCTTCCAGATCTCCAAACATTCTTGTTCTCTCCCTGACGTCAGGAGATGGATGGATGGTTTCATTACTCCCCCGCTCCTCCCCCCACCCTCCTCACTGTTCCCTCCCTCCCTCTCTGTCTGTCTGGAAGGAAGCCTGGTGTCCATTAGAATCACCCTTTCGGGCCAAAGATCCTTCTTTCCCCTGGGAATCTGGGTCCTTCACTATCACCAACCCCCCCGCTCCCTTTCCTCCTGAACCAACTCTGGATGAATAGGCAGCTTTACAGAAGAGGACTGGCAGAATAAAGAGGGACACTAGTGACAATAACTATAGGAAGAAAAGTTAGAGATGCAAACTAACTAAGAATTTCTATTTTTATTTGTTTTAAAAGCACTATGATCCTGCTGAATTAGTAGATTTCCCAAGATGACATTATACAAGTATTGCCAATTTGATGTTTCTATTAAACATATAACATGATGCAAATCATCTTGCAGCTCTTAAATTATTCTCTTTATTCTTAAATGATTTATTCTTTGTTTATTTATCTCTTTGTCTCCCCAGGGCAGATTATTGTAATTTAAGGTTAAAAAGGAAAGTACTGGTAGAAAAAGTAAAGGAAAGGACTGGTAGAAAAAAAATATATATATATAGCACCAAATTGAAACTAATCTATATCTACTGTCACTTTTCACATTGAACATGTGCTCTTTTATTAAATAAACTATAACGCTTTAATTTGAAGTAGTTTAGTGTTTTTGACCCTAAGAAACACTGATGCATTAATCAATAACAATAATCCACAGCTCCTCTCTCTGCTCCAGAGGATTTAAAACATATATATCCCAATGCCACAACTAACCTTTGTGTGCTGTTTGAGTCTGTGGGACCCCTTTTCAGTGTTTACTAAAAGAAAATGTATTCAATTTAATTATTTTAACCTGCTTTATTTGAGGGTGGACCTCACATCCTCTAAGGGGGTCCGGGGGCATGCACCCCCGGGAAGATTTGTTTTTTAAATGTTGAAGTGAAATGCATCAATCTGGAGCACTTTGAGCACAAAATGAATTTATGGATACAGCTCTCAACACTCAGATGAAAGGGAGCTGTATACTTTTCAATAATCCAAACATCTTTAGAATAAGATCACAACCAATAACAAATCATTTAAACTTGTTTATTCTTATCTTATGTTACCTAGTTAGCATTCTTTCTTTTTATTTATGCATATTTTACTAATCACTCCCCTTTTAAACTGTTTCTTTTTTTTTTTTATACTGTCCTATAGTACACATTGGAATGATTTCTTACTTTATCTTTTACAACTATATTAAATAGATAAAGTCTCACACACACACACACACACACACACACACACACACACACACACACACACACACACACACACACACACACACACACACACACACACACAACACCACACACACACACACACACACACACACACAAACACCACACACACACACACACACACACACACACACACACACACACACACACACACACACACACACACACACACACACACACACACACACACACACACACAGAGGCTGTGTGCTCCTCCGTGGCGATGACGGCTTGCGCAAAAAATAAATAAACATATTTGTAAAGTGGGGGAAACAGGATTTCGAAAAGTAGGGGGGACATGTCAGGAAAATCACAGTCAAACTCCTTATGAAGTGTGCGGTGCCGCTCCACATTGCTTTTCTTCCCGACTGCAACGCTGGTCCCGCAAATCAAGCAAGAACGTGATTGGTCGATATTCATTGTGGGGGGTGGGGGGAGGAGGGGTGTTAGATAGATATAGAGTTGTAGTAAGTAGATAGAGTTCGCTATGATTGAGGTTTCGTTTATGCATAGGGTAGATTCTTTTAATTACATTTCCTTTTTTTTTTTTGTGTATTTTTTACATTTTGGATTTGCTTGGCGAGCTACTTATTGAGGGCTTATGAGCTACCGGTAGCTCGCGATCGACGTGTTGGAGACCCCTGGTAAATGGTATATTTAAGTCTTTCTCTAGTTTATATCCTAATAAAGCAGACCACAGAATCCATATTTTACTGTAGAAAGTGAGTAGAAAGGTGTGGTTACCGGTGATGCACTGCCCACTGGACTGCTCGTCTCCGTAGCGTTTGTGGGACGGTGCGTAGAGGAACATGATGGCGAACACGTAGAGGTTCCACATGCCGTAGATGCCGGTGAAGAAGGCGCTGTTCACCTGCACCGTGTAATCCCCCCAGTGCCAGTGGCCCTCGTTCACCTGCACACACACAGGAGACATACACTTTTTAGGTTGGAGCGTTGAACATATAGAGTGGTGAAATAATGACATTTGTTTGTAGGCCGACCCGGAAGTTAGCATTGGAACGGCTCCCTTGAGAAAAGTCAATGGAATTTCTCTGTTGGATTTCGGATATGTCATATCGATCTGTGGCAAACAAACGTTTATGATACTTACACGTTTTTTCCAGCATAATAATCTCCACATATTAACTCCACTTTATGATTTTAGAAGTGCGAATAAACACAAAAAGTAAAAAGCTATGTAGGCTAGAAACAAAGTCCATCACGGTTGCATGGCTGCACATCACCACCGCTAAGCTAAAGGTGGCTAATGTTCGGCGTGATGACGTTTAGCAGTCTCTTTTATTCACGACACAGAAGCTTTGGAAATTCACCAGTGGAGTATTCATTTACATGTTATGTCGTAGAACAAAATCTCTTTGGCTTGTGTTAACCACAGACCTTATTTCAGGCAACCAACCGAAGACAGGTTAAAAAAAAACATTGACATCAAGACGAGGGAACCAGAAGTGGTCAAATTCTAACTCATTTCCCGAGTTTTAGGACTTATTACTGCACAGCTCTATTTGGACAGGAGCAAAGTAGCTTCTATATTCTTTTCGAAATCCATAAGCATCATTGCATAAATACTTCTGTGGATGGCATTATATCTGATGTCCAGGGGCGGATTGGCCATCGGGACGTTCGGGACGAATCCCGATGGGCCGGTACTGAAGTGGGCCGGTCAGACGATGAGGTCGGATAAGTCACTAGCACCCCCCACCCCCGTTGGGGGGCTGATTTGTCATCCCAGTCCGCCCCTGCTGATGTCATTACATTACAGCACTCACCTGACTGATGATGAAGAAGATAACAGTCATGGCAGCGCAGGCCAGCGTGACCAGCATGAGGAACTTAAACCTGAAAATCAGACCCTATAAAACAGGGGGATAAAGGGGACAAAACATTTTTTGAAAATTAACCTGTGTAGCAGAGAAGTCCTGGTATACAGTCATGACCTAAGAATTTGGGATTTCTTTGAATTGTTGATGATGCATAATCAGAAAATGCAAACACAAGATGAAAACACCCACCTCATAGTGCAGCCGTCGGGCCTTGGACATGGCAGGAAGGGACGTCCTCTTACCGCTGATGTTGCGGAAGACTTGGAACACCATGAAGCAGAGGAAGAGGAAGTAGAGACAGGCACAGATCCCAGCCACAATGATGAACGCCATCTGAGGCAACTCCAGTCAAGGAAATAACCAAATAATCTCTTCAATTTTTGTAGAGAAATACAGACACATCATTGTAAAGCAAGTAGACTCTGCTTTTTCCTTTGCCTGGAACTTAATTGAAAACCAGGAAAGGGAAAAACATGGAGTCTTTGGAAACCTTTTTGGATTAAATGTACTGATGAATCTTGCATTGCTCAGCTCTGCAAGCAAAGCAAACTAACAGGTACGAGCACATAAACACATCATCCTGACGCCCTGGGAAATGCTTTCACATATGGCATGACTGAATTATTTCTCATCTTTTAGTCTAGAGACCGTTGCCAGTTCTTGTTTAAGCCAACTGGAAGAACTTCACAAACAAATACTGCAAGAACTGAAAGTGGGGCATTAAGAAGGATCATTTGGATGTGTTACATTTTCAGTAAATAGTTTTATGAGGTACTTTTCAATAGTCTATGTATTAATTAATTAAAATAATTTAATAAAATAAAAATCACTTTAAGTGTACACTTAAACTTATATTGATTTTTAAGGGTGTGCATTTATTGTAGGTGTTCATAGCAGTACATTGCTTTGCTTCTATGTAATAAATCTCTGATTAACTATGGCTTTTGACCTCATTCAACCCCACTTTCAAAACATGCAAACTATCACTTTTATTTAACTAAACTAACTAAAACATAATTATAAGGCCATTTACACTCTTGTGATTTTATCAGCATCATAACCATCAGACAAGCTGGTTGCATGAGTGATCTTTCTCTGATGCCGTTGTCAAACTGTTTCAAAAAGGATACAGCCAGTTCAGTCCCTACATCAGATGCCCAGATGCTGTAGAAGGGGTTTGTCAGCTGGACCCCTCTGGAGGCACAAAACAGAAACAGTTAGGATTTGAGTAGGTCATGAGTTATGACCTACTCTTGAGTGTCAATACTGTATTACAAATATTCATGAAATACACACAGCATGTGAAAATGAAGCCTAAGAATAGATACTTAAAAACAATAGTAGATTTTCACGAGATTGTTAGAAGGTCTACTGGTCACATACTGATTTACCACTTTAAAAAAAAAAACAGTCTCTTAGTCTCAACTAGGGATGGGTACCGAACCCCTGTATTAAACGGGCCCCGGGGCTGAATTATTAAAGACCGTGGTACCGTTAAGCTCCGACGTTATCGGCCTTTAATCGGTACTGGAGACATGTAAAAAATATATGTCATATGTATTATTGCTACACAAACATTATATTGCAGTTATAGTGTTGTTTCTAATATGCAAAAAGACTGCAAAATGCGTCTATGAATATTTTTAGTATTTTCGATCTTTCCAATCCAGACGAGAGATCTCTCTCCCCCGTCTGTGTGCGAGGGGGCGGGGCAGTTTACACACACGCAGCTGCTACATGCAGCAACACACACACACACACACACGGAGGAGATGGCGGAGAGAACGCGCTCCGAGGTGTGGTTAAACTTTACCCGTCTCGATGTGGACAATGCTCGTTACCAAAAGTGCAATAAGAGTTTAGCATGTAAGGGCGGTAACACGAGCAATTTGTCTAAACATTTAGCAAAAGTGCACCACATTCAGACGGAGAAATGCATGTCTTTCTAGTAGCTCTGTAGCCCCATCCACGAGTAACGTTTCCACGTCAGGTATGTTATGTATGCTAGCAGCAACACATGGAGTTAACTCATTATACAAACATGGGTTAATGATTAGAGGTAACTGAGTTATTTAGTTTGTTAAAGTTTCAGCTATTCTGTTTACAATTCTGTCATCAGATTATTTAATACGATTTGTTAAAACATTGTTGATTCTTTTGATGTGAAATATTATGTATTTAATTTAAATAAAAAGCAATGTTAGTTTTGTTCACAATTTGTTTAGTTAGTTTACCTCATTTTTTTCTCCAAAAGAACCGATAAAAGTACCGTTAAAAGACCGGATCGATAAGCGGTATCGATAAAAGTAGTAGTACCGTTAAAACCTTAACGATACCCATCCCTAGTCTCAACGGTGAAGTAGAAAATACTTGCTCTCACCTCTCACACATGTCAAATATAAAGAGGCAGAAGGAGCCGAACACGATGGGTCCGACCTGCTTCCAGTACACTGAGAACCTGTTCCTTTCTGTCTGGTCCTGAGAGAAAAGGAGAGAGCAAATGTAAGGATCACAACTAATTCAGGCTCACTGGTTTCAAAGCTTAATCTGATAAAAAAAACGGTACATATAACTAGAAGCATTTATGTGCCCCTTTGGTCAAGCTGGTAGTGCTTTACACCGTCTTACATTAACCTGGATTGACCATTTATCTTCTTTTAGTTCAACAACATAAACTAGTCTTTGAAAGGCTATGATGGAACTTCAAACAATTAGCAAGTCACCCTGCAGGTGAGTGAGAAAACCATCAAACATGAAGTAAAAGGTTCCTGGTACAGTACCATGAGGTGCTCCCCACAGAAGATGATCCAGAAGGAGAGCAGCATGGAGTAGAAGATGCCCTGCCTGATGTCTCCGAAAAGCAGCATCCAGGTCCAGTTGAAGCCAACAGAGAACCACTCCACTGGGATGTTGATGAACGTCATGGAGATACCGAGAGCAAGGATCACCCTGACGGAGCAAAAACAGTCCTTTTTTACAACCATCCTTTTTTACCATCAAAACCTACATATGTGGGATCATGAAAAAAAAACGTTTTTAATACACATCTATTTATGCTCGTAGATAATAGGTTGGTTAAAAGGGGCCCTATTATGCTTTTGGGGACTTTTCCCTCTCCTGTAGTGCGTTATATAGGTTGTGGTGCATGTAAATGGTCTTCAAAGGCTAAAATCCTTGTGTTCCCTCCAGAGAGTTTCTCTCCCAACACTCCCCCTCCAGCCTGAAACGCCTCCTTTGAACACCTTTTTTTTTACTTGCCTAACATAATGACATCACTCCCTAACACTCGCTTCAACACGTTGTATGTGATAGGCTAAGGGGCGGGACATCTCCAAGCAGTTGACCAATCACAACATAGCAGAATGGGCTCTGGTTTCAGACAGAGGGTGAAATTAGGTGCTGGCAGTATGAGAACAAATAAATAAAAGAGCTTTTTGAACATTAAAGCATGTAAACATGTCGCAGTAGAGGCACAACATACAATTATGAAAATGAGCATAATATGTCCTCTTTAAATAAATGTCAACAGCAGTATTATTGATGTAGCCTTAGCAGCAATACTGGAGTTTGAAGAAAGAAAAAAATGGATGAGATGAAACAAGTTACAAACCCTGAGGAAACTTTTCTTAGCAATCAGGATAATGAGGGCTATAACAGTGTTTGCAGATTAAATATAGGGTCACTTTGACGGGCTTTACACTACTCAGACACAATCAATGTTTTATAGCGGGGCTACATCTCCAACTGCTCTAGGAGGATCATTAGATCTCGGGACATTTTTCATTATTGATTAGATTATCCATACAGCTACAAGCACAGTGTGTTCCCACTGACTGTCCAAATCCACATCATGTATTATCTTTCCAAATAGCCTCATTTTAACAGCCAACCTCCCTCAACTTTGAAATCCAGACATTTAGAGAGAAATAAGAAATGGGGGTGAACTAAGAACAATGGGCCTTCAGAAAGAAAGAACAGAGCTCGTCTTCAAAGCGTCTGCAGCAGGTCTCTGCACGCCGCCAGGAGATGAAAGGATGATCGTAAATAGATAGTTAAGAGGGCAAAACAGAGCTGCAGTGTGTAGGTGTGAGAGAAGAAGAGAGGGGGAAGCTGTAGATAAAACAGGTGGCCTAAAAGCATGAGTACACTTTTTTCTGGGTAATATAAGTAATGAAACACAGGTTCTGAGCTATACCGCTCCAGACAGCTCGTCAGCGATGTCCTACGGAGCGTACTGAGTGAAACCACATTCAGCTGGTATGTTAGGAATGTGTCCTGAGTACCACCACCACAGACAGGAGAGAGAGTGTGTGTAGAGTAAGACCCCGTTTACACAAGGACGATACGGGTTGTATCCGCATAGTTTCTCTTGCGTATAGCCCTTTCGTTTACACGAGGCCGCAACAAAACGATAGAAACGGACCCCGCAAACGATAACGGGTCCCACCAAGGTGGATAGATCTGCAAACGGAACGCTCTGGGGGGGAAAACGGCTCCGTGTGTACGCCCTATACCAGGGGTAGCCAACACGGTGCCCACGGGCACTTAGTCGCCCGCAGGGGCAACGTGAGTCACCCGCCGGGCATGTTCTACAAATAGCTCGCCAAGCAAATCCAAAATGTATAAAATACACAAAACAAAAAAGGAAATGTAATTAAGAGAATCTACCCTATGCATAAACGAAACCTAAATCATAGCGAACTCTATCTACTTACTACAACTCTATATCTATCTAACACCCCTCCTCCCCCCACCCCACAATGAATATCGACCAATCACGTTCTTGCTTGATTTGCGGGACCAGCGTTGCAGTCAGGAAGAAAAGCAATGTGGCACCTCACCGCTTCATAAGGAGTGTGACCGTGATTTTCCTTCTGGCAGATTCTACACAACACATCAGCCCCATTGAACAGCCTAGTCGTGCCAGCCTATACTGCACATGAGGGGCAGAGTTTTACTCTGTGTGTTTCCAGCGTTTCCAGCGGTCTCGTGTGAAAGGACACGTTAAATGAATCGAATGCGTGTGAACGGAAGACTTTTGTGAAAACGCATATGGTGCGTAAACGCAAACGTTCCCGTGTAAATGGGGTCTAAGACAAAGGGTATGGTAAGAAAATATGTAAAGTGAATGTAGTAATAATAATAATAATAATAATAATAATAATTTATATAGCGCCTTTCATAGAGAGTGGGGGGAGAGTGAGTTATTGTTGGAAGGCTATGTTGAACAGATGAGTTTTCAGGGTTGGTAGTAGAATTCTTTCCAAATATGTCATTTTTGCCACCAGCGGTTTCTCAATCAAGACAAAAACAAAAAAAAATACAAATGTGTCTGTTTGAGAAGAAGCTTTTAATCAATATTGTTATCTACAGAGGTCTCTTCCTCTCCAAACAAAAGGGCCGGGTAATTGAAACCAGTATAAACACTGAATTAAGCTAAAACCTGAGTTTTTTGCAAAGCAGACATGGGATCAAAGGGTGCAAGCTAACTGCTAACATTGGCTCAGCTTGTTTATCTGATATCTTAAGATACAGACGTAAAGGAAAGTATCAAGATCAAGATCTAAAAGTGTGTTTTGTCAAAATGTGGCTTAGAAACTGTATGAAAAGTGATTATATGACAGCCTCTGGAAGACAACGCATGCACAAAGAAGATGCACTACAGAGGTTTGAATGAAACGCAAAGTTACCTTGGTTCAAATTTGGGATTCCTCAAATAAAAATGTAAGTACACACATTTTCAACTATATAAAATGTAGGTCTAGTCGATTCTTGACATTTTAATGTGTAATCGTTATAAATTAAATAGACTCTTTTGTTCTTTCTTTTTTTACACAGGACTTTTTGACATGCAGTGGTGGAATGTAAGAACGTATATTTACTTAAGTATTGTACCAAAGTATTATTTTAACATAATTGTACTTTACTTGAGTATTTTCATTGCATATGAAAACGCATGAGGTGATGCAATACGTTGGCAGGTATTTGCTACAGATAACAACTCAATTATATTATTCTAAAACACTGTAAAAAGAGCCTTAAGTGTTTCAATTCAGGATTTTTACTTGTAATACAGTATTTTAAGACCACAGTTATTCTACTTTTACTCAAGTAAAGGACTTTAGTACTTTTCCACCCCTGTCGACATGTGATGGTAGGAGTAGCACAGGTGTAGCTAATAACATTAATTATGTCTGGTTCCATCTGGGTGAGACACTTCCTGGGCTCTGCTGCTGTGCCTGCTGACTCACTGACATGTAACTGAACACAGCCAAGGGTATTGTTATTTAACGTCAGTGTGTGTTGCACTTCTGCTTTTTGCGGACCACAGAAATGTTTTCTGTCAATTTTAAGAAAAGTTTGACTCAGCTGATGGATGTTTCTGTAATAAATGGAGATTTTCCATTAATCTTCTTCTCCATCAACCTTTTCTGCTAAGATTCTCAAAAATGTGCCCTCTTAAATTCAAAGATAATCTAAAAAGGTGTGCCATTTTTTGGTTCATCAAAAAATAATCTGCTGTCCACAAATAATGTACAAGATCCTGAGAGCCTGCCGACTCCTCTGGGAATGAGAGCCTTGAGCCGGAAGATACAGAGGGAAGGAGAGAGACTATGACATCTCTGCGTGTGTGTCTATGCCCAGAATGTGTGTTTGCAGCATGTGTCGGCTGAGTGCTAGCTTGCAGATTTTGTTTCATGCTTGGCCAGGCACTTCCTGTGGCGCCTCTGACTGATCTGTCCTCCCAGCACAGCGGGGGGGTTAGACAAACAGAGGCTGAGAGCAGAGCTCCAACATTCAGGCCCCATCCACACGGAGACGATATCAGTTGAATCCGCTAACGTTCTCTATCGTTTAGACGGTTCGTCCACACAAGGCCGACATGGAAACACGGATTCGGAGCCCGAATCCGATACACGTTGATAGAGGCTCCCAAAGTGGGTAGGTCTGAAGACGAAGCGCTTGCGGCTCCGTGTGTATGCCCTATACGATCATTCCTTGAAAACGATGACGCCATAGCCCCGCCTCTCCCCACCTCTGCTGCTCACCCTTGCGTCACCCGTGTCATTGCTGATGCCTTTCGCCAACAACAACAACAACAATGGCGGATCACACGGTTGTGTTCGTGCTCCAGACGCTATGACCATGATACAGATGTTAGTGCAAAATGTACAGCTCCTCTACCACAACCATCAGCAACAATATAATATAATAATAATAATAATAATAATAATAATAATAATAGTCATCGGTCTTATTCGCTGCTTTTGGTGTATTTTGTGGCGGAAGTACAGCGCCACTTACAGGCCCGGCATATGTATTACAGCGTCTCCAGCGGGTCGAGCGTTCTCATGTGGACGGACACGTTTCTTGAGCCGATTCCGTGTGGACGGAAGACTTTTTTGATATCGAATTCGGTTCGTTTTAGTTTTCGTTTCGTCTCCGTGTGGACGGGGCCTCAGACTGTCTCTGCAGGCAGGAATACCTGTGCTGCTGCTCGCACCTCCAGGGGGTTTGTTACAGGAAGGAACACAAATACCTCGTGTTTTCAATCACCCTGCAAATGTGTTCAATTATTTACATGTCCCATAGTATAAACATATGCCAGGGATTTCCTAACTGCATATTTCTCACAGAGATTAAATCAATCCATGTCATGAACATTCAACGTTTCAGCACATCATAAAGATACGGTTTCTTTAGTTAAGGTAAAAGGCTGATATGACATTAAGGTATTGAATTAATAAATAAATAAATAAATAATTCACTTTATTCGGACGTCACGGTTCGGTGCATGCAGTCACACGACGAATACGCCTTTTTTTTACGAGTGGGAAAAAAGTCTGTCATTCAGGGCAGTATCCACTACACCAGGGGTTTTCAAAGTGTGGGAAGGTGAGCCTCCCCTCAGAGAACATAAGAACAGCCGCGCCCCCCCTCCCAATTATTATTATTATTATTATTATTATTATTATTATTATTATTATTATTATTACTAATAGCTGTTGTTGTTGTTGCTATAATGCAGGGGTATTCAATTGCATTTCAAAGAGGTCCAGTAAGAGAAAATGTCATTAAATGCTCTGCTTTCGCTGTCTACCTTTCTCTTTTTTGAGCACGCCATTTGAAATGAGTCACTGACTGTAGCGCCACCTCCTTAAAACATTAAACAATAACTTTTTTAAACCTTTTTATCTTTATGTTTTAAATTTTTTTTTTTTTACATTTTCAACATCGTGGATAAATTCTTATATGCTCCCGGCAACACACCGAACGTCAACTTTGCCTCCTTATTACACTCACCCCTACTTTAGTGGGAATAATGAGTCTGCGTCTTTGATGTGCACAGGATGATGCGGGGATCAGAGTCATGCATCGGGCCCGCAAAAAAAGTGATTCGCGGATGGTATTTTTTCAAACATTTTTTTCCAGGTTCGGTTCTGGGTAAAACAAAGAAGATGCGGGTCGGGTCGCGGGTGTTGCATAATAAATATATTTAAATAATAATAATTTAATTTAATGATTAAAGATTCCTCAGACCTCTCCCCCGCGGGACCGCGCATAATCATAACATCTGCACCGCATCAATCTGCTGCTGAGCGCGCCACATTCTAAATGGCTGAGCTGAAGCTCTCTAGCGGAGAATACAGCATTGTAAATAACAAGAGCGAAATCCAACGTCTGCAGAGGCTTTTGGTCTCATCCTAGATGGAGAAAATGACCAACATCCCACACTTTTTGAGCCAAATACGCAACTGCGTGTGTTAATAATTGCATGTTTTCACTGCTTATAGGTTATGCGGGTTCGGGTCGGTTTGCGGATCTTGTGCCGACGGGTCGGGTCGGTTTGCGGAACTAATTGGCAATATGTGCCGGTGGCGGGGCGGGCGGGGGGGGGTTCGGTATTGCACATCGCAGGTATGGGGCAGCGGGTCTTGAAAATCAGACCCGTGCAGGACTCTGGCGGGGATGCAATGTAGACAGGAATAAACGCAGATCATCCTCTGGCTGCAGCCTTGACCGGTACTTGCTTTTGATTAAAGTCAATGCGGAAAACCCGCACTCACACAGGTAGGTGGAGGTGGAGGTGAAGGGAATGAGCACCTTTACAGCCTTTTTGGCGAGTTGGGGGAACTCGGTCTCCACAGACAGCCAAAAGTGTTCAAGTGACACTTTACTCATTTTTTTCTCGTAATTTTTTTCTCACGCTGCGCCTCCCCTGAAGCTCTCTGGCGCCCCCCCAGGGAGGCGCGCCTCACACTTTGAAAACCGCTGCACTACACTATATATAATCCAGGGGGCGGTATTGCGCCTAAAAGCTGTTTGCCAGTCGCCCTTAAACAACAAATGAAGAAGAAGAAGAAAACACAAAAAAACGAACAAAATACAAGAAGAAGAAAAGTTAGTATGGCGAGTTCAGATAACACACAGGAGCTAGAAGACCCACCTGCTTCTTTTAAATCAGCTTTGTGGGAACATTTCGGGTTCCCTGTGGACTACAATAACGATGGAGTGCGTGTGGTGGATCGGACGAGGACGGTGCGGTATGCTAATGGTAACACACGCCAAACATGCTAAATCATATCAGAAGGCATCACCCAGATTTGCCAGTCACCGGAGCCGGCGAAAGACAACAGCAGTTCAACAGCTTATCCCCGCTGTTTTTAAGAAGCCAATAGACATGAAAGCCGAGACACCAAAATAAATAACGGAAGCTTTTGGCATATGTTTTTCAACGGCTATGCTGCGCCCTTATGCAATAGTAGAGGACCCTGGCTTTTATTGATTGTGATTGAAAGTGATTGAAACACTATTTTATTATTTATTTTGTAATATTTTCAAGACATTCTTTTTAGTTTTACAGCTTATTGAACCTTTTTGTTTGACATCAGCCATTATAGATAATATGGCCATCTGAGTGTGTGGTACTGTTTGTGGTTTGTTTTTAACCGTGTAATACAGTTCATTATTCAAAAATTAGAGTTCCTTATTTCTAAACTGAAACTTGCACTACTGTTCAAAATAAATAAAAAACAAACCTGGCATTATGCATTTGGGACTTTTTTTTGCTTTTTCTTGTTGTACCGAACCGTGGCCCCCAAACCGAGGTACATACCGAACCGTGAATTCTGTGAACCGTTACACCCCTATAATATATTATTAATAGTTAATTACATTGAAGACTTTTCTTTTTGACGCTGCCTTTTATTAAATAAAAAAACGATTCATATTTTACACTGCACTGTAACTTATATTTCATACCAGTGTTATTCTATTTTAGCTGGTTTTAACTTGTATTCTTTTGGCTTAAATTACTTTATTATAATATTCAAATGTCATTTTATTTTCGCTTTATATGTTTTTTGCTATATAAAACATGCCTCGTCTTAAATTACTAACCAAAAAAAAGAAATAGGATCTTTGCAATAAATTGATAAAATTTAAATGTATAGGTTCATCCCTTATGATGACATATGGTGCTAAGAATACAACAGTATAGAGGGAATATCAGTGAGGGAGCTGCCTTACTTCTCCAGCAGCACAGGAGGTCTGCTCATCATCAGGATCCTCCTCCAGTACCAGATCATGATTATGAGGATGCTGGGAGTGAGGAAGGTCTTCATCGCAAACCACACTTTGGTGAAGCCTCCGTTCTGGTGGATGCTCTTGGAGAAGAAAAAAGGAACCAAAGTCAAATATTAGCTTTTTGAATGTTTCCTGGTTCCCAAGCAGGCGCCAACACCACCTCACTCGATGGCAAACACCCTCAGTTTAATGCATAACCTTTAAGAAGTTTACCGATCAAATGCCAACTCACCACGAGACGAATGTCCTTGATCTCTCCGATCCCCACGTTGACCTTCTTGCGCTCGTTGACAGGCAGGCGGATGTTGAGCAGGTAGTACTTATGGGCCACGCTGCCCACCTCCATGAAAGGCAGCAGTTCACACTCATAGTAACGGCCCTCGTTCTCAAAGGTCTGAAAAACACACAGCAACACACCATCTGGTTAAAAACTGAAAGATTTACTGCACTGTAAAACCCTCTGCAAAAGAAATGTAGCTTTTAAATCGCATCAATAAATAAAACAAGTTAATAAGCCAACACTGGTGACATCAAAGTTTCATTATCATGAGCAGCATCCAAAGTCAGAACATTTTTTGTGTGATGACTGTCATATCATGAAACTGCAACTATACAAGCTCTAAGGTTCGATTAGAAACCATATAAAAAATTACTTTTACCATATGCAATAGAATTTTCTGGAAGCTGAAAATCACCATGTCATTGTTTTAATGCAGGATATATGTTGTGTTTGAAATAACTTTTTGTGGTGCAAGAAGTCATATCCCGAGAAATTAGTTGGCATTGGTAGCATTTCCAGTGAGCTCGTTACGAGGTCAATATATTTTTTTTAATTATATTTTGGTTAGATTCCTGTGGTCTGTGGTTAACACAAGCAAAAGATACTTTCACGTTTTGTTCTAGGACTTAAAATACATAAGTAAACAGCTTAACCTTGTAAACACCTGCAGCTTTTACCCGTTTTTATAAAAGCAGTTGCTAACAATTGACAAAACAAGACTGAATGTCATCAAGCCAAAGATGAGTCCGTCTTTAGCTTAGAGGTGGTGATGCGCAGCTGTATGTAGTCTGTTTATAGCGTCAGCTTTTACTCCTGGCAATTGCATTTATGCTTCAAAAATAAAATGTGGTGTTTATATGTGGACATTTTCATGCTGAACAACTGTTTGCCACATATGTCATTATTGCAATATTCCAAAATCTAAATTGAAAAATTAAATTGCTCTCAGTCGAGGGAGCCCTTATGACGCTAACTTTCGGGTCGGCCTACAAAAGTACATCATCCCTGCACCCCACTGCTCTAAAGATGCATCATGGGGAGGCTCAGAGTGTCATGATCACCTTGGCTGTAGTGAAGTTGCAGCTGAGCTTCCTCTGTTCGAAGGAGTGAGCCATCTCCGTCCACTCGCTGACCGTGTCGTCTCTGTAGGCCAGCCCCACGTCGATGGTGGCCAGCGATCCATCCTCTGGAACAAAGACCACAGCAGCAATTCACTTTCAGATCAATACAAACATATTGTCTGTCAATTAATGTCCCCCAATCAAAATATATTTTGCGCAAAGTCATTAGTTTAAAAAAATGACGTAGAGCTTGCAGAGGAGGAGTGTTCCTTTCAAAAAAGTGTTTTGATCCGTCTCAATTGTTACTGTGATAGAGATTTATGATTTTAGGTTCTTAATTTGTATGCGTATGCTCACTACTTATTCAATCATTACACTTAGGCCCCGTCCAAACAGAGACGAAACGGGTTGTATCCTCTAACGTTCTCTATCGTATAGACCAGGGGTCTCCAACACGTCGATCTACCGGTAGCTCGCGGGCAGCTTTTCAGTAGCTCGCCGCTTGCGGTTCACAGACAGTGTAGAGAAAATCCGACGACAATAAATGCACCTGAATCAGTCCGTGTCGCTGCGGCTCAGACACACATGGATTTATGTTTTAAAAAATACTCGCGTTAGCACCATGTCAGGATTTTTGGTGGATTTAATTAAGTCTTGGATTGCAGAGTGTGAATGTCCTTGTGCTATTTTCAGTTGATAAATACTTGTGTAATGTTTGTGAAGGCAGGAGGAAAAAGCATCCGCGATCACCGTCTCCTCTGTTCCTCCAAACCCCGCCCTGAAAATAATGAGTGAAAGGCAGATAGTAACCTGATAGAAACGTTATTATTCACTTAATCACTGATTGAGATATGATGAAGCTAACTTAATCTCATACATTCATGGGATTTATGTAACAGTAAGACAGAGAATAAGTGTGCACCCACATGTACTATTTTTGTTTTTATATGCTGTTGTAAATACTCCTGTTGTCTGCTGTGTTCAGACTCAAGTCATGTGTGTGATGCCAATTCAGGACCTTCAGTGTCCTTTTTTTAACAGAAGACCATTGCTAGAAGCTGCAGCTAGACTGCAGAAGTATTCGTTTTTTGTTTTTGAGGATGCAACAATTTCACACACATATATAGGGAGGCTAGACCAGTGGCGGCGCCAGGGTATGGCTGGGGTAGGCTACAGCCATACCAAGAAATGGCTCAGCCCCACCTTAGCCCCACCATGAAAAATGATGTTAAAGTAAGCAAATTCAATTAAATAATAAGCAAAATGCTAAATGTTGAGAACACGGCTTGCGAAAATATACGGGTCGTGTCCACAACTCACAAACTGATCCTGCTGTTACAACAAGTGCACATTACTGATGCAATATGGATTAGACCATTCGGGCTTATGCTAGAAGAGGGGTGCAAGGAATAGTCTAAGTAGTGGGGGAGTGTTATACACTAAAAGGTGTGGAAATTCTCTGGAGTTATAATATCAGCGCGGCCGCGGTCAGCTCAAAATGCCTCCGAATGCAATTTGAATAGAGTCAGACCTACAGCCAATCAGAGCAACGAAACGTTGGGTCTGCGTCATGCCTTACTGATTGAGATCAGTCGGAACCGCCATTCAGTATCCCCATTGGAGCTTCAACGTGTACTATCATACGTCACGTTCACAGTGATCCCTTTTTATTTACTACAAGACAAATGTGCCGTTTTATTTCATACAGTTCCATTTTGATTGAGACAGGGAAATAATCTAAACCTCGCGCGTGGCGTTTCACTGTCAAGGGGGGCGATATAGCGTGTATGTAATTACATTGCAAATACTGACTTGAGCCCCACCACTGTACGGGTTAGCCCTACCATAGATTACCCAACAAAAATACTCTGGCGCCGCCACTGGGCTAGACCTATACAATTGATTTATTATGGTTTATAATTTCATGTCAAGACGAAGAAGAAGAAGAAGATGGCTGAACTGTGCAGTGTCAATCCTGGGGAGATGGAGATTTATAACCTCCAAAATCATGTTCAGCTTAAGTCTCAGCAAAACTCACAACATTTCTGGATCCTTGTAGACCCAGAAAACTCTAAGAACATTCACCAAGCAGCACTGAAAATGTCTGCTTTATTTGGCTCTACAGCCCTTTGTGAAGCAGCTTTTTCTGACATGAATGTCATGAAATCTAAATACAGAACAAGACTGACTGATGAACATCTAAATGACTATTATGGCGCATTTCCACTACAGCGCGGAGCTCGCTTTAAGCGTGCCGAGCCGTGCGGGGCCCGTTTGGTTGCGTTTCCACTTAGCGTAGTACCGGCTAGCTAGCGGGTACTATTTCCAGATTTTCTGGCCCCATAAAATCGAGGTTCTTTCCGGGCCAACAAACAGGCCTGAGACATGCTAAACTAGACAGAATCGCTGGCAAGGGGGCTACAACTACAACAAGATGAACATATTTGACCGTGATTTAATTGTAATACACGTTTCAAAATGATGCCGAAGTAACAACATACTGATACCGGTTAGTAAAAACCATGAATGAATGCTTTGACAAGTTTGCAGACAGACGGCAGGCGAAAAACCTTTTAAAATGCGTGTTGTCTAAATGGAGATCGGCTAAGCTAACGCACTATATGCTCCGACCGTCCACACTCACAACAACGGCCTATACAGACATAAATAAACCAGCGACTGTATTCGCCATGACACAGACAGTCTGTGGTTTGTACTTGTTTAACTTTTGTCTAGTTTCTGAACAGATATGAGGAGCTGTGAGCTTGAGTGCTAACAGCTAACGGCTGATGTTGTTTTTCTGGGGTTCTCATTGAAGATGATGTCACGGCTCCGCCTACACTGCGTTACTATAGTTACTGCCTCAGCTACTAAACTGTAATGGAAATGCGCCATAAAGTGAGCCAGGCCTAACGAGGCCTAGCCATACCGAGCGAGGCCGAGCGAGGCAGTGTAGTGGAAATGCGCCATTAGAGTGAACCTAAGTGGGTACACTCCAGCATACACCTCTATGGTGGACTCCATGCAGTGCCAGTCATCTCACTAACTGTAAAAAAGAGTGAATGCACTTATTTTACACATGTGCCATAAGATGCTTGTAAGGTGGTGATTAAGGTGATGTACTTACTCTGTGGGCCATAATAATATGTGAGAAATTGTCGTTTACTTGGACCTTGATGTGAAGTTAAGATTTTTGATAAGCTTTGGGTATTGCAATTTCACACGTGTACAAAAGTAGCTTAATTCAACTGATGAGTGCTATGTGAATAAATGTAAGCGATGTGATGCAAGTAGCTCTTGGCCACTTTCATTTTTTCAAAGTAGCTCTCAGATGAAGAAAGGTTGGAGACCCCTGGTATAGAAGGTTCGTCCACACGAGGCCGACACGGAAACGCGGATACGGAGCCTGATCCGATAGCCCTGTGATAACGGCTCCCAAGGTGGGTAGATCTGCGGACGAAACGCTCTGGGGGGCCAAACGGCTCCGTGTACGCCCTATACGATCATTTCCTGATAACGATGACGCCATAGCCCCGCCTCTCCCCGCCTCTGCTGCTCAGAAACACATTGCTGATGTGTTTCGCCAACAACAACAACAACAACAATGGCGGATCACAGGGTTGCTTTCGTGCTCCAGACACTACTGACCATGCTACAGATGTTAGTGCAAAATCTACAGCTCCTCTACCACAACCATCAGCAACAAGTGGACATGGAGAACTACATGAACTACATGTTGCTAAATCCACCGCGGAGAATAAACAGAAAGGCAACCATGGCAACCATGCTCGGGGGGGTCTTCTTCGCTGCTTTTGGTGTATTTTGTGGCGGAAGTACAGCGCCACTTACAGGCCCGGCATATGTACTACAGCGCCTCCAGCGGGTCGAGCGTCTCGTGTGGACGGACACGTTTCTTGAGTCGATTCTGTGTGGACGGAAGACTTTTTTGATATCGACATCGGTTCGTTTTCATTTTCGTTTCCGTGTGGACGGGGCCTAAATGTCATCCAGCTGGTGTTTTTATTAGGGCTGTCAAGTTAACGCGTTAATAACAACAACAAATGTAACGCCACTAATTATTTTAACGTGCAATTAACGCATGTGTATTTGTCCTCGGCCCGCCCCGTAGTTTCAGAGCCCAAAGGTTTGACGTTGTTGTTGTTAGTTGGATGGTGGGAGATTCTAGCGAGAGATATGGATACAAAAAAAAGGTGTTTTAAACAGCAAGCCAAGCACACAGCTGATGCTGACAGCCCCGCTCCTGCCGCTCGCTTGCGGCAGACCACGCTTGAAAGTTTGCCGGGGAGACGCCTGGACAACAACAGCGATAGCTAAATGGGTGGCTACAGCTTAACATTGTGGAGGACGAGAGGATGCGTTAGATAATTCGGATCGCATCCAACGTGTCGACTGCACATCACAGCGCATTATTTTGACCCACAGTGGGAACTTCAGTCTCATGCTTTGACTGAAGATGAAGAAAGACAGAGGAGCGGCATTTCGCCGACAACTGTAAACAGGCTTGTCTGTTTGAGCAACTGGCTCAGTGCAAAGAAGTACACAGGGTTGGGAGAGAGTGAAGAGAGAGAGAGGTTCCAGGTTATTGTATTGAAAATATTCAGGAGAATATGTCATTCTTCAGAGGTTGTTGTGTTGAGAATATTCAGGAGAATATTTGTCATTGTTCAAATGATAATAAACAAACATTTGCATAAAGCATATTTGTCCACTCATATGTTGATAAGAGTATTAAAAACTTGAAAAATATTCCTCTAAGGTACATGTAGAACAGATAAAAAATGTGCGATTAATTTGCGATTAACTATGTACATCATGCAATTAATCGCGATTAAATATTTTAATCGACTGACAGCCCTAGTTTTTATCCAAAGGAATTTACATATACTTTAATTCCATGGACACGCCTAAGGGAGCAATTTTTGGGTTCCGTTGCCCAAGGTCACTTTGACACAAAGTGCAGGGGCTGTGGATTGAACCACTAACCCTCTGATTGGAAGACATACATTTAGACCCTGACTCACAGATGCCCATAATAAAGACCAATAGCAGAAGAAAAAAAAAAATGCAAGAATGCAAGGGCGTTGGTCAACCAAAAATCTTGGTAGACTGGAGTTTGGTCGAGTGTATTGTTCCCAGTAGCCTAAATTGAATATAAAAACATAAAAAGCAATTTTCAGCAAGTTCAATTTTTATTAAATTAGCTCGGATAGATCTTTGACATCGGAAATACCACACAAAAAAAATCGACCAGTTACCCGATACTACCCACAACTTGTGCCAGTAGAAAACCAAAAAAGCACAGTTCCAAACAAGTTGAGTGGAACCATGACGGTATCATGCAGTGGAAAAGGGGCACAAGACATTCTTGTTGTTGTAATCCGTTTCTTATTATACCTCCTTCGCTCAAAGAAGAGGCTGTTATTATTCTAGTGATAGGATAAAATGAAGTCCTGATGACAGACAGCCACTGCCTTTTAATTATGAAACGAGCACAGAGACATCACTGCTGGCACTGACATGGAGACAGTCCCAAATATATATATCATTGCTGCTCATATCCAGGTACCACGCAAGCATTTTTATAAGCTGATACCACTCCAGTTTGGTACAGTGTAAAAAGGATTAGGAGGGACATTTTACACCTATCATCAAATCAAAGTGCTCCATTGCTGCAGTTCTAACCAATGTTAATATATGAAGGCTAGATTTTCAACTAGGCTGTTCATAGTTGGTTTATTGTAAAACAATCAAGGTCAAATATGTCAGTGTTAATCCTGTCACCTGGGGGGAATTGTATAGATTACCAGGATTATTTCTCAGCATGTAAACATATTCAGTGTGCGCTCCATGGTGGCCCAAATCTAGATTACTTCCTACTTGACATTCATTTCAACAAGAGCTTGAGGTGGCCTCCAATATCCCATCCCGGTGAATCCAACAAAAACATCCAGCGCCAAGCTATTAGAACTGCATCTTTAGATCACATTACAAAGCCAAGTGTTCTCTCCTCCAGAGTGCCTCTTGGCCGTTGTGAAACAAGCTGGAGTGAAGAGAAAGAAACTCGGTGGCCTGTGCTGTTAAGAAAAAAAAAAAAAAGTAGAGGGAGGAGGAACCAGATGAGAACTGGCAGCCGACTGTCTGTGTAATGCCCTCCGCTCTACCATTGGTGGAGACAGAGGCCCTCCAACGTGAGCCAGCTTCATGCTAACATTCCACTCCAGTCCAGCGGCCATTGCCACGGAGACTAAGCCTCCTCAACAGCTGTGTTATTGCTGGACTCTGGCCAAGGGGGTGCTCTCAGCCGGGTGGAGTGGGGCAGGTGGGTGGAGTGGTTAATAAGGGCGAGCCTCGCACATTGTTCCACAGATAAGGTACACTGGGAAGATACAGACTTGTGTTTATTCATCATACAGAGAGTCATGGTTCAGACAGGCTGATGCCATGGTGTCATTAAGGAGGACCTTGGTTAGCAGATATTGGGGATTATTAGCATTTATTAAATCTGATTCCAGGATGTAACTAGTGCAAGGAACTATATCGTATCAACTCAGTTTAGGTTTCATATCAACATGTTTAAAGAGTAAAAGTAACACATATTTTAATGATTGAAAGCCCTTTACTTTGTCTGTAATTTGGCAAAGATTCAATGACAACCTTATTCCATATTTTTTTCAGATGGTAACTTGCTTAAACTGAAACACTAAGAAAAGTTTTACCTAAAATAATTCGTTTTTGGTATTGTGCTAAAGGAGAGAATATTACATTTGTTAACACTAAGATAAACACATGTTTGCCTTTATCAAAATAAAAGCACCCATCAGAACTCAACAATTACTGCAGTTATTTTATAAGACTCGTGCTACATATGGATGTTGTAAATAGTAGTTTAAGTTCCTTCAATGTACTGCTTGATTTTACTTTTCATGAAACCAATAGGTGTGAAGAGTCATATTTGAGAAGGATATCTATGAAAGCTCCATCGATGGGCCGAGGCATCAAGTGTTGTTACACCTACCATGCAGCAAGCAGATATTACTTTATTATTATAATTACTACACAACAGGCCAAAGGCTTGAGTGTGTTATACACAAGTTAGTTAGTACTTTCAAGCACAACTCCCCTCAGGAGAAACAAAACAGTCAAGACACACTGCAGAAGGTTTCTACTACAAGCAGCATGTACAATACTCTTGTTCTCGCAGCACCTCATGTAGATCAGACAGAGTCAGTGTGAGACGGAGCGGTCGGGGGTCCGGCCTGACTCACCACTCCTCTGTTTGGCAGCCAGGCAGTAAACAGCCCGCAGCACAGCTCCACTGAGGCTGAGAATGTGAGCAAACAAATGATGCCGATGAGTAGGCCGCCATTGGAGCATGACTGTTTAGACAGGCCGGACTAGAAAGGCCGGGTCATATAAAATGACAACACAAACATTTGATCTCTATGTTTACAATTACCTTCCTCTTCATTACAAACTAGCCTAAGTTGGATGAATCAAGTATTATGGGTATTTGTCAGTGTGGACTGTGTGTCAGAGGTTGTTATGAAGCAAGAATGTGCATGCACTCTAAGCCTTGAAGCTGAAGATGTGATTAGGAGTCAAAACCTCTTTCCCAGGCTCCGCTGGTGATCCAGTCACTTATGAGACTCTGTCACCATCCTCTAATCCCTCTTACCAGGATCCCTAGCTCCCTAGCAGGATACCAAACCCTGTCTTCCTCCAGACATTAGTTATCTCCCCTTTCCTCCCCCATTTCCCCTCATTCAAGCACTGAGCTGATGCTAAGGTCTGTCTCTAACCCCTGACACTCATTGGTGGGTTTCATTACAATAGACACGAGATATTTGAAACAGCCCAGGGCAAAAAATTAAGTCCCTCTGGATTAAAAGGGTTAAAGAAAATCTGAAAAATCTTCTGTCTACCCTCAGAGCTTTAAAATACTTCAACGCCCATAGATTGTCAGGACCAAGAGGTAAAAAAAAGATAAACTCGTGCATTTAGTTCTTCTCTGATTTGTGTACACTCAGACTTTTATAAAAACCAACCAAGAGGAGTACACAAACATGAAGTTATACACACTCAAACGTTACTCTGTGGAAAACAGCATCTGTATCTGACAAAGTTATGCAGCACTTTGATGCTTCCGATGTGTATACTTTTCACGAAATCGCCCACATGTAATGAATAAAAAATAACAACAGGCACAGTATTGATTGTGGGCTCATTACTGTGGAATCCATGTCACACACTTATTAAGGGACTTAATGAAGTGACAAATTACCCAGAGTTGGATGCAAGCTCTGCAGTATCTGAGCCATTCATCAGGGAACACCCACGCTGACATGCATACGTGTTACTATGGTTACTAAATGGTTTGCCTAAAGAGGTATATACATGGCCTTATACAGATACACGTATAAGATTTTTTCTAAACATATTCAAATCAGCTGATTTCTTAGTAGTTAAGCTTTGAAAGTATGCGTAAATCACATAAATGCTTTAATAAATCCTGTGTTTAGTTTGTTTACTTTCACGATTGAAATCTTTCAAAACAGTCTTTGGTTGTGTGATCAGCCACAGGGCTTCAATAGACAGCCCAAATGACTGTACTAAGGCAAAAGGGTTAAGTTCGTTTGAACTGAACCAAACAGGTAAGGTGTGAAAGCACTCAAAACTTCAAATGGCAGGACAATGGGGACTATTGCATCTGTCCTCTGAACAAAATTGGGAGAATAGACAGCAACAAATGTAACCCCACTCTGAAGGGGATCTCCCCAATTCAAACATTGATGTGTAAGAATGAAATAATACTTAAATTAGACTGTTTCAAATCATTTCAGAAATGGTAAAAACAATTAATGACGTCTTTTAAAGCGTCGAAAAGACAAATGTCAGCTGTGAATTTCCATAACTGATGATCTTATATACCAAGTATATAAATCATTTAGCTGTGGTTATAATAAGAGATCATTGCTCAGAGGCAACTAACAAGAAACAGCTCTGGTTTAAATCCGTCATCTATCTTCATTTCGTCTCAAGAGTGTCCTCTAAATCCGTCTAAACCCCCGAAGGGTCTATAGAGAACAACCAGCAGGGCATCCATCATTGTTTGCCACCTTTCAGCGTAACAGAAATCCAATCTACTGAATAAGTCACTTTTCTGTTGTTCCCTCAAGCGTTCCCCTGATAAACTGAAATGAGACCACAAGACAACATCCAACCAGGACGTCTCGCCGGCAGGGTAATATGTAACAAGTATTCCTGGTACAGTTGGAATGAATGAATTTATGATGCGTGTGATGAGACGTGACAATAGATGTGAATATTTGAGACGCTAGCTTGGTCTCATTGGGCCTCAAATATTTGCCGTCAGATTGTGAAACTAAGAAATACCAGCAATAAAATATTGACAAAAGTAGGGGAAAATAAGTTGAAAACACTGAAAAAATGGAAGGCGTATTCAAGACAATTAACCAAGTTATTCATTATTTTTTCATTACCACCTAGATGGCTTTATATCCTGTTAGAATCCCTTACCACAAATTGCTTAGTTAACCAGCAGTCGTCAGTTCAAGTGATTAGTGGACTAGTCGTCGCACTTCTATGATATGATTATTTATTTATTTTTATATTGGCATCACAAAATGGTTTAATTTCCAGGGCTACAATTTGACACGTGATAAGCGGTAGTGTGTGACTATGCAAACAGTCGTAGCGCCTGAATGGTTTATTTATTTAACTGTATCCATCAAAGCAAACGGAAAACTTGGAAAATGGAAATATGCACATTGGCTCATTAAGTCCTCATGGAATACAATTGTAATGTCTTTCTTTCCAAGGTCAGCATTATTTTATATTATAGGTCTATATATTATAATATTAGGCCAGGCTACCGACTGACTCGCTGTCAGTTACTGCTGCTTTTTACCTTCGATCCCAGTCTACACATTAAGAAAAAAGAAACATGTCGTCAGGGGACCTCTGGTTTCGCTCACAGTGAAGCCAACTTTTGATAGTATGCACTTCCGAGGATACGTGGATGTCGATGGCAAATGTTTTTCGGCGGGGTTTGCATGTCATGCTTTATACGCTCAAAATGATCCCAAACTTTGGATTTCCTGCCCAACAAAATGTACTTAACAACTCGGCGCGGCTCCCAAAAAGAAGTGTGAGGGGTTTTCTGGCCAATGCGACAATGCACAGCGCCCATATGGAGTTTTGTTTTTTTAAATGTCCATGCAACAAATACAACAATTGCTCGACTAAGACTTTTTGAGCCGACTAACGTGTGGTCGACAGATAGGGGGCAGCCTTACTTACCACCAAACCAATACAAGTTAGCACTGCCTCTTAGTTAGACTCTCTACCCCAGGGGTGGGCAAACTTTTTGGCTCGGGGGCCACTATGAGTTTTAAAATTTGACAGATGGGCCGAGCCAGTAGCAGATCGGTGAAAACATATTTAGCAGTCCACTCGTCATTATACACTCAGCACTCAATGTCGACTTTTCTTTTCTTTGGTCCACTCATTGTTACAGATGTAGGTTCAAAGGTGAATTAGGTTCAAAGGTGACTTATTGCGTCATTGCGTCATCGTTTTCGTCATGACGTAACCGTTTACGTGCTTTCTTATGACCCACACAGCGTTTTACGTCGCTGATTTTCTCCGCAACACCGCTCACAACAACATCAATAGAGGACTGCGTCTGGTAGTTTTTAATCATACGAAGCCAGATTAAATTAAAGAACTACTCTCCAACCTATTACCTTTCTCCAGAGTGCCGTGGTGCATTGTTTATGAATGTGGTTCAGCTGCATTACTGCCCGCTGCAGTGCTGGTCGTCTACCGGAGTTTATTCTCCCGTTAACTCACAGCAGCGGCCGCTGTAAAGTTTTTACTGTCTGACTGTCACACAAGCAGCTGATAAATATCCCCCATCCCCATAAGTGAAGGTGTTTTAGTCTGGAAGCTGTTTGGCATCACATCGCTGTTATGAAAGTTTCTCTGGCATTCTACAGGTGATGTTAGCATAGCAACCGAAGCTAATCAGACTATCTTGACTACTTGTTGCTATCATATTGTGGCATAAGCCGTTTTCTACACGCATATTTTACCGGCGTAGTTTTCGTTATGATTTTACTTGTGACGGCCACATGTAGCCCATGTATTGATTCCATCCGATAGCTGCAATAATACAAAACAGGAAAACGTCTGCCTCTTCACAATGGTCAATAACAGTGAACGGATGGTTATTAAAGTAAGGTAAAATAAACAGAATCACACTAAGCGTGGTTAGTGTTGCCTTACTTTATATAAGTGTTTTTTATAAGTGTGTGGTCGCGTTCTAGTCACTTTGCTCAGCGCTACTGCTTGTTACAACTTGTATTCGCTGTACTCGCCATGAATGAACAGTTATTGCTCAGGTTAATCTCGACCCCCTCCAATGAAAGCGTGACGTATTTGGTTCTTGGATCTTGCCGGGTTGCCGAGTGGGGCCAGCTGAGAGAATAGAGGAATAGACCAGACTCCAGCAAAGGTCAATTGTGTCTAGAGTGCGCCATCTAGTGGGATCAACTGAAATGCCGGGTATTGCAGGAAAAAGGCAAAATGAATGCGGTCTTTACAATAATTTAGACAATTTTGTACCAATATTCGGCGGGCCGGATTCAAAAGCCCAACGGGCCGTATATGGCCCGCAGGCCTTAGTTTGCCCATGCCTGCTCTACCCTCTCATATATCTTAAAAGCCATGTCCTGAGGGGGAAACATGAGCTGTGTTGTGCTTAAAACCCATAAGAAAGCCTTGGTTCTCACCTATCTGGTTGTACATCTTGAATGCGATGTCAAACTGCAGGATGACCAGCATGAACTGGAACCAGGGGCTCATCTCTTTGTTGGGCAGAGGAATGTGAACAGCAAACACAATGTTGTTGGCCTCAATCTTCTTGGCCATGGCCTCTTCGAAGGTCCGGATCCTGTCGCATTGGTTAGGACCCCAGGGCATGAACCATTTGGATTCCTCTCGGTGCTTGGTCGTGTCCACACACTTCGCGGCCAAGTAGTGGACCGCTGTGGTCGGGCTGGGAGCTGGAGAGACAAAAACAAAGTAATGTTAGACGAGGTGTCATGTTGAAATACCGCAGCAAAGTGTTTCAAGGTCCTGCCAAGCCAAATGTCTCCTCAAACTAATAAATCCAGAAAAGTTTGAGTAGAAATCAATAAATAAAACTTGAGCACTCGGGTTTGAACTTTGCAAGGACAATATTAATATCTTAGCAACCATTAGGAACAGTCAACAGCTTGGGTTTAGGCCAAATCCAATCCAAACACTTTGGAAATTACTTTGAACAGTGTTTAGAAGCTGCCTGGTTTCAAAGCTCTCCCTCTCTGAGGTGACGGGAAGGGAGAATTCCCGAAAGCTCTCAGGCACCGATTACAATGTTTACGCATTGAGATTCATGAGTTTGACAAGACTGTTTGTGGTCTCTCCTCACAGGTTTTTAGAAGTGCTTGGGAAAAGATCCATCATTATCATGCGAAGACAAAAACTTTAGTGTCCTGTTGTTAAAACTGGAAGGTCCATGTGAACGACACCTGAGGTGTCAGTGAGTTAAAAGCTTAACTATCATGTAGTGGAGAATGATGTCAGAAGATCAGCATGTTCAACCAGCTTGTAAGATTGAGTATGGGCTGGGATTGCGGCAAAATAATTTAGTGCAACACTAATTCAAGAAAAAAAAGTGGTTAGAAATTCTCTCAATGCTATTGACACGGCTTTCTTTCTTATGTCCTTTAGCCCAGAGTTCACTGGACTATACTTTACCAAAAGGAGATAATGCCATCACAAATGTTGCTGAAGGAAAAATGTAAATGAAGCACCCTTTGGCCATCAATAACCTCTGCTGTGGCTGTTTAATTGTATTCTATTGATACATTAAAAACATCCTTTCTTAGGATGCATATTTTGCACAGGAACCCTTCATTAAAATGTAAAACATTGCATTTGTCATTGTATTTCATTTTATATTCGTTATACAGTTACTTTAAATTTAAATTAATCTAAACATTTAAATAAATCATCCACCAAAAGTGCAGTTTGATTCTCAGATTGGTTGTCCTCTCTTAAATCCATATCAATTCTCCTTTATATATTCCCTTGAGATCATGATGCTTTTCACAGAGGTAAAAGAAAATGGGGACATCATTTTTAGTACCCAAGTACCTGGGAGTAACGTTAAGACACAACAGAACCAGGAAGAAAATTGGTAATTAATGGTTTGAGGATTAATAGATATTCCATCAGCAGTATTAATTTGAGTGATGTGCTGAGAGGAAGAGGATTGTCGAATTTGGGGGGCGAGTATTTTGCTCGGTTTATCTCCGAATACGTAGTAATTATGGCGTGTTTTTAAAAGTGATTTTGTTGCCTCTTCTGAGGCCAAAATGTCAAATTCAGCCTTTTTTGTCAGCAATTCTTTAAGAAGATCTGCACTGGGGGAGTCTACACATCTTGTCTGCAGATCCGATAAAGCCCTGGAGAGGCAGATACTCTTCTCAGTATAGATTTTCCTTTGGTAAGCGCAATAGGATATTATTTCCCAAAATTGGACACAGAGAATGGACAGGTTTATGAACAAGAATTGCAACGCCTCGGGCCTTGCTCGAAAAAGAAGAATGGTAAAGCTGGCCCACCCACCCTCTGCAAAGTTTAAGATGGTCTGATGGTTGGAGGTGGGTTTCTTGCAAAAAGGCAATTTTAGTGTTTAAACTTTTTAAATGGTTAATCACATTGTTACATTTCACAGAAGAATTCAGGCCCCTGACATTCCAACTAGTAAATCTTTAAGCACCACTTGGTGCTGTTAAGGAGATAGAGCTCAGCATAAAATGGTACTGGGCAGGTGGTGTACCTGCATGTCCCTGTCCCCATACCTGGGGACTTGCCGGAGGTCTTTGTAGTTAACACTGGCTTATAAAACTGTTGCAAACAAATTATGTTGAAAAAAGACGAGGTTTAAAAGGTAAATAAGAGTGGAAAAGTTAGAGCCAGTCGAGCACGCGTCTACTCAACACACCTCATACCGGAAGTCGAGTCTTCCACTGCGTTTGATCGAAACTCCAAGATACAATAAAGAAAGAAACCCTGCATTCCTAAATGTGATCATCCGTTTTTAGTATCTATCTAAGAAGACTCCAGAAGCTTTAATTACAGTGCTTGTGGAATGTATACCGACTCAAGGTGGGGAACATGAAAGCCTAGAATATTCAGATTTACCTTACAAAAAGGATTAATGACATATCTAAGAGGACTCAAAGCTGTAATCACTGTCAACTGTGAACCTAGCACGCAGCAACTCGTGAGGAGTAAATGCTTTGAGATTGGATTCTTCCTTACTTCCTGGTTTCCATGTCTGCAAGAAAACTATAAAAGTAAGCAAAGAAGAAAGAATCAGAATAGCTTGTTCCTGAAAATCAAATCAAACTCATAAAAGAGGGGTGGACTACACAAACAGTTTGCATACCCTTTGGCTGACAGACAGTTCCCACACTCATAAAACTCAACCAAGGCCATGTTCAAGGAACCTTCAACTGTGTAAGTGGGTTAACAGCTGTGTAAAAATAACATAAAAAAGCAAATATAGCAACAAAGATGACACACCGGACGGAATTAAACCCAGTTATCTATCCGGCCCCCCCTTGCAGTTTGAATATAGTGACCTGTGAGTCTGGCAGCCCACCGGCTCCTCCTGTCTCTCAGTGTGTCCAGGATAATGACCGTCCCCTCAGCCTGCTGACCCCATGCCGTGTCCCCGGGATTGTGGGGAAACAAGGGGAGAAAACACCCTTTCTACTCAATTACCCCTGCCGCCCCTGGCCACCGAGCAACACAAAGGAATCTGGCTTCATTAAATCCATCTCAGCCAGGAACGAACCGAACAAGCTAATTTATCACCAGCTATGTAGTGAGCGAGAGCAGGGACACGGAGACAGGCTGACTGGTGTTGGGGGGCTGTTTTTCCAGATTTAGCCCATAAGAAAGAGGCACATTTTCTATCAAATGTGTTTGTGTGTAGCTGCATGTGTGAGTGGGTGGATTTGAAGAAACTTGACAGCAACTCCAACGGGGTCCTCAAGGCAAAATGCAACTTTGACAGCTGGGTGCTCTTGTGTTTTATATTTGTGCACCGCTGTCTGTCTGAATGCAAATTAAACTAGGGGGAAGAGGAGGAAACATGAATGTTCCGCCTGCGGGGGGATAGGGATTTGGGGAAAAAGAGAGACTTTACACAGGGGGGGGGGGGAGAGGACGGAGTGAAAGGAAGGTAGAGATGCTGCCTGGGGCCCCAAACAGCAGAGAGACATTATATATGAGAGGTGGGGGTAAAGGAGGAAGAGCAGGAAGTATGTGAAGGAAAAAAAAGGGGGGGAGCTGTCGAGTTTGGATCAAATAAGTAAAAAACACAAAAGATTACAGTGCTGAAAATGCAAAAGCAGAGGTGGGAAAAGTACTCAGATCTTGTACTTAAGTAAAAGTACCAGAGTGTAGGAATACTTTGTTACAGGTCAAAGTCCTGCAATCAAAATTGTATTCAAGGAAAAGAAAATTAGTCATTGTGCAGATTGGTCCATTTCAGAATAATATATATGATATGTTTTATAATGATTGATCATTAAAGTGTTCTCAAAGCTGGTAAAGGTGCAGCTAGTTTGAATGACTTTGTATACTGCAGGGTAGCTTGTGAATTTACTCCAGGTGGAACTAAAGTCTGATTTAACACTTGATTATATTTCACATCATTCATCCAGATCTTAAAGTAACTAAAGGTACAAAATATATGTAGTGGAGTGAAAAGTACACGATTTACATCGGAATTGTAGTAGAAGTACAAAGAAGTAAAACATTGAAATACTCAAGTGAAGTACAAGTACCTCAAAATTATACTTAGGTAGAGTACTTAAGAAAATGTACTAAGGTACTTTGCTCCAGTGCAAATATGTTATCCTACGTTATTTTTAGCCAAAACATGAATCCAGCGGTTATGGCATGCAGCAGCAAACACCTTGATACAAAGCAGTGATTTAACTGAGGTGCATTTCGGCAGCTAAGGTGTCAAAGTACCGCATTGTTAAGCACAACTCCTTAAAAAAAAAGCTAAAAGTTAGATCCTAACATCTTTTCTTTTGCATTAAAACGTTGTTTGAAGCTGTTGTTGAGGCACACTTTGTGCTTTTACCGTGTAGAGACGTTGGCGTTTACATTTAACACATTAGTGCACGCGCTCACAAAGACAAATGTTAGCGTTTACATGTATGCACGCGCGCACAAAGACACTCGGTAGCTAAACATGATCAAAGTGAAGGTATAAAAAAGGGGTAAAACTTACCAATTAAACCGCCGACCATGAAGGCAAACGCCTGGAACAAAAGCAGAGTTACTCCCATTATCACCAACTTTTTGGTGCTCATATTCTCAATAATAGCCCCCGCCATTGTGAAGGAAAGGTTTGGATACAAATATCACTCCGAACGAGAAACTAACAAAAATGTGGCGGAAAAAGGGACGAACACGTTAAGTAGGAAGGCAAGCTGGGCCCCCTCCACCGCTCTGCTCCTGCCTTTCAACTTCGAAGGAGGAAAAAAAAGGAATCACATGACCGACTAGCACTCAGCTTTATCCCCGAACAGCCAACACTAGAGCGGGGGAGAGATCTGTGGAGCGCCGCCGCATAGCAATAGAGGCTGGTAATGCAGGTTACCGTGTCATTGAATGCCTGTAACAGCGCCCCTGTTGTGCGGTACAGCCTGCAGGGCTATTTAAAGCAAGGTTTAGAAGTCCCATCTCAGGTTTAGTGCCAATAACCGTCAACACATTGTCCTTCAGCTATTATTGAGCAAAATTGATGTTTCTTACCAAGAAGAAATAATAAAATACATACAAATGTAAACAGATGGACAATAGGATATTCTACAGTTTTGGAATTTAGCTAATAAAAATGAAAGACACATTCACCAGAATAGGGTATTATTATGAATCAAAGAAGTCTCACCACAAAGTCAATTTATTAACTGTTCTGGACCTGAGCTTCGTAAATCTAATGTTTTCTGGCAAATACTTTTGACCACATTGGTTCAAAAAGAGGTTCAACATTGACTCTTCCCCTTGGAATACAATTTGGAGCAAGATCAATTTTCTGTAGAGATTCCAATATATGACATGATGTTCATCAGCAGATGAAGTTTGACCTTAATGTCATTGAATGCTGCATTTTTAATTTCTTATAAATGACTAATCTGCTTATCAAGTAGCCTATGTTCTTTAAAATTCATGAAAAAACATTTACATTCAGTGGGGAGTTGAGTTGTCTTACCCAATTCAATGTTTAAAATCCTTCCTAAAAACTGGAAAAAGGGACTGAATATTGTCCTGTTGTGCTAACTGTGCTTCCTGAGTATCCTTTTAAGTCCATTTTAAATACACAGGGAACATGGTATTGCAGTATGGATGTCTTACAGATACTGTTACTGAGTGTTTTGTCAAGCACATAGCCTGGTAAGGAAATCAGTAAATGATTAAAAGCTAATTTAGCCATCAAGAACAGTTTTCTCGTTTATAGGTTGGGCTAATTGGCTATCTTCTGAATTTGCATTATGGATAATGTATTTAGACTGCAAATCACAAAAGTCTCAATTTGGGATATCACATCAACATATAGAGATTTCCAGGTAGTAATCCTTCCTGGCTGCTTTTTCTAACCTCTGTTTGTGAACCGAGCTTTCATGTCTTATTCCTACTTAGACAGATGCTGAGAGCTGCAACCAAATCCCATTCTCTCTTCCCAAGAGAAGAGAGAGAAGGGTAGTGAAAGCTAGCTGATAAACCTTCTGACAGTCTGTAGGTTTGACTGAAATTACCAAATGGCGTTGGTGCAGAATGTAGACACTTAGATTCTTTCTCATTCACTCAAATAGAAAACACAGATTTGAAATACTGGGAGTTTTTATTTAAAAGCCATCCGTTGAGCATTTCAGGGTCAAGTAATAAAGACACAAGCACAGGATATGATTTAAAAACAATGCAACATGCAACTTCTAGCAAGTGTACAACTATTCAGTACCAAATAAAACACAACACATGTAAACACCGCAAAGTAATGGAGTCTATGAAAAAAACAAAACTTTGAAGACAAACTGAAAGGAAAGCATGATTGTGTCTTCTGAAGTGAAAGAGAGAAGCAGAGGATCTCTGGCTCCCTGAAATGACTTCCTTTCCAATTGTTCCTATTTACTCTACTTGCCAGCAGTGTGAGTACCCCAAAGTTATATGATAGAAATGTACAGTACAGGTCCCCAGCACATAGAAACTGTCGGATGCTAACTTGCATATGTTGGGCAATTTGCATAAGTAGCATTCATTAGCATTCATTAGCATTCATTAGCATACACAGACAATAGTACAAAAATGGCCCGGCCGATTTGCACATTTTTGGTGTGGTTTCTGACATATCGAGGATGCTGAATCAATTTAAGAAATTTTTAGGGTCAAATATGGCAGTTTTAAGTTCCCTAAAACTTTCAAATCAACCCAAAATACTTCAAAATCAGCTCAGTAAAAATATGGTCACTTTCTGGTTAAAACTGCCATTTTACTATATGGCTATATTTACTCTTCATTTCTAACATAAAACTTTGTTGTACTTAACATTTCCGGGTTCACAATAGGACTCTATAACCTGGCAAATAGACTAATTCTTGATAGTGGCTTAGATACAAATTAGCTATTGGGTGCAACAGATCAATAAACCACGTTATCAATTACAAATGATGTAGCAACAGGAAGTCATTTGACTACTGATGTGATACTGATGATACTGATGATACTGTTATGAAATCCGATGCTCTGCACCATGACCAAGGCATATAGAGGCTGCCATTCAACCTGATGATAACTCTGTTTTTGGCACTTAGGGATTTAGGTTAAAATAAATGGCAATAAAAAGTGCTAGCCAGCTAAGGAGTCAGATAGGTGGAAAGAGCTTGGGGAATTTTGTGTTTTTAGAAACGTGCACGGATTCTGTCGAAGGGATCTGTCTCCCACATCTTGGGGTCCCAGGCCTGGAACCAGCCGGTGAAGGTGGGGGGCTCGGCCCCCTGTTTGACGGTGGTGATGGGCAGCCCCCTGCGACCGGACGGGTCTGAGTCCACGTACTCTTTAGCTGCAGGACAAGAGGTAGAGGAAGGGGTAGGTAGAAAAACAGACAGGGAAACGGAAATGATGTTAGGTCTAATATTTATATATTTATTATAGGAACACAAAGTGTTGAAACTGACAGCTAGCTGCTGATTTTGTTGACAGTTTCAACCCTTAAAAATACTGCACAAATTAATTTGATTGTACTGTGAATAATTAAAATGCATAACAATGAAGGTGTTGGAGCTACGCATTGATTATTTAACAGTCACATTTCCTGCAGTTTTTTCTTAAAGGTCCCGTGTCATGCTTTTCTGGTTATTACCCGTCCCCTTGTGTGTTATGTAGCTTTTTATGCTTGTAAACGGTCTGCAGGTTCACAAACCCTCAAAGTACACCCTGTAGCGAGTAAAACACAGAAAAGACCTGTCTATGCTGCCCCAGAACACCTCGTTGGGGATTTCTCTTTTTCCATTGTTTACTTCTTGGGTATAGTGACGTATTTCGGGTATAGTGACGTAACGTAACGTCCGCGGAGCCGTTACATTTGGACCAATCCGCGGACTTTCTCACACACACACACTCGGCGGTACGTTGCGAGGCTCGCTGCTGCGAGGAGCGGGACACTGTGAGCTGGCTCACTGGTGTGGGGTCGCCGAGACAGCGAGACACCGCGGAACTCAGCCTGGGCACACACACAAACTCCCAGCCAGGCTGCGAGTGTGTGTGTGTTTCGGGCTGGGTTTCGCTGTTTCTCGCTGTCTCGCAGACGGCCACTGGGCTCACAGGGAGGGGCGGGGCAGGAGCTCCAACAAGCCGTTTAGGACAGAGAGTGAATACACATACTATACAGAGATGCTGTATGAGAAACCAATGTGAGTTTGGAAAATTGCACAATATAAATCTATTCTAGTAGACCTCAACAATGGAATTATGATCATTAGAAATGGCCATGACATGGGACCTTTAAAGTAAATGTATTATTATTTAGTTTAATTATTTTAGTTCATGTAATTCATTATGCTTTTATTTTGAAGGCGGTTATGGGCACTGAGATATTTGGGGACCTGGTGATTATGTATACTTTGGACACAGGTGGTGGTGGGACTGGCGCACCAGAGATGGAACATGTTTTTTTAACAGGAAAAGCCAGCGGTGAAACCATATTTCTATTGGATTATTGGAATACTACAAAATAAATGCAAAAAAACTACGTTCTTGTCTGGACATTGACATCTGGACAAGATTCACTAACTGGTGCCCCAGTGGCAGTTTTATTTTGAGTAAAATATTCAGTTTTATTCCCTTAATGATTTAGCTGCTATAAAGGCAAGTACTAAATATAACATATAGTTCACTGTAGTCTGAAGTTCTATTAGTCTAACGCCTCAAATGTATTGTACTGTGAAAAGCGCAGTAATGTCAGAGATCAATTTTTAACAGGCCTAAATTAAACGGTAGGCTATCAATGTCAAATATTAAAATAAAATATATGATTTAAAAATGTTTTTCCATATGTTGCAATGTATGAAAAGACCCAAAATGAACCCTGTAAGTGGCCAACATGATACCATAAAAAAAGATTTTAAAAAGCATCTAAATGGTTATGTTTCTGTCCTAAGCTTTCATCCAAATAAGTGGCTGATCACTGTTACTGTGATCACTAGAAACTGTTTCTACTGTACTAAACATGTTTCTGAAGCTAGACAGTATGCTCTGTGTGGTACTTTTGTTTCTTCCTTATTGTATGCAACTAACCTATCTTAGGAGCTCCATTCCTTTCCTCTGCATTAGCATCGTTGCCGACCCACAGGAAGATCTACAGGGAAGAGAAACAGAGTTTTAGGGGTGTGTGTGCGTCATAGTCATTGGAAGACATTTTCACACATGTCAAAGCTTACCTGGTCCCAGGTGTCCAGGAGCATGACATCATCAGTGGCCAGGTCTGACTGAGTGAAGTCCCCTGGTACTTCCTCCACCTGAGAGACAGAGAAAACTCAGACTGACTGTTTGGATTTAGGATTTTTGACACTTTATGTTCATATCTTTCTTGTGAATTTGTTATTTAATCGCATAGACACTCTACAATTTAGCCAAGATAGAGCTACTTTTTAATTTCACTTACAATAAGCCTTCCAGTTTTGTTGGAGCAGCCAAACAGACGTGGGGGTTTGACTACGTTCTGCAGACTCTTGGACGTCTGGTAAGTCTTCTTGCCGCCGAGAGCAGACCAGAAATCACCTTGGGGGGGGGCAGAGAACACAATTTCCATCAGCATCAAGTCATTTGTCCCATTTTGACTTGCTGTTTGTGTTTGCTTCAATTGGAGGTGAATCACTTCCTCCACCAAAATAGATGCCGATGACTCCTCTGTAACTGCAGCATCTGCTTCCTATCAGGCCACTCATTGGGCAAATAGAAAGGCTAGATCTGCATGGCAACACACAGCATATAGCAATTAAACATGACCTGTTAAGCCCCAAGCCTGTTCTCCATGGTCTCAGGCTCGAAAATGACATTCCCAGAACAAATGACTATAACTTCACTTCTAAAAGGGGTAAATTAATAATCTTTTTTCTCAAAGCAATGATAAACCTGTGAGTTGGATGTAAAAAGTCAGAATCAATATAGATTTTTTTTATTTTAAAGTAAATTCAGATTGAACATAGTAAAAAAATTAAATTATAGTGTCCGTCCAAAAGAAAAACATTACTTATAGTGAAAACCACCCTTGAATGATGGGATAGTAGACTAAAAGCTTTAGGAATCAAAACTATAACATATAATGAGTACCCTGTATCAAGATTGATGCAAAACAAGTGACATTTGACCTTTTTAGAGAGGTTTAGCAACAACAAAAAAACACTTCTGGGGTCATTTGGGTGGATTTGCCATATCTCTGGCCCCCCTAGGTCGATTTTGATGATTGACACCTCTTTTGAACCGTTAGAGCCAATAGAATCGAGGGGAAGTTCCTAAATCCATCTAAACATTTCCATTAAGGATTGAGAGTGATGCGCACGCAGTTTGCCCAAAACCGGAAGCTGGGTTGTAGCTCTAATAGCTAATAGCAGCTAATAGCAGCTAATAGCAGCTAATAGCAGCTAATATGAAATCTCTGTTTTTGACAAAAATTGAATGATGGATTATCAGTAATAATTTCAGAGTGACACAGAAACATTGGATTAACCTTCAGCAGCGTTTTTCTCGTTTTAATGCCATTGAACACAACTTTTGATCAGAAAAAGCAAAAGGTAAGACATATTTGCGTTTTTGCTCCGTAAAGCTACGTCGTGTGTTGTCTGGGTTTGCTTCCCCTGCCGGGAATTTGATCGCACAGTGATAATACTTATATTTCTGGAATCTGTGGAATCTCAGCTTTAATCTGATATCTTGTTTGTGCAGATCCGATAAGTAATCAAGTATGTATACCTAGAGTTCTTTGCTAAGTGTGTTAGCATTTCTTCTCTCAGGGCTCATTTAGACGCTTCTTGTGAGACTTGTGTTTTGTTTCGGTAAAAATAGTTCGTATCGTCAGTTAGCTGAGTTTCTTCCCGTTAGGTGGGTATGACACATTCATAGTTTGTTAAATGTTAAGAAGCCCTGAGACACAGTTTCGTGAAAAGAAAGCCCATAGCCCCCGCCGGCTTAACAGGCTAAGGGCCTTTTATTTTTGCCTTTTAAAGTCTAGTACCATAAGGACAATCAGTGACATTCTTCTAAACAACAAAAACAAACAGCTGCTCTAAATCCTTCTGTCAATAAGACCAATGTCTTCAATAAAGTCTGTTCATTTAACTTTTGGCTTTAAACTACTGCGCAGACATTAGGCTAATGAGAATGATGTTTACACTGAGTTATGCATTCTTGTTGCGTTGTCAGAGATATCCAATAAAGTATCATCATTGCCAGGAAAAAAATCTAATATTTGCTTAGTTAGGGGCCCTATTATGGTCATTTTCAGATTCATATCAGTATGTAGTGTCTCTACTGGGACATGTCTCCATGCTTTAATGTTCAAAAAGCTCTGTATGTTTCTCATACTGCACCTCTTTTCACCCTCTGTCTGAAACCAGAGCCCAGTCTGCTCTGATTGGTTAGCTGGCCGGCTCTGTTGTGATTGGTCAACCACTTAGAGATGTTCTGCCCCTTAACCTATCACATACAATTTGTTGTAATGCTAGCCAATAGAAGCGCAAGTGTTACATAGTGATGTCACTATGTTACTAAAGTAAACAAAGGAGTCCAATGGAGGCAGGGGGGGTGGGGGGGGGGAGTGTGTGTGAGAGAACTCCCTCTGGAGGGAACAAAGGGATTTTAACCTTTGCAGACCATTAACATGCATACAAACCTATAGAACACTGTACAGAAGAGGGAAATCCCCAAACGGCATAATAGGGCCTCTTTAAGACACAACCTTTGATGACAAACAGTTTCTATAGTTCCTCAGAGGACACCCACCTGGCTCCTTGCCCTCTGACACCTGGGTGGGATTGCCCCCCAGGAAGCCAACAACGTGCTTGGCTGCATCCATCTCCTCATCACTGGCCCCCACGCCCTGCCATACGAACAGGCCGCTCTGGGATTTCAGCACGAACACATCGTTGGTGTTCAGGTTGGAAGCAGAGACCTCGACCTGGGGGAGCACAGACACAGGTCAGAGGTGGAACTCAAAGTTGTGACAACACAAGGTCAAGTACTGGGAGTGGGCTCACCTCCACCGCCCGGGTTGCACTGGAGGAGCTTTGGCGGATGTGGAAGAGGCGGGTGGTGCCGCTCTGAGATTGACCCCCTTTACGGGACGTTCCCCCACTGTGGATGATCATGGGCTTTCCCTGGAACAGGCTCATCAGGTGGGGGGGCTCCTGGCCCTGAGTCACTCTCACCTGTGGATAGGTCATTCAAAGGAAAACATCACAATGAAGGTTGTAGACTGTTTTCTAACTTAGCTAGCCTGAAAAAGTGACACAGATTGTCCACATATCCAGTAATATAAAAGTATGTACGTCCAACTAACAGCAATATGAAGAATTATGGGTAGGAAGGAACATGGCAATATGATCTACAATTTTTTATTATTTTATTATATATTTGATTCCACGTTTTTTTTACACTAAAAGTCATATTTCCATTACTATTTGTCAATGAAAACTTATTTTATTTCATTTAATTTTGTTTTATTTTATTTTGGTCATTCTAAATGTATACATCTCAACAATATACATATACAAATAAGAAAAATGCATTACTTCTGCAAAAGAGAAACACAGAAGAGAATCTTTGTATCTAATAAATATTTTTATTAAATATTTATTTATTTATCTGAACAATTCTCATTATCAATTCAAACTCAGGGATTAAGGGAACAGACATTTATAAATCTCTACAAAGTTGAACTTTTACATAAATGAATATAGATTTGGTGATCACACGACTCAATCAAGTTTCAATACCCTCCTAATTTATTTTGGTACAGTACCATGGAGAACTGAACCAAATTGAAGGATAAAGTGAGTAATGTATAGTAAATAGGCTGAAAAAATACAACAGTATATCCTATATGAAATAAATATCTCAAACCTTTGGATTACATCATTGTCAGCTTGTTTGCTTTTTGATTGAATGTTTTTTTGAATGTTAAATAAAGGAAATCTGTTTTAACTAACTGATCAAATTTGGAGTTCAATGTGTGCAGCATTTGTTTGTCAACTCTGTTATGACCATTTTACATTTTAACTTTAATTGTGGTATCACATATTATAGCGACACTGCCCTCTGCTGGTGGTCCAATGTTATTATTTTTCATGGCAGAAGAATGTTCAATAATCTTTTGGAATTGTTGGTTTTAGTCAGCTGTATTTAATCCTGTGTGATTATTAGGTTTAATGGATTTGAGAAGCAGATCCCTTAATAAAAGTTGTTTTTTTCCCACATTGCTAAGCCAGACATTCTACTCTTTGGTTTCTAATAAACCCATCTATAGCAACCAGGAAAACAACTTTTTGAAAGTTATGTTCAAAGTGAAATTAGCTTATTGTTAAGAAAGGTAAACCTTTGATGTTATTGTGAATTTCTTTGGGTTGGTTCTCAATGTTGACACCTCAGCTGCAACTTCCACAATCCTCAAAAGAACACCTTTGTCTAGTCATGTCAGCTTCTGAGAAAAAAACTCCTAACATAATTATTGTTTACACTCAATGCTTTATTTTTTATTAGTCCTTTAATGCTCTTGAGTCATGGCTAAGTCTGGTGTTTCTGTTGAGGATCACTATGGGAATGTACAGAATCTGAACCTGTTTTTACTCACAGTGAGTCATTGCTCACCTGAACGGGGGATCCTCCCATTGAGTCATCCAGCTTCACTGTGAGGAACGCTGAGCCGGCCAGCTCATCCTGTGTGCACTTCAGCCCCTGCCTGAGACAGGAACACACACACAGGCGGAATTATTTTCCACTGGAAGCAGGACACACACTGTACTGGTGTGTCTGTTTGCTTGTGTGTTCTTAGAATGGGTGTGGTGCTCCGACGGATCATTAGACGGGCCTACCGGTCACACCCAGAGGTGGAAAATGCCGCTTAAGGAGACACGTACCAGCCAGGAAAAGACTCAAAATAACCACAAAGAAACAAAAATTGACTACAGAAATATGCAAAACTGCCGCACAGAGACATGCATAACGACTATGAGAAGGGGTGGAAACAACTGCAAAGAGATTAACAGAGAAAAATAAACTACAATTAGACCAAGACAGTTATAACACACATTAACTCAAAAAGACATACAACAACAATAAAGAGATACATGGGGACAACAAAGAGACACAACATGAATACAAAGAGATACAAAACAACAAGAGAGACAAAAATGACCACAAAGACAGAGACCACAGATAGATGCGTAAAGACTACAAAGAGACACAAAACAACTACAACGAGATACGAAATGTCCACAAGAAGACTTAAAACAACCACAAAGAGCGGAGAATTACCATAAAGAGACGCATAATGAAAACCAAAGAGACAAAAAAGGATTTCAAAGATTCACAAAACAACAACAAAGACCCCAAAGAGAGACAAAGTGCCTACGAGGTGGCACAAGAAAAAACTACAGAGAGAAAACCACAACAAAGACACAAAAAATGTTCGCAAAGAAACTCAAAATATCAAAAAAGAGCAGAAAACTACTACAATGTGAAAGACATAATGGCAAAACATGACTTCAAAGTATATACTCTGCAATTCGCTGGAAAAATGTGTTTCTTGCACTATTGTGTTGCACTATCTACTGCTGTAGTTGTTATGACAAATAAAACCTTTGAATCTTTTGTAACTTCAAAGGGACACAACGAGGCTATAAAAAGCTGAACCACAGAGGGACGAGTCACAACTAACAGGAGACACAAAAACAAAAGAGGCTAACAGCTGTGTGTCTTGCTTCTATGTCTGAGTGGTTGTGGGGTCCATTGGTTCATTATCTATCCATGGTGTGTTTGAGGTCATGTGTGCTCCCCATACTACAGCTTGTAATTCACACATTTGTTTTACCCACCAGGTGTAGATGAGGTGCTGCTCGCGGGCCCCCAGCCTGTAGCTATACAGGATCAGGTAGCAGTCTCCACCGTAGAAGTGACCGTAAGAGGAGGGGTCCACAGGCACCCTCTCCCCCTCAACACGCCAAATCTGGAAGCAAAGACCACACCATGTTATCCCCAACCTCACAACAATGATCCATCTTCACCTACTTTCCAGATGTCAGCCCTCTCGTACCTGGACCTTGCCCTTGCCATCGTCCACCATGCCGTGCTGGGCGGCCATGGCTTGTTGGAGTGCAGGGAGGAGGCGTCGAAGGGCACCTGGGCCACCTTGGCGATGCGGCCGATGGTGTAGGCCTTGCTGGGGCCCGTGGTCTCGTCTTTGTCCTTCCAGTCGCAGAAGAACTGCTTGAACATGGTGGTCTCGGCTCCTGCAGGAAGAACCTGGATCTGTAAGGTCAGGGGACAGAGAGGGGGTTTTAGTTCAAGTGTGACTTTGGTATTTTGTTACTGTCTTCAGTGATTGTAATGTGATTGTTTTTAGTTTAGATGTCATTAGTTTCTTGTCATATATGTGTCTTATATGTTTGTTTTGATTTTATCAATCTTTGTTGCAACACTATCACAAATTATATTATTATAGATTCTTCTTTTGGAGTTGGGCACAGGGGGGGCAAATGTATTGTTGGCCACCCCTTAGAACCGTCCATGCACTGTAGTCTTGCACTGTTAAAGGTCACCTATTATTACCACTTTTTCATGTCTTTTATACATAAATATATGTCCCCTCTGTGTTAAGAGATTCATAAAGATACAAACTATTCTCTCTCTTTTGGTCCTGATCCATTTATATAAAAACCTGTCTGAAAATCAGCTGATCAGATTTTGGCCGCTTTGTGATGTCACAAAGTTTGTTTGGCTTGTGTAACCATTAGCCAATAACCAGGTAACACCCGCCCACCTTATCACCTAAATCTCCTCCTTGAGCACCATTGTTGTTTTTTTTACCCTATCATCTCTCAGAGGGGCGTGGCCAGCAGCAGCTCATTAGCATTTAAAGCTACAGACACAGAATCAGCACTTTTGGAACAGGGCTGAAACAGAGGGGTTTATGGCATGTTACAATGATCTGTTTCACTTACATCTTCCCCGTTCTGCTGACAAGAAATCACTTGACACACACACAACAAACCGACCAGATCCGGCCCGAGGTAAAGACAAAAATGTTTCTGTATTTCCAGGATCTTTTCAGTCACACACAAAAAATATATAAATATATGATCCTGCCAGTGGCACAAGTAGTGCAGCCTTTTTTTGCACACTAAGCTGCAGCGCTGTGTCCCCATACTGGACCAATTAAAACAATAGTTTTCCTAGTTTCTCTTAGACACAAAAATATGGGAAACTAATGTCCAGGTTGTAAAATGCCAACATTACCATTTTTTATTTTCACAACAGAAAATCATATCCTCTAATGGTGTAAAAGAAGATGCTGCTTTTCTAAGCCTGGTGTGTGTTTGAGTAGTTCTGCACATGTCAGCGTTACCTGGGTCTTGTTGGAGTATCCCTTGTCTTTGATGAACTGCTGGCCATTTGCCATGGCTGCTTTACGCTCTGTCATGTTAGCCTTGGGACCTGGTAGGAATCAGATAAGACATGACATGATGAGAACATAGTGCCATGTGCTACTTGAGGAAGGAGTAAGTCCTTTTATTTAAGTAAATCAGAATCAGAGAATCATTGGTAAAACAGCAAGGAAAGCTCATTTCCTGCTGTGTTTTTAAAACTGCACTGCTGTCGTCACCTTTCCAAACGAAGATGTTCTTGTCGACCCCGTTGTCCAGGATATAGCACTCCTCAGGAGACAGCATGGCCTGTTTGAAGGGACTGGACGGAGCCACAGCCGTCACCTTCACCGCGCCGGTGGAATCAGAGACCTGAGAACCAGAAAGACCCCAACTCCTAGTAGTTCTGTTCTTAAAGCGCAAGGTAAGCGAGGACGTGTTTCTATAACGGCCTCAAAACCTCTTCATTTCTTACAACATGCACATTTTTCTTTCCGTAAATGCAAAGGTAATTTCATGTCCTATTTTGTGATTGTAGAGTGTACATGCATATTAATTTAAAGCAGCCTTAAAAATGTAGATTAGTAACATTTTCCATAAAGATAAGTGCATACATGCAGGTTTTTGAGATACCACCAAAAACTAAAAATAGAGGGTTATAAGTTGTGTTTTTTCATTCAAATCAGTGCCACCAGATAGTAGTACAGCCTTTTATTTCACAATCATCAGGCTTGATTTCATATACTGCTTAGTATCTCTAACTGATTTATGAACACATGCACATGCAGTGTAGTGCACATAAATTCAGTTGACACCAACAGCGTGTTACTTACATTACTCACCATGAAGAGGGCACCCTTCTTCCTGTTGGAGGTGTCCACCTTATCATCGTCCACGTTGTTGGGAGCTATGGCGGTTTTGGGCCCCAGAGCCTTCACAACCAGAGGAAGGAATCATTAGTCTCCTCTTCTGTCAGGATCATCACTACTCCAAGATTCAATCATGATTTCATACACAGATGAAGACTGGACAGCCAACGAAATAAACAAGGACTGCCTTACTGGCAGAGATTAAGCATATTTACTTCAAATCCTATCCAGCCATCAAGTGCATCACATTTAGACGGTTAAACCTGAACCTCCAACATATAACCACTGGATCCCAAAGGTTTGGGAGTTGTACTAAAGGTTAAAGAATGACATATGCCTTGAGCCTTCAGAAACTAAATATTTTTAAGAATTGTCAAAGTCAAGACAAAGTCAACTTTATTGTCAATCTTCTGTGTGTGAGATACAGACAGGAGTATCGAAATGCGAAATAGAAAATTAAAATATCTAAATAAAATATATATACATAAATGTATTCACAGTCAATACATATAAAAAATAACAGTAAATAATAAACGTATGGATAGATGCCTGTAATGCCTCTGCTAGTACAATAATGTAGTGTTTAGTATACTTAATTGAATAGGATCAAGGCCTAGTCCCCTAAACCATCGTACCTTGTTATCTTGATTTATTTATTTTATTTGTTCTCTCCCTTTAATTGTTATCATTGATGATGCAGATTTTCTTTTCTTTTTTTCTCTTTTTTTTCTTTTATTTACTTATGTTTAGGCTGCTGTATGTATTGTTCTGATCTTGTCAAACATTTCTGTATTTTTCTGTACTGTTTTGTAAGATGACCTGTATGTGTAGGATAATAAAGTATGTAAATATGGTTATTGTGTATGTTTGTTCTTGTGATGTTCAAATAAAAAGTAAGTTTGAAAAAAGAAAAAGAAAGATCTTGATGTTTTTAAAATATATTCTGTAAGCCCCCCTCCTCATCCCTATCATCGGTTCTCTGTGGAGTTTACCCCCCTCTCTTGTTGTAAAGGAAGTGTTTACAATACCGCCTTGGCACAGACTTGGCACATGAGCAGGGCATTACAAAGGACTTCCCTGTGTCCACTCGTTCCCACGGTGACTGATCAGCGGCCGTGAAATGCATCAACAACACTTATTGCTTCTCCCCACTGTGTGGCGAGAAATGTGTGTGTATGTGTGTGTGTGTGTATATGTGTGTGTGTGTGTGTGTGTGTGTGTGTTTGTGTGTGTGTGTGTGTGTGTATGTGTGTGTGTGTGTGTGTTTGTGTGTGTGTTCGTGTGTGTGTGTGTGTGTGTGTGTGTGTGTGTGTGTGTGTGTGTGTGTGTGTGTGTGTGTGTCACCTCTATGATGGCTGCAGGCTCCTCCCCCTCCTCCACCATGTGCACCTTGGCTCGGCCGTTCCTCTCGTTGTCTCGGATGCCGAGGCTGACCTCGGCGGCCTTCAGCCTCTCGAAGCGGTTACACTCACTGCCACACCACTGGTACACGTCCTGGGGGGGGGGATATTAAAGACATTATCCTGATCAAATTATGTGTAGCATGGTCCTGTTGACAAATGTTACCAAGAGTGTGATTGAGATCTGTGTTTGTTGGTCAAAACCTGTAGTCAAACCCGGCTAGCTAAATGTATGTGCACTTTAAAATGTAAGATTTAGAAATCAATTTATTCTCTTTACATCATTTTATGAGCAGCTTGGTTCTGGTTCATCCAAACCTTCTTCAGCTGTGCAATTCAGCATTTATATGTTAATAATACTAGTACACAACTATACATATTATAATATGTATGTCATATCATGTACTACAATGTACACATATTGACTTTCATTTCTTATTCACTGTTACATGTCCAATATGTGTAATATGTAATGTAAAGCGCGTTGAGCACTTGGAAAAGCGCTCTAATAAAAATGTAATTAATTATTATTATTATTATTATTATGTTTATATAAATATTTATATTTTTTTCTTTTCAATTTTTTCAATTTTTTTTCTTTATTGGACATTTTACTTTAGCTTCTTATCTTTAAGTAAATATGTTTATTCTATTCTATTTTATCTTTTATTGGATATTTTTACTTTATCTTCTTTATGTAAATGTTTGTATTCTTTTTTATTCAATTTTGTTTTTATTGGACATTTAACTTTAACTACTTATGTTTATATAAATATTTGTATATGCGGTGGCCCTGAAGTGCAAAACACCACAGCATTTCACAAAGCGCTGCAGCATTTCACAAAACACAACAGCATTTCACAAAACACAACAGCATTTCACAAAACACAACAGCATTTCAGAAAACACCGCAGCATTTCAGAAAACACCACAGCATTTCAGAAAACACCACAGCATTTCAGAAAACGCCGCAGCATTTCAGAAAACGCCACAGCATTTCAGAAAACACCACAGCATTTCAGAAAACACCACAGCATTTCAGAAAACACCACAGCATTTCAGAAAACGCCGCAGCATTTCAAAAAACACCGCAGCATTTCACATTGGACGGAAAGGGTATTCCTTTAGGGAGAACACTTCTTGTTTGTGATTGGACGGAGCCAGCCAGAGAAGCACTGCTGTGATTGGTTGTTTTTGCTGCCAGTCAAGAAATGACGCTTCATGATTGGTCACCACCCGACAGCGCAACATGTCCCAACACATCAGCCGTTAGCTGTTAGCACACACTCAGAGCTCACAGCTCCTCATATCTGTTCAGAAACTGGACAAAAGTTAAACAAGTACAAAACACAGACTGTCTATGTCATGGCGAATACAGTCGCCGCTTTATTCACGTCTGTATGACGTTGTTGTGAGTGTGGACAGAGCAGCTACAGGTTAGTTTAGCCTGATCGATCGGACATATTGCGCTGTCGGGTGCTGACCAATCACGAAGCGTCATTTCTTGACTGGCAGCAAAAACAACCAATCACAGCAGTGCTTCTCTGGCTGGCTCTGTCCAATCACAAACAAGAAGTGTTCTCCCTAAAGGAATACCCTTTCCGTCCAATGTGAAATGCTGTTGTGTTTTCTGAAATGCTGTGGTGTTTTCTGAAATGCTGTTGTGTTTTCTGAAATGCTGTGGTGTTTTGTGAAATGCTGTGGTGTTTTCTGAAATGCTGTGGTGTTTTGTGAAATGCTGTGGCGTTTTGTGAAATGCTGCGGCGTTTTCTGAAATGCTGTTGTGTTTTCTGAAATGCTGTGGTGTTTTGCACTTCAGGGCCACCGTATGTATATAATGTATTTACCTATTTTTTATTTCTTTGTCGATCATTCTATTTCACATAAACGGTATCAAAAGGGGGTTGATATCATGGAATACAACAAATGTATTACACTGCTATGACAGTATACACAGTGTAAGTATCCAGCTAGATAGAAAGTGAAGGGGGGGAGGGGGCTCACCTTGCCCAGGTCCACGATGAAGCAGTCCCCCTTGTTGAAGCTGTTCCAGGACATGTCCACCTCGGTGGCCCTGATGGCCCGGCGGCCCTTGATGTGCAGCAGGCGCTTCACGTTGGAGTCATTGGTCACCACATGCTGGAACCCTGAAGCCACGCCCCCTTTCTGTGGCCACAAATAAATGAGGTTATCTAAAGGGAACTGATTTATTGTAAATGTGTACATGAGCACAGTTAAGGAAAGAAAAGGGGCACACACTACACATCATTTGTAACGTTTTAGTTTACAGGTCCAGTAAACAGTCACAAATGCACCAAGGAGAGGTTTGGGTCAGGAAGGGAGGACACAGATGACTTCATGAGACTCAACATTTGTTGCACAGTGAGGGTTAGATGAGTTTAAAGTTGCAATATACAAGGTTTATTTGGCTTTATCTTATCATTACAAAGGTAACATCGATTGCTGTTGACTCTAGAGCTGCAACGATTAGTTAAGTTATTAGTTGAGTAATTGATTATTCTATCGACAGAGAAAGAATGTAGTTTACTTTATCTCTAAATCTTGTATTCATTGATATAATTAGCTTTATCCTAATTAACCCTTAACGGGAAAAAAACTGCTGGCTGCAGCCCTTAATAACACTAATGGCGCGTTCACACCGCAGTACTTTTCCCACTTTAGTTCCGATATAGTTCCGAAATGTTGCGTTCACACCAAAAAAATCCGGAACTAAAATTAGTTCATGATAACCTTTTCACCCCCTTTTCCGTCCCTGCTAGAGAGCAGGGACTTTCGTGGGAGAAAAAGGTTCCTATGTCTGATTGGCTTGGCGGATTGCAAACCACGCCCCGTAAAACTCCCAAAAAGTTTTGTGAAGCCGCCATTTTATTATCCTCGCATTAGCATTATTAGCATTAGCATTAGCCCAGCGCACAAACGCAGAGAGACTAACTTATGGTAACACAAAAGAAAACATGGGAGCGGTGGAGATGAGGAGGTGTCGGCGTTCTGTCGATTTACTCGGAAGGCTTCCTACTGAAGCCAGTCCCCAACTTCGGGGACTTCCGGCCGGGGACTTCGGGTGGCAGTATACGCCATGGTATCCGCCGTGAAGTTGCCAGGAAACCCAAAGCAGAAGAAGAAGAAGTGACGTCAGCGGCTTCATTTGCCTAATCCTCCCCCAGGGATTTATTCCGGTGTGAACGCGATCTCTACTTAGTTCATGAGAGCTAAAGAGTTCTCATGAACTAAGTTCTGGTGAACCTTTGTGGGAAAAGTACTGCGGTGTGAAAGCGCCTAATGCCATTTAGTTTGTTTCCCTATATGCCTCAGTTTCAATGTCTGCCACCAGATGTTTAATTACTGACACAACGACACAAAGGAAGTGAGTCAACCAAAACAGGAAGAAGAAAGCGCTTTTAGTTTTTTGCTAGCTATCCCCAGTTACCAAAGAGTACATTTATAAGTTATTCAGATACTATCCTCAATAGAGAAAATAATGGATGTTGGAACAACTAAAGTTACTTGGGGGGGGGGATACAGTGTGTTGTTAGCAGTTTTGAGGAAAACGGAAAATAATCTGGTTTTCCATCAATACTACCATTAAAAGACGCTGGGGGGGGGGGGGTTAGACAAAGGCTGTCTGTTTTCACTTTAACACAACACAGTAAAATCCTCAAAGGACAAAAGGTTGTAAATTGTGCTGCCAATAATGAAATGTACTATAAATCACAGCTAGCTAAGCCAATAAACCTCATCACAGGGGAAATGAAAGTAACAGGATGCTGGTTCTGGAGAGGAGGATCACGTCTGGTTTCAGTGTACCTGAGGTTTGGGATTGTCTCGTAACATGCCGTCCTTGGTGAAGCCATTAAACAAAACAGGTATTTACAAGCCATGCAAATGATTCAGAGCAAATGAGCAACAGACAGACTTTCTGCTGGAGGAAAAGCCGTGTGACTGCCCTGATACTTTGAAGTTCTTATATTTAGTAAGATGACATCAACCACTGTCCCTTCGTGAGAACAGAGAGGGACTTCCTTGTTCTCATACTGTCTGTTGAGGGCTTCGCAATGAATAAGACAGGAGTGTTGTAAGTATCTGGAGCAGTGGGTTCCTCAAAAATAGAAACCACAATCATGAGGTTCATCTTTCTCAAGAGAGTTACTAACATTTTCCATGGCAACAATGCAGGCTCTGTTTATTTTCTAACAACTGGATGGTTTCCTCACATTGGACTTACCAAAACTATGAGGGGATAATGAATTTAGGTTCTGTCTCCGGCTCTTTTTTTCTAAACAACTTACTGTGTGTGTGTGTGTGTGTGTGTGTGTGTGTGTGTGTGTGTGTGTGTGTGTGTGTGTGTGTGTGTGTGTGTGTGTGTGTGTGTGTGTGTGTGTGTGTGTGTGTGTGTGTGTGTGTGTGTGTGTCTGCAAAAGCCTCCAACTTTGCAAAAGCAGTAAACAAGACTTTAGGCTAATTATACCCAACTCGCTCCAGAAGGAGGTTTGGATGGTTTTCAATGAAATGGGAAACAGACGGCTGGTTCCGATGTGGCATAGTCTTTCAAAATGTCCTCCTTTGATCCCGGGATGGTTGCCTTGGTTAAAGTCAGTCACTCTGGCAGACACACCCTGGTGTTTCTATGAAGACGGGGGAATGTTGTGCTTCCTCTGAACTTCAGACTCATTAGCTTCACTGTTTGGCAAAGTTCATCGGGGGCTGACAATCCTTAAACCCTGTAGATATTTTTAGGTCAAACAAAGTCCTAAGTCCATTTGTGTTTAACATAACGTCATAACATCACTGTATACATAATGTATATGTAAGTGATATGATGTAACTGATTATTGCTCACTTAATATTTCATAGTGAAATTAAGTCTACTGGTTAATCCCTTGTCACATGGTGCATATGTATGAATTGTGAACAGTTCATTTTGTACATTTGAATATTAAACTACACATTTTTTCAACAGAAAACAAGACTTGAGCTATGCTAGCAGCCCTGTTGTTAGGCTGTTCCTACGTACACCAGGGCTTGTAGCTAAACGCTAACATTAGCACGCTAACATGCTCACAATGGCATTGCTAACACGTCGATGTTTAGCATAGAGGATGTTTTCCGAACCCAGAGATTTGGAAAATTGTGACCACACTACACGTTACCAAATGAGACATTTTACCATCCTACCAGACACTTAAAGTTATCGTATTTTGAGGGAAATTAGGGTAAGTCATATCACGCAAGAACTCAAAAGGCTTAATGTTTAAATTGACAAAATAGCGATTACTTTTGTATGAACAAATGAAATGTGAGCCTACTGTTACAACATCTTGATAACCATGCGTGCTTCACTAAGAAATGGTCACATGAGTTATGCGTTAACACAAACGTAGATGAATCTGGAAATTAAATACAATTAAAATAAGCAAAGACTAAAACCGACTACTCATTGTGGCACTTTTTAGCGTTATTGATTGTATAGTGACCTCACCTGGTACTTGATTCCTGACCTGAAGTACCCCAGGAAGCTGTTGGATTCGCAGTTCTGCAGCTCCCTGTACTGCACCGGCCCACCACCCAGGAAGTCATCCAGCTGCGTGGAAAAGATGGCCACCGCTCCACTCTCATCCTGTGAACACTCGTCTCCTACAGGAAAGAGACAATTGTAGTCAAACCAACCTATCCTAGTTGGTTTTTTTTATCACACAGATGCTTAAGGATCTAGTTTGTACAAAAGCTTTGAGATATTTTACATCAACACTACTGTAGCACTTAAGTTTCTGATTTCCTGAGTCAGGACTGGAGGCTTCTACCACATAAACCACATCTGCAGCTTGTATACGGCTATAACCGTCAGATGGCACTCACCAGGGATTAAACTATTCCATGATCCCACATGACTAACATCGATCCCAGACAAGGGATTAATTATGTCCTCATGTTATTTCTACCTCCACGTTTACAGAGGGTTGCACTGGCAGTGGAGAACAGAAAGTACTGTCCCTGTTCTGACTCTGCA